>JAJPGS010000952.1:0-600570 GCA_028654335.1 Alnus rubra
CCTTCCTCGTTTAATGTAAGTTGACGCCTAGGAGAAAAAAAAAAATTTGAGTTAATTTTAATTTTAATATAATTATTTTATACAATTTTTTATTATATATAAAATATTAAAAAAATTTATTTAAAAATTGTGAACTTTGAATTCCCCCTACCGTTCATGGGAGTATGATGTGTATTATTTAAGGTATAAAAACTATTTACAAAAGAATAGAAATTTCCTACAACTCATATATAAAAAGGATATGTGTCATTTAAATATGTAAAAAACATATATTTTTTTTATTAATGCTATTAAAAAAGCATGTAAGAAGCACATGTACTTTGCACATGTCAATGGACACAAGTCAATCTTATATATATATATATAGTTTGTAGAAAATTTTTTACAAACCGATTTGTAAAAAATTTGTCATTTACAAAATGCAAGCCATTTATGAGCTACAATAACATTTAAGGAATGACTTGCATCAACAATAAGGGGATATCAATCAACTTATTATGAAAGCAATCAATCGGTTGTGGAAAGTATCATCAATTATTATCGAAGGTTGCTGCAAAGAAGGAATCAATATTTATGAAAAATTTGCCGCAAAGAAGGAAACTGGCTGGACGAGGTGAACCAATCCATAGAATTTGAATTAGATGGTGCCATCTTCATTGTCGTCTAACACCCTCTGCAAGCTGAAGTGGGGGTTCGTTCCACACAGAACTTGATAACTGATGCAAGGTGACGTAATGGGTTCGCAATATCAAGCTACAATAGAATCAAAACTCTTCTCAAACCAAGATTCTATCAATGAATAATTGAGGCAAAATAGATAGAAAATTACTCACTAGTGTCATATTGATAAACTAATCAAAATATATAAGCTAGAGGCTAAAACCATCTTACTAAGCATATATAGAGTATAAATTTGAAACCCTAAATAATAATAATAATAATAATAATAAAACGAAATAAAAACACTTTACAGTAAAATTAAAACAAAACGACGACTTTTGCCTAGTAAATGTTGGAATAACGAAAGTTTCATGAAATACAAAATTATAGCCCGTTGAATGAGCTTTCCAATGCCACCGAGTTTGTCTCATTCTAATGTCAGAATAAGAAGATATGATTTTTTTTAAGTAAAACAAGTCTCACAAAAAATGGGTAAAATTGGCTTGCTTCATTCTTACCAGGTTGGAGAAAATTCGTCATCAAATTCAAATGGTTCTTACCTTGATCATTCGGATTCCCAATCAATCTCTTCCATCACTTTCTATTCAATAGCAAAACAATGTAACATCCCACAAGAAATAATATTTCCCTAAGAGAAATGATTGTTGTACAACTCTTGTACAACTCCAATAACTTTTTTTCAAACTAACCATTAGACCCGTTCGTTTTCTTACATATGAGTCCTACATATCTGATGAGTGCCAAAAAGTGTATATTTGGACCCCTTAATTTACATTAGTTAAACCTTTAGCTTTGTTACTTTTTGATGTTTTGGTTAATTTTAGTGTTTTTGCGTTTTGCAGGGCAATAAGAGAAACATGACAATTTTCAAGGCAAAAATACATAGAAAAGTTGAATTTTCGGAAGTGCTGAAAAAGTAGATCGATTGAATATTAAGTAGATCAATTGATTTTAAAATCGATCGATCGAATTTTTGCGGGACAGAAACCCTAGCTAACTCTATAAATATGTATTTTTCTCATTTTCTCAAAAGGAGGAGCCGCGGCAGACGCCGTCTGGGCACTCCAAAGGGCCGATTTTGACCTAGCTTAGGGTTCTTGGGTGATTTTCACCTAGAACCACCTTTCTTTGTAAGTTTATTTATGTTTTTATTGATTCTTCTTGTTCATTTACGTTTTCTTTAGTGATGTATAACTAAACTTTCGTCTTGGGTTGAGGATGAAACCTCACCATTGAATAGAAACTGAGTTTCATTGCTTGTTTATGCTATTTGAGTTTATGGGCTTTGATTTCTCATTGTTCTACTCCGATTTTTGAGATTATTATTGGATATCTCTTGTGATTTCCGGATACAAGTGATGATTTGATATAGTTTCATTAAATTGATAGCTTGGGTTTTCATGTATGTTGGATATTCATTGTGTTTCATTCTATGGATACATTTGATGATTTAGTTGAAACTAGATATCTTTTGTGATTTGTGGAAGAATGGATTCATTGAATGATTTAAACTATTTTTGAAGCAAAAGTAGAACATACCTAAGATTTGCATTTGAAAACCTCAAAATATGTGTGATGAGCATGAGATTAGGTTGTTGTGATTTGGTGAGTGTGGATTCCAAAACCCTAGACCCCTTTTATTTTCATTAATTTTGTTTATGTATTATTTTATCAAAAACCCATAAATTTGGAACTAGGTTAAAATATGATTAGTTTGAATAGAGATTAATTTTCACAACTCAATTCCCTGTGGAATCGACCTCGCACTTGCAAAACGCTATATTGCAAACGATTCGTGCACTTGCGAGTAATTATAATTTGCAACAACAATATCCAATGAGTGAATTTTAAAAAAAAGTTGTTGGAGTTGTACAAGTATTGTATAGAAGTTGTAAACCTATCATATCTGATCTTTCCTTAATCACAACAAGATTGTTGTTAACTAGGATATATGGAAAATATATTTTGTATATTCCATATCTGGTTGATATTGTAATATTCTCTATTTACGGGTTAATTGTTATCAAATACTAAGATTGAAATCAAATCATAGGGATTTGGTTACCAAACAAAAATTTACTCTAAACCCTATAAATAGTGACCTTTGTACTGTAGACAAACAAGTCAATGAGCACAATGTAGTCCTTATCGCTAATTCGTAGTGGTGGACGTAAGTGTAACGCCGAACCACCAGATTTTAACAGCTAGTTTCCGTTCTCTGACCATCATTGTTAGTTGCGGCTTGGCACCTTACAGAATTATTTTAATGGATAGTCTCCGTTCTCCGACCGTCACTTTCAGTCTTTCTCGCCAGCACCATTTTGATCGAACCATCAACTTCAATTGCATTTAAATCTGTTTCCTATTTTCAATCTTAAGCTTCCAGAATCTTCTACCTTGAGTTTGAGGGAGGATGTTAGAATATATGGAAAATATATTATATTTTCTGTATATTCCATATTTGGTTGATATTATAATATTCTCTATTTACGAGTTAATTGTAATCAAAATATTGAGATTGTAATCAAAATCGTGGGGATTTGATTACCATACTTTGTATTTACTCTAAACCCTATAAATATGGACTTTTGTATTGTAGACAAACAAGTCAATGAGCACAATGTAGTCCTTAAGGCTAATTCGTAGTGGTGGACGTAAGTGTCTAATACCGAACCACCCGTAATTTCTTGTGTTCTTTTTTCTCTCTTGTTTTTGCCTTTATTATTCTATTTTAGATTTTTACAACTGTGATGATCAATTTGAAAACTTTTTGCACTAGATTTATTCATGCGCCATGAATATTTCCCAAAAGAGATCAACGATCTGTTCCTTTTTAAACATAAGATTATTTTCCAATGGTTCCTCTTTCATAGGATAGATTTCGTAAATTAGTGGAGAGACTCAATCTACTACAGATTCTTCCTCTTGATCATATGACAAAGAACCTCCCACAAGATCTTTATCATTGATATCGGTATCATAGGTTGGTGGAGAATCCCAATCCATGAATCCTTGTGAAGGATTTTCAACATCTTCATGAACATTTCCATGTTTGAATTTATCATCAATGAACTCGTCTTCTTGAAACTTGTCATCAACAAATTCATCTTCCTACTTCACGTAAGATGGATTTGAGGCTCGTGAATAATGGTCAATGTGACCTGCCGCGGAATCCGCGCGTCAAACCATACCTTCCTCCATTGAGATCACACTTCACTAACAGCATCCACATCATCGTCATATGTGAAATATGGAGTTGGTTGACAACAACGACCATTAGCAACATCTATGGCGGCAATTTGATCGGATAATGCTCTGATTTGCTCCATCAGTTGCCTAGATCGCGCAACAAATTGCTGATCCATGCACTGTAAACGAACCGCCAGTTGTTCGTCACGTGTTGCTTCTTTGAACTTGTGTACAATACCAAGGCTTGCATATCTGTTTCCTCTGTTTCACCTTCCTTGCGCCATGGTAGGAAAGTTGTTGGGCTCTGAAACCAACTGACGCGGGATAGAACTAAGATTATTCTGATAGAGTATGATAGCAGTAGAAACTAAGAATTAAAGATTGATAACGGAATTCAGGGAATCACAAATAGCAAAAAGCAACAAAATCACAACTCTTCTCCGGCCAAGATTCTATCAAGGAATTGAGGCTAAAATGATAGAAAATCACTAATCGAGTGTTTCATATTATGAAGCTAATCAAAATACATAACCTGGAGGCTAAAGCCATCTTAATAGGCTTATATGGAGCCTAAATTCAAAACCCTGAAAAATAATATTAATAAAAAGAGTTTGTGGTAAAAATAATACAAAATGACAACGTTTGCCAAGTAAACGTTGGAAATACAAAAGTTTCATGAAAAAAATAAAAATAAAATTGTAGCCCTATGAATAAGTTTTCCAATGTCGGAATCAGAATATATTATTAATGTAACGCCCAAGAAAATAATTAAGGAGTTTAGTATTAATAATTTATATTTATAAAATAAAATGGAACTAATATTATACTTTACGTGATTATATTATATAATTGAGATAAAAAGGGTTCAAGGTAAGGTAATACGATTAGAATAATAAACTAGTAATTATAAGTCTTAATGTGTTAAATAATTAATTGTATGGGGTGAACTGTAGTTTGATTAAATAAGGGGTCACATATTAATTAAAAAAGATTGAATTAAAATGAGGTGGGGTAATATAGTAATTTATAAAAGATTGGCTTTAAAATAAAAACAGAATCTTATCCATACTCATGTGTCAAGCTATGGTCCACTCTTGGGATATCTTATCCCTTAGCCTTGGTAAAGAAAACATAAAATAATAAGGGCAAAAGACTTATTTGGTCAGCACAACTCCCATGTCTTTCATGCAGCCCACACTCCCTTCCCCCTTTCTTTCCTGTAACGACCTGCCTTTTACAAAAAGGCATAAGTGAAAATTTCAATTTTGCACGTAACGTTACAACGTCATCAGAGTTATAAAATAGCAGCGGAATATAATTTTTTACATAAAGACTTGGGAAATATAACACAATACATTGAGCCGACTAAAACTCCTCTAGACATTCATTAAAAGTCCTTTACAATAATTACAATGAAACACGTGTCATATATGACATGAAAGCATACATGGAAACTTACTACATACAAGTAAATCACTAAACATATTACATACAAATTAGTACAAACATTGATTATGACGAAGCACTAAAACCGAACTACATTAGCTTTATAACTCTTAAGCTCGCAATTAATCCAATCCATAATCTTCAAAACTTGCGCAATCATCTATGAGATGGTAGTTATTACCACAACCCCATAGTTACATAAGTGAGCTAACTATTATTCAACAATATCATGTATTATGCGTTATTTAAGGACATATATAACATAATGATGGGATGACAGTTTTATATGCAGAGTCTTAAGCAGTTCAATTTAGTTTTTTCACTCCACTCGCATGGCCCGTTCCCTGGTATAGCTCGGGACTCGCCGGCTACACGTGGATTTTAAATTTATAAGTTTACCACTCGCAATAGTACGTATCGATTGTACTATAGTAAGGGTGATCGAACCATAGAGATTATTGGTTGTTTTGCGTAATGGAATATGGAAAGAAACGTATTTAACTTAACTTAAAAACAAAAATAAAAGTAAAGGTTGTAGAATTGAAGCTACAACAAGTGAGTAAAGAATGAAAGCGGAAATGAAATTAACTTAAAAGAAAACTTAGGGTGTTGATCTTATCCAATCCTCCACTAATGCAATGCTTAAAGTCTATATGGACCTTCCTAACATGCTTGATGGGCGTCAACCATTACGACGACCTCGACACGAAAATACTTTCGTTAAGACGTAGTTATAAAGCACCTAGTTTTACATTAATCTACTCCACGTAAAGATTAAACTATAATTGAAAAACATTTACTCTACCAAAGGTGTGGAGTGACTAATGCTCCCTAGCTTACTACTCTAAAACACATCCCAATAAGCATACAAGATATACGAAAACCCTAACTAGGCCACAATGATAAGGTATCTAGTTTCACACCAATCTATTCCATGTAAAGATTAAACTACAATGGAAAGACGTTCTATACTACCAAAGGTATGAAATGATCGGTGTTCCCTAGCATACCCTATAAGGTGACTCTAATAGATAGTCATACATCAAGTCATATAGAACCATTGCAAAAGACATCATTCTTGTTTCCAAGAATGTTGGTTTTACTCAAGACTTCAAGAAAAAAACTCATAGACAAGTTAATTTATTTTTCATGAATAATTGGATTGGAATATTCATATCAAAACCTTTTAGCATGAGTTTTGATATCCTCTAGCCCTCAACAATCATCAAACATCTAAAGAAAATCCTAAGAACCTCAAGAACACTACATGGTTTTGGATAGGATTATGATCAAACCCTATGAACTAAATTAGCTAGACATGAATTTAAACTAATCTAGGCATGGAAATAAATGAAAACAGTAAAGAAATCAAGAAGAAAATGAACTAAAACAATAAATTAAAACTTCTAACAATTCGGATACAAGAAAAGGAAGAAGAAAACTAACTAGAATATGAAGAACAAAGGAAGAACAACAAGGAAACAAACTCTCTGGATTTCAGTCCAGAGAGTAGCATCTAAGTAAATGAAAATACAAGAAATTGAAGTGATACACCTGAGCAAATCCGAATAAACCCCAAAAGATGCATGTTCTAACCTAAATCCCTAATCTCATATATATAGAGAATTGGATTTACAAAAGACCATCAAGATTTAATCCTAGCCGCACAAACAGAGCTGGTTGGCGTCCATTTCTGTCCACAAAATCCAACTTATGATTTGAATTGCATAAAGAATGCAAAGATCTGGAAATATCTGATTTTCTGGAAGATGGAGAATTCGATCGATCGACTTTTATTTCGATCGATCCAACTTTATTTCGATCGATCGAACTGCCTTGGCCAATTCTTCAACTTGCAGGAAAATGACTAAAGTACTCTTGATGTATTTTCAGATCTAATTCAAGTGTTTTGAATTAGATTTCAACTAAGACCTGAAAATAAGACATAAAGCAAAACTACAACAAAACGTTATATATACAATACGAACTAGGTCTAACAAATGCAATTTAAGGGGGTCTTGAATCGAATAATTCAAGACTTATCATTCCCCGATTAGCAGCTATCATCGGGGCACATTCCCCCTATATTACTTTTTATTAACATATTTTCGTACTATCAGAGACCTCCCTCCTCTAGTACTTTGAGAGCCGTTCCATTCAATATGATTATTATGGTTTCTGGTTCAGGAATTTCCTCATTTGAACCATTGGGATCCGTCCATTCCCAATATTAATAAGTTCATTATTCACAGTATGCAATAATCATTCACACGCATCCAATTAAAATAAAACATAAACATAACACTATTGAAATCCAGTACTACCCTCAGTAAATATTTTATACTTACAACCCTTTTGTGCAGTCTTAGTTCATCATCTGCAACAAATACATACATATGTGCATAAAAAGTCAGTATCATTACTTTTTTAGAAATTCATGCCTAAACATGAACTTAATCACACATAAATATATTTTCCATAAATCATAAAACTCATCCAAATAATATTCAACCAATTTCCATAAAACACCAAAGTTTAGTTCTTTTAAAAATAGGGGTAATTACCTTTTCCCCCCATGAACTACCAAAAAATGCACGATGCCTCCATGAACTACCAACTCGACTAAAATAGAGCATTCAACTACCAAAGACAACCATTTTCCCCCATTCCGTCAGTTAGAGGGGTTAAAAGAAATAGTCAACGGGTCATGTGCCGTTTTACATGGGGGCATATTGGAAGATGGTGGTAATTCATGGGGGGAAAAGAGGAAGATGGTGGTAGTTCATGGGGGGAAAAGAGGAAGAAAATGAGGGTAAAACGGCGTGTGACGGTCACGTGACCCGTTGACCGTTTGTTTTAACCCCTTTGACTGCCGGAAGGGGGGAAAATGGTTGTCTTTGGTAGTTGAATGCTCTATTTTGGTCGAGTTGGTAGTTTGTGAGGGCATCGCGCATTTTTTGGTAGTTCATGGGGGGAAAATGTAATTACCCCTTAAAAATACCAATTTTAACATTGCACTTCCACTTTTGATTTACAACATAAAATCCATACTTAGTCCAAAAACCCAACATATAATAACTAAACCCTTTTACAAAGACTAAGCACCAACTTTAAGATAAACAATAGCATTTGAGTATCATCACAACTAACCAAAACATTATTTAATATCATTAATCATTAGTAATAAGACACAAGCCCAATACAAACCCAACAACACATTTGTTATAATAGACGCGTACCCAAAATACAAACCTTAAACCGGTTGTTACCTTAAACATGAGGATAATAGCCCATTTAATTAAAATAGGGAATTCTTACTAAAAATCAGTTTAAACCAAACATCAAACATCAAACACCAAGAGGTTAAGAATCTAATATTCATTCAGCCCTATAAACACCACAAATCATTCGTCCATTCACAAGTACCCCAAGAGAAAACAACTCAATCCTTTTACCAAACACTACAAATCACACGGATCCAACAAGGAAACCCTCACCATCACAATATCACAATAAATACACACACATACCGGGCCAAAGAACCACAAAACAGAGGCATCACTAACACACAACTTTGCTCACACTTAAAACATAGAGCTTGATCCAACATTTTAGTAAATCTATTGTTAACATACATACCCAAATCCTAAGACATAGACCCATCAGCCAAAACAGAGAATCGCAAGTCATCCCAAGGCATATTTAACCGAAGGACTAAACTCCAAAACCACAGGGATTCAGCCAAACAGAAAAATACCCACAGCTAGTTAACATGCCCACTTAGCAAGAACAATCCATAATCAAAATATCAACTTCTCAAAATACCCATAAACCAATTGGTTAACACAACTAAACAGGAAATCCAAATCCACAATTTATCAACTAAAAATCAACACACAAATCAGCTAACCGAAACAGCACATATACACGGGTTCTACCCAAAAATTCTATCAACGATTGATTATACCCCAAATCAAAATTCCCATCAATAATGGACACAAACCTAACCCATAAATCCAAGAACATATATTCATGGCCAACACTCATATACACTGTTGGCCGACTACTAAAACAGGGGTAAAACACTCACTGGATAGAGGATCGATGAACCTAATTCCCAAATTCATCAAACAAGAACAAAACCCCAATCCCAGTATACAGCCAAAGCACAAAATACCAACAAGAAATTCACAATAATTACATATCTATAAATCCATAATCAATCAACACAAAAATACTCCATAATTTATCACCCAATCAATTACAAGAAATTACCCTTGAGAGTTTCCTCTAAAAATCCACTGGGAAAAACGTGTTGAACGGATCTCTTGGGTACATCGGATTACTGGGTCATGGGTCTTCGTAGATCGAACGTCAATTCTAGACTTGTCTATTTTACACAGTCTTAAATTCTAATTTAAGACATTTTATTTTATGATTTAAAATATGGGGCGCTACATTTCCTCTTCCTCTCATCTCCCACTCCTTTTTCTCCTTCTCGTCACACATGCACATCCGAAGAGACAGAGAGAGAGAATGATGCTGAGTGAGCGACAATGCATAGAGATGCAGTCAAGAGAGAGAGAGAGAGAGAGAGAGAGAGAGAGAATGCAGATCAGAGAGAGATTGTGTCTGAGAGAGATGATGCTGAGAGTGAGAGAGACCGAGATGCAGAAGAAAATTGAAGGTGATTTTCCACTTTCTCCTTGTCTAGCTTTGATTTTTCTTGGATCTTTCCTTTGATTTTCTCTTAGAACCTAATGGGTTGTCTTTTGGGTTGAAAATTCTCAGTTCTCTCTTGTTTAGATTATTTTGGTAGTTTTTGATTCAGGTCTTTCTCTTTGGGTTTGGGTAGCGGGCGATTGTTGGATGAGTCCTATGGGTTTTTTGTTGTTGTTTAGGTTTGCTTAGTTGGGGCTTTGGTTTCTTGTGAACAAGCTTGGATCTTTGGGTAAGGATGAGTGTTGTTATCTGTAGTGAATTGGATGCTATCCCTTTGGTTGGCTGTGTGAGGAGGTGTTTTTGAAGTGATGTTTTGCTAGGTTATGTTGGTTTGTTAGAGAAGGGTTGAAGTTTCTGTTAGTTTTTGATTGGCAACATTTTGTTGACAAAATCACTATTATGTAATGTTGCTGCTTTCACAGGGATGCCGTATATTTCAGAGTCTTCAGATATTCAGAGTTTATTTCTTTGATGTGGAAAGAGCCGTATTATGACAAGTTGCAAGTGACACAAGCTTCATGAAGGCTATTTCAGTGTTCAAGGAAAATTCTGTGCAGATTTCAACTCAGAGAAGTCGGATCCCAAGCAACCCTCCGGAGGATGTGGTGTTTTCGTCCGGGCACTCATCAGTTAGCAACATCCGTTCGGACGCCCATTAGTGTCTAGAAACTTTGAACTGTCAAGATTGCATCCATCTGGATGAAATTGAAAATCGTCCGGCCGCTATTAAGAGTTTGAGAAGAATCCAGTGTTCAAGTGCATCCGTCCGGACAACGTGGCAATACCGTCCGGACGATGTGGTGTTCCCGTCTGGACGCTATCCTTGGTAAGGCAAGTCGTGTAGCAGAAGTGCAACCGTCCAGACGCGGCCTTGTTATGGAAGCTTTCAGTTCTATTTTGGAAGGGCGGTTGCAGTTGACCGTCCGGACGCCCTCCAGTATTTTGATCATAACTTTATGTTCAAATATTGGATTGGGATGAAATTGGTGTCATTGGAAAGCTAACAAAAAAAGATACAACTTCACAATCTGGACGGCCAAGAGAAACATCCAGACGCGCGCCCAGAGTCCGAATCCTTGTTGGTATAGGCCTCCTTATTTGAGTTGAAATAGGATTTGTAAAGCCTATATAAAGAGGGCTCTAGGCATGTATATTGTACAGAATTCAGTATTGAATTCTCTTAGCTTTGAGAGGGTGTTTAGAGAGAATCGAAGATCCGCTAGCTCTCAAGCCATTGCCGATGTGTGCTCTTTGTTCGTGTGAAGTCTATCTTAGGGGTTGGCCCTAAGGTAAAGGAATCCATCAAAAACCCATTCAAGTAGGAGACTTGGTTGGGAAGCGTTCACGATGGGCTTCGTGTTAGAGTTAAAGGTATGACTATTGCATAAGGGTATGTGAGTACAAGTGTCTTGTAACTAGCTTTGCTTTTGGATAGTGGATTTCCTAGGTTTGGCTGCCTTAGAGTGGTTTTTCTCTTCACAGAGTTTGCACTTCGTAACAAATATTTTGTCTTATTTAAATTCCGCATATAAGATATTTTTTTGCACACAAACAGACACACTTGGTTAAATTAGAAGTCAATATTTTATTAATAATTGATATCAGAGCAGGTTACACTTTTGTTTTAGATTTATTTCTTGAGTGTGATCCATGACTTCTTCTAACATAAATCTTCCTGAGTTCCCTGAAGATGATTTTTATGATTTCTCTAAAGATACCTTTTTGATAGATAAACTCTTTAAGAAATCCAATAAAGAATTCAAGAAGATTAAGCAAGAAAAAGAGTCTTTGATTTTACAATTATTTGAATCATATGTTTTGATTGACTCTTTGAAATCTGAGAATACCATGCTTTTTGATACTTTTGATGCACTAGAGAATAAATTAAAAGAATCAGAGGATCTGTTGGAAAAATTCTCTAGTAATAATTTGAAAAGGATGCTTTGTATTCATACAGATATTTCTAACAAGCATGATTTAATTATTAATGATTTAAGTACTTTTACTTCACATGCTTCTGATTCTGAATTATATTCTATTGATATTAAGCCTGTGATAGAAGATACAGCTTGTTTAAATCATTCTTGCTTAACTAATCATGTGATGCATAACTCCAAGGAATCAGGAATACAAGGTAAGTTTATTCCTAAGTGTCATAATTGTGGGAAGATTGGTCATATTAGGCCAAATTGTTATTTGTTGAAATCCCACAGGCCTTGGATTAAGCAGGATGCTTTGAGGATAAGTGAAGTTGAAGATTCTTCCTCATCAAAATATGTCCCTCTGCATAGGAGACATATAAAAGGTAAGGGTAATATTGTTTGTAAGAATGCTAACCATATTTTTGCAGAGAAAGTCAAGCATCATTCCAACAAAAGAAGCCTACCCACCTGTCATCACTGCGGCATCACCGGTCACATTCGACCCAAATGTCCACAGCTCCAAGCTCAAAAGAAGAAGGTTAAGAGGAAGTTGCCTACTAATCCCACATTAGGTACTCTACCTTCGGCGGGACATTAGGTTCCATGGCATCAGCGGCAATAACAGCAGTCTGTTCCGAAGAACACATCAAGACACTACAAGAAAAGCCGCAAAAGCCCGATAGCAACCATGCCTATGAAAGGCTGTTGAGCTTGTTACAAGGGATGCTGACGAGAATGGACAGTATGAGCAATACCCGATCACATCTACCACCGGCACACCAGGGTTGGGTCAGAAAGGATGAGACCATTTACCCTTGAGGGGGAGTGGACTCACCTAGTATAGGTGCAATCTCACCATGTCTAGGATTTTGGTTCCTAAATCCTAGTGCATACCAGGTATGTTTGCATTGCATTGATTGTCATATCTTATATATCATATTTTTGTCGTGCATTTTGTTTAAGGAACCACCTTTTCTATCCCTAGATTTTCTCTTGGTTGCTTTGAGAATTTTCTGCAGGAACATTCTAGGGATGACAGAGAAAGCATGTCATTGCTTTTCTGTCTTGGTATAGTCAAACCTCTCTCCTTGAGGTCAGGTTTGCTCTTACCTACATGTTGGGACTAGATGTTATTTCCTTTTCCATAAGCACGTCCTTGTTGTTTTTCTATTTTATTGTTTTCAAGAAAAAATAAAAAAAATAAAAAAATTGGGGGAGAAGATGCATAATTTTTTTTTTTAGAGTTGCTTTTCAGATATTGTATGTGTTTTTGCTTGATATCTCAGTTCATTATGCATTAATTGAGTTTGCTTATATATGATTGAGAGTTTATGCCTGATATCTGCTAAGTTTTCATGTGCATCTTAATACTAGATAGTTGATTTTCTTATGCGATGAAAAATTGTGCACTATCCAAAGCTCCCCTAAGGTACTTTTTTCCTCTTTGACTTTTAGCTTATGGAAATTCTAATGAGAGAGATTTTTTTTGCTAAGATGGTCAAATTGACCAACTCGCTAGTTGAATCTAGAACCCATAAATTCTGGCATTCTTTCTAGGTTGTGGCACCAAGTGATAAAAAGTATTCAAAACTGAATATATGTGGATAAATAAAAAGATCCAATGCTTATGCTAAATCTGTTCTTGATCTTGTCCCTAAAGAAACAGTCAGTGACCAAGTCATTGCGGAAATAGACGGTCACTAAAGGACGAAGTAAAAGAAAAGTGTTGCAGTTTAGGGGGAGTGTATCAGATGTGGGTGGTTAGGACCTAGTAAAATAAGGTTTGACTTTTGACTGATCTAACATTGACTTTCTCTCTTATTTAGAAAATCCGGTTGCTTTAAGTCATATCAGTAAAATTCATACCTTATTGAGAAAGCTTTCACACACACATGCATTGCATGGTTTAAGTTTACTATTGAAAAATTTCTATCTGCAGGGAAATTTTTGTGCTTATTGACTCTTAACTCTCAATTATATCTTGGTATATTTTTGAAATGCTATTTGAATGTTTTATCAGTTATTTATACATGCATGTTCTGAAGCTAACGTTAGAAAAAAAAAATTTCTACATATTTCCCTCTGTATTTCAGCTTCTAGTGTGAAGTGTCCGGACGGACATGTTCTTGCGTCCAGACGTGCTCGGCTCTATCGATCTCTTATCTGACAACATGCCGTCTGGAAAAGTATGTACCACCTCCGGACGCGAGTTTTTTGTTTTCTCTGCCAAACACACATACTACTTTTTTTTTCTGTTCTATCATGTTGTGTTGTGTGTGTTTTATCTTGGACTGATCCTGAGATTTTGGCATTCTCTGCACATCTTTTCTCATCCCTAGGTATTTCCTTTGACTTTCTTTATTCTCTTAAGCTTTGGTTCTTTTTAGAATATTGGAATCTTTAATTGATTATGATTTGAGAGATTGTGCATGAATATCTATTTTTGTCTTTATGCTAGATGGATATTACTAATTTGTGTCTTTTGGATTGCTATATCTACTTTTATATTTCTTTATGCATCCAATTGATAGCCATCATAATACCACATTATTTTTGAAACTAACAGGATCTAATATTTCATTGTGGTGTTATTTTTGGGTAGATTTCTGTTTAAATATTTTCATGAATATGTTGTCTAGCGGCTTCCAGCATAGTGTCAGACAGAGGGCTCTTTGGAAAACAGACTAGTGTTGAAATCATATATTCTAGAGATCTCAAATTTTAGATGAGCTCATTCCCCCTGCTCATACAGAGTCTTCCGTAACCTTTTCCTCTAGATCTGCACTAGCTAGAGATTCAGGGGGTGAATTTTCTTTATCATCTTGCAGACCACTTGTCTAGAGCATTTCTTTCTGTGGATGATCAGTTTCGGGCAAAAAGACTCAAGTGACTGAAACTTTTTCAGTCTGTGGTTTCCCGGCTTCTGGAGCTAGAAGCCGAAGTAGTTCAAATCCAGCTTTTTATACGGTTTTCTCTCCGTTACTTGATTTCAGTGGATCAGCAGGATTTGGTACTTAAAGGATTTTTGTTCCTCTCTTTTGGGTCACTTACAGACTCTTCTCTAGTTTCCTATTGTTTTTTTTCTGTGGATTTTATATACTCTGTTTACCCTTGTTCTGTTGAGACATCAAGGGGGAGTATTTTAATACTGTGGTATTTCTATACTCTATTTACCCTTTGTCCATTTGAGACAAAAAGGGGGAATATATGTTAGTTTTTGGACCGGGAATGTTTTTTTAACCGATCTAGTGATTTTTGTCCCAGAATGGCCAAATGGGGGGTTTGTTAGTTTTTGATTGGCAGCATTATGTTGACAAAATCATTATTATGTAATGTTGCTGCTTTCACAGGGATACCGGTATATTTCAGAGTCTTCAGATATTCAGAGTTTATTTCTTTGATGTGGAAAGAGCCACATTATGACAAGTTGCAAGTGTCAAAATCTTCATGAAGGCTATTTCAGTGTTCAAGGAAGATTCTGTGCAAATTCCAACTCAGAGAAGTCGGATCCCAAGCAACAGTCCGGACGATGTGGTGTTCCCGTCCAGACGCTCATCAGTTAGGAACATCCGTTCGGACGACGAGAACTTTCTGTCCGGATGCCCATCTGTGTCTAGAAACTTCGAACTGTCAAGATTGCATTCGTCCAGACGTAATGGCAAATTGTCCAGCCGCTATTAAGAGTTCGAGAAGAATCTAGTGTTCCGTCTTGACGACGTAGCAATACCGTCCGGACGCCATTCAGTGTTCGACAAGTAATAGGTTTTTGTCTCAAACATAGATATGGGCAGACAGCTGCAAACCGTCCGGACGATGTGGAGTTCCCTTCTGAACGCTATCCTTGGTAAGGCAAGCCGTGCAGCAGAAGTGCAACCTTCTGGACGCTAAGGCAACACCTTCTGGACGAGACCTTGTTATGGAACCTTTCAGCGCTATTTTGGAAAGGCGGTTGTAGTTGACCGTCCAGACGCTCAGTCAAGCCGTTCGGACGTCCTCCAATATTTTGATCATAACTTTCTGCTCAAATATCGGATTGGGATGAAATTGGTGTCATTGGAAAGCTAACGAAAAATGATACAACTTGATTATCCGTATAGCCAAGAGAAACGTCTGAACATGCACCCAGAGTCCGAATCCTTGTTCGAATAGGCCTCATTATTTGAGTTGAAATAGGATTTGTAAAGCCTATATAAAGAGGGCTATAAGCATGTAAATTGTATAGAATTCGGTATTGAATTCTCTTAGCTTTGAGAGGGTGTTTAGGGAGAATCGAAGATCTGCTAGCTCTCAAACCGTTGCCGGTGTGTGCTCCTTGTTCGTGTGAATTCTATCTTAGGGGTTGACCCTAAGGTAAAGGAATCCATCAAAGACCCCTTTAAGTAGGAGACTTGGTTGGGAAGTGTTCACGATGGGCTTCGTGTCAGAGTTAAAGGTATGACTACTGCATAAGGGTATGTGAGTACGAGTGTCTTGTAACTAGCTTTGTTTTTGGATAGTGAATTTCCTGGGTTTGGCTGCTCCGGAGTGGTTTTTCTCTTTACATAGTTTTCACTTTGTAACAAATATCTTGTCTTATTTAAATTTTGCATATAAGATATTTTGTTGCACACAAACACACACACACTTGGTTAAATTAGAAGTCAATATTTTATTAACAGTTTCGATGTTGAAGTTAACGTATTTAGATCTTTTGTAATACAACCAACTATAGGTAAAAGTTCAAATTGGGGTTTTATGACATTGGAAAGACCGAATGAGATGAGGGCTAAAATGAAATAAATAGATTCATAAATTACAATACAGAATGATTAAATAAAGAGAAAGCAAAGAAGAATGATACACAGACAATAGACACTTAACAACCATTTTGTAATGGTAAGACACTCTATGTGGAGATGAGCTTCTCACTCATCTCCTCCACTCCTTAATAGGCTCCGGTTCCATATAAGCAACCTCCCGAGGTGCTCTTCCTATCATCAGCAATTCTAGCCCAGTCTGCATTAGAGTGTCCTGCAATAACAAGATTTGTTTCCCTGGAATACCATATGCCATAAAGAAGAGTATCATTTACATACCTTATGATACGCTTGACTGCAGTGAGGAGAGATTCCTTAGGATTTTCCTAAAAACGAACACAAACTCCCACACTGAAGGCAATATCTGGTTGGCTGGCTATATGATATAGGAGACTCCGTATCATACTCCTATATAGAGATGGATCAACTGGTTTCCCTACAAGGTCACTACTTATCTTGACACTAGTGCTCATGGGAGTTCGGGCACGACTCTTCCCATCTAGGCTGAAATGTCTAACCAGATCCTTAGCATACATGGATTGGGAGATGAAAATGCCTTTAGCAATTTGTTTGACTTGAAGACCAAGAAAGTAGTTCAGCTCACCAATCATGCTCTTCTCAAATTCCTGCTTCATCTCCTTAGAAAAATCATGGGCAAGGGAATCTAAAGTAGCTCCAAAAATAATGTCATCAACATAGATTTGAGCAATAAGCTTGTGAGTACCTTCATTTCTGATGAACAAGGTTCGATCAGCCTATCCCCTCGTAAACCCTTTGGCCAAAAGATATGTTGTGAGACGCTCGTACCATGCCGGAGGGGCCTGCTTAAGACCATATAGAGCTTTTTTCAGCTTGTACACATGATGGGGATGATGAGGATATTGAAATCCTTTCGGCTGTTCAACATAAACCTCTTCTTGAAGAATAATGTTCAGAAACACACTCTTTACATCCATTTGATACAGCTTGAAACTAAGGTGGCAAGCGATAGAGAGAAGAATTCTGATAAATTCTAACCTGGCAACCGGAGCAAAGGTTTCATCAAAGTCTATTCCCTCAATCTGAGTATATCACTGGGCGACAAGACGTGCTTTATTCCTGACCACTATACCATGCTCATCTGTCTTGTTCTTGAAAATCCACTTGGTACCAATGATATTATGTTCAGTAGGTCGGGGAACCAGAGTCCAAACATCATTTCTGGTAAACTGATAGAGCTCCTCATGCATGACAGACACCTAGCTTTCATCTTGTAGGGCTTCGTCAACTTTCTTGGGCTCTGTTTGTGCAAGGTAGCAACTGTAGGACACTTGATTAGCTACTTCACTGATCGACTGAATGACTATTTCTTAGCCGACGCCTTTCTTCAACGGTCCCAAGAAGCTCTTGAGGAGGATGATTGAGCTTTACCCATGACCGCTTAGGAGGATTTGGAGGAGTATCCTCATCTTCAGAAGCACTGGCAATGGTATCCGAAGTTGTGGGAGTAGAAAGAGATTCAGCTGGAGACAAACTTGGAGAAGTCTTGACAACGTCAGCTGAAGTCACTGGCAGTTCAGCTGAATTGAGTTGATTTTCCTCCCCACTGCTTGGTGCCTCAACTTCTTCATCATCATAACAACATTGATAGATTCCATCAAAGTCTTTGTTCTTTTATTGAAAACCCTGTAAGCATGACTATTTGTGGAATACCCCAAGAATATACCTTCATCACTTTTGGGATCAAATTTCCCAAGATTCTCCCTGTCACGAAGGATGTAGCATTTACTTCCAAAAGTTCTGAAGTACTTAACTGTGGGCTTTTTACCTTGCCAAATCTCGTAGGGAATCTTGTTTGTTTCAGGCCTTAGGTAAACTCTGTTGATAATATGGCATGCAATATTAATAGCTTCTCCCCAAAAATGTTGGGTGAGATTCTTTGAGTGGATCATCACACGAGCCATCTCCTAAATCACCCTGTTCTTTCTTTCTACTACTCCATTTTGCTGATGAGTGATAGGAGAAGAAATTTGATATTTTTGGTATTTTTGAATTCCCTTCCATGATCATTGCAGATTCTCATAATCTAACAGTTTCGCTCAACTTGAATCTTCTTGAATAAATGTTGAGCTGCATCAAAAGCATCAGATTTTCCCCGAAGAGGAATAGCCCATGTATATCGAGAGAAATCATCCACAATTACCAGTATATACCTTCTCCCACCTAGACTAGCAGTTCTAGTGAGACCCATGAGATCCATATGTAGCAATTCTAAATTCCTGGAAGTTAGAATACATGAGGTCTTTTTATGAGTTGCTCAAGTCTGTTTCCCTAGTTGGTAAGAACCACATATTCCTTTCCCAGTCTTCTCCATTTTGGGCAGATCTTTGACAATATCTTTGCTTGCAATCTTCAACATATTTGTGAAATTCAGATGCCCAACCTTTGATGCCAAAGTTCACTATCATCTATGGTTGCCTTATTACCGAAAATTTGAGGGTCTGCAGTGAGACCAAGAAGACCATAGCAGTTGTCAGCAGTTCTTTCTCCCCCCCATAAGCCACTTGCCACTGCTGTCAAAGATATTATATTCCTTTTTGGAGAATTGTACCACCAAATCATTGTCACAAAATTGGCTGATGCTGAGGAGATTTGCCTTGAGCCCCTCCAAATACAAAGCTTCCTGAGATGCTCCGAGACCTGGAATGTCGATGATTCCCTTTCCAATAATCTTGGATTGGATCCCATCTCCATAGGTGATCCTTCCTCCTTTGCCCATCTTAACTTCTTTCAGTAGAGTCTAATCACCCGTCATGTGTTTAGAACAACCACTATCCAAATACCACAAACAAGTATCAAGAAATTTTAGGGCAGTATGAGTAACTAAACACATCTATCTTCCTTTTTAACCAAGAATTGTTTGGAAGCTTTCTTTTTATTATTAATCAAGAAAGGTCTTTGTTCATTAGGGGTGAGGTATGCTAACTTCTCACTAATGAGCTTAACTTGATCACTTAACTTCTTGACTTGTTCTTCAAAACCTAGTTCATCTTTTCTAGGCACATGTGATTTATTCCAAGGTTTTTGTGAACGAATCTGGAAGCAATGTGGGTATCGGATGACTGGCCCTTTTATCCCCATAATTAAACTGAGTATGATTATTAGACATGCCAGGTTTAACAAACATAGTTCTATGAACAGACATAACATGTGAAATAGAAGCAATTTTATCAATACTCAAATCAAACATGATATATGCAATAGAAGTCAAACAGAATAACACTCAAGAATTTAATCTTCTCAGAGTGTACCAAGCTCTGATACCAATTGAAAAATTAAATGACTTCTAATATAAACAAGTGTGTGAAAAAAAATGTGCAACAAAATATCAAAATGAGAAATTAAGAAGACATATATTTTGTTGACGAAGTGGAAACTCAGTTAAGAGAAAAACCACTCCGGGGCTGCTAAACCAAGGGTATCCACTATTCAGAAGACAAGACTAGTTACAAAGCAGTAGCACTCACATAACCTTATGCAGTGGTTGTACCTTGAACTCCAATGTGTAACCCGACACGAACGCCTCCCAACCAAGTCTCCTACTTGAAGGGGTCTTTGTTAGTATTTTGGCCTCATTCTGTGTTTGGACAAAATCACTTATGTGTAAAGATGCTGTAAACATGGATTCCACTTGTCAGAGCATTTTCAGAAGACTCTGCACTTTGAAAAATATAGAAGATTTTAGACTCCTTGTCAGCCGTCCGGACGACTTGTTATCCCGTCCAGACGCCCATTTGCCCATTGCTTAATCCGTTCGGACAACGTGTCATCTCGTTCGGATGCTAGACAGACCAGCATCATCCGTCCGGACCCTCCACTGTATCGAGAAGCTTCTGTTCTAGCTTGCATCTGTCCGGACCTCTCAGCAGCCCGTCCGGACGTCCATCAGTGATCGATCAGCTTCAGATTCTTTCCAAGTTCAGATATGGGAAGATTGATACACCATCCGGACGACGTGGTTTCCCGTCCGGACGCACTCATACATAAGGCAAGAATCGCAATTCAAATATCACCGTCCGGACTTCAGTCAGCATTGGTCCGGACGCTTTCTCATCAATTAAGGAAATTGCTGATTCGACTTAAACCTTCCGGACGTCTGCCTCCCAAGGTCCAGATGCACGCATAGCAAATATGAAATTGCGTATTGAAGAATTGCCGTCCGGACTTTCATCCCCCTTGGTCCGGACGCGCGAAGCCTTATGTGGAAATTACTTGCAGCGGATGTGCGACCGCCCGGACGTCAGTGTCTCACCGTCCAGACGCGGATCCTAGACAGGAAAGATTTTCAGTGAAATTTTCAGAAAATCCTGTCGCACAGTTGTCCGTCCGGACGGCTCAGGTTCACTGTCCGGACGGCGTTCGTACATATTACAGTAGTTGCCCATTCTGCACCTCAACCTATAAATAGAGGCCCCTGGGCATTGAGAACTGCAAGAATTCGGTATTAAATTCCACAAGAGCTTAGAGAAGTTCAAGATCCCTCTGAAGCCGTTACAAGTGTGCTGCACTACATCTGAAGTCTATCTTAGGGGTTGGCCCTAAGGTAAAGGATTCCATTGAAGACCCCTTCAGGTAGGAGACCTGGTTGGGAAGCATTCGTGTTGGGTTACACATCAGAGAGCAAGGTACGACCACTGCATCGGGTTAATGTGAGTGTTACTATCTTGTATCTAGCTTTGTCTTCTGAATAGTGGAATTCCTGGGTGTGTCTGCCCCGGAGTGGTTTTTCTCTTGATTGAGTTTCCACTTCGTTAACAAAAATCTATGTCTTTTATTTTCCGATGTGCTTAATTTTTGTTGACACTTGTGCACACACTTTACTTTTAGAAGTCAATTTCGATTTTCAATTGGTATTAGAGCTTGGTACACTCTGAGAAGATTAAATTCTTGAGTGTCATTTATTTTTGACTTCTATTTGCTACTATGTCTCAAACTCTTAATTATGTTCCTACCTTCGATGGTATGAACTATGGCTATTGGCAAGCTCGGATGCGGTTCTTTTTAAAATATATTGACTGTTGAAGTATTGTTGAAACTGGTTGGACTAAACCAGAGGATACAACCCTCGAGACAGTCCCTCTGAAAAATGCCCAACTTTCCAATGATAAAGCCCTCCATGCTCTATGCCAAGCACTTTCTCCTTCTGAATTCGCCAAAATTTCAAACTGCGAATCAGCCAAAGAAGCATGGAAAATCTTGGAAACAACATATGAAGGCATGAAACTTGTTAAATCTGCCAAACTCCAAATGTTGATTTCAATATTTGAAGAAATTAAGATGTTGGAAACCTTTGGAGAGTTTTACTCCAAAATGAGTGACC
Organism: Alnus rubra; assembly: GCA_028654335.1. Taxonomy (NCBI): domain Eukaryota; kingdom Viridiplantae; phylum Streptophyta; class Magnoliopsida; order Fagales; family Betulaceae; genus Alnus; species Alnus rubra. Next base: position 22,116 of record JAJPGS010000952.1, read on the forward strand.
TGAGGAACTCCGTGGTGAGTCTTGGGAAACCTATCTCGGATGTAAAGCTCATCCGAAAGATTCTAAGATCTTTGCCTGAGCATTTCAGAATCAAGGTGACCACCATTGAAGAAAGCAAGGATCTTGAGGAGATGAAGATTGAAGAGCTGGTGGGATCTCTTCAAACATATGAGCTGTCTCTGCCCCCGGTCAAGAAATTGAAGACCATTGCTCTAAAGGCTTCCAAGAAGAAGGTAGAAGCATCATCTGAAGATGACTCTGAGGATGAAGAAAAGGTTGTGGCTATGTTAGCCAAAAATTTCAGAAGACTAATGAAAGATGATCGGTTCAAGAAGAAGTTTTCCGAAAGAGTAAAGAAATCTCCCAGGGAAGCTGAACCTGAGGAAGAAGATAAAAAAGATCCCAGAGGACCCCGATGTTTTGAATGCTCAGGCTTTAGGCATAACCGGGCTGATTGCGGGAATCTTAAAAAGGGCAAGGGGAAAGCATACAATGTGACTCTCAGTGATGAGTCAGAAGAAGAAGCTCTAGAGTTTGAAAAATTTCTGGCCTTTGTAGCCCCACATGTTGAAGAAGAAGACTCGTATTACTCGGAGCATAGCGATAATGAGGAAGAGCTCAATGAGGCCTACAAGACACTCTACATAGAGTATGAGAAGCTGAGGGAAGGCCGAAAGCATGACCTTAATGATCTGAATAGTTTGCAGACCGAGAAGAGTTCATTGCTGCTCAAAGTACAAGAGCTCGAGGAAAAGCTACTAGAGACGCAGCTCCAGCTAGAGAGAGTCACTGATGAGAAGCTGACTCGTATGCTGTCTATCCAGAAGAGCCCAAATGACAAGACTGGCCTCGGGTATGTAGCTCCCTCTTCTGATGTTCCTTCTTCCTCAAAGACTGTGTTTGTGAAACCTACAATCCCAGAGCCTCTTCCCACTGTTGAAGATAAAAAGAAGGAAAAGGTCAACGATGATGTTCCAGGCATTCAGGAGCCTCATTCCATCAGAAGGCCTCCCATTTGCCATCACTGTGGTCTCAGTGGGCATGTTTGCCCTCAGTGCTCCCTCTTGAAAGCACAAAAGGCCAAAGCCAAGAAAGAAGTGCCCATACAAGCTCATTATGGCACTAGACCTGTAGTCCAGCATAGACTCCATGGCCACAGGCATCTTACCAAGCACCATGGGGACAAGCACCAAGGCATCAGTATCAAGCCCCTTGGTCTCATGCTCCTCAGCATCAGCGGCCCCAGCAACGGTTTGTACCAGCCAATCATAGTGGCACCTACAAGAGCAAACCCAAGTAGTTTAGAAGGCCTCAGAAGATGAAAGAAGAGCAATATTCCAGTGAACCTCCTATCTGGATGCAGAACATGATGGAGTGGATGATGCAGTCCTGCCGGCAACCACCCACTGGAAGGCAGGCTTGGGTCGAGAAAGATAGTCACCCCATGAAGGGGAACCGACGCACCTAACAGATTCGGATGTTCATGCCTAGAATTTGGTTCCTAATCCTATGGCATCAGGTTTGATTGCTTATCTTAACTTGATACATCTTTATATGCAGTCTAGGAACTAGTTGTGTTTGCCCCCTATGACCCTTGAGAGAACTTTGCAGGTATTTTTTTTTTTGGGGAAGACAGAAAAAGTAGGTCGAGCGACTGTTTTTCTGTACTGGCATCATCGAGCATCCACAGGTTTGATCTTGTCTTTGCATATGATGTCATTTCCATATTGCTTGTTGTTTTTGTTTTTAAAAAAAAAATGGGGAGAATTTGCAGGATATTTTTTCTCTTAGCTTATCAGATAGTGTATGTATTTTCACCTAATATCTCAATTCTGTAAGCATTAATCTACTCTACTTAGATATAATTGAAAGTTTATGACTATATTGGCCAAGTGTTTTTTCCTGTTTTTGCAAAAGTAGGATAGCTTCTTTCCTCACGCGATGAAAAAGTGCACTATCCCGGGCTCCCCTAAAGGTACATCTTTCCTTCTCTGACCTTTTGCTTTTAGAAATTTTGGATAAGAGAAGAAGTCCTTGATAAGATGACCAAATTGACCTCATGCTAGTTGAACCTAGAGCCTAAAAACTCTGGCACTCCCTACAGTTTGCAGCACCATAAGAAACAAGCAGTTAATCGTATGAAATCTATGCTTTAAAGTATATATTCACTGCTTCTGTGCTACATTTGCTTTATGCCTTGCCCTCTACGTAAAACATTTACGTTGTCCTTCATGGTACAAGTAAATCACTTAGGTCCTGCATCTCAGGGGGAGTGTATCAGATGAGGGTGGCTAGGCCCTAGCAAGTTATAAGGTTTGACTTTTGGCTAATCTGTCTCTGATTTTCTCTCCTCTCTAGAAAATCTAGTTGCTCTATGTCATGTCATCGAAAGTCATACCATGTGGGAAAAGAGTCTTCACACACACACATGCATTGAGTGAGTTGAGCTGTCTATTTGAATTTTCTATGATCAGGAAAAATATTTGTGCTAATTGAAATCTCAACTCTCTTTTTATCTCTGTTTAGTTTTGAGATGCTCTCTGATTGTGTTATCAGTTGATGATTATACATGCATGTTTTGACACTGACTTGAGAAAATTTGATCTCTGTCAAATTTTCCTTAGTTTTTTTTTTCTGGTGTTTCAGTGAGGAGCATCCGGACGGTCTCTCTTGGCATCCAACGGGTGGAGTTCAACTATTCGGACGGTGCCCTTTTTGGAGTCTGAACGGATGGCATTTTATCGTCCGGACAGGATCTATTCCTCATCCGGACATGAGCTGTCACCTTCGGGCGGACGGGTAATTTAATTCGTCCGGACGCGCGTAACCGTTTTGCTCATTTCTGAGGCAGCACGCGTTTGGACGTCATTAAAACACCGTTCGGACGGGGACCCCACAGAGGCTATAAATAGCCTAGATCGCCGTTCTCTCCCCCATACCCTACAAATCTGACTTTTGGCTGATTGTGAGTAAGTTTTTCTGTGAGCTTTCGGTTGTCATTTTGCATATTCCTCACTCCATTCCAGGTATTTTTCTAGTCTCTTTCCTTTTCAGTTCATTTTGGAATGAGGTTGAACTTATGTGATGCATATTGGGATAATTTGTGATGATGTTTTTCGGACTAAAATTGTGATAAATTCTGCCTATATTTTTTAAAAAAGTCCTTGTTATTGCTGTTATTCTGCCAAATTTTTGTTACCCTAACAAGAATATTTTTTTTGGATTATTTTTCGCAAAAATTCTTGTTGGTTCTTTTGCAGAATCATGTCCGCCATCAGCTCTCAGCGCCGGGTCCGCAGAGGACAGAGGAAGAGCCGAGTGCATTCCAAGCCAAAATCATGGACCGCAATGTCCTCGCTGAGCGGAACGTGGTCCGTGCTGACATCATGGTGCCTCTATTGGATAGCATTTGTGAGACTATGCAGACCTACAATTGGGGGTATCTCTACACGTGTGCCTACATCGTCCTCACCAGGCTAGTCAGGCTCTTCTATGCCAACCTTGAGGTGGCTCAGGATGATGAGCGTGGGATGGTACTGCAGTCCACTGTTGACAGACACATCATCACTGTAGATCCCCAGATCATCAGTTAGTTCATCGGGGTACCAGTCCTTGATCTGCCTGCCAGTCCTTACAATGAGGTGGTGCTTCCTCCCTCTATGGACGATCTCCGAGAGTTCTTCCATGCAGTTCCATAGGGTGAAGGGCGTCATACTAACATCAGGATTGGTGCACTTGCTCCGGCTCATCGTATGTTGGGCAAAATTGTTCAGCACAATCTCTGGCTAGTTGCCAGGGGCAGTGATTTGATACTGAAGAGGGCCCAGTTTGTTTATGCTGTTCATCTTCTCTTGCCTTTCTGTCTTTGCAAGCACATTCTGGGAGTCATGCTCGAGGCTCGTGATGAGAGCAATACCAGTCTCCCTTTTGGCTGCCTAATCACTCAGATCATCCTTCAGTCGGGTATCAATGTTAATGGAGAGCCTAGGATGAAGATACAGCAGCACCTCAGCAATCAGACATTGATGAAGTCGAATGCGCAGCTGGGACGAGATGATTATGATGATGACAAGACTGCTGCTATGCATGTTGCTTTTCCAGGTGTGGTTTCATCCTGTCATACCGTCCCGCCATCTGAGCCAGAGGAAAATTATTCTCAGATCATGGAGGCCTTAGCCGCCATTCAGGGAGGAATGACCACCATCTAGCAGTCCATCTCCTCCTTGCAGCTAGAGGTGTGGTCTATCAACAAGTGGGTGGAGCAAACCCATTTGGACCTCCAGGAGTGCCTTCGAGTCCATCATCCTGGCAGCAGTGATGATGAGGATGATGCAGCTCAGACTGTACACATGCCAGAGGATGTTTGATTTTATTTCCCTCTATTTTCTTGTCTCTTTTTATGTCATTTTGAGACTTTTTGTTATTTTCTGTTATTTTGTTAAACACTTAAACTTCTATTACTCTGTTTACCCGGGTCCTTCTGAGACCGTTAGGGGGAGTAATTTCTATTACAGTTGGTTTTTATTACTCTGTTTTACCCTTTGTCCCTTTGTGACAAAAAGGGGGAGTAATTTTTATTTTTGGACCACGAATGTATTTCCAAACCGGTCAAGTGATTTTTGTCTCAGAATGGCCAAAAGGGGAGTTTGTTAGTATTTTGGCCTCATTCTGTGTTTGGACAAAATCACTTATGTGTAAAGATGTTGTAAACAGGGATTCCACTTGTCAGAGCATTTTCAGAAGACTCTGCACTGTGAAAATGATAGAAGATTTCAGACTCCCTGTCAGCTGTCCGGATGACGTGTTATCTCGTTCGGACGCCCATCTGTCCACTGCTTAATCCGTCCGGACGACGTGTCATCCCGTTCGGACGCCAGACAGACCAGCATCATCCGTCCAGACGACGTAACTTTCCGTCTGGACCCTCCACTGTATCAAGAAGCTTTTGTTCCAGCTTGCATCCGTCTGGACCTCTCAGCAGCCCATCTGGACGTCCATTAGTGATCGATCAACTTCAGATTCTTTCCAAGTTCAGATATGGGAAGATTGATACACCGTCCGGACGACGTGGTTTCCCGTCTGGACGCAATCATAAATAAGGCAAGAATCGCAATTCAAATATCACCTTCCGGACGTTAGTCAGCATTGGTCCGGACGCGCGCTCATCAGTTAAGGAAATTGCCGATTCGACTTCAACCGTCCGGACGTCAGCCTCCCATGGTCCAGGCGCACGCATAGCAGATATGGAAATTGCGTGTTAAAGAATTGCCGTCTGAACGTTCATCCCCCTTGGTCCGGACGAGCGAAGCCTTATATGGAAATTACTTGCAGCGGACGTGCGACCGTCTGGACGTCAGTGTCTCACCGTCCGGATTCGGATCCTAAACAGGAAAGATTTTCAGTGAAATTTTTGGAAAATCCTGTCGTACAGTTGTCCGTCCAGACGGCTCAGGTTCACTGTCCGGAAGGCGTCCGTACATATTACACCAGTCGCCCATTCTACACCTCAGCCTATAAATAGAGGCCCTTGGGCATTGAGAACTACAAGAATTCGGTATTGAATTCCACAAGACCTCAGAGAAGTTCAAGATGCCTCTGAAGCCGTTACAAGTGTGTTGCGCTACATCTAAAGTCTATCTTAGGGGTTGGCCCTAAGGTAAAGGATTCCATTGAAGACCCCTTCAGGAAGGAGACCTGGTTGGGAAGCATTTGTGTTGGTTAAACGTCATAGAGCAAGGTAAGACAACTGCATCGGGTTAATGTGAGTGTTACTATCTTGTATCTAGCTTTGCCTTCTGAATAGTGGAATTCCTGGGTTTGTCTGCCCCGGAGTGGTTTTTCTCTTGATTGAGTTTCCATTTCGTCAACAAAAATCTGTGTCTTTTATTTTCCGCTGTGCTTAATTTTTATTGACACTTGTGCACACACTTTACTTTTAGAAGTCAATTTCGATTTTCAGTCTTCAATGGAATCCTTTACCCTAGGGCTAACCCCTAAGATAGACTTTAAATCAGCGCAGCAACACACACAACGGCAATGGCTTGAGAGAGACTAACTCATCACAACAACTGTAAAGTATAACTCTCTAAGCATTAAGGAATTCAATACCGAATTCTCGCAGTTCTCAAGCTTAAGGACCTCTATTTATAGGTTGCAGGTTCAAATGAGCGTCTGGCTTGAAAAACCTAGGCGCCGTCTAGACGGTAGACATAAGGGGTCCGGACAGGCAACTGTGCGATCGGCTTTCCAAAATTTAGATGAAATTCTTTCCTGATTTAAGCTGCGTCTGGACGGTGTTGCCCTGTCATCCGGACAGTCGCACCTTTTGCTGCATGCAATTTCCATATTAAGGCTTCGCACATCCGGACCATAGGAATGATCGTTCGGACAGTTGATTTGATACACGCAGTTTCCATATATGTAGCTCGCGCGTCCGGACCATGAAGACTGGTGTCCGGACGTCTGATTTTTGAATACGCGACTTACCTTATGGATGATCGCGTTCGGATGAGAATACACATTGTCTGAACAGTTGTAGCGGTCTTCCCATATCTGTTTCTTGGAAAGAAATCCATAGTTGGTCGAACATTGAGTGGTGTCCGGACGTGCTGCTGAAATGTCCGGACAGATGCAAGATGGAGCAGTTCGAAGCTTCTCGACACAGAGGAATGTCCGAACGGAAAGTTCTCGTCGTCCGGATGGATGATGCTTTGGACAGTTGGGAGTCCGGACGGTATATCACGTCATCTGGACAGCTACAAGGGATCCGATTTCTCTAACTTGTAGACTGTGCAGAATCTTCTATAAGACCTCTGAATAGCTGAATCCCTGTTTAAATGCATCATTATATAGAAGTGATTTTGTCCAATAGAATGTAGCTAATTACAAACTAACATCTAGAATGAGGCCAGGGTTACAAAGCAAGCTATTGCCAAGCTAGAAGGACAAATTGGCCAATTGGCCAATCAAGTGGGGGAAAGAGAAAGAGGAAAGTTCCCAAGTCAACCAATGCCCAATCCAAAAGGGCAATTTGTTATTGGAACTACTTCCTCCCCTCCTCATGGGTTGGAGCTTGTGCAAGCAATCACGACTTTGAGTTCAGGAAGGCAGGTGGATAATCAAGTGGCTACGCCTAAAGAGGCCAATGAAGCAGAAAGAGAGGAGGAGAGTCATGACAAGCTTGACAGAGATCCTGGGCAAAACAGTCATTTCAAATGCTCAAGATTGTCCTAAGAAGTTTGTTCCCATAGTTCCGTTTCCAAACAGACTGGGGGCTCCCAAGAAAGGCTCCAAGTTCAATGACATTTGGAAGTGTATAAACAAGTGCAGATCAACATTCCATTCCTAGATGCTATCCAGCACGCCTTCATATGCAGAATTTCTGAAAGATTTGGTCACCATCAAGAGAAGGACAAATGTTCCCAAGAAATATTTCCTTACTAAGCAGGTCAATTCTATTCTTTAGTGTAAGATCCCTGTCAAGTATAAAGACCATGGCTGTCCTACAATTGCATGCGTGATAGGTGACAACAAATTTGAAAGAGCTTTGTTAGATTTAGGGGCCAGTGTGAATCTCTTGCCATATTCAGTTTATGTCCAATTGGGATTAGGTGAGCTCAAACCCACTTAAGTAACACTTGAGCTGGCCGACAGATTTGTAAAATTCCCAAGAGGAATCATTGAAGATGTTTTGATCAAAGTTAATCAGTTCTACTACCCGATGGACTTCATCGTCTTAAACACAGAATCGGTTATAAATGTAGAGATTTATATTCCAACAATTTTGGGGCGGCCCTTTTTAGCCATAACTAATGCCCTAATCAACTGTATGACAGAAGTGATGAAGGTATCCTTTGGGAACATGACCCTGGATTTGAATATTTTTGATATCAGTCGGCAGCCATTTGAATATGAAGGAGTCAGGAGTGTTTGCAGCATTGAGGAGTTAGTAGAGGAGACTGTCCATGAATCCAGTTGTGAAAACCTGTTGGGAAAATGCCTTGCTGCATGTGGAGGTGACATGGACTTGGATACTTTACTTGTGCACGTTGACTCCTTGTTGGACTCAACTCCTAAGATAGAAGCTGATATTGGGGAAACCACTGAGACATCCTCCCATGATCCATCTCCATCTGCTGCTAAGCCTGTCAAGCGAGAACTGAAACCATTGCCAGACACCTTGAAGTACAGATATCTTGACCTCGGTGAATTTTTGCCGGTAATCATAGCTGCTGACCTAAATGAGACTCAAGAACAGAAATTGTTGGATGTGTTGAAAGAACATAAAGAATCCATCGGTTGGTCCATTGAAGACATAAAAGGAATCAACCCTATAGTGGTGATGCACAAGATTCACTTGGAAGAAAATGCTAAACCCTTTCATGAGCCACAGAGATGGTTGTATCCAGCCATGCAAGAGGTAGTTCGAGCTGAGGTAATCAAGCTTCTAGATGTAGGTATCATATACCCAATCTTTGACAGCAAATGGGTGAGTCCAATTCATGTGTCCAAGAAGGCTGGAATTACAGTAATCAGGAACAAGGAGAATGAGTTGGTCCCAACTCGTGTTCTGTCGGGATGGCGGGTGTGCATCGACTACAGAAAGCTAAATTCTGCCACAAGGAAAGTCCATTTTCCTTTGCCTTTCATAGATCAAATGGTGGAGAGACTAGCTGGACATGCTTATTATTGTTTCCTTGATGGCTACTCTGGCTACAATTAAGTTCCAATGGACCCAGAAGTTCAAGAGAAGACCACTTTTACTTGTCCCTTCGGTACGCTTGCCTATCGCCGTATTCCTTTTGGTTTGTGCAATGCACTTGCTACTCAGATATGGTTGAATGTCACCTTGAGGTATTTATGGATGACTTCTTTGTTTTTGGATCTTCATTTAAGGAGTGCCTGCACCATTTTACCTTGGTGTTGGTACGGTGAAAGGAGAAGAACTTGGTTTTGAATTGGGAAAAATGCCATTTCATGGTAAAACAGGGGATTGTTTTGGAGCATGTTGTTTCCCACAAAGGTATTGAGGTTGACAAAGCCAAGGTAGGTCTGTTCTCCAACCTTTCGCCCCTGTGGACAGGGAAATAGACTCTTTTCTAGGCCATGTTGGGTTCTACAGAAGATTCATCAAGGACTTTAGTAAGATAGCAAGACCTCTGTGCAGCTTGCTTGCCAAGGATGCTCCCTTCAATTTCAATGAGGAGTGCCATGCAGCCTTTGAAAGTCTAAAGAAGACCTTAACTTCCACACCAATCGTTCAGCCACCTAATTGGACCGTGCCATCGAGATAATGTGTGATGCCTCTGATTATGCTGTGGGTGCTGTGTTGGGGCAGAGAGTGGAGAAGCTTCCTCATGTCATCTACTATGCCATCAAGACCCTGAATGATGCATAACTAAACTATTCTACCACTGAAAAGGAGTTGTTGGCTGCTATTTTGCTCTAGATAAACTTTGATCTTACTTGCTCAGGTCTAAAGTAGTGGTCTACTCGGATCATGCTGCTTTGAAGTATCTGTTGTCCAAGAAAGATGCTAAATCTCGTCTCATCCGGTGGATCCTGCTGCTAAAGGAATTTGACATTGAGATTTGGGATAAGATGGGTTCCGAGAATGTGGTAGCAGACCACCTATCTAGGTTGACTGTGGACTTCAATGAAAATGTTATGCCAATTGCTGAGACATTCCCTGATGAACAACTAATGCATATCTCTCCGATTCCTGCACCTTGGTTTGCGGATATCGTGAACTATCTTGTCATCGGTTAGATGCCCTCCCATTGGCCCAAGCACTAGATGTCAAAATTATTGGCAAAGGTAAGACAATTTTTTTTGGGATGATCCCTACTTGTTTAAATATTTCCAAGATCAGATTACAAGGAGATGTATTCCTAAGAGTGACCAGAAAAATGTCCTTTCCTTTTGCCATGATCATGCATGTGGAGGCTACTTCATTTCTAAAAAGACCGTTGCGAAGATTCTTCAAAGTGGATTCTATTGGCCATCCATTTTTCGTGATGCCCATGCTTATTGTTCAGCTTGCGAGCGACGCCAGAAATTGGGGAGTATTGGAAGAAGGAATATGATGACGTTGAACCCGATCCTGATTGTGGAGCTATTTGAATGTTTGGGGCATTGACTTCATGGGACCCATCCCTAATTCTTATGGGTACTTCTACATCCTAGTGGTTGCTGACTATGTTTCGAAGTGGGTGGAGGCCATTGCTTGCAAATCCAATGATCATAAAGTTGTGTTGCAATTTCTGAAGGATAATGTATGTGCACGTTTTGGGACACCACATGCCATTATCAGTGATGGAGGGAAACACTTCTGCAATAGATTTTTTGAACAACTCATGAAGAAATATGGCATCACTCATAAAATTGCAACTCCCTATCATACTCAGACTAGTGGTCAAGTTGAGCTTTCCAACAAAGAAATGAAGCGGATACTAGAGAAGATGGTGAATCCGACAAGAAAGGACTGGTTTCTACAACTCAATTACACTGTGGGCATACCGGACATCATTCAAGACTCCTATTGGCATGTCTCCCTACCGGCTTGTATATGGAAAGGCTTGCCATCTTCCCATAGAATTGGAGCATCAAGCTTATTGGGCCATCAAGCAACTGAATTTTAATCTCACCACAGCCGGCTCTCAAAGGAAGCCCCAACTCAATGAATTAGAGGACTTGAGAAATGATGCTTATGACTCCAAGCTGTACAACACTCACATGAAGAAGATCCACAACTAGCACATTCTATGCAGATCTTTTAAAGTTAGTCAAAAAGTCCTTCTATACAATTCCCGTCTGCATCTATTCCCAGGCAAGCTTAAATCTTGATGGATTGGTCCATTCACAGTTCGTGCAGTTTCCACTCATGGAGCCATTGAGATAGAGGACCCAAAGAATGGCAATACTTTCAAGGAAAATGGTCAACGGTTGAAACCGTTTATGGAGTTGTAGATCCCTGAGATTGAAGAACTATCCTTAGAGGACCCCACTTATCCACCATAATTCTTGCCTGCTGTGGTGTGTCTGGCTGAAGACAGTAAACTTAGTGCTTGTGGGAGGCAACCCTCATTATCATCTTCATCATTTGTTTTTGTTTGTTTGTTTTGCTTTTGTTGTGTTTTTCAAGACAAGTGTCTGCCATTCAAGTTTGGGGGAGTGTTCTTCTACAGTACACCCGACTTGCATCACCCATTCGATATTGTATTTCTAGTCACATTGGGGACAATGTGTCATTTTAGTTTGGGGGTGAGGTAGACATTTTTGTTGTTGATTGAGCATGATTACATCACAACTTTAGTTTGCATATCATAGGTTTGCTTAACATGTTGAACACATCACGTTATTAGAAATCTGAATCTTTTGACTCGTCTGTTGGATGTGAGAGACATCACTTGTTTGAATTGATTATCACAAGCACATTAGCATTGGTTTTGTGAGGTATGAGGTTTAAATTGAGGAAGGTTTGTCTTGAGATTTGTAAGATGATTTGTTGACGAAACCTTGGCTTAAATTCAAAAAAAAAAAAAATGATAATATCATCAGTTTGAGTTCTCATTGAGTAACCAGGCCTCTTGCCTCATTAAGCATTGAGTGTTCGCGTAAAAAGATGAGAAAATTCAATTTGGTTGATTGTATGGCTAGTTTGACTTCGTACCCTTTTTGACTTGAGTACTTAAGTCCTTTGGGATGTTTCTATATCTAGTGCCCTAAAACCATCTGGTTTGGGAGTCACTTGCCTAACACTCGTTACATAGGTCAATTAGAAAGCTTAAGGGAGTCAGACATTGCACAACCTATAATAATTAAAAAAAATGCAAATTTTTATTTAAGCCTTGGTTATTTTCATCTGATGAGATTTCTATAAATTTTGGAGTACACAAACTTTGAGAAAAATTGAAACCTCATCAATCTATGTTAATCTCTGTTTGCACTCATTTGAGCATGAGTTGTCTCAATTTTCCATCTATGACGTGATTGTGATGTTCATCTTGTTAAGCTTGCTCATGATATATGAACTATGTGTTTGGGTGGAAGTCATTATTTGAAAATAACATAGTGCTTTAAGATGTTTGTGGATATCATTCCTGGCAAACCCTCACGAGACTTCACTTGTCCACTATGGAGTCCTAAGGGATTAAAAGGCTTGTTGCATACACTAAATGCAATCGTTTCTCCCATAACAGCGGACTTATGTTTCTTGCTTTGATTTTGTTTTTTATTTTGTTTTTACTAAGGGACTAGCAAAATGTAAGTTTGGGGGTATTTAATGAGTGCAAAATTCTGTATAATTGAACCCCCTAATTTGCATATGCTAAGCCTTTAGCCTTGTTATTTTCTAATGCTTTTGGTTAGTTTTGGTATTCTAGTGTTTTGAAAAATATAAAGTTTGGAAGAAAGCACACCTTGAGAAGACCTAAATGATGTGGTTATGTTTAACCACATCAATGAAAGGATTAAATCATAATTTCTCTAATTGGAGTCAAAATCAGATTAGAAATAAGATTTTGCACATGTCATAGTATTTTGATCATAACTTTCGGTTCGAGTATCGGATTAAGGTGAAATTAGTGGTGTTGAAAAGTTAACTCAAAATAATACAAATAATTATGAATCAAAATTTTCCCAATTCGAATGTTTGCTATGCCAAAAGTGTCTTGAAATATAAGACCTCAAATCTGGGCGAATCCTATTCCGATTTGTACTAAAATTGCTTCTTAATTTGACTAGGACATTGAAGTACGATTTTTCTGAAATCTTTAGGGCTTCTAGGGTTTGTTTGCTCCCTATTGATATGAACTCCACTAACAATTGTGACGAAACCCGATAACAATAATGGTTAGAAACCCCAAGATTGTGTAGACAAGATTTATTGAGCCTTGACCCATCACCTAACTAGATGAGAAACCAAGATTACGAATCATTGAAACGCCACACCAAGAAACCTAAGAATCTCTCAAGAATCAAGGTGATAAGTTTGGTTGTTTGAACGCCACAAGATTGATAAGTTCAAAGAGTTCTTTCAAGAACGAAGAGGAACATAAGACCTCACAATAATAATAATTTTCTGAAAACAATTTATGCCTACAAAATTCGTAATGCCCATCTATATACTTGGAACAACCCTCCAAGAATAGGAAAAGTCATAACTACAGCTTTAAAAGCAACACAAACATCAGCATAAACAAGTCCCCACGTTTTTAGGTCTCTTGGACTTCTAGAGGCAGCCAAAAATAACTAAATGACTAAATTTAATGTATTTAACATAACTAGCCAAGACCAAGTTCATTCCCCTATTTAATATCCTTGAAAACCCAACAAGTTCACATCCTTTAATGGTCAGACCATGCTGGTCACGTTTTTGCATGCTAATTATCCTCTTCAATTGCTTTGATGACATGGACTAAACCTTGATTATTATTTGAGCCCATCTTCGTCTTTTTGGAACAAGCCCAATTCTCTTGGATTAGCCCATTTAGTGCTTCCTTGAAACGTTTGGCTCTAAGTCTTGTAATTGGGCCACTAGGAAGTGACAAAGGGTCTTGTGCAATTTCAGCTCCATTCCCACGTGTATGATCAGCATGTCCAGCTCCTTGGTTTGCATCATTCTCCCCCTCTTGAGAAGGATTTGTCCTCAAATCATCACTTACATCAAAAGGAGACAAATCAGCAACATTAAAGCTTGCACTAACACCATACTCACCTTGTAAGTCAAGCTTGTAGGCATTATCATTGATGCGTTCCACTACTTGGAATGGTCTGTCACCCCGAGGTAGGAGTTTTGAACGCCGTTTCTCCAGAAAACGGTCATTCCTTAAGTGCAACCAAACCCAATCTCCTGGTTCAAATACTACCTTCTTGCGTCCCTTGTTGGCTTGGTGGACATATTGTTTAGTCCTCCTTTCAATGTTCAGCCGTGGCTTTTCATGAATCATCTTTACAAATTATGCCTTATTTTTGCCATCTAAGTTCACATGTTCACTCAAAGGTAAAGGAGTTAAATCGAAAGGTGATAATGGGTTAATGCCATAAACAATTTCAAATGGTGAAAACTTAGTTGCAGAATGTATACTTCTATTGTAAGCAAATTCAACATGTGACAAACAATCTTCCTATGTTTTCAAGTTATTTTTAATGATAGCACGCAACAAAGTTCTATTTACTACTTCAGTTTGACCATCCGTTTGTGGATGACAAGCAGTAGAAAACAACAACTTGGTTCCCAATTTCCCCACAGTCTTCCAAAAGTAACTCAAAAACTTTGCATCCCTATCATAAACAATGGTCCTAGGCATGCCATGTAACCTAACAATTTCTTTGAAGAACAAATCAGCTATATGTGATGCACCATCGGTTTTATGACATGCAATGAAGTGTGCCATCTTGGAAAATCTATCTACCGCCATAAAAACTGAATCTCTCCCCCTCTTAGTCCTAGGTAAATCTAAAACAAAATCCATAGAATTATCAGTCCAAGGTTCACTAGGTATTGTCAAAGGGGTGTACAAACCATGGGGTTTCAACTTGACTTAGCATGTTTACACGTGATACACTTCTCACAGATTCTTTCCACATCACGTTTCATATGAGGCGAAAAAAAATGATCATGCAAAATTCCTAAAGTCTTAGCTACACCAAAATGACCCATCAAACCACCACCATGAGCTTCTCTGACAAGCAATTCACACAAAGAGCATATAGACACGCAGTTTATTTTTCTGAAACAAAAATCTATCATGCCTATAAAACTTACCCAATGCCACTTTTTCACATGCATTGAACACATCACCAAAATCAGAATCTTGTGCATACAAATCCTTAATGTATTCAAAGCCAAGCAATTTTGTATCTAAAATGGAAAGTAAAGCATACCTTCGGGACAATGCATCAGCCACCATATTTTTCTTACCTTGCTTGTATCTGATCACATAAGGAAAATTTTCAATGAATTCCACCCACTTGGCATTGCGTTTGTTCAACCTTTGCTGTCCTTTCAAATGCTTCAAAGATTCATGATCAGTGTGAATCACAAATTCCTTTGGCCATAGATAGTGCTGCCAATTTTCCAAAGCCCTTACCAAGGCATACACCTCCTTATCATAAGTGGGGTAATTCAGGGCTGCCCCACTCAACTTTTCACTGAAATAAGCAATTGGACGGCCTTCTTGCATCAAAACAGCTCCAATACCTATTCCTAAAGCATCACACTCAATTTCAAAAGTTTTAGCAAAGTTAGGTAAAACAAGCAAAGGTGCATTAGTTAACTTTTCTTTGATCAGATCAAATGCCTTTTCTTGTTCTTTCCCCCACTTAAACAGAACATTTTTCTTGATGACTTCAGTAAGAGGGGCGGCTAAGCTACTAAAATCACGCACAAACCGTCTATAGAAGCTAGCTAAGCCGTGAAAACTCTTTTTCTTGCTTTACATTTTTAGCTCTTTTGGAGAAATAATTTTATCCAATTTAGCAAAAATTTTAGAGAGCTCAATATCATAATTTTCTTCATATAACTAAGAGAAATCCATGATAAAATGTGTAATAAAAAAATAGAAGTTACAAAGAGATAAGGATCACACTCATGAATTAAATCCTTTAAACGGAGTGTATCCGCTCAAAATAAACTTCCAGTGTCATAATAAGGCTCTTTCTATATCAGAGAAATAAACTCTGAATATTTGAAGACTCTAAAATATACGGCATCCCTGTGAAAGCAGCAACATTACATAATAGTGATTTTATCAATAGAATCAGCCAATAAAAAACTATCATATAATATTGTAACCAAGGAGCAATAGCTCTTGATTGATTGATTGATTTTATCAATAAAGATTACAATTTTGTTCAAAAAACTAAATAAATAAAAAAATTCATTTTTTTCTTCTTCCAAATTTGCTTGTAATTGCTCGAAATTACTTATTTAGCATCTTTTGAATCAATGTTACGTTTTTAGTGTTGGTAAATTTGGTGTTAAAACTTATTTAGTTTTAAGTTTTAGTCTACTAGTTAAATCGGTGAAGAATTTTATCTAAGACTGAATCCAACTCAAAGTGGAAGACCTAGAAGATATGGTTAAGCCTAATCAATTACGGAAAGGAGAAAAATTAGAATTTCATTAAGTGGAGTTAAAATTGGATTTGTCAGTTTCAAATTTTGCATGTCTCCATATTTTAACCATAACTTTCAGCTCAAATATCGGATTTCAATAAAATTAGCGGTGTTGAAAATCTAACACTTAAGGAAAAAAAAATTATCTAAAGTAGATTTTCTCTAATTCGGACGTTTACTATGCCAAAAGTGCCTCTAAATATAGGACCTAAAATCTGGGCGAATTTTTTTGAAATCCTATTCTAACTCGAACTGGGTTTTCTTCAGAGGTCTATTTAAAGAGACTTCTAGGCATGATTTTATTAAGGATTCTACTATAGAATTCAGTATGCTAAGGGAGAGTTTTAGACCTGGATTACTAATGTTAAATCTCTCTTAGAGTTTTGGTTATTGTTTAATCATCAACCTGAACAATTGAAGCCAACCGGAGTTTCGGTTAAGGAGATCAAGAAGAAGAACCCTCCAGAGGTTTTGGGAGAGAAGCAAACAAGTGGGTGACTTGTTGTATATCAAGAGTGTGACGACTACAAAGGTTTTGTAAGTATTAACATCTTGAAATTCACGAATTCCTCGTTATAGGATTGATTTCTTGGGTTGGCTACCCCGAAGTGGTTTTTCTCATTGAGTTCAAAATATGTATACTTCATCACCAAATATCTGTGTCAATTGCTTTATTGTTTTTTATATTTTGATGATTGTTTGCTGGTTGTTGATTAAATTTTTAATTCCAAATTGTATTGTTATACGCCTATTCAACCCCCTTTCTAGATGTTGTTTGGAGTCTGGTTTATATTTCAAAGGTTATGAGTTTTTCAAAATAAAAAATTATCACAAAAAAATATTGAAAGCAAACTTAAATGAGCTTTAATCATGTCAAGCTCATCGAATAAGGCTAAATGGCCTTCTCTCTCTCTCTCTCTCTCTCTCTCTCTCTCTCTTGCTATTTTTTTCTTCCCTAAAGGCCATTTGACTCTTTATACAAGTTGCCCAACGTTTTTACTGATATTTCTTTCCCTAATTAGTTCTTTCTTTCTTTTTTTAATTATTTTTTTTTTCTATTTTGAATTGTGTTTATCATATATATTTGTATATGGTAGAATATAATATATATATATATATATATAATCATTACATTTTAGTTCATCCCTCTTAAAAATGAATCCCTAGTTTTGTCATTGGATGGCCGAACAACTTCAAAGGCCATTGGTGGAGTTTGGGGATTTTCAAATCCTGTTGGAGTGGGTGGCTGAACAGCTGCTATAGACGATGCCCCCTTTTTTTTTAATAGTTTTTTGAGGGTGAATGAGTAATTTATAGTGATCCCATACGAAAAAATAAAAGACATTTATAACAAGAGAGTTATTTGTTGTATAGACATACCACAATGAGTTATTTCTAACCACTACAAAAAAAACGGCTTTTTGAGCCCTTTTTTTAGAGCCGTTTTAAGGCCTTAAAACGGCTCAAAATGTTTTGTGCCGTTTTCAAAATGGCTCAACACTAGCATATTAAAATCTCAGTTTGAGCCGTTTTGGACCAAAACAACTCTAAATAATTGGAGCCGTTTTAAAGAACCTAAAACGGCTCTAATAAGAGACAAAAATATATATATATATATATATATATATTAATTTCTTTAGAGCAGTTTTAGGGACCCTAAAACGACTCTAAATAAAAAATTTTAAAAAATATTTTGTAGAGTCGTTTTAAAGACCCTAAAACGGCTCTAAAAACAATTATTAAAAAAATTTAGAGTCGTTTTAAGCCTTAAAACGGCTCTAAATAAAAAAATTTACAAAAAAAAATATATTTTTTTAGAGTTGTTTTAAGAACTCTAAAACGACTCTAAATTAAAAAAAAAAAAAATTCCTTTCCAGTACACCATATACATCCGATCAAAATACCCATCAACAAAGGTCACAAAGCAAATACTCATCTAAATTTATCATAGCATCAAGACCATTTAGGTTACTAACATTACCACAACCCACAATACACAACTTGCTAGAACACCACACCACCAGAAAACCATCAAAGCATATCACATTCACGGCTCAATCCATGAAGAACACCAAAACAGAGAAACATCCAGTTAATACCAAGAATAGTGCAAGCAAACTTGCATTGGTAACATTGTTTATTGCAACTAAGATCACAAATAAAGGAACATATTTTACAAGAGTTATTTACCTAGAGGATTTTTGTAGAAAATCAACCAAAAATCATGTCTTAGGCCACCAGAAATTTCACTGGAAGCCTTTCCTGGTTCTGTCGTCGTTGATCCCTTCTCCAGTCGCCGGGAATCGCTCCTAATCGCCAAAAATCAGCTTCTGGCTGGGTTTCTTGAGAGCCATGACGTCGGTCTCCAGGAGACGCGTGAGGGAGAGAGAGAGAGAGGAAGGAAGAAGAAGAAAGAAGAAAGAAGAAAGAAAGGGAAAAAGGAAAATATGGAGAGAATGAGATATGAGAGTGACAGGAAAGTGAAGATATATTTTATTGGGGTGCGAAAGAAAAAATAAATTAAAATTTGAATTTTGAATTTCATCATTACTGTGCGTGCGGGACATGAAATTCCGTGTCCCGCCTAAACTTTTGAACCGTTTTTGGCAGAAAACGACTCCAACTGGAGTCGTTTTCTGCCAAAAACGGCTCCAACTGAGAAAACACATATAAAAAGTATTTTTTTAAAAAAATAAATAAATAAAAACAAATAAAAAACAAATTTTTGTTTAAAAAAACTGAAAATTATAAAAATAATTAAATAAACAAATGAAAAAAAATTAAAACCAAATTTTTTTTCTATAATTTTTTGTTATTTTATATAATTTTTTAATTTTAAAAATTTTATTAAGGGTATTTTTGTCATTAGGGGAAACATTAACATTTTTTGGTAGTTTGAGGGGGGACATTGACATAATTGGTAGTTTGGAGGGATATTAACAATTAAATGGTAGTTTGAGGGGGATATATAGATCGTCCCACGATCAATCACATAGATCGTGCCACGATCAATCACATGATCTATCGAAGTACGATCATGTGATCGATCGTGGTACGATCAATGTGATTGGTCGTGTACAATCTATGTGATTGATCGTGGGTACAATCAATGTGATGAATCGTAGTACGATCTATGTGATCTATCGTGGTACGATCATGTGATAGGTTGTGGTACGATCATGTGATAGGTTGTGGTACGATCAATGTGATCAGTTGTGGTACGATCTATGTGATCGGTCGTGGTACGATCATGTGATCGGTCGTGGTACGATCATGTGATCGGTCGTGGTACGATCATGCGATCGATCGTGGTACTGCCAATGTCATTGATCGTGGTACGATCTATGTGATCGATCGTGGTACGATCTATGTAATCGATCATAGTACGATCAATGTGATCGGTCGTGGTACGATCAATGTGATGGATCACGCGTACGATCATGTGACGGTTCGTTGTACGATCATGTGATCGATTGTGGTACGATCTATGTAATCAATTGTGGTACGATCAATGTGATCGATCGTGGTACGATCAATGTGATGGATCACGCGTACGATCATGTGACGGTTCGTTGTACGATCATGTGATCGATTGTGGTACAGCCAATGTGATCGATCGTGGTACGATCAATGTGATCGGTTGTGGTACGATCATGTGATAGGTTGTGGTACGATCATGTGATAGGTTGTGGTACGATCTATGTGATCGGTCGTGGTACGATCATGTGATCGATCGTGGTACTGCCAATGTGATCGATCGTGATACGATCTATGTAATCGATCGTGGTACGATCAATGTGATCGGTCGTGGTACAATCAATGTGATGGATCGTGGTACGATCAATGTGATGGATCATGGTACGATTATGTGATCGATCGTGGTACGATTATGTGATCGATCGTGGTACAGCCAATGTGATCGATCGTGGTACGATCTATGTAATCGATCGTGGTACGATCAATGTGATTGGTCATGGTACGATCAATGTGATGAATCGTGGTACGATCAATGTGATGGTTCGTGGTACGATCATGTTATCGAACGTGGTACAGCCAATGTGATCGATCGTGGTATGATCAATGTGATCAGTCGAGTACAATCTATGTGATGGTTCGTGGTACGATCATGTGATTGGTTGTAGTACGATCTATGTGAGACTTTTTTTGTTTTGTTTAAATGGCTCTAATTTGAGACATTTTTTTGTTTAAATGACTGCAGTTAGAGAGCCATTTTGATCAAAATGGCTCTACTTCGAACCGTTTTTTGTAAAGGCAGCTCTAATTAGAGCCGTTTTAAAAAAGCGGCTCTAATTAGAGCCCTTTTTATTAAAAAGGCTCTAATTAGAGCTATTTTAGTAATAGCGGCTCGAAATTAATTAGAGCTGTTTTAAAAAAGTGGCTCTAATTAGAGCCATTTTTATTAAAACGGCTCTAATTAGAGTCGTTTTAGTAAAAGCGGCTCGAAATTAATTAGAGCCGTTTTAATAAAACGGCTCAAAAAGCCGTTTTTTTTTTGTAGTGAACTTTTTAAACCCTTGGAAGTTATTTTTCTCAACTTCAAACCTTATCGACTAATTGTACAATTTTTCAAAAAATTAATAAATAAAATGGGTAAAATAAGATAATTCAGTATTGGTGTTTAACTAAATATAATGGCATTTTCCATTTTTAAAATAAGATAGGTCAGTTGTGTTTTACTTACGCCATCTTGATCTATAGGAGAAACAAATTATTCAGCCCTTTTTGCTTGTTGTAAGCCTGATTTCTCCTTCCTTAAGAAATGGAATAGCATATGGTTATTCAAGATGGATGATGTTCACGGGGGTGCCTAAGCCTAACAATTGGTCAACTTGGTGACCTAAATAATCAAAAGTACTTAATTCAAATATATAAAATATTACCTCGATCCTGTTACGTCGTAGAATCTCTTGCATTTGCCAGCTGCTAAATTCTAGGCCAGCATTGCAATTCACATGTCCACTCTCTCTGTTGTCTAAACTATCTCAAGCAAAACCAGAGACGTTCTTTTTCTAACGCTCTCTATAAATAGCAGGCCAAATGCTATTCTCTGCACCATTGCAAACAGAATCACTAAATATTAATATTATCAGTTACAGCGAAGTTTGAGAGATGGATTGTAAGAGATCTTTGTCAGCTTCTCTATTCATCTCAATCAACCTTCTCTTCTTTTCCCTCGGAAGCGGTTGCTACACTTGTCCCAAGCCAAACCCTAACCCAAGCCCCACCACTCCTGCCAGGCTGAGTTGCCCGAGAGACGCCCTAAAGCTGGGGGTTTGTGCAAATTTGCTTAATGGAGCGGTTGGCGCTGTCGTTGGGACCCCTCCAGATATCCCGTGCTGCTCACTACTCCAAGGGCTTGTCGATCTTGAAGTTGCTGTCTGTCTTTGCACTGCCATTAAAGCAAACATTCTTGGCATCAACCTTAACATCCCCATTTCACTGAGCTTGCTCATCAATACTTGTGGGAAGAATGTCCCCTCTGACTTCCAATGTGCCTAGTCAGGCACTTCTTTATAAGATCCGTCAGTGTTGCAACAATAGTAGTACGTACTGCTGGGATTTGTCTTTTTTTTTTTTGTTAAGTCGTTTTCTAGCAAGTGTTCAATAACACTGACCTTAAGATTACAACTCTGATTGTAACAGTGGTCTTGCACTGATTCTTATTCTGTAGTTGCAATTATATATATATATATATATATATATATATATATATGTGTGTGTGTGTGTGTGTGTGTGTGTGATTTCTACTTTTTGAAAATGGTCATGGCTGGTCCTATATATTAAGTCAAATTAGAATGATGAGTAATATTATTTAGTAGATTGTTATATATATGATTGTGATACAACTGGAATGGATGATGTAGCAGTGAAAATTAATCAACTTTTAAATCAATAATCGGATAAAAGTGTACTAAATAATATTTTATCTAAAATGATATAAAAGAATCCAAGATAATCAACATGAAGGATTGAGACAAAGGATAGGAACCCAAAACATATTGGATTATATATAAGGGCGTTGTGCCTGCATGGCTTAAATGCAATCCTAACCATATGTATACAAGTTTAATGATGCGATCATAATTATTTAGTATTTGTGTTAGAGTTCAATAACTAGTAATCTCTGATAAGGAGTTTGATTCCAATTATTTTTAGTAGAGTTAGAGTCATAGTCTAGAATAAATAGAGTCCAGCTTAATCCTAGTCGGTCACTTAGATAATTTAAGAGTCCTATTTTGATTACTAGTTATCTTTGTAACCGATCAATATTGTTCATCTATTTAAAGGGGATTATTAATGAAGAAGATGCATGTTGAATATTATTAAGTCAAATACAGTCTTCTGTGTTTTTAGGAGTTCATGGCTCACTTGAAACAACCAACTTTTCTTGTGTGTTGTGCTAGTTGGTTCATATCAATTGGTATCAGAGCCAAATTTTTCTCTTGATTAGCAAGTAAATTGTTAACCCAATAGGCCTGGTTTCCCTCAAATTAAAGAAACCAGAAAATCTAAGAGTAAGAGTTGGTGAATCGAGATTTTCCACTACAAACCCGACCAACAACATGCTTGGTGACACAAGAAAGACAATAAGATAATTACTTATTTAGAGGATTGATTGTAATTAAATTAAAAATCAAAATAATTAGATTACCAAACTTATTTTTATTTTTACATTTACGGTTGTAATATTTTCTATTTAAGCATGATGAAATAATGATTGGTATACAGAAAATTAATCTAAAACCCTGTGTTTGAAAAAAATTAGGTTATCTTTAACAAATTTAAAGGGTCTAGGTTCTCTCAAAACCTAAAAAATTTTCCCGTTACGTGTTTATAAAGTCATTGACACAGAGTTCAAGGGAAACCCATCAATAGTGTGTTTGTTAGTGGAGAGAAATGATCAATGGTTGCAAACAGTGTGGATTGCATACTAAAAAGAAATAGAAGGGAAAACAGTTGATTTTAGAATAACCCCTGAATTTCTAAGTGCACTAATGTGACCCATCAAACTTTAAAGTGTGCCAAAAATGTCATTTTTGTCGAAATATTCTTGTAATACCCTTATTCTCTTAAAACCAAAAATAAAAAATTAATAAAAAAAACTATTTTTTTAAATATTAATAAAAAATAAAAAGTTAAAGAAATTAAAAAATTAAAAAATTAAAATTTTCAATTAAAAAAAAAAAGATAAAACAAGAAGAAAAGGGGTGGCTCGGCAGCCACCCCAATTAAAATTTTTAAATTTTTAAATTTAATTTAATATATATATATATATATATATATATATAATTAACAATTAACACTAGTTACACGTGTTGTCATTTTATTGATGCTAACGTGACAAACTAACAGAATCCGTCAAGTGTTTTGACAGAATTTGACTACAGGGAATAATTTAGTTATATAAATGTATTTTTTTTAATATATTGATTTTTTTAATAAGAGTGACACATGTCATCATTTTATTGGTGTTGACGTTGACATTAATAGAATCCGTCAAGTATTTTGACTACAATGACTAAATTGTTAGTTTTTGCCTACCTTGAAAACCTTTTATTTTTGATTTTTGATTTTTATTCTGCATTGAGTAATTTGTAATTTAGGCCAACCACATAGATTGATTTTGAATTTATCATTTTTTTTCTTTTTTTTAAAGATAATTGGGTATTATAGGAATATTTCGACAAAAGTAGCATTTTCGACACATTTTCATAGTTTGATGGGTCACATTAATACTTGAAAATTCAAGGGACTATTTGAAAATCGGCTCTTAGTTCATGGAGCTTTGTTATATTTTTTCTAAAACAAAAAACAAAAAAGATGCTGGCCGAAACAAAGAAGAGTGACCAACGTTTATGCCAAAAGTCTGGAAGGATGGAGAAGGTGTGTTCAAGATTTCGGTGAAATTGGGAAAAGGTTGAGGGAGAAAAAAAGGGGGGGGGGGGGGGGGGGTCACATGAGAGTATTAAAGGGTGGCCTTGGTAGTAGGAAGTTTTAATATTTATTATTTTCATAATTGTTAAGTGTTACTAATCTGCAGATGTGATTTCAAGAGCCAAATTTTTAGGACCCGGAGTCCTTTCCAGGGGGAAGGAATGTTATGAAAATGAAATTCTACGCAGAGCGGATATTAATATTAGAATATATAGTATGGTAGGATATTTTACTTAAGTTAGAATATATGTTATCAATTGATACTTATTTTTATTTCCACCTCTATGGTGATCATATTTTCTATTTAAGCATGATGAAATAATGAGAATCTATGCAGAAAATTAATTTGAAACCTGATGTTTGAAAAAAGTTTAGGTTTTATTTAACGAATCTAAAGGATATAAGTTCCCTCAAAACCTAACAATTTAAAGAAATAATTGTTGTACAATTATTGACACAACTCTAATAACTTCTTTTTTTTAACTTACGATTGGTTCTTTTTTTTTTAATATATAGGTTTTACATATCCAATTGTTGATTTTCAAAAAAGTTGTTGAAGTTGTACAAAAGTTTAATCAAATATAACTTTTGTCAAATCATTCACGTAACAAACAACTAAGAAAAAATATAGTAAAATCTCATAATTAGAATCATTTGAGTTAGTTGGTCAAATATAAATAATATTAGAATACGATCATACAATGGAAATTCAAGCGGAACTCTTTGGTTTTGACAAAACTCAGTCTTAAATGATTCAGATGACAGCGTTAATTAGCAGCTGCTTCGATTTTGCTTCATGAAAGATTATTCCAAACCAATAAAGATATTTTTACATGTAACAGGCTTGCAGCTCATGAAATTATTGTTACAAGAAAACACAATATGAAGCCGACAAAACTTTCCCGCATGAATAAGCAACACTTCAATTATAAGAAACCGAATCAAAAGTTAATGTGGACTTAATCACGAGTTTATATTGAAAATCGGGTAGAGAGAGAGAGAGAGAGAGTAACTACTGATCATTAAGTTTTATTCAACACGTGAATCAACAGTACTACTGTGAGGGTGGGAAAAGGATCAACTTTTTCAAATCTAAATGCGTTATGGATTTTGAGACCACTTAAAATCAAGATTTGGATTTACAGGGACGGAGTATCTGATACCCACCCATGCACATGGGGTTCACGGAGAAAACAATCAGACAAATCTATCGTTTTCCTAAAGCTTTAGCCGTATTTCCTACACTGATCGATACAATTTCTTTTCTAAAAAAAAAAAATCATCAATAAAACTTCTATCAAAGTTTTCATACGATTTCAAATTGCTCATATTTTTTTAATTTTAACAATTGAAAACGTGATTTTTATCCAAATCCTGAACACATCATAATCTGTTCATTTTGCTAATTACTTACACATTGCCATGTAATCTAAATATTAAATCATACGGGTATGGATATAAATCACAGATGGTCCACTCAGACACCCCCATTATGATGTGATCATAATTATTTAGTATTTGTGTTAAGAGTCCAATAACTAGTAATCTCCGATATGGGGTTTGATTTCAATTATTCTTAGTAGAGTTAAGAGTCCTAGTCTAGAGTTAATAGAGTCTGTCTTAATCCTAGTTGGTCAGTTAGATAGTTTAAGAGTCTTATTTTGATTAATAGTTATCTTTGTACCTGATCAGTATTGCTCTTCTATTTAAAGTAGATTATCAATGAAGAAGATGCATGTTGAATATTATTAAGTCAAATACAGTCTTCTGTGTTTTTGGGAATTTCTAGCTCAGTTGAAACAGGTAATCTATCTTTTCCTGTGTATTGTGTCAATTGGTTAACATTAATTATAGTATCAAAGCCAAGTTTTTCTCTTGATTACCAAGTAAATTGTTAACCCAAGAGGCTCGGTTTCCCTCAAAAGAAACCAGAAAATCTAAGAGCAAGAGTTGGGTGGATCGAGATTTTCCACCTACAAACTCGACAACCAACACACTCAGTGACACAAGAAAGACAATAAGGAGCAATGGACCAACAAATGGGAAATATGGAGCAGTCAGTGAAGACCTTAACTGATCTTAACTGATGGTGATGTGAACCCGTGAGATCGAACTCCCTTGAACCCACAATCAAATTGAAACCTACCCAAGAAAGCCAAGAATCAAGTCAAGAAAAGGGTCTAGACCCGTTGAATTCTCGTTTCAAGAACTGAGATTTGGTTAGAACGCCATAAAGGGTTTGCCTTTGATAAGTTCTTAGTTCAATCAAGAACAAGTAGAGAAAACTGAAAAGTTTTCTATGAAGAAAAAAACTTCATTCAAATTCAACCTGCCTAGCAAATGCGGCTACAAGTCTTTTTAAAACCTCTCCATGAAACCCTAAACCTACTAAGGCCTACATCAATTAAAAGACATGGGCTGAACATCTTCTAGCCCAAAACATTCCTAAACTACACTTTTATAACTAATAAAAGAAGTCCATTTAATGAAATAAATAGGCCCAAAAGCCTATAACCATAGAAACATAAAAATAGTCTCACACGCCTATACTTAGTGAAATAAAGAGTTTGCACTAAAGCGCTAGGCTATGCCGCCTCCATCTGTCGCTTGTATCACATAGAAAAAAGTTGGTTCTTTTTCTTTGAAGCCCATCTTGAATGTTGGGGTTTTGCTCGATAAATTTGGAAACTCGGCCCAAGTGGATTGCACCAATCCTTGCATTGCTTCCTTGATCTTCTTTGCTCTTGACCTTGTGATTGGCCCATCTAGAACTTGCAAGGGATCTTTAAGATTTGGCCTACCATGGGACCCATCATTCCTCCTCTCCTCAAAAGGATTCGACCTCGAATCGTCACC
The DNA here is from genome assembly GCA_028654335.1 of Alnus rubra. NCBI lineage: Eukaryota > Viridiplantae > Streptophyta > Magnoliopsida > Fagales > Betulaceae > Alnus > Alnus rubra. The sequence continues at coordinate 49,047 of JAJPGS010000952.1, forward strand.
TGCATCATAGGGAGAAAGATCATAAACATTGAAAGTAGCAGAGACATTATACTCACCGGGAAGATCCACTTTATAAGAATTATCATTAATTTTCTCAAGGATTTGGAAAGGTCCATCACCTCGAGGATGCAATTTAGTCCTTCTATGGATTGTGAATCTTTCTTTGCGAATGTGAGCCCAAACCCAATCTCCTGGTTCAAAGATGACACGCCTTCGCCCTTTATTGGCTTGGGAAGCAAACTTTCATTCTTCTGCCCAATTTGAAGCCGTACCCTTTCATGAATTGACTTCACCAATTCGGCCTTCCTGTGTCCATCCAAACTACTCCTTTCATCAATAGGTAAAGGCATCAAATCTAAAGGAGTAAGTGGATTAAAACTATAAACAATTTCAAAGGGAGAATACGAAATGGTAGTATGCATAGTCCTATTATATGCAAACTCTGTAAATGGTAAACAGTCCTCCCAAGTTTTCAAATTATTTTGAATGACAGTGCGTAAGAGTTGAGTTAAAGTCCTGTTGACTACTTCAGTCTGTCCATCAGTCTGTGGATGACAAGTAGTGGAAGATAAAAGTTTGGTACCTAATTTTCCCCACAAAACCTTCCAAAAGTAGCTAAGGAATTTAACATCCTTATCAGAAACAATACTCCTAGGGACACCATGGAGCTGCACTATTTCCTTGAAAAACAAATTAGCTATGTTGGTAGCATCTTGTTTTATAGCAAGGAATGAAATATGCCATTTTACTAAATCTGTCCACTATCACAAAAATAGAATCACTAACTTTTTTTTGTCCTAGGCAGCCCCAAAACAAAGTCCATAGATATGTCTACCCATGGCTCACTAGGAATGGGTAAGGGTGTATACAACCCGTGTGGTAAAACCTTAGATTTGGCCTTGCGACATGTAATGCACCTACCACATATTCGGGTGACGTCTCTTCTCATCCTAGGCTAAAAGAAATGTTCATGTAAAATTTCTAAGGTTTTCCTCACACCAAAATGTCCCATTAATCTCCCACCATGTAAATCACGCACCAATAATTCACGCATTGAACAATTTGACACACACAATTCGCTTTCTTTAAGCAAATAACCATCATGCTTGTAAAACTTACCAAATGCCGCTTTATCACACGCTATATACACATCAGAAAAATCAGCGTCATTGGCATACATGTCATTCACATATTGAAACCCAAGCATTTTAGTACTCAGAGAAGTAAGAAGTACATATCTTCGTGATAAAGCATCAGCGACAATGTTCTCCTTACCTTGCTTGTAACGGATGACATAGGGAAAGGTCTCAATGTATTCAATCCATCTAGCATGTCGCTTATTTAATTTACCTTGACTCTTGAGATGCTTTAATGATTCATGATCGGTGTGGATCACAAATTCCTTAGGCCAAAGGTAGTTTTGCTATGTCTCTAGAGCGCGAACAAGAGCATAAAGTTCTTTGTCATAAGTGGGGTAATTCAAGGCAGCCCCACTTAGCTTCTCACTGAAGAAGGCTATGGGCCGCCTATCCTGCATTAAAACGACTCCAATTTCTATTCTTGAGGCATCACATTCAATCTCAAAAATTTGTTAAAGTCAGGTAATGCTAACACAGGTGTAGAACATAACCTTTCTTTGATAGTAGCAAATGCATTCGCTTGATCACTCCCCCAATGAAATCCAACATTCTTTTTAATTATTTCAGTGAGTGGTGCAGCAATGGTGCTAAAATCCTTAACAAAACGCCTATAAAAGCTAGCTAAACCATGAAAGCTTCTTACCTCAGTGATGCTTTTAGGCGTTGGCCACTCCTTGATAGCCTTGACTTTTTCTTCATCCACCTCAATACCTTTTGTACTAACAACATAACCAAGAAAAACAACTTTTTCCATGCAAAAGGTACATTTCTTAAAATTAGCATACAACTTTTCACATCTTAACACCTCTAACACACATCTCAAATGCTCAATATGTTCATCTAAGTTCGTGCTGTACACTAGGATATCATCAAAGTACACGACTACAAATTTGTCTATGAACGCACATAATACATGGTTCATTAATCTCATGAAAGTACTAGGTGCATTTGTAAGTCCAAATGGCATAACCAATCATTCATAAAGTCCATGTTTAGTCTTAAAAGCAGTTTTCCATTCATCTCCCTCTTTCATTCTAATTTGATGGTATCCACTTTTAAGATCTATTTTACTGAAAATACATGAGCCATGCAATTCATCAAGCATATCATCTAATCTAGGAATGGGATGACGGTACTTTACCGTAATATTGTTGACCGCTCTACAATCAACGCACATCCTCCAAGTCCCATCCTACTTTGGCACTAGTAGCACTGGTACTGCACATCGGCTCATGCTCTCTCTCACGTACCCCTTGCTCAACAAATCTTCAACTTGCCTTTGAAGCTCCCTGGTCTCCTCCAAATTACTCCTATAGGCTGGTCGATTTGGAATAACTACTCTGGGTATGAAATCAATATGGTGTTCAATGCCTCTAATGGGTGGCAACCCACTCGGCATCTCCTCCGGAAATACATCCTCAAACTCCTGCAACAAAGAAACAGCAAAACTAGGAAGAGATTGGTTTGTTTCATCAAGATTAAGATAAGATTCTTTGTAAACAAGAAAAATCATAGGCTGATATGCTAAGAAGGCCTTCTTAACCTCACTCTCATTTGCATAAAAACTCATCTTTGCCTTTCCTTTTCTCTTTGCAGGTTCTCTTTCTTTTTTCTCTCATGGCTCCACTCGCTTTTCTTTATTCTCACGCATCTCTCTATTTTCTTTTTCACTCTTCAGCTTCAGTTGGTCCTCATAGACCTGTTTTGGGGTTAAAGGAGCAAGCTTGAATGTTTTTCCATCCTTTGCAAAGTTGTACCTGTTCGTAAACCCGTCATGAATCACCCTCCTATCATACAACCATGGCCTCCCCAACAAAATATGACCAGCATGCATAGGAACTACCTCACAAAGCACCTCATCACTATACCTCCCAATGGTAAAAGCCACCAAAACTTGCTTATTGACCTTGACCTCCACACATTCATTCAACCATTGCAACTTATAAGGTTTAGGATGCTTCAGTAAAGGTAAGCTCAACTTTTCAACTAGGGTGGTACTCGCTACATTGGTGCAACTTCCCCCCCTCTATAATCATACTACACACCTTGTTGTTTACATAACATCTAGTATGAAATATGTTCTCTCTCTACTGCTCCATATCGTTTATCTTAATTTGCGTATTGAGAGCACGCCTGGCAACAAGAGACTCACCTTCTACAGGGTATTCCACTCCATCATCATCACTAGCACGACCAACTCGGGCATCTCATCACTACAATCTTCACTATCAATCATCACCTCCCCATTGTCTCACATAACCATCACCCGCTTGTTTGGACATTGAGACGCGATGTGCCTTGAACCCAAACATTTAAAACATTTAATATCTCTATTCCTGGAAGGTTGGAAATATACCTTGGGTTTGTTCTTGCTAGTTCCCTCATCTTTTCCCTTAGGTGGTTCAGCCTTCTCCTTTACTACAGCTTTATCATTTCTATCCCACTTTGGTTTCCAATGAGTGCTAGAAACTGAAGTATACCTTGTTGCCCCCTTTCTCTTTAACTGCCTCTCCACCTTCATAGCCATGTGCACCATGTCTTCTACCTCCACATAATGTTGTAACTCAACTACATTGGCTATGTCCCTATTCAAACCACTTAAAAATCTGGCCATTGTTGCCTCCTAATCCTCCTCTACATTAGTCCGAATCATAGCCATCTCCATCTCCTTATGGTAATCCTCTACACTCCTAGACCTTTTTGTAAGGTTTTGCAATTTTTGGTAGAGGTCTCTATAGTAGTGGCTAGGTACAAATCTTCGCCTCATGAGGGCTTTCAACTCACCCCATGTTTCTATAGGTCTCTCATGATTCCTCCTCTTATTGGTCACTAATTGATCCCACCAAATAATTGCATAATCAGTGAACTCAATTACTGCCAACTTCACCTCCTTCTCCTCTGAATAATTGTTACAATCAAAAATCAACTCTATTTTCTTCTCCCACTCTAAATAGGCTTCAGGGTCAGTCCTACCTTGGAATGATGGAATTTTCATTTTGATGCTCCTAAGGTTCCTATCTACCCCATCTCGACCCATTAGATTTCTCCCATGTCCTCTTCCTCGCCTAACTCTTTTAAGTCTATCAACTCCACCCATTCCAACTTCAGATGCTATGTCTTCCTCATCATCATCATCTCCTTCGTTCTCAAACTCATTTTCAACGCTAGGCGCACGTCTCCTCCTATCTTGCCCACCTTACAAATTTCTAATCACTACCTTTTGCTGATCCATCCTATCCTTCACCTCCTCCAACACCAAATTCAACCGTTCAAACTGTTGTTGCATGGCCCGCAATACAAAGAATGAATTATCCACATCCTCCTTAGGTGTTGAGTCACTCTTATGAGACATTTTCAATGCACTACAAAAATAAAATAAAATGTTAGTGGTAAAACCTCACACACTCCCTTACGTGTTTACACTCAAATATTGTCACTCCACTCGTGTTTTCACTCTTTTGGTCTTTCACCTCACTTGTTTTCCCTTTCAAGTTCTTTAAGAACTAGTTGAACTAAATTAAGACACCACCTTGTATTATTCCAACCAGCAATAGATTCTAAAAACAAGAAAAGAATAAAATGATACGGATCAAAACGAATTTGTACGAGGAAAGAGTAATTAGGAAACAAGATACTAAAGATGATACATTCGATTCCTTTGAAGATAAAGATCAATCAATGAAAATATTTATTGACTTCTAATTTAAACCAAGTGTGTGTGTTCGTGTGCAAACAAATATCTTAAATGCGGAATTTAAATAAGACAAGATATTTGTTACGAAGAGGAAACTCTATGAAAAGAAAAAACCACTTTGGGGCAGTCAAACCTAGGAAATCCACTATCCAAAACCCTATGCAGTAGTCATACCTTTAACTCTGACGTGTAACCCAACACAAACGCTTCCCAACCAGATCTTCCACTTGAAGGGGTTTTTGATGGATTCCTTTACCCTAGGGCCGACCCCTAAGATAGACTTCAAACGAACACTTGAGCACACACTGGCATCGGCTTGAGAGTTAGAGGATCTTCCATCCTCCCTAAACACCCTCTCAAAGCACTATGGAATTTACCACCGAATTCTGTATAAAACACTATCCTAGAGCCCCCTATTTATAGGCTTTAAGAGACCTCAAAAACTGCATAGATTCGGACTTTGGCTGGCAAGCGTCTGGATGAAAGTTAGCCACGTCCGAATGGTTTTGCTGCGATATCCTTCAGAAACAGCGTAATTCTATCTTTATCAAGTTCACGTCCTGACGACTTGACCGAACGTTCGGACGATCTTCGCTAAAATCCTTTCCGAATTCGAACGGAACTTTAGAATATTCTAAACTACTGGATATCGTCTGAATATGTCGTCACGGCGTCCAAACGGCTTGCAGAGACTTCCCAAACAGTATCGACTTCTGAAAACAGACTCCTTGTTGAATAGTTGAATATTGATTGACCTAGCGTCCGGACGGTGTTGCTCTGACGTCCGGATGTCTTCAATCTTTATCTGTGACACAATGCGGGGCGTCCGGACGCCTTCAAAGACTCGTCCGGACGGTTGCACAGGAACCGGCTGTTTTGTCTTAGATTTTTTGCATGGACTCTTCATGGACATTTTGTAGAAGCTTGTGATTAGTTATAATCTTTGAATTGATCATTGTTTGGATACATGAAGATTTTGAATTGAAAACCGACTATCCTATTAAAACGCAACAATTACATAAAGAGTTTTTGTTTTATCCAGAATGTAGCCAATAAAAATACTAACAAACTCCCACTTTGGCCATTCTGGGACAAAAACATTTGACTGGTTTGAAAATACATTTCTGGTCTAAAAACAAAAAAATACTGCCCCTTTTTTGTCACAAAATGACAAAGGGTAAACAAAGTATTAATAAACCATAATTACTAAAATTCAAAACAACAAAAATAATAATAAAGTGTCTCAACAAAAACTCAAATCAACATAAGAGGAAACCTAAAGACCTCAAGACACTTCGGCTTCTTGCTCCTGAAGCCGAGAAACCATAGACTAAAAATTTTCAGTCACTTGTGTCTTCTAGCCCGAAATTGATCATCAGCAGAAAGAAATCCTCCATACAAGTGGTCTGCAAGATGATAAAGAAGATTCACTACTAAATCTCTAGCTGGTGCAGATCTATCGGAAAAGGTTACAGAAGACTCTGTATGAGCAGGGGGAATGAGCTCATCTAAAATTTGAGATCTCTGGAATATATGATTTTAACACTGGTCTGTTTTCCAAGGAGCCCTCTGTCTGACATTATGCTGGAAGCCACTGGACAACATATTCCTGAAAAATATTTAAACAGAAATCTATCCAAAAATAAAACCACAAGGAAATATTAGATCTTGTTAGTTTCAAAAAGAATGTGGTACTATGATGGCTATCAATTGTGAAAAATTGAATTGACTTCTAAAAACAAAGTGTGTGCATAAGTGTCAACAAAAATTAAAGCACAGTGGAAAGTAAATGACACAGAGATTTTTGTTGACGAAGTGGAAACTCAATTAAGAGAAAAACCACTCTGGGGCAGCCAAACCCAGGAATTCCACTATTCAGAAGACAAAGCTAGATACAAGATAGTAACACTCACATGTACCGATGCAGTGGTCGTACCTTGATCTCTAACGTGTAACCCAACACGAACGCTTCCCAACCAGGTTCACCTACCCGAAGGGGTCTTCAATGGAACTCCTTACCTTAGAGCCGACCTCTAAGATAGACTTCGATTTATAGCTCAGCACACTTGAAAAACGGCTCTAGAGGAAATACCACGTCTCTAAGCTCTAATGGAATTCACATCAAATTCTTGCAGCTCTAAGTGCCCAAGGACCCCTATTTACAGTCTGGGGGTCAGAATGAGCGTCAGGCAAAATAAGCCTGTGAGCCGTCCGGACGGTGGACCATGACCGTCCGAACGGACAACTGTGCTACACGATTTTCCGAAATTTTCGCGGAGAAATCTTTCCTGTATAAGAACATCGTCCGGACGGGATGGCTCGATCTTCCGGACGGACGCACGTCCGCTGCAAGTAATTTCCATAACAGGCTTCGCGCGTCCTGACCAAGGGGCAGGAGCGTCCGGACGGCCAAACTTCAGCACGCAATTTCCATATCTGATGCGTGTGCGTCCAGACCATAAGGGGGAGACGTCCGGACTGTTGAAGTCGAATCGTCAGTTACCATATATGATGCACCAGCGTCCGGACCACAGCTGTCAGATGTCCGGATGGTTCTTTTTGAACTACGATTCTTGCCTTACGGAGATACGCTTCCGGACGGTATACCACATCGTCGGGACGGTTGATTGATCTTCCCTTTCTTGGAACTTGGAAAGAATCAGTGAACCGTTCGAGAACTGATAGGCATCCGGACGTGCTGCTGAAATGTCCGAACGGAGCAAGCTGGCATAGAAGCTTCTCGATACAGTGAAGTGTCCGGACGGAATAAGCACGTCGTCCGGACGGATGATGCTGGACTGTCTGGCGTCCGGACGGGATGACACATCGTCCGGACGGCTGACAGGGAACTTTGAAATTCTTCTGACTTAACTCTGAACAGTGGAATCCCTGTTTGCAACATCCTTACAAATAAGTGATTTTGTCCAAACACAGAATGAGGCCAAAATACTAACAAACTCCCCCTTTGGCCATTCTGGGACAAAAATCACTTGACCGGTTTGGAAATACATTCCCGGTCCAAAGTAAATATTACTCCCCCTTTTTGTCACAAAGGGACAAAGGGTAAACAGAGTAATAAAAACTAACTGTCATAAAAATTACTCCCCTTAACGGTCTCAGAAGGACCCGGGAAACAGAGTAATATATATCCAAAAATTTTTAACCACAAACAGAAATTGTCTCAAAAATAACAAAAAGACTACAAAAAACATAAGAGGGAATCAAACATCCTCAGTCATGGGTAAAATCCCATCTGCACCATCCTCATCATCACTGCTGCTAGGGTGATGATGCTTCAGGCACTCCTGAAGGTCCAGCTGGTTCTGTTCCACGCGCCTGTCGATGGAGTGCACAGCAAGCTGCATGGAACTCATAGACTACTGCATGGAGGCCATAGACACCTGCAAGCTGCTCATCCCTCCCTGAAGTGCAGCAAGAGCCTCCATAATCTGAGCATAATTGACCTCTGGCTCAGATGGCGGTACAGTATGTGAGGATGAAGCCATATCTGGAAAGCTAACTGGCATAGCAGCAGGTGGAGGTGCCTCATCATCGGAGTCATCTCTCCACAGCTGCACATTAGACTTCACCAAAGTCTGCTTGCGGATGGGCTGCTGGATTTTCATGTTCGGTTCGCCATTGACATTGATGCCCGACTGAAGAATAATCAGAGTAACGAGGCAGCCAAAAGGGAGATCAGCAGTGCTCTCATCACGGGCTTCTAATATAACCCCCAAAATGTGCTTGCATAGGCAGAAAGGCAAGCAGAGGTGGATAGCATAGACAAACTGGGCCCGTTTCAGGATCAGATCACTGCGCCGGGCAACCGACCAAATATTCTGCTGAACGATCTTAGCCAACATGCGGTGGGAGGATGACAGGGCACCAATCCTAATGGCAGTAGAGTGCTCCTCACCTTGGGGAACGGCACGGAAGAATTCCCTGAGATCATCCAGGGATGGAGGAAGCACCACCTCATTGTAGGGGCTGGCTGAAATCTCGAGTACTGGGACTCGGATGATGTGACTGATGACCTGAGAATCAACAGTCATGAGATGGCCTGCAACGAAGGACTGAAGTACTACTCCATGATCATCATCCTGCACCACCTCCAGGTTGGCGTAGAACAGCTTGACCAATCTGGTGTACACCACACAAGCACAGCTGTGGAGATATCCCCAGTTGTACGTTTGAATGATATCAAGTATGTTGTCCAGTGGTGGCACCATGATATCAGCCTGAAGCACGTTCCGTTCAGCAATGACGGAGTGGTCCATAATTTTGGCCTGGATTGCAGCCCTATCTTCCACAAGCCTCTGACGGACCCTACGGGGTGGACTGCCGGCAGACATGATTCTGCAAAAGATCCAAAAAAATATTCCAAAAATATTCTTGTTAGGATAACACAAATATGGCAGAATAACAGTAGTAAAAGGACTTCAAAAATAATATCAACTAAGTCCAAGAAATTTCAGCATGGCAGATATATGCATCTCATATTCCAAAAATAAATACCATTCTAACAGCTTTAAAGAAAACTGAAGAGAAAAAGACTAGAAAAATACCTGAACTATGAGAGATATATGCAAAATGCCAAAAACTTAAAGCCAACCTTACTCACAAACAGCCAAACAATCTGATTTTGTGGGGTATGAAGAGAAATCAACGATCTAGGCATTTTATAGCCGCTGTGGGGTCCCCGTCCGGACGGTGGATTGATGACGTCCGGACGCTCGTTGCCTCGGAAAGGAGCAGAAAGGTCGCGCTCATCCGGACGATATGAAGATACCGTTTGGACAATGATGACAGCGCGCGTCCAAACTCCGTCAGGTCCTGTCCGGACATCTGAGCTCCATCTCCGTCCGAACTCCAAGGGAGAACCGTCCGGACCACTAGTCCGTCCGGACGTCAATGTAGATCGTCCGGACGCTACCCACTGAAACACCAGAAAAGCTAAGAAGAATTTACAGAGATCAAATTTTCTCAAGTCAGTGTCAGAATACGCATGCATAATCAACTGATAACACAATCAGAGAGCATCTCAGAAATACACAGAGATATAAAAGGAAGTTGAGATTTCAATTAGCACACATAATTTTTCCTGATCGTATAAAAATCAAATAGGCAACTCAACTCAAGAAATGCGTGTGTGTGTGTGGAGACTCTTTTCCCACAAGGTAAGACTATCCAAGACATGACAAAATGCAACTAGATTTTCTAGACATGAGAGAAAATCCAAGACAGATTAGCCAAAAGTCAAACCTTATAGCATGCTAGGGCCTAGACACCCTTATCTGATACACTCCCCCTAAGATACAACACATATAATTGTTTACTTGCTCATAGAGGGCAAGGTAAATTTAAGCACATAAGCAGTTATTAAACAAAATTTAAAGCACATAACTTTTTATGAATTACTGCTCGAATCTTATTGGTACTGCAAACTGAAGGGAGTGCTAGAATTTATAGATGCTAGGTTCAACTAGCCTGTGGTCAATTTGGCCATCTAATCAAGGACTTCTTTTCTTATCCAAAATTTCCAAAAGCAAAGAGTCAGAGAAGGAAAGAGGTACCTTTAGGGGAGCCCGGGATAGTGCACTTTTTTCATCGCATGAGGAAAGAGGCTATCCTACTTTTTGCATCAACAGGAAAAACATTTGGCTAGCATAGTCAAAACTCTCAATTATATCTAAGCGTATTTAATCAATGCATACCGAATTGAGATATTAGGCAAGAATGCATACAATATCTAATAAGCCAAGAGAAATAATATCCTGCAAATTCTCCCAAATTTTTTTATTATTATTATTAAAAGAAATAAACCAACACAACAAGCAATATGGAAAAAGACATCATATGCTAAGGTACAATCAAACCTGTGTGTGCTCAAAGATGCCACTACAGAAAAACAGTCGCTCGACCTGCTTTTTCTGTCTTCCCCAAAAATACCTGCAAAGTTTTCTCAGAAGAGAAAAAAAAAACACAAGGGGGCACAACCAACTGGTTCCTAGATAACTAGCACATAAATATGACAAGGAAAATATGCTAGCAATCAAACCTGATGCCTTAGGATTAGGAACCAAAATCCTAGGCATGAACACCTGAATCCGCTAGGTGCGTCTATTCCTCCTCCTGGGGTAACTGTCCTTCTCAGCCCAAGTCTGCCTTCTAGTGGGTGGTGGCTGACAAGACTGCATCATCCACTCCATCATGTTTTGCATCCAAACAGGAGGCTCACCGATGTATTGCTCTTGAGGCCTTCTCAAATGCCTGGGTTTGCTCTTGTAAGTGCCACTCTGATTGGCCGGTACAAACCGCTATTGAGGCCACTAATGCTGAGGAGCATGAGACTAAGAGGCTTGGAACTGATGTCTTGGTGCTTGTCCCCATGGTGCCTGATGCCAAGGAGTCTGATGCTGAACTGCAGGTACAGTGCCATACTGAGCTTGTCTAGGCACTTCTTTCTTGGCTTTGGCCTTTTGTGCTTTCAAGAGGGAGCACTGAGGCCGTACATGCCCACTGAGACCGCAGTGATGACAAATAGGAGGTCTTCTGATGGAATGAGGCTGCTGAGTGCCTGGAACATCATCATTGACATTTTCCTTCTGTTTATCTTCAATGACTGGAGGAAGCTCTGGGACTGTAGGAGGCACAAACACAGTTTTTGAGGAAGAAGGAATATCAGAAGAGGAAGCTACATACTCGAGACCAGTCTTGTCATGTGGGCTCTTCTGAATGGACAGCATACGAGTCAACTTCTCATCAGTGACTCTCTCTAGCTGGAGTTGTGTCTCAAGTAGCTTTTCCTCGAGCTCCTGTATCTTGAGTAGCAGTGAGCTCTTCTCAGTATGCAGACTGTTCAGATCATTAACTTGCTGCATTCGGCATTTCCTCAGCTTCTCAAACTCTTTGTAGAGAGTTTTGTATGCTTCCTTGAGCTCTACCTCATTCTCACTATGCTCCGAATAATATGAGTCTTCTTCTTCAACATAAGGGGCCACAAAAGCCAGAAATTTGTCAGACTCTGGAGTATCTTCTTCGGACTCATCACTGAGAGTCACATTGTAAGCCTTCCCCTTACCCTTCTTGAGATTCCCACAATTGGCCCGGATATGCCCATAGCCTGAGCATTCAAAACATCGGGGTCCTCTGGGATCTTTCTCATCCTCTGATTCAGCTTCTCTGAGAGGTTTCTTGGTTTTTTCAGAAAACTTCTTCTTGAACCGATCATCTTTCATTAGTCTTCTGAAATTTTTGGCAAGCATTGCCACAGTCTTTTCTTCATCCTCAGATTCTTCTTCAGAGGAGGCTTCTACCCTCTTCTTGGAAGCCTTAAGAGCAATGGTCTTTAATTTCTTGACCGGGGGCAGAGATAGCTTGTATGTTTGAAGAGATCCAACCAGCTCTTCAATCTTCATTTCTTCAAGATCCTTGCTTTCCTCAATAGTCGTTACCTTAATCCTGAAACGCTCGGGCAAAGATCTGAGAATTTTTTGGATGAGTTTTACATCCGAGAATAGGTTTCCCAAGACTCACCATGGAGTTCCTTAGGTCACTTATTTTGGAGTAAAACTCTCCAAATGTCTTTTCCTCTAACATATTAATTTCTTCAAATTTTGAAATCAACATCTGAAGTTTGGCAGATTTTACAAGTTTTGTGCCTTCATATGTTGTTTCCAAAATTTGCCATGCTGCTTTGGCTGATTCGCAATTTGAAATTTTGGCGAATTCAGATGAGGAAAGTGCTTGGCATAGAGCATGGAAGGCTTTGTCATTTGAAAGACAAGCGTTCTTTTCAGTGACTAGTTCAAGCGTTGTATCCTCTGGTTTAGTCCAACCAGTCTCAACTCCCAACAGTCAATAGATTTCAAAAAGAAACCCATACGTGCCTTCCAATAGCCATAGTTCGAGCCATCAAAGGCAGGAACAGAATTAAGAGTTTGAGACATAATAAATATAGAAGTCAAATATAAGAACACTCAAGAAATTAATCTTCTCAGAGTGTACTAAGCTCTGATACCAATTGAAAAATTGAATTGACTTCTAAAAACAAAGTGTGTGCATAAGTGTCAACAAAAATTAAAGAACAGCGGAAAGTAAATAACACAGATATTTTTGTTGACGAAGTGAAAACTCAGTTAAGAGAAAAACCACTCCGGGGCAGCCAAACCCAGGAATTCCACTATTCAGAAGACAAAGCTAGATACAAGATAGTAACACTCACATGTACAGATGCAGTGGTCGTACCTTGATCTCTGACGTGTAACCCAACACAAACGCTTCCCAACCAGGTTCACCTACCTGAAGGGGTCTTCAATGGAACTCCTTACCTTAGAGCCGACCTCTAAGATAGACTTCGATTTATAGCTCAGCACACTTGAAAAACGGCTCTAGAGGAAATACCACGTCTTTAAGCTCTAATGGAATTCACACCGAATTCTTGCAGCTCTAAGTGCCCAAGGACCTCTATTTATAGTCTGGGGGTGAGAATGAGCGTCAGGAAAAATAAGACTGTGAGCCGTCCGGATGGTGGACCATGAACGTCCGGACGGACAACTGTACGACACGATTTTTTGAAATTTTCGCGGAGAAATCTTTCCTGTATAAGAACATCGTCTGGACGGACGCACGTCCGCTACAAGTAATTTCCATAACAGGCTTCGCGCGTCCGGACCAAGGGGCAGGAGCGTCCAGACGGCCAAACTTCATCACGCAATTTCCATATCTGATGCGTGTGCGTTCGGACCATAAGAGGGAGACGTCAGGACGGTTGAAGTCGAATCGTCAGTTACCATATACGATGCACCAGTGTCCGGACCACAGCTGTCAGATGTCCGGACGGTTCATTTTGAACTGCGATTCTTGCCTTACGGAGATACGCGTCCGGACGGTATACCACATCATCCGGACGGTTGATTGATCTTCCCTTTCTTGGAACTTGGAAAGAATCAGTGAACCGTTCGAGAACTGATAGGCGTCTGGACGAAGCGGGCGCAGAAGCTTCTCGATACAGTGAAGTATCCGGACGGAATAAGCACTAAGATGGGCGTCCAGACGGGATGACACATCGTCCGGACAGCTGACAGGGAACTTTGAAATTCTTCTGACTTCACTCTGAATAGTGGAATCCCTGTTTGCAGTAACCTTACATATAAGTGATTTTGTCCAAACACAGAATGAGGCCAAAATACTAACAAATTGGATGTGTAAAGAAATACAAAAGTAGATATAGCAATCCAATAAAAACAGATTAGTAATATCCATCCAGCATAAAGACAGAAAAAGATATTCATGCACAATTTCTCAAATCATAATCAATTAAAGATTCCACTATTCTAAAAAGAACCAAAGCTTAAGAGAATAAGGAAAGTCAAAAGAAATACTTGGAAATGAGAAAAGATGTACAGAGAATGCCAAAATCTCGGGATCTATTCGAGAGAAAACACACACAACACAACAAGATAGAACAGGCAAAAAGTAGTGTGTGTGTGTGTGTGTGTGTGTGTGTGTTTGGTAGAGAAAACAAAAGGCTCGCGTCCGGACGTGGTACATACTCATTCGGACAGCATGCTGTCAGATAAGAGATCGACAGAGCTAAGCACATCCGGACGCAAGAACATGTTCGTCCAGACACTTCACACTAGAAGCTAAAAAACAAAGGGAAATATGCCGAATAAAAATTTCCTAACGTTAGCTTCAGAACACGCATGTATAAATAAGTGATAAAACAAAAAAATAGCATTTCAAAAATATACCAAGACATAATTGAGAGTTAAGAGACAATAAGCACAAAATTTTCCTGCAAATAGAAATTTTTCAATAGTAAACTTAACTCATGGAATGCGTGTGTGTGTGAAAAATTTCTCAATAAGGTATGAACTTCACTTATATGACTTAAAGCAATCGGATTTTCTAAATAAGAGAGAAAATCAATGTTAGATCAGTCAAAAATCAAACCTTATTTTACTAGGGCCTAGCCACCTTCATTTGATACACTCCCCTAAGCTGCTGCACTTTTCTTTTACTTTGTCCTTTCATGACCATATATTTCCGCAATGATTTGGTCACTAACTGTTTCTATAGGGACAAATTCAAGAACAAATTTATAGCACAAAAGCAGTGGATCTTTTTATTTATCCATATTTATTCAGTTTTCAATGCTTTTTATCACTTGGTGCTGCAACCTAGAAAGAATGCCAGAATTTATGGGTTTTAGATTCGACAAGCGAGTTGGTCAATTTGACCATTTTAGCAAAAAATTCTCTCTCATTAGAATAGTGCACAATTTTTCATTGCATGAGAAAAGCAACTAACTAGAATTAAGATGCACAGGAAAACTTCGCAGATATCAGACATAAACTTTCAATCATTTATAAGCATACCCAATTAATGCACAATGAACTGAGATATCAGGAAAAACTACATACAATATCTGAAAAGCAACTCTAAAAAAAAATTCTGCATCTTCTACCCTAATTTTTTTTTTTGTTAAAAACAATAAAATAGAAAAACAACAAAAACATGCCTACACAGAGAAGAAGACGATTTAGTCCAAGCATGTAAGATAAGAGCAAACCTGACCTCTGGAGAGAGGTTTGACTATATCAAGACTAAAGTAGTGACATGCTTTCTTTGTCATCCCTAGAATGTAACTGGAGAAAATTCTCAAAGCAACCAAGAGAAAATCTAGGGATAGAAAATGTGGTTCCTCAAATAGAATGCAAGGCAAAAATAGGATATATAAGATATGACAATCAATGCAATGCAAACATACCTGGTATGCACTAGGATTTAGGAACCAAAATCATAGGCATGGTGAGATTGCACCTATACTTCCCACTCCCCCTCAAGGGGTGAATGGTCTCATTATTCCTGACCCATACTTGCTTGACCCGTGGTGGTGGTTTGCAAGTCTTGTTCATGTTGTCCATTCTTTTTAGCATACATTGCATTAGGCTCAACAACCCTTCATAGCCATGGTTGCTAATGGGCTTCGGTGGCTTTCTCTTGTAGCACCTTGATTTGTTCTTCTTTGATTTGCCACTCTGATTGGTAGGAATCAACTTCAGCTGTCGCTGCTGATGCCGTGGAGCCTGGAATGTAGTTAAAGGTAGAGTGCCTGATGTAGCTCTTGTTGGCAGCTCCTTCTGAACCTTCGACTTCTTAGCCTGAAGATGTGGACATTTGGGTCGGATGTGAACGGTGATGCCCCAGTGATGACAGGTGGGCATGCTTCTTTTGTTGGAATGCTGCTTGACTTTCTCTGCAGAAATATGGTTAGCATTCTTACAAACAATATTGCCCTTACCTTTTATATGTCTTCTATGCGGAGGGACATATTTTGATGAGGAAGTATCTTTAACTTCACTTTTCCTCAGAGCATCCTGCTTAATCCTAGGCATGTGGGATTTCAACAAATAACAATTTGGCTTAATATGACCAATCTTCCCACAATTATGACACTTAGGAATAAACTTACCTTGTATTCCTGATTCCTTTGAGTTTGGCATCACATGATTAGTTAAGCAAGAATTATCTAAACAAGCTGTATCTTCTATCATATGCTTAATATCAATAGAATCTAATTCTGAATCAGAAGCATGTGAAGTAGAAGTACTTAAATCATTAACAATTAAATCATGCTTATTAGAAATATCTGTATGAATACAAAACATGCTTTTCAAATTATTACTAGAGAATTTTTCCAAGAGATCTTCTGATTCTTTTAATTTATTCTCTAGTGCATCAACAATATCAAAAAGCATAGTATTCTCATATTTCAAAGAGTCAATCAAAACATGTGATTTAGATAATTGTAAAAACAAAGATTCTTTTTTCTTGCTTAATCTTCTTGAGTTCTCTATTGGATTTCTTAAAGAGTTTACCTATCAAAACGATATCTTTAGAGAAATCATAAAAATCATCTTCAGAGAACTGAGAAAGATTTATGTTAGAAGAAGTCATGGATCACACTCAAGAAATAAATCTAAAACACAAGTGTAACCTGCTTTGATACCAATTGAAAATATTTATTGACTTCTAATTTAAACCAAGTGTGTGTGTTTGTGTGCAAACAAATATCTTAAATGCGAAATTTAAATAAGACAAGATATTTGTTACGAAGTGAAAACTCTATGAAGAGAAAAAACCACTCTAGGGCAGTCAAACCTAGGAAATCCACTATCCAAAAACAAAGCTAGTTACAAGACACTCGTACTCACATAACCCTCTGAAATAGTCATACCTTTAACTCTAACGTGTAAGCCAACACGAATGCTTCCCAACCAGATCTTGCACCTGAAGGGGTTTTTGATGGATTCCTTTACCCTAGGGCCGACCCCTAAGATACACTTCACACGAACACTTGCGCACACACTGGCACCGACTTGAGAGCTAGCGGATCTTCGATTCTCTCTAAACACCCTCTCAAAGCACTATGGAATTCACAACCGAATTCTGTACAAAACACTAACCTAGAGCCCCCTATTTATAGGCTTCAAGAGACCTCAAAAACTGTTGAGATTCGGACTCTGGCTGGCTACCGTCCGGACGGAAGTAAGCCACGTTCGGACGGTTTTTTGCGATATCCTTTCAGAAACAGCGTAATTCTATCTTTATCAGGTTCATGTCCAGACGACTTGCAAAGATTTCTCAAACAGTGTCGACTTCTTAAAACAAACTCCTTGTTGAATACTGATTGACCTAGCGTCCGGACGGTGTTGCTCTGACATCCGGACATCTTCAATGTTTATTTGTGAGACACTGCGGGGCGTCCGGATGCCTTCAAAGGCTCGTCCGGACGGTTGCATAGGAACTGGCTGTTTTGCCTTGGATTTTGCAACGACTCTTCATGGACATTTTGTAGAAGCTTGTGATCAGTTATAATCTTTGAATTGATCATTGTCTGGATACATGATGATTCTAAATTGAAAATCGACTATCCTGTTCAAACGCAACCATTACATAAAGTGTTTTTGTTTTATCCATAATGTAGCCAATAAAAATAATAACAATCAACACCAAATCACTTCAATTTTTTGGATTGCAAAGTATATCAAATAGCTATTTTCGATTTTTTTTTTCTCTTTTTTTTTTTTTTTAAATAACTACGCAGCAACTTTTGAATATGCTAACTATACAACAAAAAACGGAAGTAGACAAAGGACAAACACTAACGAAAATGGAATTAAAATTTGGAAAATTATAGATATGGAAGTTAAAGCAAGGATTCAAATCTGGAAAATCGAAGCAAATATTTAAATCTGGAAAATTAAAGCAAAGATTTAAAATCTAGAAATTAAGGCAAAGATTCAAATCTGGAAATTAAGGCAAAGATTCAAATCTGGAAAATTAAGGTAAGATTCAAATCTAAAAATTAAAGACAAGATTCAAATCTGGAAAATAAAGCGATGATTCAAATCTTGGAATTAAAGCAAAGAGTCAAATCTGGAAATTAAAGTAATGATTCAAATCTGAAAATTTAAGCAAAGATTTGTATACTAAATTAAAGAATTCACAAATTTGAATTCTTGAATCAAGTACACGAATAATCAATTGTAAAAAATCACAAATCTGAATTCAAACACACGAAATTAACAAGAATGAAGAAGGAATCGCAGTTGAGACCAGAGAACCTTAGAACACGCCTAAGACAAGAAAAAGAGAAAGAAAAAAAAAAAAAATAGAAGAATTAAAAAGGATAAATTAGACCTGATTTGGAATTGAGCTTTGATACCAAATGATGTGAACCCGTGGGATCGAACTCTCTTGAACTCACAATCAAATTGAAACCTTCCCAAGAAAGCCAAGAATCAAGTCAAGAAAAAGGTCTAGACCCGTTGAATTCTCGTTTCAAGAACCTAGACTTGGTTAGAATGCCACAAAGGGTTTTTGCCTTTGATAAGTTATTAGTTCAATCAAGAACAATTAGAGAAAACTAAAAAGTTTTCTATGAAGAAAAAAAACTTCATTCAAATTCAACTTGCCTAGCAATTGCGGCTACAAGTCTTTTTGAAACCTTTCCATGAAACCCTAAACCTACTAAGGCCTACATCAATTAAAAGACATGGGTTGAAAATCTTCAAGCCCAAAACATCCTAAACTACATTTCTATAACTAATAAAAGAAGTCTACTTAATGAAATAAATAGGCCCAAAAGCCTATAACCATAGAAACATAAAAATAGGCCCACACGCCTATACTTAGTGAAATAAAGAGTTTGCACTAAAGCAGTAGGCTATGCCGCCCCCATCTGTCGCTTGTATCACATGGATTAAAGTTGGTTCTTCTTCTTTCAAGCCCAAGTGGATTGCACCAATCCTTGCATTGCTTCCTTGATCTTCTTTACTCTTGACCTTGTGATTGGCCCATTTGGAACTTGCAAGGGATCTTTAAGATTCGGCCTACCATGGGACCCATCAAATGGGCAACACAAAATTCGTGATACTCAATGATGGAGATCAAGGCACCGCTTCAAAGGATCTCGTTTAAGTACCAATTGGGCCGGTTACGAGAGCACGAGCAAAGAAGTTCAAGGATGTACTCAAGTTCAAGAAAGGGAAGATCAATCAACCTTCCGGACGATGTGGTATCCCATCCGGATGCGTATCTTCGTAAGGCAAGAATCGCAGTTCAAAATGAACCGTCCGGACATCTGACAGCTGTGGTCCGGACTCTGGTGCATCGTATATGGTAAATGCCGATTCGACTTCAACTGTCCCGACGTCTCTCCCTCATGGTCCGGACGCACGCACATCAGATATGGAAATTGCGTGATGAAGTTTAGCCGTCCGGACACTCCTGCCCCATGGTCCGGACGCGCGAAGCCTGTTATGGAAATTACTTGCAGCGGACGTGCGTCCGTCCGGACGATCGAGCCATCCCGTCCGGACGATGTTCTTATACAGGAAAGATTTCTCCGCAAAAATCTCAGAAAATCCTGTAACAGTTGTCCGTCCGGACGGCCATGATCCACCGTCCGGACGGCTCCCAGGAAAAATTTACCTGACGCTCATTCTGACCCCCAGCCAATAAATAGGGGTCCTTGAGCACTTAGAGCTGCAAGAATTCGGTGTGAATTCCATTAGAGCTCAGAGACGTGATATCTCCTCTGAAGCCGTTTTTCAAGTGTGCTGTGCTGCAAACCGAAGTCTATCTTAGAGGTCGTCTCTAAGGTAAGGAGTTCCATTGAAGACCCCTTCAGGTAGGTGAACCTGGTTGGGAAGCGTTTGTATTGGGTTACACGTCAGAGATCAAGGTACGAACACTGCATTGGTACATGTGAGTGTTACTGTCTTGTATCTAGCTTTGTATTCTAAATAGTGGAATTCCTGGGTTTGGCTGCCCCGGACTGGTTTTTCTCTTTACTGAGTTTCCACTTCGTCAACAAAAATATCTGTGTCATTTACTTTCCGCTGTGCTTTAATTTTTGTTGACACTTATGCACACACTTTACTTTTAGAAGTCATTTCAATTTTTCAGTCTTTTTGTGCAAAATCATGTATGTAATCAGTTCCCAGCGCAGGGTCTGTCAGAGGACTGAGGAGGAGAGGAGCGCACTCTAGACCAAAATCATGGATCGCACAGTCATTGCTGAGCGCAATGTGGTCCGATCAGACATCATGGTGCCTCCGCTGGATAGTATTTATGAGACTATCCAGACTTACCACTAGGGATACCTCTACACCTGTGCCTGCATCGTCCTCACCAGGCTGGTCAGACTCTTCTATGCCAACTTAGAGGTGGCACAGGACGATGAGCATGGGTTGGTACTGCAGTCCACCATTGACGGGCACATCATAACCGTTGATCCTCAGATCATCAGTCACTTCCATGGGGTGCCAGTCTTTGAGCTGCCCGGCAATCCCTATAATGAGGTGGTGCTTCCTCCCTCTATGGACGATCTTCGAGAGTTCTTCCATGCAGTCCCACAAGGAGAAGAGCATGCTACCACCATACGGATCGGTGCCCTGTCTCCCTCTAATCACTTGCTGGCCAAGATAGTGCAGCACAACTTATGGCCAGTTGTTAGGCGCAGTGACTTGACTCTGAAGAAGGCCCAGTTCGTGTATGCCATCCACCTCCGCTTGCCTTTCTGCCTGTGAAAGCATATTATGAGCGTGATGTTGGAGGCCCGTGATGAGGGTAATACCGGTCTCCCTTTTGGATGCCTGCTCATTCAGATCATTCTTCAGTCTGACATCATCATTACCGGAGAACCGAAGATGAAGATTCAACAGCCCATCGACAAGCAGACTTTGATGAAGTCTAATGTACAGCTGCGAAGAGATGACTCCGATGATGAGGTGCCCATTCCTGCTGCCATGCTAGTTGACTTTCCAGACATGGCCTCATCCTCTCAGACAGTCCTGCCTTCGGAGCCGGAGATCAATTTTTCACAGATCATGGAAGCCTTAGCTGCTATTCAAGGAGGCATGAGCACCATGCAGCAGTCCATCACCTCTATGCAGCAAGAGGTGCGCTCCATCAACAAGCGGACTGAGCAGACCCAGTTGGATCTCAGGGAGAGCCTCAAGTATCATCACCCTGACAGTAGTGATGATGAGGAGGTTGCACCTAGGACTGCACCTATGGCAAAGGATGACTGAGTTTCTTTTTGTTATGAATTGTTTGAGACATTTTTCTTTATATTTTGCTATGTCCTTTTTGTTTATGAAAACTTGTGGACTTTATTACTCTGTTTACCCGAGTCCTTCTGAGACCATTAGGGGGAGTAATTTTTATTACAGTTGGGTGTTTTATTACTCTGTTTTAACCTTTGTCCCTTTGTGACAAAAAAGGGGGAGTAATTTTTGACTTGGACCGGGAATTTATTTTCAAACCGGTCAAGTGATTTTTGTCCCAGAATGGCCAAAGGGAGAGTTTGTTAGTATTATTGGCCTCATTCTGTTTGGACAAAATCACTTGTATGTAAAAGATGCTATTTTACAAGGGATTCTGCTATTCAAAAGAGTTTCAGAAGATTCTGCCTGCAAGTCAGAAAATCTCCGGTTCCCTGTCAGCCGTCAGGACGATCGTGCCATCCAGTCTGGATGCCCATCTGTCCACTATTCCATCCGTCTGGACGCTAGACAGACCAAGCGTCATCCGTCCGGACGACGTGCATTTTCCGTCCAGACCTCTACTATATCGATAAGCTACTGTTCCAGCATTGCATCCGTCTGAACGTCTTAGCAGCCCGTCCGGACGCCTCTCAGTGATCGATAAGCTTCAGATTCTTTCCAAGTTCAATTTAAGGGAAGATTGCTTCAACCATCCGGAGGACGTGGATTCCCGTCCGAACGCGCTCATACATAAGGTAAGAATCGCAATTCAAATATCACCGTCCGGACGACAGTCAGCCTTGGTCCGAACGCGCGTTCATCAGTTAAGGAAATTGCCGATTGACTTCAACCGTTCGGACGCGCGCATAGCAGATATGGAACTTGCGTGTTGAAGATCAACCGTCCGGACGCTCATCCCCCATGGTCCGGATGCACGAAGCCTTATAAGGAAATTACTTGCAGCGGATGTGCGACCGTCTGAACGACAGTGTCTCACCGTCCGGACGCGGTTCTTAAATAGGAAAGATTTTTCAGCGAAATTTTTGAAAAAATCTGTCGTACAGTTGTTCGTCCGAACGGCCCATGTTCACTGTCCGGACGACGCCCGCATATATCACTGCAGTCGCCCATTCTGCACCTCATCCTATAAATAGAGGCCCCTGAGCATTGAGAACTGCAAGAATTGGGTATTGAATTCCACAAGTGCTCAGAGAAGTTATTTTGAGAGATCGTTGAGCTGATTAAGTTTCCTTTGAAGCCATTGCAAGTGTGTTGTTGTTACTGCGCTACAACTGAAGTCTATGTTAGGGGTTGGCCCTAAGGTAAAGGATTCCATTGAAGACCCCTTCAGGTAGGAGACCTAGTTGGGAAGCCTTCGTGTTGGGTTACACGTTAGAGAACAAGGTACGACCACTGCATCGGGTATATGTGAGTGTTACTGTCTTCTATCTAGCTCTGTCTTCTGAATAGTGGATATCCTGGGTTTGGCTGCCCCAGAGTAGTTTTTCTCTTAATTGAGTTTCCACTTCGTCAACAAAAATCTCTGAGTCATTTAATTTCCGCATTATTATTTTTGTTGACACTTTGTGCACACACTTGCTGTTTATTTTAGAAGTCAAATTTCATTTTTTCAGTTAGTTTGCCATGTCATACCCAATAAGAAATCGACACGTGGCCATTACAATAAAAAAAAATATAAATAAATAAAACTTAAAAATTATTTTATTCTTTTTAAAAAATAGAAAATAGCAAAGGGGTGGTTGCCGATGGTGGCCCGGCCGTGTCTGGGGGTGGCGCACGGCCTCCCCTATGCTTGGGGTGGCCATGTGTTGATTTCTTATTAGGTATGACGTGACAAACTAACAGAATCTGTTAACTTGAGCCGTTTTAACAAAAAGGGTTCGAAATTGAGCCGTTTAAACAAAAAAAATGTCTCACATAGATCGTATTACAATCGATCACATAGATCGAAGGTGGTACAATCTAAGTGTGATCGATCGTGGTACGATCAATGTGATTGATCGTGATACGATCATGTGATCGATCGTGGTACGATCTATGTTTTACCTAATGACAAAAATACCTTTCATAAAATTATTAAAATTAAAAAAAAAAAAAAAAAAAAGTAAAATAGCAAAAAGTTATAGAAAAAATAAATAAATAAAAACTGGTTTTAATTTTTTTTTATTCAAAGCTAAGTAGTTAGTATATATGTTAACTAATAAACACACTTACAAATATTAAGTAACATATGTGACATATATTAATAAATTGAGTAAAAAATGTATTAAAAATTAAAAACTATTGGAGCCGTATACTATATTTAGTTAGCTAGTATACTATATGCTTATTTAGTATATATATATGTATAATTTTTTTTATCAAAAAATTAAAATTAGTGATTAGAGCCGTTTTGGCCAATTAAAAAAATTTCATGTGTTTTTAAACTGTCCCCCACGCCCCCCCCCCCTCCAAAAAAAAAAATTCATGTATTTTTGAATTTTGAATTTTGAATTTTTTTTATTGTTACCCATAAAATCGATCCTATCTCTCTCTCTCTCTCTCTCAGAGACACCGCCCGATCTTTGGTGCTCAAGAGACCCACATCCTGGGTCTCAAGAATTTTTCAATATATGGGTCTACAGTACTTACTTGTGGTTTTTGTGGTCTACGATGTTTGACAGGAAAGGGGGAGAAAGGTGGACTCGAAGGGGCTCGATTCTGCTCCAGGGTCGTTTTGGTTTTACGGGTTCTTGATTTTGTGTAATGGGCGTGGTTTGATTTTCTTGTATTATGTGAGGATTTGGTTTATGGGTTTCGATTGTTTTGTGAAATAAGGTTTTTATTTGATGTGGGACTGTTGAATTTGGCTTTTGTTTTGATCAGTGACGCCATCAAATGATCCGTCTGGGGTTCCATTGCTTTTATATGGTTTATGTATTATATTTAACCACCACTGGTAGTCCCCTCATTTTTCACTACCATTTTTCATTTCCATTCGGAGCTCTTTGCTTTCCTAATGGCTCTCTAATCAATATTGAGCAGAAAAAGGCATGAGGCTAGGGTTCGTGTTGTGCAAATTATAATACTCGCAAGTGCACGAATCGTTTTGCAATATAGCGTTATGCAAGTGCGAGGTCGATCCCACAGGGAATTGAGTTGCGAAAATTAATCTCTATTCAAACTAATCCTATTTTAACCTAGTTCCAAATTTAGGGGTTTTTAACAAAAGAAAACATAAACAAAAATAATGAAAATAAAGGGGTCTAGGGTTTTGGAATCCACACTCACCAAATCACAACAACCTAATCTCATGCTCATCACACATATTTTGAGGTTTTCAAATGAAAATCTTAGTTATGTTCTACTTTTGCTTAAAAAATAGTTTAAATCATTCAATGAATCCATTCTTCCACAAATCACAAAAGATATCTAGTTTCAACTAAATCATCAAATGTATCCATAGAATGAAACACAATGAATATCCAACATAAATGAAAACCCAAGCAATCAATTTAATGAAACCATTTCAAATCTTCACTTGTATCCAGAAATGACAAGAGATATCCAATAATAATCTCAAAAATCGGAGTAGAACAATGAGAAATCAAGCCCATAAACTCAAATAGCATAAACAAGCATGAAACTCAGTTTCTATTCACTGGTGAGGTTTCACCCTCAACCCTAGATGAAAGTATTAGCTAGACATGAACAAAGAAAGCATAAATAAACTACAAGAATGCATAAAAAATGAATAAACTTACAAAAGATTGAAGTTTTAGGTCAAAATTGACCCAAAAACCCTAAGATACAGTGAAATCGGCCCCTAGGGCACTCCTAAGCGGCCTCCTCCACGGCTCCTCTAAAAATGAGAAAAGAATGGTATTAATAGAGTTAGCTAGGGTTTCTGAAATTCCAGCTCCGCATAAATTCAATCGATCGATTTTATAATCGATCGATCGACATCGAGAAAATTTCGATCGATCGAACTTGAGATTCGATCGATCAACTTCACAGCAATTCCAAATCTCCAGCTTTTATGCATTTTCGCTTGAAAATAACCATTTTTCTCTTTATGTCCTGCAAAAACGTAAAATCACTAAAACTAAACAAAACATCAAAAGTAATAAAGCTAAAGGTTTAACTAATGTACATTAAGGGGTCCAAATATACACTTTTTAGCACTCATCAGTTCGCTCACTCCGCAGTCTGCAGACCTTCTCGCTGCCTGACCTTCCGTACGACTACGGGGCGCTAGTGCCGGCTATCAGCGGCGAGATCATGCAGCTTCATCACCAGAAGCACCACCAAGCTTACATTACCAACTACAACAAGGCTCTCAAGCAACTACAAGACGCCGTGGCCAAGGGCAGCTCCACCACCGTCGTCAAATTGCAGAGCGCCATTAAGTTTAATGGCAGAGGTCGATTTCCATCACTCTCTCGCTTATTCTGTTTGCATTCATCTTAAGTTAATCTATGTGCGATTGGAAGTTCTTTTCTTTGTGATATTTCCTAGAACAAAATTGGATTTTGGTATAACATGTTTGGTTCATTTTGTACGATTTATTTTGCTAATTTGAAAGAAGACGCTAGAGTTGATCTTCTTTGGGTTTGGTTTGTGACCTTTGTTGATGGGTATTCTGATTTGGGGTTATTTTTGATCGGATGTATATGGTGTACTGAAAAGGTCAAAAGGGGTTATGATATATAAAATGACTCCAAAAAAATATTTTTTTTTGTAAATTTTTTTTATTTAGAGTTGTTTTAGGGACCCTAAAACGGCTCTAAAAAAATTAATGGTTTTTTTTTTAAAAAAAATATATATATATATATATATTTAGAGTCATTTTAGGGTCCTTAAAACAGCTCCAATTAGTTAGAGTTGTTTTGGTCCAAAACGGCTCAAACCAGTTTGAGCTCTTTTTCCCAAAAACGACTCCAACCTATTTGAGGCGTTTAAAAAAGTGGCTTAAATCTGTGTGAGCCGTTTTTATTAAAACGGCTCGAACCGAGATTTTAATATGCGATATGTTGAGCCGTCTTGAAAACGGCTCAAAACATTTAGAACTGTTTTAAAGCCTTAAAACAGCTCTAAAAAAAGGGCTCAAAACATCTGTTTTTTTTGTAGTGCCTCCATGAACTTTTTGTACCACAGGGAGTAATTTGTAATTTAGACCAACCCCGAGGACCAATGATGTAATTATCCATTCTTTTTCTCCTATTAGAGGTTTTGAGGGGTAGATGTGCCATTTTGAAAATATAGGGTTTAACCTAAAGTTTTGCTATAAAAAAGCTCAATGCTAGGCACCACTTTGGGGGCATCTCGGTATTCACCTTTGTATTTAGAATTCAGAATTTATATTTATTCAGAGCCTGTTTTTAGCTATGTTCTTTCTTTTCGCAATTTAATTTCTGTCTTTTTTATCTTTTCCATCTCTTTAGTTTCTTTTATTTTATGTTTAATTTAGTTTAATTTTTGTCATTCTGCCTTCTCCATGTCTTTTATTTTTTCTTCGTCTTAGTTTTACTTCATGTTTTCATTACAAGATTATTTGATGTTTTTAGTCATGAGAAGCTAAAATCCTCAACTAAGGTTGATGATGAAACCTCATCAATGATAACACCAACATTCTTGTCATGAAATTTATGAATTCGATATTTTATAAAATTCAAGTTCTAATTCAGTTTATTGACTCAAATTTTTAAATTGAATATTTTATTTTCTAGTGGATATTTGATGTGTTTCAACCGATGGATACATTGATTGATTCCATTGAGAATGGATATCTATTGTTATTTGTTTGACAAACGGATACAATGGATGATTTGATCTCAAATGGATAATCGTTGTGATTTATTTTAGAGTTGGATTCATCAAAGGATTTATGATTTATTAAAGAACTTGAATAGCCAATTCATTTTAATCGGATTTATAATTAGCATGCAAAAGTGTGGTGTTTGATTTGGTTTGGTGGATTCCAAAACCTTGGTGCTTTTCTTTGTATTGAGTTAATCATCTTTTCTTTTGTTCTAAACAAAAATCCAAAAAATTCGGCACTAGGTTAAAATAGGATTAATTTAATTAGAAATTGATTTTTGCAATGCAATCCTGTGGATTCGACCTTGCACTTGCACACACTATATTGCAAATGATTCGTGCACTTGCGAGTAAATTAAAACTCACAACAATGTATTTATAGCAAGGACTTGAGTCGATTTCCTCCGAACATGGAGGAAATTGATTCTTTGATCGTGGGGTCTCTATGCATCCCAAACGTGGGTCTTCACATTCCGGATTGTGGGTCTTTCGTGTCTCGGGAATGTGGGTTCCGGCATTTCTGAAACATTTTCAGATTTCTCGGGATCTTAGTTTTTCCATGGCTTTTCGCAAGTTAATCCTGAGTTCTCGGGACATGCGTGTCCCTAGCCTTGGCTGCTTAATATCCATCTCCTGAGATCGGACTATCCCAGGAGTTCTACTGTCAATCCTTCGTGGGCCGGTACTGACTCGAAGGTCCTTGATTCTAAGGATGGGCCAACCTGAGTGGGATTATTCCCAATAGTTACCCCCCAATTCATTTTCCTGAGGCATTTGGATAATGGGACTGCTTTATCTTGACAAGTCCGAGCTTTGACTTCTTCTGAAATTGCCTGATACCCTTGTGGTTGTCTTTCTGTCTCCCGGGATAGAACTACCCAGGATTCTGCTTGCTGAAAAACCTGCAAATCTGAGAGTTAAATCCGACCCCCAATTCTTTCTTGTTTTCTTTCCAGGGTTGTCTCCCTAGCTACCTATTGAAAACCTACAAAACCGAGGGTAAAATCTGACACCCCCCCCCCCCCATTTTTTTCTCATTTTCTTTACAGGGTTATCTCCCTGGCTCCAGGCGAGGACTAATCTAGAAGACGTGTCTTCTTGTTTTCTCTGTAGGGTTGTCTCCCTCGCTTCCGGTGAGGACTAATACGGAATACCTGTCTTCTTGTTTTCTCTGCAGGGTTATCTCCCTAGCGGATGAGGACTAATCCGGATGACTTGTCTTCGTGTTCTCTCTGTTGGGTTATCTCACTGGCTCCCGGTGAGGACTAATCTAGAAGACGTTCCCTTTGCCAGGTGTTTTAATCGGACCCCCGTTCTTGCTTTCTCCTATGAGAAGTGACATCAACGGGTTTTCGGTCTCTAGACTGAGGACGCTCCGATGTTTAAGTCAACTCTATTCTTTTATTCTGAAAAATACTTATTCCCAAAATCTGGGAAAATTTTCTTGTCTTTATTATAACTGAAATAATAACCTTGTTCTTTGAAATATAACACAAAATAAATAAGAGTTTTTCTCGGGACTCCTGACTAGCTTTACTATCTTACTACCTAATCTCGGCTATAATCTGTTGGTTCTCCCTTCCTTCTTCATCCTCATCATTATCTTGATCCCTCTCTTCCCGCTGATGGTCTTGGGGATAATAATCCCGAGGCTACTTGAAGCCGAACAAAATAGTGATTATTTTGCAGGCTATTCAATAGGCAGCGTGCAAGGAAGAAAACTTAAAAAATTATCCCCAAAACATAGAGACAATCTCTAAACTTAAATAAAATTATCAATAATCAATCGTACCGGAAAAACGCCCACAAGCCAATATAGCTGAAAATTCGACCTTTAGTTGGGTTTTACCAAAAATAGCAAAACCCTAATAAAACGAAATACATAAAATAAAATATATTATTCTAAAAATATTCTTCAAATATTTTGTACGATTCTTTCCATTCTCGGGCTGATCTTATTCAAGAAAAATCTTCAAATTCTGTGTCTGATTTTCTTCTGCATCAGTCTCACCGGGTTGGAAAGAATTCGTCCTTGAATTCAAATCTTCTTCTCCTCGATCTTTTGGATGGTCGACCAATTCATTCCATCCCGTATTTCTCAATACGAAAGTAATTTGAAACAAGTTGCAACCCATCACAACAACTAGCCTCACACTAAATTGAAATAAATCAATCTTCTCATGTCTTTCATTTATTTTCTCCAATTCACGCTCCATAAAAGTCTTCAAAGAATTATCAATTCTTTCTTGACCACAAAAATTAAAATTGTCAGCTAACACGCCGAAACCAACATCTAACTAATTAATAGGTAAATTTGATAGAAATCTTTCAATCCCAATGAAATCAACATAACTAATTTCCTCATTACTCAACTAAAATCCCTCGTTATGTGGACTTTCATCAAACACATGGCAATCATTATTTTCTTCAACAAATTTTATTGCATTAACCAGAAAACTTACCTCATTCAATAAATCCTCTTCGTCAGGATAGATGTCATCATAAATTGT
The DNA here is from genome assembly GCA_028654335.1 of Alnus rubra. Lineage (NCBI taxonomy): Eukaryota > Viridiplantae > Streptophyta > Magnoliopsida > Fagales > Betulaceae > Alnus > Alnus rubra. The sequence goes on from JAJPGS010000952.1 coordinate 78,772, forward strand.
TGGAGAGACCCAATCTACTACAGATCCTTTCTCTTGATCATACGACAAAGAATCTCCCACAAGATCTTCATCATTGATATCGGTATCATAAGTTGGTGGAGAATCCCAATCCACGAACCCTTGTGAAGGATCTTCAACATCTTCATGTTCAATATCATCATGAACATCTCCATCTTTGAACTCATCATCAACGAACTCGTCTTCTTGGAATTCTTCATCAACAAATTCTTCATCCCGACCTCGTTGTTCCCGAACCAGAACAGGATTGTGATACGGGTTCTTGAAATTGGATTCTGAATTGCGATCGTCAATATCCCATTTCGTAACCATGTTTTGCGCCGCTAGACGTTGGGTTAACTCTACAACTTGCTTCTGCAAATCCTCAATATCTTCAGGTTACGATCACGGTGCGGAACTTCCTCGTTCGGAACCTGCCCATGACGACCACCATGACCATAACTACTAGCCATCGAAACTGATGAAGAACTTGTCTTAGGAAAGTGCTGAAGCTCTAATACCAATTGAAGCTGGACAGAATAGTAATTATTCTGCAAGATATTCAATAGGCAGTTTGCAAGGAAGAAAACTAAAAATATTATCCCCAAAACACAGAGACAATCTTTGAACTTCAATAAAATTATCAATAATCAATCGTCCCCAAAACCCTAATAACCCTAATAAAACGAAATACAGAAAATAAAATATATTATTCTAAAAATTTTCTTCAAATATTTTGTACGATTCTTTCCATGAAATATATTATTCTAAAAATGTTCTTCAAATATTTTGTACGATTCTTTCCATTCTCATGCTGATCTTATTTAAGAAATAATCTTCAAATCCTGTGTCTGATTTTCTCCAGCATCACTACTGACCCTAGGGCTGGTAGTCCCGGTGATTACAGGGCTTGCTATTTCAGGTCGATTCCTTTGCTCTCCCAAGAACCAGATCAACTTGCCGTTCTTTATGAGCTCCTCTATCAACAAACTTAGGGTTATGTACCCCTCGGTGAAATGACCTGTCTGTTCCTGGAAATCACAATATTTATCTTCATTCCTTTGATGAGGGTTACCTGGTATCCTCGGGGGCTGGTGAAACTCCGGGTCTCTCCTGATTTCCATGAGGACTTCTGATATCTCAGCATTCAGTGGTGTAAAGTTGTAATCTTTGAATTTCTTTACCGGCCTCTAATCTTCATCAACCTTCCTGGATTCTTTTCTTTTTCTTTCGGGGGATCTATCTCGGGATGGCCATGAACTGGCCATAGCCTTCAGCGTTTCTTCCCTACTGATGTATTCCTCTACTTTATCCATCAGTCTCTACAAGGTGCTCGACTGTTTCCGGGCCAACTTCTTCATTATAGGCTCCACGGGTGAAATGCCCTAGTAGAGAATGGCGTAAACTATGTCCTCGATTGGCTCCTCAACCACCATCTTCTCCCGATTTAACCGGGTCACAAACTCCTTCAGAGTTTGGCTGATGGGCTAGTGAAATCTTAATAAATATCTGGACGGCTTCTTTCGTGTACGAGAAGCTAGTAATTTTGTCAAGAATGTCTTGCTCAACTTTTTGAATGTGTCAACAGAGTTGGGCGGGAGCCTCCTAAACCAATCCCAGGCATTCCCTGAAAAATTCAAAGGGAAAGCCTGGCATGCAACTTCATCGAATGTCCGGTAAAGGTCTCAATGAGCTCAAAAATTCTCCAAGTGGTAAAGAGGATCCCCGTCTCCAGCATAACTCATGATCTGAGGGACCTTGAACTTCTCAGGTAGTCGAAAATATGTTACCGTACTGGTGAAGGGTGGGTCGGTACCAGACAAGAGCATGTCCACAAATATGGACTTATTGTTATCCTTCCTTCCCATCTCCATATTCCTTCGTTCTCGGTGATCATGCTTTTGGAAGTTATCTTCTTGGTGATCGTCCTCTCAACGATCCTCCACCCGAGGAATGCGGATGTGAATATGGCTCTGATGCTCTTCTTCTTCATGCTCATCCCAATTCACCACGAGGTGGGATTGTTCTGAAATCCTTAGCTGTAACTCTTTCTTCTGCAGTGTCAAGGCTTCCATTCGTGTTTCCATTGCCGCTATGTGATCCCGATCTCCACCGCCCGGTGGAGGCAGCAGGTTATTCTGAGCTCCTGGATTCGTGTTAGGCTGCAAAATATGCTCCGGCTGGGATCTCCTTTGCCGGTTAGCTTCGCTTCCAAAGCGTGTGTTCATCACCGTTGCGGATTTTTTTTTGAGACAAAATATCTTTCCCACAGACGGTGCCAAACTATTACTACAGCTTTCGATATGGCGCGAACACGGTTCTTCCTTCTAGGTTCTTCAAGTTTTTCCAAGATCCTGCAAAACAATTAGAATTAAGAGACCCTTCTAGGGATCTCGCTCAGATGCCTAAGTTAGCTTCTAAGAGAAAAGGAGTGTGCCTAATTCTCCAAAATATTTGTGCCTTAATCACAATAAATTCCACTTTTTAATAACTGAGTGTATGCACGTATTTATAGCAATGACCTAAGTTGGTTTCCCCCGAACATGGAGGGAATTGATACTTTGATCGTGGGTCTCCATGTATCTGGAACGTGGGTCTTTCCTGTCTCATGAACATTTGCGGATATCTCGGGATCTTAGTTTTTCCATGGCTTTTCACAAGTTGCTCCTGAGTTCCCAGAACATGCATGCTTCGAGCCTTGGCTGCTTAGTATCCATCTCCCGAGATGAGACTATCCCGGGAGTTCTGCTGTCAATCCTTCTTGGGCCGGTACTGACCCGAAAGCCCTTAATTCTAAGGATGGGCCGACCTAAGTGGGATTATACCAAATAGAGATCTAAAAGATCAAAATTCTTCCATACTACTTGTACCTATTGGTTTGTAATTGGCCGCATTCTATTGGAAAAAATCACTTCATTGTAATGATGCTTTTTAACAGGGATTCCGCTATTCAGAAGTGTTTCCAGAAGATTCTACACAGTTTGCAAGTCAGAAAATTCAGTTCCCTGCCAACCGTCCGGACGCCCAGCTGTCCAAAGCACCAGCCGTCCGGACGACGTGTCATACTGTCCGGACGCACATCAGACTAAAGCATCATCCGTCTGGACGACGTGGATTCTCGTCCGGACCTTCCTCTGTGTCGAGAAGCTTCGAACTGTTCTAGCTTGCATCCGTCCGGACGATTCAGCAGCCCGTCTGGAAGATCCTCAGTGTTCGATCAAGCTTTCAGGATTTCTTTCCAAAACACAGATATGGGAAGATTGCTGCAACCGACCGGACGCGCTCATCCATAAGGCAAGTATCGTAATTCAAATCCAGACGTTCGGACGTCAGTCATCATGTTCCGGACGCATGTGCATCAGATATGGAAATTGCGTGCATCAAATCAGCCATCCAGCCGACTGATGAGTGCCAAATATTGTGTATTTGGACCCCTTGATTTGCACTAGTTAGACCTTTAGCCTTGTTATTTTCTAATGTTTTGGTTAGTTTTTGTGTTTTCTGTTTCTGTAGGACAATAAGAGAGGAATGACAAATTTCATAAGGAAATGACTGGAAATTCGGAGGTCCTGAAAAGTCGATCGATCGAAACTTTGCCCGAAGTCAATCGATCGAAATATAAGTCGATCGATCGAATTTTCCCAGAACCTGCTTTTGCAGAGCGCGCCAGAACACCCAATCAGAAGCCAAAAAGCAGTCTTCCCTCTGATTTTCGCAGCAGAACACCCTGGTTTCGTGTTCTTGGTTGTCTCTAGCAGCAGAGGAACCCTAGAGGAGGGTAGATGAGTCATTGTACATGGATTTCTAGCCCTCGCTTTCTTCTATAAAAGCCATAGCCATGCCTCCTTGTTGAGGAGGGTAGAATAGAATAGAGTAGAGCAGAAAAACAGTAGATAGGTTTAATTTCGTGCATCTTGTAGTGTATTTCAGTAGTTTTATTTTCAGACACTTTCTCTTTGTAAAGCTTTTCTTTTATTTCAATGGTTGTTCATCATTTTCTTGTGGTGTTCTTAGTCATGGAAGGCTAGTAACCTCAACTAGGGTTGAGGATGAAACCTTTCCATTGATAACACTCACAATCTTGCTGTACCACTTGCACATGTAATGATATATCATATTAGTTGTTCAAGTTCCATTCATTTAAAGCTTTGTCTTTTGCAATGAATGTGGTTAGTGGTGGAAAGAGGACATTTTATGTGTTTCAACCGATGAATACATTGTTTTATCGGTTGAATGATGATATCCATTGTGATTGAATGATACATTGGACGTTTTGATTTCAATTGGTACTCTTTGTGATTTGTCTATGTGTTGGATTCATTTAATGGTTCTTGGGTTTAAGGTTAAGAAACTTGAATGACACCCTACGCTTAATGTTCTTTGGGTGTTCAAGTGGAAACCAAGAGTGTGAGTTGTAGGATTCCTTAGCCTTAATTCCTTTTAATTTGCATATTTCATTCCATCTCTTTTATTTAGTCTTTTGTTCGTGAATCAATTCTCAAACCTTTGGAACTAGGTTAAAATAAGGTTGATTAAACAAGATACCAATATTTGACCATTTCCCTTTGGATTCGACCTCGCACTTGCACACACTATATTGCAAACGATTCGTGCGCTTGCGAGTACTATTTAAAACACACATCACCGACCATCCTCCTGGTCTGGATGCTCGAAGCCTTTATATGGAAATTACTTGCAGCGGACATGCGATCGTCCGGACGACAGGGCACCACCGTCTCTACGCTGCTCATTTCAGGAAAGAATTTCAGCGAAATTCTCGGACAATTGATCGCATAGTTGTCCATCCAAATGGACCATGACTACCGTCCGGACGGCGCCCAGTTTTATCAAGCCAGACGCTCATTTGAACTATCAGCCTATAAATAGAGGCCCCTAGGCTTGAGAACAGAAAGAATTCGGTATTGAATTCCACTAGTGCTTAGAGAGCTATATTGTGAGTCTATTGAGCTGAGTTGATCTCTCTGAAGCCGTTGTTGTGTGTCGTTGCTGCGCTTAATCTGAAGTCTATCTTAGGGGTTGGCCCTAATGTAAAGGATTACATTGAAGACCACGTCAGGTAGGAGACCTGGTTTGGAGGCGTTCGTGTTGGGTTACACGTTAGAGAGCAAGGTACGACCACTACATCAGGGGTATGTGAGTGTTACTACTTTGTATCTAGTCTTGTCTTCTGAATAGTGGATATCCTGGGTTTGGCTTCCCCGAAGTGGTTTTTCTCATCTTGAGTTTCCACTTCGTTAACAAAAATCTTGTGTTATTTATTTCCGCATTATTTTGTTAACACATTGTGCACACACACACTTGCATTAATATTATAAGTCAATTTTCATTTTTCAGTACCATTAAACTTAATTTGATGAACTGCCTTCTCTAAATAAACTGAAATTTTAGGTCGACTCTTAAAAATTAATGTTCATGATATTGAAACAGAAGATTCTATATTCATAACCCAATACCTACTTGATTATTGGCATGCTCATTGACAATGGTTCCAATTATATCATAGCGAGAGAAATGGTACACACATTCTCACTCTCACACTTTTAAATACATATTTTTTGACGTGGCAGTAAAAAAAATGATTTTTCGATGGATCATTATTGAATTTCGCATCCAATAATAATTTTCACTGTCACGCAAGAGAATGTGCTCTAAATATATTTTGAATAGAATATTATTGATTTATATTTCCTAGTCTAGGTCGATTTGTGTTTCCTTCTATAAGTTGATTTAAGTTTTCTTGTATAAGTCGCCTTATTCAACTATAAATAGGAACCTATATATTGTAAACAATCAAGTTATTGAGCACAATGTAGCCCTTAGGGCTAATTCGTAGTGGTGGGCGTAGGTGTCTAACACCGAACCACCTATAATTCCTTGTGTCATTTTCTCTCTCTTTCTTCCTCTTTTATTCTCATATTTTAGATTTATACACAAATCTCAACATGGTATCAAGGCCATCTTTCCTTGGCCTAAATAGTCCAATCACACCACCACGCACCGTCAAGAGTTTCTGCCTTTGAAACTCCGCCCCTCCGAAGTCGTCTAATGATCTTAGTAGCAGCGCCAATTGATATATCTAAAGCAGACGTGTCCATCGCCGCCGAAATCACCACCATAGTCATCCTTACGCGCCTCCATGCGCTACCCTAAAATACTGCTTGTTCAACCACACGCTGCAACAAACATCCAATACCTTCAGTGCTCCCTTCGTTTAACAGATCTGACTATGGCGACTCCATATCTGTCGAAATCATCCCAAACTAACCTGTGACGTGCCCACACGCGTCATACAAATGTTTCTGTCATTGGAGCCTGCACCTTTGCCGGCCACCACGCGCCGCCATCTTCAGTCTTTTCCAAAGGAAGATATCAAATTTCTTATCGGAAGCTGTCGATCTGTATCCAACACGCGCCCCAACAAAGTTTTACGTACGGTCACGCGCCGCCTCTACATCTGTGCGTATACTCCACACGGCATATCTCACCCATCCAGCTCTTGTGCGTTACATTGGATCCCAGCCTACAATTCCACCTGCACCTGCGTTACACCAGATCATACCTTGCAAGTTCACATGTATGCACCACACTGGATCACAGGCTTGAGGTCCTACTCTACTGTTGATGTACTCACCTACACTAGATCATATGCTTCACCCAAGCTCACAAGCTTTGAGCGCTCCTACATGCACCAGATCCGAACCCATCAAGTGGGTTCCGAAGGAAAAAAAAAAAAAAGGAGTGGTTGAAACAGACCACTTCACGTGTGCCACACACCATTTCGGGATTGGTACGCCAACTCAATAACCGCCTACATGGGCTCATCTTTTTATTTTTTTCTTCTTGGCCAAGCAATCTGCCCCTAGTCGGTTCTTGGCCCACAACGCCTACCAATAACCGCCCAAGTGGGCTTTTTTTTTTTCTTCTTCTAGGCCTGCAGTTGGCCCTTAGTCAGTTCTTGACCCACAATACCTACCGATAACCGCCCAATTGGGCTCATCATTTTTTTTCTTCTTCTTGGCCAGCAGTCGGCCCCTAGTTGGTTCTTGGCCTACAGCCTCTATCGATAACAGCCCAAGTTGGCTCTTCATTTTTTTTTCATGATCCGCAGTCGGCCCCTTTTCAAATCAAAAAAAAAAAAAAAAAAGTGGATTATTTATTTTTTAGTTTCAAGCCCAAGTCCGCTTCCGTTAGTCTTCACCATTGGCTACCACCTGCTGTCGTGACTGGCCTTCCGGCCGCCAGTCTCTTGTCTCATTTGGGAGCGTTCGTCAGTCTTCACCATCAGTTGTCATCTGCTGCCCACTAGCATCTTGTCTCCTCTGGCAGTGTCTGTCAATCTTCACCACCGGCCTCTATTTTCTATTTTTAAACTTAAACTTCAAAAAAATTTCACCTTAAGTTTGAAGGGAGATGTTAGAATATATTCAGAATGTATTCTAAATATATTGTGAATATAATATTATTGATTTATATTTCCTAGTCAAGATCGATTCGTGTTTCTTTGCATAAGTCGATGTAGGTTTACTTGTATATGTCGACTTATTCAATTATAAATAGAGACATTTGTATTGTAAATAATCAAGTTATTGAGCACAATATAGCACTACAAAAAAACCTACAATTAGCCACGTGGCTACAGTAACCGTTACTGTAGCCACGTGGCTAATCAGCCACGTGTAATAAATACACGTGGCTAGATGACAGTTAGCCACGTGTATTTTTACACGTGGCTAAAATATTTATATTTTTTATAATTTTTTTATATTTATATTTGCAATTAGCCACTTGTATTAATTACACGTGGCCAATTAGCCACGAGTATTAATTACACGTGTCCAATTAGCCACTTGTAATTAATACGCGTGGCTAAAATATTTATATTTTTTATAATTTTTTTATATTTATATTTGCAATAAGCCACGTGTATTAATTACACGTGGCCAATTAGCCACGTGTAATTAATACGCTTTGCTAAAATATTTATATTTTTTATAATTTTTTTATATTTATATTTGCAATTAGCCACGTGTATTAATTACACGTGGCTATGGCCAATTAGCCACGTGTAATTAATACGCGTGGCCAATTGCAAATATCAAATATATATTAATAAAAACAAATTTTATTAAGGTTTTGATAAAAAAAAATATATATATGTATATGTACCAGAGAATTGGCCACGTGGCTTTAGGCCACGTGGCCAGAATTGGTGTAGGTAGGCGCGCGGGAATTATCCCGCGCCCACCTGATGACCATTCTTAATTTAAGTTTCAAAAAGAAAAAAAAATCGTTATATAGTCTTGCTCGCTCTCTCTCTCTCTGGCGCTCTCACTGTTCTTTCTCTCTCTCTCTCAATGTATCGCTCTCTCTCACTCTCTCTGTATCGCTCTCTCTCTCTCGCTCTCTCTCTCGCTCTCTCTCTCTCTATCTCTCTCTCTCCATCAATACTGGACCACCAGCCAGCTTCCCGACCACCGCGTGGTCGGCCTTCCCGACGTCTCTTGCTCGCTCTCTCTCTCTCTCTCTCTCTCTCTCTCGCTATCTCTGTCTCTGTCTCTCGCTCTCTCTCTCTCTCTCTCTCTCTCCGTCAATACTGGACCACCGGCCAGCTTCCCGACCACCGCGTGGTCGGCCTTCCCTTCGGCCTTCCCGACGTCTCTTGCTCTCTCTCTCTCTCTCTCTCTCTCTCTCTCTCTCGCTCTCTCTGTCTCTGTCTCTCGCTCTATCTCTCTCTCTCTCTCTCTCTCTCTCTCTCTCTCTCTCTCTCTCTCTCTCTCTCTCTCTCTCTCTCTCTCCGTCAATACTGGACCACCGGCCATCTTCCCGACCACCGCGTGGTCGGCTGTTGTGCAAATTTTAATACTCGCAAGTGCACGAATCGTTTGTAATATAGAGTATGTGCAAGTGCGAGATCGTATCCATAGGGAAATGGTCAAATATTGGTGTCTTGCTTAATCAACCTCATTTTAACCTAGTTCCAAAAGTTTGAGAAATGATTGAAGAACAAAAGACTAATGGAAAGAGATATATATGTAAATTAAAAGGAACTAAGGTTAAGGAATCCACCAAACCAAATCCTACAACTCACACTCTTGGTTTCCACTTGAACACCCAAAGAACATTAAGCTTAGGGTGTTATTCAAGTTGATAAACCATAAATCCAAGAACCATTAAATGAATCCAACTCATTGACAAATCACAAAGAGTACCGATTGAAATCAAAACATCCAATGTATCATTCAATCACAATGGATATCATCATTCAAACCGATAAAACAATGTATTAGTCGGTTGAAACACATAAAATGTCCTCTATCCACCCCTAACCACATTCATTGCAAAAGATAAAGCTTTAAATGAATGGAACTTGAACAACTAACTTGATATATCATTAAATGTGCAAGTGGTACAGCAAGATTGTGAGTGTTATCAATGGAAAGGTTTCATCCTCAACCCTAGTTGAGGTTACTAGCCTTCCATGACTAAGAACACCACAAGAAAATGATGAACAACCATGGAAATGAAAGAAAAACTTTACAAAGAGAAAGTATATGAAAATAAACTACTGAATTTACACTACAACAAGCACGAAATTAAACCTAACTACAGAATTTCTGCTCTATTCTCTCCTCTCCTACTCTCTACTACTCTCCCAACAAGGGGATGGCTATGGCTTTTATAGAAGAAAGCCATGGCAAGAAATGACTTCTCTACCCTCCTCTAGGGTTCCTCTGCAGCTAGAGACAACCCCAAACACGAAACCAGCGTGTCCTACAGCGGAAATCAGAGGGAGGACTGCTTTTGGCTTCTGATTGGGCGTTCTGGTGCGCTATGCAAAAGGAGTTTCTGGGAAATTTCGATCGATCGACTTTGTCAGGGTCTCTGAATTTCCAGTTATTTCTTTATGAAATTCGTCATTCCTCTCTTATTGTCCTACAGAAACAGAAAACACAAAAACTAGCCAAAACATTAGAAAATAACAAGGCTAAAGGTCTAACTAATGCAAATCAAGGGGTCCAAATACACGATATTTGGCACTCATCAAATACCCCCAAACTTACATTTTGCTAGTCCCTTAGCAAAAACAAAATGAAAAAAAAAAATCAAAGCATGAAACATAAGTCCTCTTTCGTGGGATAAACGATTGCATTTAGCATATGCAATAAGCCTTTTAAACCCCTAGGACTCCCTAGTGGACGAGTGAAGTCTCGTGAGGGTTTGCCAGAAATGGTACCCACAAACATTGAAATGCCGTATTATCAATTGAGCGAAAATCGTCATTCAAACACATGGTTCACACATCATGAGCATGTTTAACAAAATGAATATCACATTATCATGTTATCAAAAATCGATCAACTCATAGATGGAAAATTGAGACAACACATGTTCAAAAGTGTAAGGTGTGAATAACATAGAATCATGGGGGTTTTTTATTTTTTTTTGATTTTCCTCAAAGCACATATATCCAAAAATTCGCAGAACTTCCGTCAAATAACCAAGGCTTACCTTTCATTCATTATTATTTACTATTATTTTGTGTCGGCTGTGCAATGTGTGACTCCTTTAAGCTTTCTAATTGACCTATGTAACGAGTGTTGGGCCAGTGACTCCCAAACCAGATGGTCTTAGGGCACTAGATGAAAAAACATCCCTAAGGGCTTAATTACTCAAGTCAAAAAGGCTACGAAGTCAAACTAGCCAAACAATCATCCAAGCTGAAATTCTCATCTTTTTACGCGAACACCCAATGCTTAATGAGGCAAGGGGCCCGGTTACTCAATGAAAAGTCAAGTTAGTGATATTATTCTAAGCAAAAAAAAAAAAAAATTTTTTTTTTTTAATATATATCAATAAGCCAAGGTTTCATCTACAAGTCATCCTACAAATCTCAAGACATAAATTTTAATTCAAATCTCATACCCCACAGAAACAAATGCTAATGTGCTTGTGATGAACAGTTAAACATGTCAAGTCTCTCTAATCCAAAGATGAGTCAAAAGATCTCAGATTTTAATGATATGCAAAATTCAACATGTTAAACAAACCAATGAGATGCAAACCATAGTAAGATATAACCATGCTCAACTAACAATAAAGCATTTTTTTTTTTTATATGAGTATTAACAAGGCAACAAAACAAGAATTAAATGACAGAAATGTCTACCCCACCCCCAAACTAGAATAGCACATTGTCCCCAATGTGGCTAGAGATACAATACCGAAGGGTGATGCAAGTTGGGCACACTGTAAGAGAAGCGCTCCCCCAAACTTGAATGGCTGACACTGTCCTGAAAATCACAACTGAAACACAAGAAAATCAAATGATAGGGAAAAATGATGATGAGGGTTGCCTCCCACAAGCGCTAAGTTTTCAGTCTTCAGCCAGACTTTCCATCATGACGACAATCACTCCGAGTAACTCGGGTCCTCTAAAAGGGTCGTCTCAACCTCCGAGCTCTGTAACTCCAAAAATGGCTTCAGTCGTTGCCCGTTCACCTTGAACGTGCTGCCATTTTTTGGATCCTTAATCTCAATGGCCCCATAAGAAAACACTGATCAAACTATGAAAGGGCCTGTCCATCGAGATCGGAGCTTCCCTGGGAACAGATGCAGACGTGAATTGTAAAGAAGGACTTTCTGACCGGGCTCAAAAGATCGTCTCAATATGTTCTGGTCGTGAGCCTTCTTCATCCGTGCTTTGTACATCCTAGCACAGTCATAGGCATCGTTCCTCAGCTCTTCCAATTCATTGAGTTGGAGCTTCCTCTGTGAGCCAGCTTTTGTGAGATCGAAATTTAGCTGCTTAATGGCCCAATAGGCTCTGTGCTCCAACTCCACAGACAGATGGCATGCTTTCCCGTACACGATACGGTAAGGTGACATGCCAATCGGTGTCTTGAACGCTGTCCGGTATGCCCATAATGCATCGTTCAACTGGAGAGACCAATCTTTCCTTGACGGGTTCACCGTCTTCTCCAAAATCCTCTTGATCTCTCTGTTTGAAACTTCCACTTGTCCACTCGTCTGAGGGTAATAAGGAGTGGCAACCTTGTGCGTGATGCAATATTTCTTCATCAGCTGTTCGAAGACCCGGTTGTAGAAGTGCTTTCCACCATCACTAATAATTGCTCGAGGAGTACCAAAACGAGCAAATATAGTGTCTTTTAAAAACTGGACCACAACTCGGTGGTCGTTGGTCTTGCAAGCAACTGCCTCTACCCATTTGGACACGTAGTCCACAGCAACCAGAATGTACAGATAGCCGAAGGAGTTTGGGAAAGGTCCCATGAAATCAATGCCCCATACATCGAAAATCTCAACAATAAGAATCGAGTTGAGGGGCATCATATTTCGACGTGAAATACTCCCTAGCTTCTGACAGCGCTCGCATGAAACACAATAGGTGTGAGCGTCTTGAAAGATGGTGGGCCAATAAAAACCGCACTGCAAAATCTTTGCAGCGGTCTTCTTCGCACTGAAGTGGCCTCCACAGGCATGATCATGACAGAAGGAGATGACACTGGATTGGTCAGGCTCGGGAATGCATCTCCTAATGATCTGATCGGGACAATACTTGAACAAGTAAGGATCGTCCCAGAAAAAATTCTTCACCATGGACATAAATTTGGACTTATCTTGCCGTCCCCAATGCAAAGGCATTTGACCGGTGACAAGATAGTTCACTATGTTAGCAAACCATGGTGAGTGAGCATGAGCAATATGCATCAACTGCTCATCGGGGAAGGTCTCAGAAATGGGGGCGGCCTCTTCCGTGAAGTCCACGGTAATCCTCAAGAGATGATCAGCCACCACGTTTTCGGAACCCTTCTTGTCCCGAATCTCAATGTCGAACTCTTGTAAGAGCAAAATCCACCGGATGAGGCGAGATTTAGCATCCTTTTTGGAAAAAAGATACTTCAATGCCGTGTGATCCGAGTAGATGATGACTTTTGATCCTAGTAGATAGGATCGAAACTTGTCCAGAGCAAACACGACTGCCAACAGCTCCTTCTCAGTGGTCGAATAATTTAGCTGGGCGTCGTTCAGAGTCTGACTTGCATAGTAAATGACGTGGGGAAGTTTGTCAATGCGCTGCCCCAACACAGCTCCAACGGCATAATCGGACGCGTCACACATGATCTCGAAAGGTGCACCCCAGCTTGGGGGCCGAATGATGGGTGTGGACGTCAGAATTGCCTTCAAGGCCCCAAATGCCTTCTTGCAATCTTCATCAAAAATAAAAGGGGCCTCCTTTACCAACAGTTTGCACAAGGGCCGGGCGATCTTGCTGAAGTCCTGAATGAATCGCCGATAGAATCCTGCATGGCCCAGAAAAGAGCGAACCTCCTTCACCGTCCGTGGGGGAGGAAGGTTGGATATCAAATCTACCTTCGCCTTGTCGACTTCAATCCCCCGACGAGAGATGACGTGCCCGAGCACAATTCCTTGTTGCACCATAAAATGGCACTTCTCCCAATTGAGCACTAGGTTCTTCTCTTTACACCTCTCCAAAACTAACGTGAGGTGGTGCAAACACTCTTCAAAAGATGACCCGAAAACCGAGAAGTCGTCCATAAACACCTCCAGGAAACGCTCTACCATATCAGAAAAGATGCTGATCATGCACCGCTGAAAAGTAGCTGGTGCATTGCATAAGCCAAAGGGCATGCGTCGGTAGGCGAACGTTCCGAACGGACAAGTGAAGGTCGTCTTCTCTTGGTCTTCAGGGTCCACAGGGACCTGGTTATATCCAGAATAACCATCCAAAAAGCAATAATACTCATGCCCGGCCAACCGCTCCACCATTTGATCAATGAACGGAAGAGGAAAGTGATCTTTCCTGGTGGCGGTGTTCAGCTTGCGGTAGTCGATGCAGACTCTCCATCCAGACTGTACTCGAGTTGGAACCAACTCGCCTTCCTTGTTCTGCACGACTGTAACTCCAGCTCGCTTGGGCACGACATGAATGGGGCTCACCCATTTGCTGTCAGAGATAGGTTAGATGATGCCAGCATCCAACAACTTGATGACTTCTCCTCTGACGACTTCTTGCATGGTTGGGTTGAGCCTTCTCTATGGCTCCCTCGATGGTTTGGTGTCTTCCTCCAAGTGTATCCTATGCATCACCACCGAGGGGCTGATTCCCTTAATATCTTCAATGGTCCAGCCTATAGCTTCCTTATGCTCCCTCAAGACATCTAACAACCTCTCCTCTTGAGCGGTGTGAAGATCTGAAGCTATGATTACAGGCAAAGTCTCTGCTGGACTGAGGAACTTATACTTGAGATTGTCCGGTAAGGGCTTAAGTTCCTTCTTTGGAGGCTCAGGTACTGCTGCCTCCTCTTCCTTCTTGCTCTCCAGAGGAGCAAACTCCAAAACATCATTTGCTTGCTCAAGCAGGACATCCAAGTCCAGATCCTCTCCAAATTGAGCAAGGCATGCTTCCAGGGGGTCTTGTATGCTTGATTCTTCAATGCTTTCCTCCAGGATTTCCTCTATCAAGCAGACATTGTTGATCTCATCGCACTCCCTCGGCTGTTTGCTGATGGTGAAAATGTTCAGCTCTACCGTCATGTTGCCGAATAAGATCTTCATTACCCCCGTTCTACAATTGATCAGGGCGTTAGCCGTAGCTAAGAATGGTCGCCCTAAGATTACCGGTATCTGAACTCCAACGTTCTGTACCGGCTCGGTGTCAAGCACTATGAAGTCCACGGGGAAATAAAACTTATCCACCTTAATCAAAACATCCTTCACTATTCCCCGTGGTATCTTAACTGACCGATCAGCCAATTGCAATGTCATGGAGGTGGGCTTCAATTCTCCTAATCCTAATTGCAGGTAAACTGAATAGGGAAGGAGATTGACGCTGGCTCCAAGGTCAAGCAGGGCCTTCTCAATGTGGCTGACTCCTATCGTACAAGAGATGGTAGGACATCCAGGGTCCTTGTACTTGATGGGCAGCCTGTATTGGAGGATTGAGATGACTTGCTCGGTCAAACAAACTTTTCTCGGGACATTGTTCCTCCGCTTAACGGTGATTAAGTCCTTTAAGAACTTGGCGTAAGACGGCACTTGCTGGATGGCATCCAAGAACGGAATGTTGATCTGCACTTGTTTGAATACCTCCCGAATGTCCTCGAATGTTCCTCCTTTCTTGGGCGCAAGAAGTCTATCAGGGTAAGGCGCCCTAGGTATAAACGGCCTAGGAGGAGTCTCTATGGTCGGAGCTGATGTAGATGGCTCGGCTTGTTTCCACTTGGTTGTCCACTTGTTTCCCTGATCTTAGTGTGACAACGGCTTGCACATGCTCCTGCCCATGCACTGCATTAGATGATCCTCCCTCATGAAATTGCAACTTCGGATTCGGCACAGGCTGACTAGGGAGCTTTCCCTTCTCTCTCTCCCCCAGGTGACTAGCAATTTGCCCGATCTGGGTCTCCATCTTGGCAATAGCTTGAGTGTTCACCATGGTAGCATTCTTCACGTCATTGATGGATTGACCTGTAATCTGGATGAAGGCCTTAAGAGTGTCTTCCAAAGAAGATTGTGAAGAAGAGGCAGGGGCTTGAGTAGGGGATTGGTATGATGGTGCTGGTTGGGATGGACGGCTTTGATGGTGGACTGGCTGATGAAATCCAGGGGGGTATTGAGTATGGGATTGGTGAGGAACTCCCCCTTGAGCCATAGGCTGGTTCTGCTTCCAAGAAAAGTTAGGGTGGTTCCGCCACCCTGGATTGTATGATTCGGAGAAAGGTCCACTGGCTTGCTTTCGATAATCGTTGAAAGCGTTCACTTGCTCCATTGGTGACTCGACAAAAGCAGGCAATGAAGGGCAAGTCTGTGCTAAGTGCAAGGGACTAGCACAGATGGAACAGCAGTCAACATGAAATGGGTTGGCAGCATTCATGGATTTGCTAACAACTAGGGCTTCGACCTTTTTGGTAAGGGCATCTATCTTCATTTTTAATTCTACATCCTCCTTAACCTCATAGATGCCTCCCTTCCTCTGAATGCGAGCAGCTTTATCTCGACAGCTTGAAAAATCCCACTGTTGGGAATTATCAGATAATTGATCTAAGGTCCTATACGCCTCCTCTCCCGTCAAACTCAGAAATGTGCCTCCGTTCATCGACTCGATCATGCTACGATTGGATTGAGTTAATCCTTGATAGAAAAATTGCACCAGTCTCCATTTCTCGTATCCATGTGGAGGGCACTTAATCAGCATATCTTGAAATCTCTCCCAACTCTCAGAAAATTTCTCATCTTCTTCTTGAGTGAATGAGCTTATCTCCTTCCTACACTCATTGACTTTGGACATGGGGAAAAATTTGTTGTAGAACTTGTTGAGCAAGTTCTCCCAAGAAGTGATGGAACCAGGCATGTTTGAATCCAACCATGCTTTGGCCCTATCATGGAGTGAGAAAGGAAATAGCCTAAGATGCACAGACTCTTCAGAAAAATTTTGAAATTTGAAGGTGGCACAGATGTCCTTGAATTTCTTCACATGGCTATAAGGATTTTCGAGGTCCAAGCCATGGAATGCGGGTAGGAGTTGGATGACATGAGGCTTGAGGTCAAAATGAGTGGCATTGGTTGGGGGTAATACGATACATGAAGGAGAATTTGTTGCAACGGGTGCAAACAAATCCCTAAGTGTCCTAGTATGATCCACGTTTTCTCCCCGATTCCTCTCATTTTCATTTGCATGCATGTTATCTCCCATCTCAACAGAATTTCTAAGATTTCTCCTAAGAGTTCTTTCAATTTCGGGATCTAAAGATTTCAAGTCTAAGTTCAATGATCTTCTACCAAGCATACACCAAACATACACAAATATTCAACCAAAAGACAAACAAACAAAAATAAAGAAAATAAGTTGCTAACAGGGAACAAAGTTCTCCAAAGTACAATCTAGGCTAATTCCCAGGTAGGTGAGGAGGGTCACAATGGACACACTTAAATCCCAAGACCAATCCTTGCCAGCAAAATATTTTCTCTTTTTCTTTTTCTTTTTTTTTTCTTTTTTTTTTTTTTTTATCAAAGAAAAATAACACAACTAAGATACAATATAAAGACTAACACAATTGCATACAATTTACAACAAGACAGCAGTAAAAGTAAAGATAAGAATACTTACAAGTTGGGACCAAAAAGAATTTTTGGTAAAAATTTTCTGCTACTGATCTTATCTAGGAGCTGCCTTCTGAGTTGAGGTCGATCGATCGAATGTAGTGATCGATCGATCGATCTAACTTTTTATTCGATCGATCGAATGTTCGAAATTTGCAGGGCCAAGAACAGAAACAAAAATAGAACAGAAAATCTCTCTTTTTTTTCTTTTTTTTTTTTAAACAGTATAAAACAAATTGAGGATAATATAAAACACAAACTAAACAGAATTTGAACTAAGTTATAGTGAACTAAAAGAAAATTTAAACAAACAGCAAAATACTATTAAACAGAAACAAATTATGAACAAAAAATGAACAAAATGGACTGAAAAAAGTACTGGAACAGTGATACTCACCTAGTTCCGAGCTGCTGCTGTGCAGGAAATCGTTCGATCGAAGTATATTTCGATCGATCGAAAGTCATCAATCGAATATATTGTCGATCGATCGTCTTTTTATAGTGCAAATTCTAAGTCGACCTATCGAAAGTCGATCGATCGAATTTATTTTCGATCGATCGATTCTTCAAGGCACCCAGTAAGTTGCAGAAGCTGCAGAACAGATCCGGGAAAAACAAAGAAAAGACATAGAATGCAAAACAGAAGCTAAACAACAGCAAAAATGAAACAAAAATCTATCTAACTAGTAGAAAAACAAAATCAATCAAACAAAAACCAATTTTTGAACCGATTTCCCCGGCAACGGCGCCAAAAACTTGTTGTGCAAATTTTAATACTCGCAAGCGCACGAATTGTTTGTAATATAGTGTATGTGCAAGTGCGAGATCGTATCCACAGGGAAATGGTCAAATATTGGTGTCTTGCTTAATCAACCTCATTTTAACCTAGTTCCAAAAGTTTGAGAAATGATTGAAGAACAAAAGACTAATGGAAAGAGATATATATGTAAATTAAAAGGAACTAAGGTTAAGGAATCGACCAAACCAAATCCTACAACTCACACTCTTGGTTTCCACTTGAACACCCAAAGAACATTAAGCTTAGGGTGTTATTCAAGTTGATAACCCATAAACCAAAGAACCATTAAATGAATCCAACTCATTGACAAATCACAAAGAGTACCGATTGAAATCAAAACATCAATGTATCATTCAATCACAATGGATATCATCATTCAAACCGATAAAACAATGTATTAGTCGGTTGAAACACATAAAATGTCCTCTATCCACCCCTAACCACATTCATTGCAAAAGATAAAGTTTTAAATGAATGGAACTTGAACAACTAACTTGATATATCATTAAATGTACAAGTGGTACAGCAAGATTGTGAGTGTTATCAATGGAAAGGTTTCATCCTCAACCCTAGTTGAGGTTACTAGCCTTCCATGACTAAGAACACCACAAGAAAATGATGAACAACCATGGAAATGAAAGAAAAACTTTACAAAGAGAAAGTATATGAAAATAAACTACTGAATTTACACTACAACAAGCACGAAATTAAACCTAACTACAGAATTTCTGCTCTATTCTCTCCTCTCCTACTCTCTCTACTACTCTCCCAACAAGGGGATGGCTATGGCTTTTATAGAAGAAAGCCATGGCAAGAAATGACTTCTCTACCATTCTCTAGGGTTCCTCTGCAGCTAGAGACAACCCCAAACACGAAACCAGCGTATTCTGCAGCGAAAATCAGAGGGAGGACTGCTTTTGGCTTCTGATTGGGCGTTCTGGCGCGCTCTGCAAAAGCAGTTTCTGGGAAATTTCGATCGATCGACTTTTATTTCGATCGATCGACTTCGGGCAAATTTTTGATCGATCGAATTTTAAGTTCGATCGATCGACTTTGTCAGGGTCTCCGAATTTCCAGTTATTTCTTTATGAAATTTGTCATTCCTCTCTTATTGTCCTACAAAAATAGAAAACACAAAAACTAGCCAAAACATTAGAAAATAACAAGGCTAAAGGTCTAACTAATGCAAATCAAGGGGTCCAAATACACCATATTTGGCACTCATCATCGGCCTTCCCTCCGGCCTTCCCGACGTCTCTTGCTCGCTCTCTCTCTCTCTCTCTCGCTCTCTCTGTCTCTCGCTCTCTCTCACTCTCTCTCTCTCTCTCTCTCTCTCTCTCTCTCTCTCCGTCAATACTGGACCACCGGCCAGTTCTAAGTGGACGACGAGTTGGTTCTGCATGTGTTTCGTATAGGTATATCGTATACGTATTAGGAAAAAAAAAAAAAAAAAAAAGAACAGATCTGTTTTTTCTTCTTTTTTTTAAAGCAATATTTTTGATTTTGGCAACGTGTATTCTTAACACGTATCAAGAAAAATATATAATTTTTTTATTAAAATATATATATACATTTAGCCACATGTATTTAAATACACGTGGCTAACAATTTGGAATTTTTTTTTAAAAAAAAAATCGGTTTGACACGTGTATTGAGATACACGTGTCAAACCGTTTTGACACGAGTATTAGATACACGTGTCAGATTTGACACGTGTATTAAAATACTCGTGTCAAAACGTTTTGACAAGTGTATTAAAATACTCGTGTCAAAACGTTTTGACACGTGTATCTCAATACACGTGTCAAACGGTTTGACACGTGTATGAAACGTTTTGAAACGCTCGTGTCAAAACATTTTGACACGTGTATTGAGATACACGTGTCAAAATGTGCAGTTAATGACTTCCACATCTGACACGCGTCTCACGCGTGTCAAAATGCACGTGTCAAACTGTTTGACACGTGTACGACACTGTACACGTGTCAAACTGCACGTGACAATTTGAAGTGATTTTTGTAGTGTAGCCTTTAGAGTTAATTCGCAGTAATGAATATACGTGTCTAACATTGAATCACTTGCAATTTTTGTGTTATTTTTTCTCTTTTGCTTCCGCTTTATGATAGTATTTTAGATTTATACACTTAAGAGCGCGGAGGTGGAACGTCCGTAACATTTCTGTTGCCATGGAATCAAACTTATATTACAGCCTTACACGCGTCACTTCATGGAAAACTCAGAATTTTTTTAATGTCTTTGAGCCCTAGCGCGCTACAAATAGGCGTCTAGCCCCGCACCTGCTGCGCTGGAGCGAGATTTAATCAATCCTCTTGATAAAGAAATAAAACAAGGGCACATATTGCAGAGCTCAAACAATGAGTGAACTCCCTGGAACACAAGGGAAAACCCTCCCAGATGCCTGGGACTACAAAGGCCGTCCAGCCGAGAGGTCTAAAACCGGTGGCTGGACCGCAGCGGCCATGATTTTAGGTCTCACATCCATCATTTGTATTCATCTACCTTGCTCTTCTACCATACTACTAATCCATTACTCTTTCTTCAATATATATAGGTGGAGAGGCAATGGAAAGGTTAACAACGCTGGGTATTGCCGTCAATCTGGTGACTTATTTGACTGCTACTATGCATTTGGGAAATGCTACCTCTGCCAACACGGTCACCAACTTCCTTGGCACCTCTTTCATGCTCTGTTTACTCGGTGGCTTTATAGCCGACACCTTTCTTGGCAGGTTCAATTGATACTCAAAATTCAGTAATTCACTCTTCGTATTCTTCCCTTCCTAAAACTTGCTCAAAATTATTGATTTGCTTCCCCTTTTCGCAGGTATCTCACAATTTCCATCTTCGCCATTGTACAAGCAACTGTAAGACTTCCATTTTTTGGTTTTTTGTTTATATATATATATATATATATAGGCATCTGTAGGACTTCTTTTTAATTGGCTATGTGCCATTTTTTTCATACCCTTAACTTTTTGGTGATTAGGGTGTCACAATATTGACAATCTCAACCGTAATCCCCAGCCTTCGTCCACCTAAATGCGCTGCCGACGGCGTTCGGCCCTGCATCCCGGCAACCGGCACGCAGCTAGTAGTTCTTTATACAGCGCTATACCTGACCGCCCTCGGCACCGGTGGTCTAAAATCAAGCGTGTCAGGGTTGGGGTCGGACCAGTTCGATGGTTCGGACAAAGAAGAGAGACTCCAAATGACAAACTTCTTCAACTGGTTCTTCTTCTTCATAAGCATAGGTTCGCTAGGCGCGGTTACAGTTCTTGTGTACATCCAGGACAATCTGGGGAGGGACTGGGGTTACGGAATTTGCGCATGCGCCATTGTGCTCGGCTTGGTTGTGTTCTTGTCAGGTACGAGGAGGTACCGGTTCAAGAAGCTCGCGGGTAGCCCGCTGACGCAGATTGCTGCGGTTTTCGTTGCCGCCTGGAGGAAGAGGAATTTGGAACTTCCTTCGGATTCATCGTTGTTGTTCAACGTTAACGACATTCAAGATGAGGAACCGTGGAAAAAAGAGCAGAGGTTGCCCCATACCAAGCAATTCCGGTTAGTGGTTAATTACTACACCCTATCTACCTCAACTAACTGTACTAACTGCTTTTCCATTTCCCTCACTCTTTTTTTGTCTTGTTTGACTACTATCAAAAAATTAATCGTATCTCCTTTTGAAAATATATAAGATTACATTTTCACTGTTTTGTTCATTAATTAGGGATCTGGCTTCGGTACTGTGGTTCAAAACTACAGCACATCAGCTATAATAAAATGGGCGGTCAAGATTTAACAAGACAATTTTAACTCAAAAGACGCATATGCCGTTTGTGTCCTTATCTGGCTACATTAACTGTAACAGAAAAGACGTCTACTTTGAAGAAATACCACACACCGACTTCTTTCTTCTTCCCCACTAAGCAACAAATATTTGTGCATCTCCATGGATTCAAACTCCTTAGAACTCAAACTGTTGTCCTGCAAAGATTTGATAGCATTCAATTTTTTCCAAAAAGTCTTAGCTTATGCACTCGTCTCAATAGCCAGAGATATATGGTCGTTAAAAAAAACTTGAGCGGGAGCAGAATCAGCACCAGAGAACTCTGGCTAACGGAGAAGGAGATGAGAATCCTAAATGGAGTCAATTAAACCTTGATGCCGCATAATTGACAACCTGTGATGTCTGCACTCTGACAAAGAATAAAGAGGCGACGTGTTGTAGAAGAGAAGGCAACGGACAAACTGCCACGTTTCCCTTAAGAGTCCTGATCAGTTGAGCCATGCCAACCCAAAAAATATGTTCGCTAGTGTGATTTGAGCTTGAAATATGTTCCACCGATATACACTCGATTACAGAGGTGATAGATGCATAAAGCCCAATCTTAAAAAAGCAAAGACCCCATCCCCCACCCCCCCGGCCAAAACTTTTGAGTTAAAAATGTCTTGTTAAATCTTGACCGCCCATTAATTCATTACAGTAGATGTGCTGCTGTAGTAATTAGGGAGCTTCATATTAAATATCTTACCTGTTGGACCATTAATTGTTTGCTGAGTAGCCTTATCTCTTCTAGTGGGCCATAATCGTAACCGATGGACAAGCACCAGAATTATTATTATTTATTTTTTATTTTTTTTTGAAATCAACAAGCACTAGAATTATTGATTTGGGTAGGTGACGTCTTTTTAACTTAGTGGCCATCCAGAAAGGGACTGCCTAGTTTCATCGGACAACCACCCTCTCTAGAATATCCTCTCTATTCTATACTATACATAATTTTTAAAAAAAACATAACATTAACTTTAATAATTTATATATAAAATTTAATTTAATTGTATTAATTTCAAATTTTAACGGTAAAGTAAATGCTAACTCGATCTTTCTGTTTGATCGACGTCCTTAATTTTAAGTGAAGTCTAATTGATGGGAATAGTTAAATATATATATATATATATATATATATGTATATATATATGGTAATCTGTTTGTGGTATGAAAAAGATATTATCTAGTTTTCATATTCGAAATCAGAGAACCAATTAATTAAAAAAAAATAAAAAATCCATGCATGTAGATCCATTTTTATTTCAATCTTTTTCATATCCGGCGCCTTCACTATGATTAGCTGTAACATGCATGCCCATGCTGTAGTTACAAAGGGTTATCAAAGACAAAAGGGAATCATGGCACGAGGTGCTATATATGCCTATACATGCCAGCAGACAGCAGTGTCTCTCAAATCGATTCTCACGCCTCTTGTCACCCACCCCAGCTAATGCAGTCACGGACAGATTAGCTTTGTATTCTCTATCTTTCGTTCCATCATATTCTATTAATAGAAAAAAAGCACTTTCAGAGAACTGTCAGCCCATAAATGGGGGCTTGATATGAACCGAAAAGTAGTAATCACGTGATCCACCGACTTATCTTCGCCCATCAATCTTTACATAACAATTCTATTTGCTCTCATTCCTAATTTATTGAGCTGCATGAGCAACTACAGGAATGAGAATATTTTCTTTTTTCTTTTTTCTTTTTTTAATTTATATAAGAACAAAGTTGGTAACTTTGGTGCTCCAAAGTCCAAGCTAAGCTCTCGTTTTGGACTATGGCAGACTGGCAGTGGGGAAAGTAAAAAGGTAATATTTTAATGATACAGAAAAAAAATAAGAGATGTTATTGTAAAATAAATTTGAATCCCAAAAATAATAATAATTTAATTTGTTTCTTAAATTTAAAGAAAATAGATGAAAAGCTATTGAAAATGCTCTTATATTTATGCATGACACCGTTGTTAAAAACCATTTAAGATTTTATATATATATTTTTTTTTTGAACTAGCTAATTAATAATAGTGGCGTATGTATAGCTTATAATTTCTTTTTCTTTGTTAAATTTTCATGGCCGGCTTTCTCGATCCTATGCATGCAGTTTCTTGGACAAGGCAGCAATCAAGGGCCTGGAAATGGGTAGCGGCATGACCGTCGTTAACAAGTGGTATGTATCAACGTTGATGGATGTTGAAGAAGTGAAATTGGTGATTAGAATGATACCCATCTGGGCCACCACTATCATGTTTTGGACAGTCTATGCCCAAATGACCACATTCTCCGTCTCACAAGCCACCACCATGGACCGCCGCATTGGCTCGTTTCACATCCCCGCAGCATCCCTAACAGTCTTCTTCGTAGGCAGCATTCTCTTGACTGTCCCAATTTACGACCGAATCATCGTTCCCATGGCAGCAAAATTCCTCAGAAACCCACAAGGCCTTACCCCACTGCAACGCATAGGGGTTGGCCTTGTCCTTTCAATCTTTGCAATGGTGGCAGCAGCACTCACTGAACTAAAGCGTTTGAGAGCCGCACGATCCCATGCCTTAACGGATGATCCAACGGCAGTGATCCCATTAAGTGTGTTTTGGCTGGTTCCCCAGTTTTTCTTTGTGGGATCCGGGGAGGCCTTTACGTATATAGGGCAGCTTGATTTCTTCCTAAGGGAGTGCCCGAAAGGGATGAAGACTATAAGCACTGGGCTATTTTTGAGCACACTGTCGCTGGGGTTTTTCTTTAGCTCTTTACTGGTTACTATAGTGCACAAGGTGACTGGGAACAAGAAACCGTGGCTAGCAGATAATCTCAACCAGGGGAAACTTTACGATTTTTATTGGCTTTTGGCAATTTTGAGTGCTTTGAATTTGGTGATATATTTGGTTTGTGCAAAGTGGTATGTGTACAAGGACAAGAGGCTTGCTGAAGAGGGAATAGCGTTGGAGGAAGTAGAGCCTAGTTCCCATGCATAAGAGTTTCTCTCGCTTTCATTTTAGTTTTTTATTAAATCAACCCCTTCCTCCTTCATTGTGTTTGCAACCTTTTTTGTACAAAATTAAGAAGAATAGAAAGAATATCCGCTTTTGGGTAACACAGCAGATGAACAATGTATATCAAAATTCTGAAATGGTTTTAATTAAAAGTGTTTGACATGAGAGACCGAAAACAGAGTTTGTAAACAAAGAAAAACAAACAAAAACAAAAACTTCAAGCAATGAAAGAACTGTATATTTTCTTGATGATATATGATTGTTCTGCTCACAATGCAGTCTATTTATACACAGAATGGGAGACAAATAACAAATCTTGTATCGACACTCATTAACACGATGAAATTGGGTATGGAAAGATTGCACTGAATATGGAATATGTTAGGCGGGAGATTGGACATGTATGTATATATATATATATATGTTGGGGATAAATTCCACTCAACCCGATCCAAGGAGGAGATAGACATTTAACAACTACTTCAGATAAATCAGAGAATTGGAATAAGACTTATGGTCCAATCAAATAAGAAGAATTATCATATCAGAAGTCTAAGAAGATATCCAATTAGAAGTTTAACAAAGGATTAAAGTCCAGTTAGAACTCTGACAGCAGTTCTAGATCAATAAGGAGCAGGAGTTCTAATCCAGGTTTGACTCCACTTCTTTACCTATAAATAGGCCCATACCCCAGGTATAAACTAAGACTCAATTTCATGCATAGAACATTATTTTCTCACGGAAGCTAACTTAGGCATCGGAGCGGGATCCCCGGAAGGGTCCCTAGTTTTTGTTGTTTTGCAGAATTATTGAGAAGCGCGAAGAACATCAAAGGAACGTGCAGATTCACACCATACCGGAAACTGTACCAACAGTTTGGCGCCGTCTGTGGGATACGATTATTCGTTCCTCATAAAAGAAAAAGAAGATCCAGCATGGTGATGAACACACGTTCCGGAAGTCAGACCAACCGAGAGCCCATAGTCCGAATGTAGCCAGTTATTCAGAATAATTTGCAGCCTCCACCGAACCCTCCCCCGGGGGGTGGAGATCAAGATCGCATAGCAGCGTTGGAAGCCCAGATTGAATCCTTAACACAGCGGAATGCCGAGTTGCTGCGAAGAAGGCCGGAACAGCCCAATCCCGAGATGAACAGGGATGAGCGTGAGGAAGAAGATCACAACAGCAACATTAATCCTCGGAGGGAGGATGACCGCCAAGGAGATCTGAGCAGAGTTATTGCCGAGCTAGAGAGAAGGTGCACTTACATGGAGATGGAAAGAAAGGACAAAAGCAGATCCGTAGTGGTGGACAAGCTCCTAATGGGTACAGACTCACCCTTCACCAGACGGGTGGCAGACTATCGGCTTCTAGAGAAGTTTAAGGTACCCCAAATTCTAAGTTATGCAGGAGACAGAGATCCCTTGGATCACCTAGAAAATTTCCGAGCTCATCTAGACCTTCACGGGACACCCGATGAAGTAGCATGTCGGGCCTTCCCTCTTACTCTTTCGAGGAATGCCCGAGATTGGTTCAGGAAGCTGCCCCCAAATTCCGTTGATCAGTTCAAGGAGTTGTCCAAAATATTCCTAACCGAATTTCTAGCTTTCCGAACAAGGAAGAAGCCTTCGGGATATTTGCTATCATTGCACCAACAAAGCAACGAAAGTCTTAAGGAGTTCATGGCTCGGTTTAACCGAGAGAAGGTAACGGTCGAAGATCCAACCGAGGATATGGTCTTTGCTGCCATTTATCAAGGAATTTCACTCGAGGAGCCTTTGATGAAGAAGTTGGTCCAGAAGCAACCGAGTACCTTGCAGGGCCTTATGGATAAGATAGAAGAATTCATCAATCAGGAAGAAACGCTGAAGTCTATGGCCAGTTCTAGGCCACCCCGAGAGACAGCCCCAGAAAAGAAAAGGAAAGAATTCAGAAAAGCTGATGGGGAAGAGCAGAGGCAGATAAAGAAGTTCAAAGATTACAATTTTACACCTCTCAATGCCGAGATATCAAAAGTCCTTATGGAGATAAAAAGAGATCCGGCGTTTCGGGAACCACAAAAGATACCAGGTAATCCTCCTTACAGGAATGCAGGCAAATATTGTGATTTTCATAAACAAGCAGGTCATTACACCGAGGGGTGCGTAACCCTAAGGTTGTTAATAGAAGAATTCATAGAGAATGGCAAGCTGGTTCTGTTCTTGGGAGAAAAACGGAACCAGCAAGGAAATAACAGGCCTCGGAATCATCAGGACAATCAGCCCCGAGATCAGCAGCTACGGGATTACTATCCCCGAGACCGTCCTCAGCTAGGCGAGAGGCATCAAGAGAATGATCCCCGAGATGACATAGAAAGAAGAGAAGACCGAGGAAGCAGAAGCCCTAGGCATAGAGAGCCGAGGCAACAGCAGTATCTGCCTGTGATCCCATAAAAAGGACTCTCGGGAATTTTAGGCTTGCTTTTATTTTTTAGCATTTATATTTGCAAAGAACTAGACTTTTATTTTTAATTCAAACTAGACAGAAAATTCTCCAGATTTTGGGAATAAGTATTTTCAGAATAAATGAATAAAGCTGACTTAAGCATCGGAGTGTTCCCGGTCTAGGGACCGGGAACCCGTTGATGTCGCTTATTTTGTAGGTAAAGCCTCTCGGATCAGTCCTAACCGAGAGCAAGAAGCTAAGCCTCTCGGATCAGTCCTAGCTGAGAGCAAGAGAAGAAATCTCTCGGATCAGTCCTAGCCGAGAGTCTCGGATCAGTCCTAGCCGAGTGCAAGAAGAAAACTCTCGGATCAGTCCTAGCCAAGAGTCTCGGATCAGTCCTAGCCGAGTGCAAGAAGAAAACTCTCGGATCAGTCCTAGCCGAGAGTCTCGGATCAGTCCTAGCCGAGAGTCTCGGATCAGTCCTAGTCGAGTACAAGAAGAAAACTCTCAGATCAGTCCTAGCCGAGTACAAGAAGAAAACTCTCGGATCAATCCTAACCGAGAGTCTCGGTTCAGTCCTAGCCGAGAGCAAGAAGAAAGCATTCTCGGATCAGTCCTTGCCGAGAGAGAGAAATAAAGAGAGCCAGGGGGGTCAGATTTAACCCTCGGGTTTTGCAGGTTTTTCAAGAGACAGGGAGAAAACCCTAAGGAAAAACAAGAAGGTAATGGGGGGTAAGATTTAACTCTCAGGTTTTGCAGGTTAGCAGGTTTTCAGAAGGAAACAAAGCTCGGGTTTCCTTAGACATGGAATTCCCATTATTCAAGCAAGCTTCGGATAAGGGAATTGGGGGGTAACTATTGGGGATAAATTCCACTCAACCCGATCCAAGGAGGAGATAGACATTTAACAACTACTTCAGATAAATCAGAGAATTGGGATAAGACTTATGGTCCAATCAAATAAGAAGAATTATTAGATCAGAAGTCTAAGAAGATATCCAATTAGAAGTTTAACAAAGGATTAAAGTCCAGTTAGAACTCTGACAACAGTTCTAGATCAATAAGGAGCAGGAGTTCTAATTCAGGTTTGACTCCACCTTTTTGCCTATAAATAGGCCCATACCCCAGGTATAAACTAAGACTCAATTTCATGCATAGAACATTATTTTCTCACAGAAGCTAACTTAGGCATCGAAGCGGGATCCCCGAAAGGGTCCCTAGTTTTTGTTGTTTTGCATAATTATTGAGAAGCGCGAAGAACATCAAAGGAAGGTGCAGATTCACACCATACCGGAAACTGTACCAACAATATATATTCACAGCTACGTTTAAATAGTGTGTTGTAGATGAGTTTATATGTATATACTTCCAAGCGGGAGATTGGAACATGTATATATATTCACAGCTACGTAGTACTTGTTTACAAAACACAATTTTTACCTTATCAACGAAATGTTTTAAAAGGAAGTATTATACTAATGGTAGTTGTTATTGTAAACGTATGATAGAAATAAAGATATGTCGGCTCATTACGAAAACTTAGTGAGTTTTATATTTGATATGAACTCCACCAACAAATGTGATGAAACCCGATAGCAATGATGGTTTGAAACCCCAAGATCGTGTAGACAAGAATTGTTGAGGCTTGACCCGTCACCTAACTAGATGAGAAACCAAGACTACGAAGGATTGAAACGCCACACCAAGAATCTGAATCTCTTCAAGAATCAAGGTGATAAGTTTGGTTGTTTGAACGCCACAAGATTAACTTGATAAGCTCAAAAAGTTCTTTCAAGAACAAAGAGGAACACAAGACCTCACAATAATAATAATTTTCTGAACCAATCTCTATCCTTACAAAATTCGTAATGCCCATCTATATACTTGGAGCAACCCTCCAAGAATAGGAAAAGTCTTAACTATAGCTTTAAAAGCAACACAAGTACCAACATAAACAAGTCCCCACATTTTTAGGTCTCTTTGGACTTCTAAAGGCAGCCAAAATAACTAAATGACTAAATTCATAACCAGCCAAGACCAAATTCATAACCAGCATGGTTTGACCATTAAAGGGTGTGAACTTGTTGAGTTTCAAGGATATTAAATAGGGGAATGAACTTGGTCTTGGCTGGTTATGAATTTAGTCATTTAGTTATTTTGGCTTCCTTTAGAAGTCCAAAGAGACCTAAAAATGTGGGGACTTGTTTATGTTGGTACTTGTGTTGCTTTTAAAGCTATAGTTAAGACTTTTCCTATTCTTGGAGGGTTGCTCCAAGTATATAGATGGGCATTACGAATTTTGTAAGGATAGAGATTGGTTCAGAAAATTATTATTATTGTGAGGTCTTGTGTTCCTCTTTGTTCTTGAAAGAACTTTTTGAGCTTATCAAGTTAATCTTGTGGCGTTCAAACAACCAAACTTATCACCTTGATTCTTGAAGAGATTCAGATTCTTGGTGTGGCGTTTCAATCCTTCGTAGTCTTGGTTTCTCATCTAGTTAGGTGACGGGTCAAGCCTCAACAATTCTTGTCTACACGATCTTGGGGTTTCAAACCATCATTGCTATCGGGTTTCATCACATTTGTTGGTGGAACTAAGAAGACACAAAAGAGTGGAAAAAGGCAAGAGAACTAAGATTTGAGCCCATCTTGGTCTTTTTAGAATCAGCCCAATTCTCTTGGATTAGCCCATTTAGTGCATCCTTGAAACATTTGGCTCTAAGTCTTGTAATTGGGCCACTAGGAAGTGACAAAGGGTCTTGCGCAACTTCAGCTCCATTCCCATGTGTATGATCAGCATATCCAGCTCCTTGGTTTCCATCAATATTGTTGAGACCGTGGACTCACTATTTCACCTATGCGGACGTGGGTGACACAACAATCATGTAAATGATTTTATGTTACAGATTTAGGCGTCATGTGCGGTAGATTGTGTGCGAGCTTAGAAGTCGTCGAAACATTTAATAGTTGATAAAGTAAACACTAGTACTCTATAAGCAAATAGAAACATTTCCACGTTGCTATGATCATATATACGCATTCCAATCTACCGCTTGAAAGCACATATATATGAACCCATCTATCTCATGTTATACATCTTCATATCATATGCCATCCAGCCGTAACTATATACATATGCTCTGTTCTTTTCAAACTAATAGGCAAATTGATATGTCTATCATGAAAACTCATTTAAAACATAACTTAAATCATTATCATATAAAACTATGCCATGCATGCTTTTATGTACATTTCATCTTTACATTCTTTCTTTCTCATCACTCTAGGACTTGTTCCAACGGTTTCTAGGATATCCTTTCGTATATATACTTAACATCATGAGGGGCTTGTCCCTAAGTAATGAGAGCTTGCAACTCACTCCTTCGAGGACTTGTCCTTCATAAAATCATCATTACATTAACAGCATCGAAGGCTTGTCCTCATGAACTTCTCCATTAGTGTGATGCTGGAGGCTTGTCCCAATACTTTAATCTCTTATGCACTTTCTCATTCATGTTCATTCTCATGCTTCATGCTATAAAATCATCTTGCTTTCACTTTCATATACATGCTTTCAACATCATATCACTTTCATACCTCACAAAAACATAACATGAAATCCTTTACACATCATCAAACTTGCAAAACAAATATCTTTTCTCAATCTCATAAACATTCCCATAAAATCATGTCTCATTCTCATTTCTATAAATCATACTTTGAAGTTCATCAAAACACATCTCAATATCATTGAAAGCATTGGAAAGATACTCAAAATACATGCTATTATAAAATATCATTGGCTTGAATTAAAGCAAACATATCATTCAGGTGTGACAACCCATTTTTTTTTTATACAACATACAAAAGGAGTGATCGCAGTGGCCATGTTGCAAAGCCAACATATGGTACATTCCCCATAATATGTACTTGATATACAGAGTCAACGACTATGCAACATAACACATATAAACATGATTTGAATAGCGGAAGGCACGTCTATCAACATAACTATTAATTACACAAAAGAGCCATACATAAGACTATCTATTTAAGGCTTATCAAATATTAATTACATACTCAAAAGATTGACTCTACAAGTACAAGTGTCACAGGCGACACGAGGCATATAAAAAAAACTACAAAATGCAGACTACCCTCGAATCCGTGACATATGACCGTTGCGATGAGCTTCAATCATAGCAACCCATACACTAGGCAACTGGGTTATCTTCTACATCCGCGATACCTGCAGCCAAAACACAAACATCTATATGGATGTGGTGTTAATCACATCCGTGCATATGAAAGTATGAATTCACCACTTCAGCAGTATAAAACTGTGGTCTCAGTAATATAAAAATCACTAAGTTTTCACATAGAACTGACATTTCATTTTATCATTCATTTACAATAACAGCTTCCAGTTATGGTTATGAAAATCTATCTCTTGGAAACAAATCATATCTGATAAGGTAAACACCGATATTTCAGAAACACGTGAAAGTGTACTATGCAGCTGTGAACATATATAAGCATTCCAATCCAACGCTTGGAATTGCATATATACAAGCCCTTCTACAACATATTATTTTTTATTCTAAGTAGCTCAGCCATACACATATAAAAGCATTCCTATTTGGGAAAAACTAGCATACAAGTACATCTAAGCAAAAAACGAGTGCCATCATCCCTAACTATACAAAGATACAAACATTTCCAAATCTTGGGAAACACGAGTATCTAAGCACAATCTAGCTTGGTGCACATGAAATATCTTATGTAGTCTAGCCAAATAGAAATATGCATACGTTCTTTGCCATTAAAACTCATGCATATTAATACGTCTAGCATGAAATCTATTACATATAGTCATGAAAACATCTTAAACACCACAAATAATGCTATGCATGCTCATGTATATTTGTATTTCACTCTGGGACTTGTCCCGACGGCTTCAAGGATATCCTTTCGTGTATACTTAGATAACATTATGGGGCTTGCCCCAAGGTAGTGAGAGCTTTCATGTGACGACCCATTTTTTTTTTATACAAATCATTTGCTTAAACATTAATCTCTTAAAATGCAAATGGATCCTCACAGTGGCACGATGATGTGTTGCAAAGCCAACATATGGTACATACCCCATAATATGTACCTGGTAAATCAGAGTACAACATCTAACTACTATGCAGCGGAAAAAAAAACATAAACTCAATAGCGGAAATCACATCTTAAACATCTATCATAAATTAATAACAAGAGCCATTTACCATCTATGTGTTTAAGTCTTTCCTCAACATAAATACATTACAAAGTTGGCTTATACAAAAACAAGTGACACAGGCGTCACAAGCTGTAGTAAAATTTACAAAACTGAGGACGCCCATGGTCCCGCAATTACAACCGTCGTGGCAAGCTTCGGTCATAATATCCCAACTGCACGTCTACAACCCCATCAACTACGACCCGAGTACCTGCAGCCAAAGGGACATCATCTATACGGTTGTGGGGGTTTGCCACATCCGTATAGGTGAAAGATGAGTTCACCGCCTCAGTACATAATACCGAGACCTCAGTGATATTAAACTAACTGAGTTTTCCAAATGAACCAAATTTTCTTTTTAGTCTCGCGTACACTATAACAGCTACCAATTTATAGAATTTTGTTTGAAAACCCCCATAGCTGATATAGCAAACACCGACTATCAAAAAACATTTAAAACATACTATGTAGTTGGACCCATACGTAGAAGTTCCATTGGCTTGGAAGCAACCACGTATAAACCCACCTACAATAATACTTTTACGTTGTAGCTCAAATGCACATAGGTCTAACGTTATTAACTGTGATAACACTGTGCCTCAGGGCATTACAACTTCATGTCAAAGCACATAGTTGTCCATGCGGTTACTAGAGTAAGACTCTGATATCCAAGCACTTCTTACTGATGTGCCACGACAATCCATCTACCTACTCCCAAGCCACACTGATATCGCAACCAATAGCGTCAAAACCAAGCACACTAAGCTTAAAACATGCCATCTCGCTCTTTAGTACAAGCTTACTGTCATTTTCCGAACATGGTTAACACAGAATCCTAGGGCATTACAACTTCATGTCGTGCACGTAGTTGTCCATGTGGTTACTAGAGTAAAACTCGGGTATCCAAGCACTTCTTACTGACGTGCCACGACAATTCATCTACCTACTCCTAGGACGCTGTATTACTCATACCGAACCATGACAATATTCTTGTACGTCCAAGCTCAATGTTATAAAATTATGCAACTAGACGATAGCAGTATACATAAGCTCTTTTGCCATTAAAAACTCTTAGGCATACTAATACGTCTAGTAAAAAAAAAATTATGATATTCTATATCATGAAAACATAGCACAATTTAAACAATGATATGCATGCTTATGATGGCTTTTCATTCTTTGTGAGACTTTCCTTCCTTTCCATTCTTTGAGGCTTACTCTTCCTTTCATTCTTATGCTCATGCTCATGCTTTACAATTCAAACTCTATACTCCTATTCTTTACAATTCATGCTTTCTTCAAATACGATAAACCAATCAACATGAAACTTTATCATTCAACTTTGCATAATTTAAATCCCAACCGCAGCTCACATTCAAATACTTTAAAAACAATTCTACACATTTCATCCATACATCATTTCATAACATCATTGATATATTTGAACATACTCTAAAGTACTCAAATCAAGCAAAACAGGTTTATTCAACATACAGTTGGTTCGAATTTATAAAACAACATATATATTTTGCAATTCTATAATATGTAAAAATAACAGTTTTTCAGTGAGTAAAATATCACCTGGCTGCATTAGACTCTTGACTTGGACATCCCCTCGGATTCTAGTCACTTGGACTCTACATTGGAGAATCAATTCAAGTCTCCAATCCGAACACTATCTTGCAAACATTATAACGTCAGATTATGCTATGGGACTCATTCTATGACACTAAAATTACCTGCATGCCCACACGTCGTGTTACTCGCTCCTAAGTCTAGTTAAGTATCCTAAATTATTATTAGGTTAATATTTAGGTTAGATTCATATTTTATCTCATTATAATCTTTAAAACACATTTACTATTTTATTTGTCTCCTTATTATCATTGCATCATATTGTCATTATTGTTGATCCGTTAATAGCTTATTGCTTATTTACTAACTTAGCATTATTTACCGGACTCATATCCATGTACACCTCGCTTAATAAGCTTAAACCTAACCAATGACACCTTTAAGTACCTTGTTTTTCATGGATGAATGCATTGGTTATTTACTTACTTATTTACTTTACTCTATTCCTTATTTTTCACCAAGTATAGAGACTAAAATCTATTTATTTTACTTATTGGACTACACTTTCCTTTATTCCCTACATTATATTAGGTCAATCAACACAATACACTACATAACTATCATTTCAACTTCTCGACTATCACCATCATTTACCCAAACTAGAACAATTCAACCATTAATCACAACCCACATTTGGCTACAATAATTTCAAACAGTAAGGAATCTCACTCAATTAGCTATACCCTCAACGTCCACACTTCCAAACGCCACAATTCCTAACTCATTCAACTTAAGCAAATAACCATAGTGTCCACCTATTAACATAACACTCATTCGGCCTTACTAGGAAAATACACCACAAATCAAACTCCACCCATGTCCAATACCAATTCATCAACAATCAATGAGAGCCCAAGAACCAAAATGCCACAAAATCCAAAAGCCATATCTATTAGGCTTTACACCAATTCATAATCAATCCAACACAAATAAACTCAAATCTCCTTTACAAACCTTCTAAAATCTTTACTAAAATCTATCCTTAAGTTAATAATTAACTTTACATGAAAATCCAAAAATCAAAACCACAATTCTAACTCAGCAAAAATCGCATCACTTGCTTCACATACATGTATTTAGCCCTATTTCAAGAAGAGTCGATAACCATCAATTTCTCTCCAAACAACATTCGGCCAACCCGAAGCATCATCCAAAACAAAAAATTAATCCAAAGACCCATTCGAATTTTGCAATTCAGAAACCCTAAACAGAAATTATAACTTAATCCCCAAACAAATCGGTATTAATCAACCAACAAAACATCAACAAAACCCATTCATCCACAACGCTCAGTTCACATTTTAACAAGAATAAACCAAGTAACCCTTAATCTTCAACTTAGATCAAACTCCCAAGAGACCCCTACCATTTGGCCATCCCCATCAAACCCTCAAAATAAATCTCCAAAATCTCAACCTAAATCACAATCCATCACAACATTCAGCCACCAATATATCAAGACCCACCAACAAATTAGCCACAAACATCATCCAGTTACTATCAAACACAAAGAGGAAGACCCATTCGGTCTATCCAACCCAAAACACCAAAAATCACCCCAAACTCATACCCAATGCAGAACCTAAACAATAAGAAATGATTTTGTGCTATAGATGCAGTGGAAAACTAAAAATACGGAGAAGAAGGCTAGGGATTTCACCTTTGGAAGCTTCTCGAAAAACTACCGAAAATCCCACCGATTTTGCTTCATTTCGCCGAAGATCGTGTCTCTTGGGTTCACCGGCGACGACTCCGGAAATCGCATCCCCCAGCCGGCCACTCGGTCACACGGGTCACGTTTGATCTCTCCCGGTCTCAAGCCTCTCCAAGTCTCGGGTTTCCAACTCTCCCTCTCTAATTCGGGTCTCTCTCTCCATGTGTATCTCACTCATCTTCAACGTGTGTGTGAGGAGAAGAGAAAGAGAGAAATGGGAAGGGGGTGCTGTATGATGGAAGAAGGAAGGAGAAATGAAGAGGAAAAGGGCCGGGTTGCTGTGCGTGGAGAGAAGAGGAGGAGAAGAGGGGAGAGAGAGGGGTTCGGGTGAGCTGCTGTGCGTGCGTGAGTGACAGGGGAGAAGGGAGGAAGAAAAAAGGAACGGAAAGAAGAGGAAAGAAATGGTGAGGGATACTGCTGAAGGGGGAAGAAAGAAGAAAGAAAAGGAAAAAAGAAAGAAATAAAAGGGAAGGGGACACGTGTGTGGTTTGAGAGGGGAGAAAAATGGATAAGGTTATCTCTTCCTACCAAATCATAGACCGACACATGGCAAGGGGAGATTCTCTTTTAAATAAAGCCCCCAACTATTACAATTTATAATAAAACCCCACTTCATTTTATTTCTATCATTTGGTAATTAATAAGTATCTCCACATTTATTTTAATTATGTTCAACCCATCCAATTAATTACTTATTCCGTTAGGATCCATTATTGTTATTATTATTATGATTCTATTATTTTATCCTCGACTTATTTTATTTCAATAACATAACATCACTTATAATATAATATTAATCCGTCTTATTTAATAAATATGATTTATTAATTGATAAATTCCCCACTTAATTTCTTGGTCTTTACATTTCAACTCACTCCTGCTAAGGACTTGTCCTTCATAACGCTATTAAGATTCTATTTACAGCATCGATGGCTTGCCCTCTCTGACTTGTCCGTCTGGAGACTTGCTCGATTCTTATAGTGTCTTATGCATTTCTCTCACATCTATGCTCATGCTTCATGCTCAAACATTGTATACATTTAAATTCAGTGAAATGAGTGAATTCTCATTTCTCAATTCATGGACCACGGGTCCACAATGACTGCAAATGTCAAATGTGAAACACTGAATGACTGAAATGTGCAAAACTCCAGATTGCAATTGTACTTTCACAGTTTCACTGCTTTGTGCAAAACTCCAAAGTCCAAATTGCAAAATGAGTCAAAATGTTAAATGCACTATACTCAAATGACTCAAATGCACTGTACGCACATTATGCACTCTGACTCAGCACTTATCACCTAATTTAGTTGATTCTCATTCACTTATGTACTCAGACACTCTATGCAGACTATGCTGACTGCTGAGTGCAAACAGCAGTCCACAAATCCACAATCATAGATTCTAACATTCATAATAAATTACAAAATTACTCCACTTTTATTCAATAATACATTAATACAATAATACTTGAATTAGTTGAATAATAATTGCATGTCTGCCCCTGCAGGGAAAAAAGTTGAAAAAGCAAGAAAAAAAAAAAGCAGCAGGAAAAAAATAGTAATATCTGTATGACTGTATCATCCTAAAAAATGCAAGAAAAAAAATTAAAAATGCATGAAACATTGAAACTGATGAAAGACAATCTGCATCCATTTGCTCAGAAATCCTTTGCATATTCTGGTAAATCAGAATATAAAATTCAGGATTCATCATAGCACACATCAAACAAAAAGAATATCTTCTTTCTCTATCTCAATACTAACTCACAATAATAAGTATGAACTTATCAGTTATCAAGTTTCCCCCAATAGGCAACCACTCCAGAATTCTAAACATTATCAGTTCCAAAAGCTCTAGAATTTCAAACAAAAGTTACAAAACCATAATTTAATAGTAACAAGCTAGAAATTACAACTCCAAGTCTCCAACAAAAACTCCAAAAGAGAAGAGAAATAAAAACTTCCTCCAACAAACATGTGATGACTTTCAATTTGCTTCCTTGATCCTTCAATGATCAA
Source organism: Alnus rubra (assembly GCA_028654335.1). Lineage (NCBI taxonomy): Eukaryota > Viridiplantae > Streptophyta > Magnoliopsida > Fagales > Betulaceae > Alnus > Alnus rubra. The sequence continues at coordinate 116,630 of JAJPGS010000952.1, forward strand.
ACAAATCAAAAAACACAAGTTATAAATATAGACTATATAGTGATCAATAAAAAAGAGTAAGAGACCATTAGATCACAAACAAGTAAATGTCAAGAAAATAATAAGATGAAAAAACATACCACTTACTTTCAACGTGACAAAGTACATCATCCTTCAAGCCTCATTGTCAAATGTAATGGAGTTAGACATAATTTCTACCACAAGAAAATTTTAAGAGAATTAGTAAAAATCAATTCAATCGAATAATTGGAACAATGAACAAATATGATTAACAAATATTACCCGAGTCAAGCTTATAGCTATCTTCATCTTCAAAAGAAGGAAGATCTAACTCATCATTCTCACTGACACAAGAAGATCTCAACCAATTCTGAGTACATATAAGAGCCTCCACTGTTTTCGGAGCTAAAGAACTCCGAAAAGGATCTATGACGCGACCCCCAGTGCTAAATGCGGACTCGGAAGCAACAGTGGTAATCGGAATTGCCAAGACATCTCGTGCAACATCAGCTAGAACCGGAAACTTTGATGAATTTATCTTCCACCACGTCAAAGCATCAAAACTTTTACTTGGTGGCTCAACATCTTCCGCAAAATATCTTTCTATCTCTGTCCGACACAATGCCAAATTTTTGGATGCCCGAAATGAATGGAAGTCTGTTAAAGCATTTTTTTTACTTCTAGAAGTAGTAGAAGTACCCACACCCACTGAGGCTGAATTTCCGCAACTCTGCTCTTCATTTGACTTGTCCCCACTTCCTCCAACGTTCGTTACATTCTTAGCATAGTGATTATACAACTGCTCCAATGTATTCTTCAATTTGGTGATAATTTTCTCTGCTTTTTCTTCACCTACATTACTTCTGAACCAAAATTCTAAAATAATTATCTTGTAACGCGGATCAAGCACAGCAGCAACAAACGACAAGGGATTAATTTTCTCAAAGTCTCCCCAATACTTGTTGTATTTTATTTTCATCCTGATCGCCATAGAACTCAACAAATCATCATCACTCTCACAATACTCAATCAAAGCATTATAAACATTTTGGAGTACATTGAAATAATTGTTAGAAGTCGAGTATGAGGAACCCGATATCTCAATTGTCACCTCATAAAACACTTGCAAAAATTTAGCAAAGTTTCTAATATTTTTCCAATCTTCATCAAGCGGAACCCCCAACCCCCTTCTCCCTCCACCATCCTCACACAAGTAGTTCCCAAAACTAACATCTTCATCTAACATTAGTTCAAATGCACTTTCATACTTTTCTGCCAGATCCAACATCATATAAGTGGAGTTCCATCGAGTTGGAACATCAAGAACCAATGAAGCATGATACCCAACTGTCTTCCTTTCCGCACAAGACTTGAAGATGGCCAATCTTTGAGGGGATCCCTTTACATATTTCACCATATTTCGGATCTTTACGATTGAATCATCTACATCTTTCAATCCTTCATGCACAATTAAATTGATAATATGTGCACAACACCTTACATGAATAAACTCATGGCGACAAATAACTCCATTATTGGCCATAGTTCACTTTTTAAAACAATCAACCGCAGTATCATTTGCACTTGCATTGTCAAGTGATATTGTCAATAACCCTGGAATCCCCCATTCCTCCAAACATTGCTCCAATTCTTTCGCAATCGTTAACCCCTTGTGATCCGACACTTGGCGAAATGCCAAAATTCTTTTTTGATATTTCCAACTAGGATCAATGAAATGTCCAGTGATGCACATGTAATTCATATTTTGAATCGAAGTCCATGTGTCAGTGGTCAAACAAACCCTTTGACTAGTTTTCAAAAACTTGGTCTTCATTGTTTTCTTAGTCCGCATATACAACTTGATACAATCCCTCATCAATGTATAGCGAGAAGGAAGCCTAAATCGCGGCTCAAGAACCTTGAACAATTTCTTAAACCCCATCTTATCCACAGTTGAAAAAGGCATTTCCTCCACAATAATCATCTCACAAAGCGTCTCCCTAATGATTTTTTCAGAGTACTTCGCAATCATTAGGTTCTTACAACTACTAGTACCACCATCACCCTCACTTGGCACAGACTCAAAAGTGAACTTAGATTGAGATACATCTTGATTAGCTAACAATGCTTTGTACTGTTGGCATGCTTTGACATGGTACAACATGTTAGAGGTGCCATTGCTCTTTCAGTGACATTTATACTCAGCCCCACAATAATTACAACGTGCCACAGGTTTATCTGCAGGACTTTCTAGATCCTTAGTAAAATGTTTCCACGCTATGCATGTTTTCCTAACATTTCTTTTTCTTTTTCTCTTAGGGAGTGGTGGTCGTCCACCACGACCAGCACATCTAGTCCCTTGTGTATCTGCTTCCAACTCTTCAGAATCACTTTCAACATCAATGCTTTCTTCAATACCTATTGAACTATCAATAGGAGGAGACGGATAACAAGATGCAGCTACTGATGATGCAGGTGTAGGTGCAGGTGCAGGTGCAGGTGTAGAGGTACCAATAACCATAGGTGTAGGTGTAGGTGTAGGTGTTTCCATCTGACCATCTAAATTATGAAAAAAAAAAAAATAATGATCAAACTTTTCATACTACCATGAAATCTCAAAAGCATTCCAAATATTGTTAAGAGAACTTAGAGGCTTATCAAAATTTCTTATTGAAAGGAATCAAAGGATCACATCAACAAATTACATATGTTATATGTATACAATTTTTTATTGAAAGGAATCAAAGGATCACATCTAAAATTTCTTAGAGGCTATCTATGTGAACTGTGAAGATAGTTGAATTTGAAAATGTGATTAATACAAGGAACTATTTATAGCTAAAATAAATGTCATTTCTTAGATAATTGCCTAATTGGTGTCCGGTGTTCATACTTCATAGTGATGCGGCTGATGCCTTTTGGTTTTATTTTTTGTTTTTTGTCAAATTTAATATAAACTAAAAGGTTCCAAAAATTGAAAATAAACAACCCAGTTAATAACAAAATAAACAAAATTCATTAGTTTTGAACTAAATAGAACATACAGATACTGTTAAAATAAAAAGTGTAGTACATTCATACATTTTGAGTTTACATTCATTGATTCATACATTGAATCATTGATTGTGAATTTTAATTTGCTAAAAGCCTAAAACGAGTTGGAAGATGGACATAGATCCTAAAAGTTTTAAGAAATAATATACCTAAAAAATTATTCTTGTTCAATTTTCAGACTTCAGTACTTCAGTTGAATCAGTTCCTAACTTGCTCAGTTGCTCTGCAATGGTCGACTGGCTGTTTCAAAAAAAAAATTAAAAATGATACATCAAAAACAATTAAAAATGATAGTATGATTATGATACATCAAAAAAAATTAAGATTAAGAGAAGAGAGAGGAGCTACCGGAGAGAGAGCTGGGCCCGCTAGGGAGAAGAGCCGAAGAGGGCAGTCGGCAGACTCGGCACGACGGCATTGAGCACTGCTGTCTGCTGCACTGAGCAGTCGGCCTCGGCGACTCGGAACTGGGCAGCAAGGCAGGTCACCGACTAATAGGTGGCCAGGTGGGGTCGTGGGGACTCGAGGAGGCACCGCAGGCCCGCAGCAGCCGGTACTCGAAAGGCGGCAGCAAAGAAAATCCCAAATCCAAATGAGTCAAATGACCAAATGCCTGAATCACTGAATTCTCATTCACTGAAGTCACTGGACTGACTGGAGAGTGGAGAGGGGATCCAGGAGGACCAGGACCAGGAATTGCCGAATCGGGATAGGTCAAGACTCAAGCCAAAGCGGCAAAGCCCGAAAGGCCGAAAGTCGTCAGGACTCAGGCGTCGACGCCGTGAAGGTTACTAGGTTAGGTGACTTAGGTCAAGCCGTCAAGGCCTCAAGGCTCAAGGTTCAGACTTCAGTGGTTCACGAAACTGAAGAGTGAAGAGGTCTGAATCGTCTGATGAAGAAAGAATGCGATGATTATATAGTAAGCCCAAAACGGCGTCGTTTCATCTGTAACAAAACGACGCCGTTTTGAATATATTTTTTTTAAAAATGAATTGAAACAAGTACGACGTCGTTTTTTATCATTAAAACGACGTCGTTTCGGCTTAGGCGGTCGGTTAACCGGTCGGTCAAAAATCGGTTCGGGCCGGTTCGGAAAGTCGGTTAACCGCTTAACCGACCGCCTACCGAACCGACCAGTTTTCGGTAAAAAAATTCTATTCCGACTACCGAACCGAATTTTGTCGGTTAAGTCGCTAGGCGGTCAATTTCGGTTCGGTCGCGGTTCGGTAGGCGGTCGGTAGGCGGTAATCGGTTAATCTGCACACCCCTACTTAAGCCTTAACTAGATAGACATTAATTGGCTCTTTTGTATAACTAATTGTTTATATTTATGATGTTGACTTCCACAATTAGATTTTCTATCCCGCTGCTTGAATTCTATTACTCTAATATATCAGGTACATGTTAAGGAATGTGTACTATGAGTTGGCTCAGTGACACATAGTCATGCCACTGTGATGACTCATTTGTATATTTTTTTTTTTTTAAAAAAAAAGGTCGTCACACAGAAGACCTAAATCAACTCTGATTCGATTTTCTCTAGGCCGCGTTTGGACGCAAGCTGAGGCCGTTCGGACGGACAACTGTGCAACCGGCTTTCCAAAAAGCGCTAAAAATCTTTCCTGAATAAGGCCACGTCCGAACGGTGTTGCCCTAGCGTCCGGATGGTTGCACTTCTACTGCACGCAATTTCCTTAATAAGGACTGAAGTTCGGACGGTGTTGCCTTAGTGTCCAGAGGCTTTCAATTCTTCTCCATGTCTTGCCTTATCAAGGATAGCGTCTGGACGGTGTAGACCTGACGTCCAAACGGTTGCAACTATCTTCCCATATTTGTGCCTGCGAAGGAAATCATTTTTGTTAGTATTTTATGTTGGAAACATTCTAGATGACAAAAAAACTTTATGTAACAGTTGCTTTTCAAACGGGTTTATCAGTTTTATTCAAAGTTTTCAAGTTATATGGACAGTGTTCGCTTCAAGCCATGTGACTAGTCACAAGTTTCTAAGAAGATGTCCATGAAGATTCCACGCAATTTCCAAGTCAGTTCAACCGGTTCCTGTGCAACCGTACGAACGGGCCTTTGAAGGTGTCCGGACGCCCCTCAGTGTCTACAAGCATCAGTGTTGAAGACATCCGAACGTCAGAGCAACACCGTCTGGACGCTAGGTCAAGCTTCTCCAATTTCTACACAGAATTGGATTTCAATCGACACTATTTAGGAAGTTTTTGCAAGACGTCTGGACGACGTGACAACAAGTCCGGATGCTACCCAGTATTCTAGAATATTCAGGGTTTCCTTTACGGACACGGAAAGGAGTGATAGTGCAAGCCGTCCGAATGTGGTCCTATTCTGGAAAGGCGGTCGTAGAAGATCGTCTGGACGATGGTAAGTTACTGTCCGGACGCTCCACAGCCAAAGTCTGAATTTGTCTAGAATAAGGTTTTCTAAAGCCTATAATTAGATGGCTCTAGGCTTGTTATTTGTAAGAATTCAGAATAGAATTCCATAGTGCTTAGAAAGGGTGTTTAGGGAGAATTGAAGATCCGCTAGCTCTCTAGCCTTAACCAGTGTGTGCTCGACAATTCGTGTGAAGTCTATCTCAGGGGTCAGCCATAAGGTAAAGGATTCCATCAAAGACCCCTTCAAGTATGAGACTTGGTTGGAAAGCATTCACGATGGGCTTCATGTTATAGTTAAAGGTATGACTACTGCAATAGGTTTTGTGAGTAAGAGTGCTTTGTAACTTGCTTTGTCTTTGGATAGTTGATTTCCTGGGTTTGGCTGCCTCAGAGTGGTTTTTCTCTTCACAGAGTTTCCTCTTCGTCAACAAATATCTTGTCTCTTTTATTTTCCGCATTTAAGATATTTTGTTGCACACAAACACATACTTATTCATTTAGAAGTCATATATTTATTTTTCAATTGGTATTAGAGCTTAGTACACTTTGGTTAAGATTTAATTCTTGAGTGTGATCTCTTGACTTCTACTTCTCTTCTTTTATTGTTATCCTGTCTCAAAATCTTAATTCAATTCCACCCTTTGATGGGACGAACTATGACACTATTGGAAAGCCCGCATGCACTTCTTTTTAAAATCGATTGACGTTTGGAAAATCGTTGAAACTTGTTGGATTAAACCAGAAGAAACAGACGAAATTACTATTACTCAAACAAGCGCACGGCTTTCCAATGATAAAGCCCTCCATGCTATATGTCAAGCACTTTCACCATCTGAATTCGCAAGAATTTCAAATTGTGAAATTGGTAAAGATGCATGGCAAATTCTAGAAACAACATATGAAGGCACAAAATTGGTTAAATCTGCCAAGCTTCAAATGTTGATTTCTAAATTTGAAGAAATTAAGATGCTCAAAGAAAAGACCTTTGGAGAGTTTTACACCAAGATTAGCAACCTAAGAAACTCGATGGTGAGTCTTGGGAAGTCAATCTCGGATGTAAAACTCATCCGAAAGATACTAAGATTTTTGCCTGAGCGTTTCTGGATTAAGGTGACCACCATAGAAGAAAGCAAAGATCTGGAGGAGATGAAGATTGAAGAGCTGGTAGGATCTCTTCAAACATATGAATATTCCTTTCCTCCGTTTAGAAAGGCAAAGACCATTGCCCTAAAGGCATCCAAGACATCTAAGAAGAAAACCAGAGTCTCATATGACGAAGACTCTGATATTGATGAAGATGCAGTGGCAATGTTAGCCAAGAACTTCGAGCGTTTCATGAAGAATAATAAGTTCAAGAAGAAGTTCTTTGACAGACTAAAGAAAGCTCCCCCACACAGTTGAGCCAGAAGAAGCTAAGAAAAAGGATCCAAGGGGTCCCCAATGCTTTGAATGCTTAGGCTTCGGGCACATCAAGACTGAATGTGCAAATCTGAAGAAACTTAAGGGGAAGGCCTTTAATGCTACTCTCAGAGATGAGTTTGAGAAAGATGAAGAAACTCTTGAGGAAGAAAAGTTCCTTGCCTTCGTGGCCTGACATGAAGAAAATGAGGATTCTCAGTCCTACTACTCTGAGAATAGTGATGAAGAAATACAAACAGATAGCCTATCAGCTTCAATACAAAATTCTTAAAGCTAAGGGAGAAATACAAACAACAAGTGCTAGAGCTAAATAGCCTAAAGACTGAGAAGACCACTATGCTGATAAAGATCAATGATCTATAAGAGAGGCTTCTAGAGACACAGTTGCAACTAGAGAGAGTCTCTGACGAGAAGTTGACTCACATGCTCTCCATTCAAAAGTGCCCAACCGATAAGACTGGTCTCTAGTATGTTCCTCCTTCTACTTGTAAAACTCCTTCTACCTCCAAAACTATTTTTATGAAGCCAATTATTCCCGAGTTTCCACTCTCATGTATGGATAAGGGAAAAACTTTTATGGAGAAGACGTTCCAGCTATCCCTGAGCCTCTGGCCAAGCTTCCTATCAGAAGAAAGCCTCCCACATGCCATCACTGTGGTGAGATCGGACACATCAAACCAAAATGCCTTCATCGGCAAACAAATCGACAGGCTCCTAAAACTCCTATGTGTCACCAATGTGGAGTTAGCAGTCATATCTGGCCTAAGGGTCATCCACCTCAAAAGAAGCCACCCAAGCATCATGGACCTCCTCCCAGAAATCCTATTCCAAGGCACCAGCAGAAGCCTACTCCAGTAAAGAAGACTTGGATCCCCAAGAAGCCTTGTGTTGAAAAAAAAAAAACTGCAGAAAGGGAAATCTTCTATGAAGGAACACCTTTTGTCAATTCTTTCATGAGAGATCTAGTCAGATATCTGGAGCTGCAGCTAAATAATGGAGGACAGGACAAGGAAGAGGACACCCACTCCCCGAGGGGGAGCAACCCTGCCTAGTAAGTGAGGTCACACATGCCTAGGATTTTGGTTCCTAAATCCTAGAGCATGACAGGTACATGTATTGCATCTTTATATCATCTTATCTCATGTGTGCCTTGCATGTTGTTGTGGAACCATATTTTCTGTCCCTATAGTCTCTCTTGTTTGTCTCGAGATATTTCTACAGGTATTAAATAGGGATGATACAAAAAGCACGTCGAGCGGTTGCTTTTCTATCTTGGTATCTTCAAACCGCCCACCCTAAGGTCAGGTTTGCCCTTACCTTGCATGCTTGGACTAGATTTCTTTTTCTTTTCCTGTGTAGCATGTTTTTGTTGTTTTTCTGCTTTTATTTTCAAAAAAAAATAGGGGGGGGGGGAGAATGATGCAGATTTTTATTCCCTTATTTAGCTTTTCAGATATCTTATGTATTTTTTCCTGACGTCTCAGTTCTTGGTGCATTAATTATATTGGCTTTTATATAACTAAGAGTCCATGCTTGATATCTGCAAAGTTTCTCTGCTACATCTGTTTGATAGATAGTTGCTTTCCCCATGCAATCAAAATGTGCACTATATAAGGCTCCACTAAGGTATATTTTTTTATTTCTAATTTTCTGCTTCTAAAAAATCTTTTGAGAGATTATTTATGTGCTAAGATTGTCAAATTGACCAACTAGCTAGTTGAACCTAACCCTAAAAATTCTGGCTTCCTCTCTAAGTTGCAGCACCAAAAAGAAACAAGCAGTTATTCTTCTAAGCTTATTGTTACATGAATCAATTTCACTGCTTCTGTGCTGATACAACCATATATCTTGTCGTTCATGATGCAAGTAAAAATCAAAATAGTGCTGCTTCTTAGGGGGAGAGTATCAGATGAGGGTGACTAGGCCCTAGTGTGATAAGGTTTGACTTTTCACTGATCTAATTGTGAAAATTCTCTCTTTAGAAAATTTAGTTGCTTTAGATCATATCAGTGAAGATCATACCTTACTAAGAAAGTCTTCACACACACATGTGGTAGCGTGTCTCAATGACACGATACGTGGATTTTACATTTATAAGTTTACCACTCGCAATAGACGAATCGATTGTACTATAGTAAGGGTGATCGAACCACAGAGATTATTGGTTGTTTTGCATAATAGGATATTTAAAGGAACGTATCTAACTTAACTTAAGAGTAAAAATAAAAGTAAAGGTTGTAGAATTGAAGCTACAACAATAAGGTGAAGAAATGAAAGCGGAAAATGAAAACAAACTTAAAAGAAAACTTAGGGTATTGATCTTGTCCAATCCTCAACCAATGAAATGCTTAAAGTCTATATGGATCTTCCTAACATGCATGATATGAGCGCGTAATGGGCGTCAACCATTACGAAAATCTCGACATGAAAACACTTTAGTTAAGACGTCATCATAAAGCACCTAGTTTTACATTAATCAACTCCACGTAAAGATTAAACTATAATTGAAAAACATTTACTCTACCAAAGGTGTGGAGTGACTAATGCTCCCTAGCTTACTACTCTATAACACATCCTAATAAGCATCAACACATGAATACCCTTTTTAGGCCACAATGATAAGGTATCTTAGTTTCACACCGGTCTATTCCATGTAAAGATTAAACTACAATGGAAAGACATTCTACACTACCAAAGGTATGAATTGACCGGTGCTCCGTAGCATACCCTATAAGGTAACTCTAATAAGTAAACACATATCATGTCAAATAGAACCATTGCAAAAGACATCGTTCTCTTTCAAGAACGTTGATTTTACTCATGAATCCAAGAAAACTCATAGACAAGCAAATCCATTTTTCATGAATAAATGAATTGGAATCTTGAAGACAAAACCTTTTAGCATGGGTATTGCAATCCTCTAGCCCTTAACAATCATCAAACACATCTAGAAAATCCTAAGAACATTAAGAACGCTTCATGGTTTTTGGAAAAGATTTTGATCAAACCCTAAGAATTAATTTAGCTAAGACATGAAGTAAACTAATTTAAGCATGAAATCAAAGGAAAGCAATAAAGAAAACAAGATTTAAATAAACTAAGAACACTATATTAAAAGTATGGAATTCGGATTACAAAAGGAAATGAAAAGCATTAAAATTAACTAAGATACACCTAAGACAATCGAAGCTCCCAAAAGATGCATGATAAACTACTAATGCTCTGGAAAATAAAGTCAGGAAAGCATACATCTCTCTCTCACCCATGCCTCATATATATGGAGGAAGAGATTTACAAATATCTAAGAAAGAGATAAGATAAGAGATATTTCTGAAATGTCTAAGATATTTTGGAAATATCTAAAAATATCTAAAAATATCTAAGAAAATATCTAAAAATATCTAAGAAAATATCTAAAAATATCTAGGATATTTAAAATATCAAGAAAATATCTAAAAATATCTAAAAATATCTAGGAAGAGTGACATGTCATCATTGTTCCAGATTGTTTCGAATTATAGTCGATCGATCGCATTTCGCTCGATCGCATTCGTGGTTGCTTTGTCTCGATCGATCGCTCTCGAACGATCAATTTTTCTTCGACTGATGATTCGATCGATCGATTTGCCTTAGCCGATTCTTCACTTGGCAGGAGCAACTTTGAATTCTGAAAATGACCAAATCGCCCTTGATATATTTTCAGATCTAATTCAAGTGTTTTAAATTAGATTTCAATTAAGACCTAAAAATAAGACAAAACACTAAAACACAACAAAATATTATATTTACAACACAAACTAGGTATAACAAATGTAAATTAAGGGATCTTGAATCGAATAATTCAAGCATTGCATGAGTTAAGTAGACTGTTTAAAAAATTCTTCTGTAGGGAAATTTTTGCTAGCTAATTACTTAACTCTCTATTATATTTTAGCATCAGTGTTAAAATGCTATTGAACTATGTTATCAGCTTTTTATACATGCGTATTCTAAAAATTATTTTTTTTGGGAAATATTTTTCTGCTCTTTTTTCCTCTGTTTTCAGCTTTTTGTGTGAAGCGTCCGGACAATGGTTCTTTTTGTCCAAACGGTACAGCAGTTTAGTCCGGACGTTCCTGCTTCAAGTCCGGACATGCACTTTAGTTCGATACCTTACATGGCACTATGTCCGGACGGCTCTAGTGATACGTTCGGACGGGGAACGCTTGAGGGTTAAATCGCTTTCCCCCTGAGCCGTACGACATTTCTCTCCCTCTCTTTGGTATTTTTGTAGTTTGTGGGATTTTTTTTTAGCTTTTCACGTGCACTTGTCTTTTTTTTATTTCTCTCCACCCCAGGTATGTTCTCTAACCTTTTACAGATTTCTTTTAAGTTTTTATGCTTAAAATAGTTGATGCTTTTAAGGATTATTAAATTTAGGTTTATGTGAGTTCACCTGTATTTTATTGCTCTTATTGTCTATTGTTGGGTTGAGATATTGCTATTTTCTGAATTGTGATGTCATATTTTGGATATTTATGTGTGTAATTTTTGGGATAGCCCATTTTACAGCCGTCATAAAATTTTTTTTGAACTAACAGGATTTAATGTTTTCATGATTTTTTTTTGGAATATCTTCTGTGTTTTAGTTCAGGAAAAATGTCTTCAGACGCGTCTCCACCCAAAGTCAGGCAAAGAGTTAAAGAATTTGTAACTGATAGGCTTCTCCGCATGGAAAAGCGGCAAGTCCTATCAATGCGGAACCTTCTCCGCGCCGATCTGAGGGATCCAATTCTACTCCCTATTGGCCAGATGATTCAGGAGAATCAATGGGAGTACCTCTACAACTGTGCCTGCCTAGCTTTTCCTAGACTGGTGCGGGAATTTTATGGTCATATGATTATCACTCAGGATGACGACAGAGGCCTGATTATGCAGACTGTTGTTAAAGGACACACCATTCAGATTGACCCACAACTCATCAGTGTTGTGATCAAGGTTCCAGTGCTTCCTGTTCTAGGGGTTCCTTTCCCATATGGTATTAAGGCACCCAGCATGGACTATCTCCTGGATTTCTTTGGCGCTCGACCATAGGGGGAGGAGAAGTCCCACTCTCAAATCAGAATTGGTGCCTTTGCCCCTATGCACCTATTTTTGGCAAAGATAGTTGTGACCAACTTCTGGCCTCAAGCTCGTCGGAATGAGCTTACTCTCAAGAAGGACACCCTTCTCTATGCCATTGTGATGAGGACACCTTTCTGTCTGTGCAAACACATTTTGCACACTATGCTCGAGGTTCATGATGAGACAAACACCAATCTGTCCTTTGGGTGTTTGATCAGTCACATCTATCTTAAGTTTATGACAGACATTTCTAATTCTGAGCCCAAATCAAGGATACCAGATCCTCTTGGCAAACAGACTCTCATAAAGTCTAATGCTCAGTTGCGGCATGAGGGTCAAGGCGAAGTTCCTCAGCCTCCACCTATTCTAGTTGACACCTCAGCTGCTGCATCATCATCTCAGTCAGTGCCTCCTTTCATCAACATTGAAGCTGCTTTTGCTCAGCTTATGTCTTCCATTGGAGCTCTCCAGCGATAAGTCAATCTTATTGGAGAATGTGTCGAGCAGAGTCAAATCAACATTTGGGAGTGCCTAAAGTATCATCACCCCAAGCTTGATGATGATGAGGATTGAGTTTTATTACTCTCTTATTTGTTCTTGGTTGTTATTTTGAGAACAATTTTCTTTTTTGAGACTTTGTGTATTTTTTCAATTCCAATGGCTTTTCTCTTATACTCTATCTACCCTTTGTCCTTTTGTGACAAAAAGGGGAGTATTTTTTGTTGTTTTTGGACTAGAAATGTATTTGCAAAATGGTCAAGTGTTTTTTGTCCCAAAGTGGCCAAAGGGGGGGGGGGTTTGTTAGTAATTTATGTTGGCAACATTCTGGATAGTAAAAACACTTTATGTAACACTTGCTTTTTAAACAGGTTTATCTGTTTTATTCAAATTCTTCAAAGTTATATGGGCAATGTTCATTTCAAGCCATGTGACTAGTCACAAGTTTCTAAGAAGATGTCTATGAAGATTCCATGCAATTTCCAAGTCAGTTCAAACGATTCCTGTGCAACCATCCGGACGAGCCTTTGAAGGCGTCCGGAGGCCAAAGGCCCGTCTGGACTCCCCTCAGTGTCTAAAAGCTTCAGCGTTGAAGACGTCCGGACATAAGAGCAACACCATCTGGACGCTAGGTCAAGCTTCTCCAATTTCTACACAGAGTTGGATTTCAGTCTACACTATTTGGAAAGTTTTTGGAAGACGTCTGACGACGTGGCAATAAGTCTGAATGCTACCCTGCATTCCAGAATATTCCAGGTTTCCTTTACGGACGCTGAAAGGAGTGACAGTGAAGACTGTCCGATCGCTCAGCCAAGCCATCTGGACATGGTCCTATTATGGGTAGAATCGTGCTATTCTGGAAAGGCGGTCACAGAAGACTGTCTGGACGAGGGTAAGTTACCATCCGAACTCTCTATAGCCAGAGTCTGAATTTGTCTAGAATTAGGTTTTCTGAAGCCTATAATTAGATGGCTCTAGGCTTGTTATTTGTAAGAATTCAGTATAGAATTTTATAGTGCTTAGAGATGGTGTTTAGGGAGAATTGAAGATCCGCTAGCTCTCTAGCCGTTGCCGATGTGTGCTCAATATTTTGTGTGAAGTCTATCTTAGGGGTCAGCCCTAAGGTAAAGGATTCCATCAAAGACCCCTTCAAGTATGAGACTTGGTTAGGAAGCATTCATGATGGGCTTCGTGTTATAGTTAAAGGTATGACTACTGCAATAGGTTTTGTGAGTACGAGTGCTTTGTTACTTGCTTTGTCTTTGGATAGTGGATTTCTTAGGTTTGGCTACTTCGGAGTGGTTTTTCTCTTCACAGAGTTTCCACTTCGTCAACAAATATCTTGTCTCTTTTATTTTCCGTATTTAAGATATTTTGTTGCTCATGAACACACACTTGTTAATTTAGAAGTCATGTATTTATTTTTCACTTTTACTAGTCGAACACTAACTGGCATCCAGAAAATAATCCAAAGTATAAATAAAATCCAGAGTTATAAAGTATTACAATAATCCAAAGTAAAAACAACTGTCTCAAAATAAATCAACCCAACAACAAAACAAATCAATCATCGTCACCAAGAGATGGATGATCCTCGTCATCAGGGGATGGATGATGGTGCTTGAGACACTCCTAGATATCAAGTTGGCACTGCTCTACTCGAAGGTTGATAGAGTGAACCTCCCACTACATGGAGCTCATACCTTCCTAAAGAGACTCTAGAGCAGCTAGAATCTTAGCAAAACTTGTATCAAACTGTGGAGGCTAAGGGGCAATCTGAGAAGAGGACGCTCCAATAGGAAGCTCAACATGAACAGGAGGAGGCTTAGGAGCTTCATCTTGGCCTTCATGACTCAGCTGGGCTTTTGATTTCATTAGGGTCTAACTGCCAAGTGGATCCTGGATCTTCATCTTGGGCTCTGCAGAGATGTCGATCCCAGACTGAAGAATAATTTTCGTGACAAGGCACACAAATGGAAGTCCTGTAGTATGCTCATCCTGGGCCTCCAGCATAATATTGAGGATGTGCTTGCACAAGCAAAATGGCAACCTCATGATAATGGCATACAAAAACTGAGCCCTTTTCAGAATCAGGTCACTCTTACGAACAGTGGGCCATAGATTGTGCTGGACAATCTTCGCAAGCAGGCAGTGCGGGGGAGAAAAGGAACCGATTTTGATGTTCGTAGCTCGCTCCTCGCCCTATGGAATAGCATGAAAGAACTCCCTAAATAGCTACAAAGTAGGAGGCTCCACAACCTCATTGAATGGACTCGCTTAAATATGAAGCACTGGTACACCAAGGATCCTGCTGATGACCTGTGGATCAATCTGAAATGCATGCCTTTCTACAGTGGACTGAAGGACAATTCCACTATCTTCATCTTGTACAATCTCCAGATGTGCATAGAATTCTCTCACTAGCCTAGGGAGCACAATACAAGCACAATTGTAGAGGTAACCCAGTGATAAGTCTAAATGATGTCATCAATAACATCCAGAGGTGCCACTAAGACATCAGCTCTAACCACATTCCTTTCTGGAATGGCTGGCCTATTAGCAATTCTGGCCTTGGAGGCAGCAATCCCTTCCTCTGTCCTTTGTTTAACTCTACGTTGAGAATTGCCAGCAGACATGGTTTTGCAAAGAATAAACAAAAATATTTCCAAAAACAAATTCCAAGGGAATTTGATTAGTCCCCAAAACTTTTGGCATTATAACGGCAGTAATTTGGACTTCCCAAAAATTACAAACACACTAATATCTCCAAAACAATCCAAACAAATATCCCAATCTCAGCAGCAGATAAATTAATCAATACTATGCAACATTTATCTCAAACTTATTCCACAAAAGATCCAATATTCTAACAATTAATAAAACACTAAAAAGAATATAAAATAACTAATAAAGTACCTGGAATAAAGAGAAAAAGGCACAGAAGAACAAAAGGAACTGATAACTCGAGAGAAAACACGAGAAAAGCACACCAAAAAGACGAAAAAAGCGAAGTGTGGCGGCTAGGGAGAAAAGGATGCGTTCTTAAACCAGTAGGGTACGCGTCCGGATGCATCACTTATGCCGTCCGGATGCGGGCTGCCATATCATCCTTCCGCAGAACCGTGCGCGTTCTTCTGAACTGCACTCATCCAGACGCAAGAGTATACCGTTCGGACGCTTCACTCTAAAAATTTGAAACTTGAGGAAAAATTGCAGAAAAATACATTTCCTAAAAATAGCTTCAAAACACGCATATATAATCAATTGATATAGCAGACAAATAGCATTTCAAAAATATGCAAAGACATAATTAAGAGTTAAGAGTTCAATCAGCACAAATTTCTCTATAGATTGAAATTTTAAACAAATTACTTAACTCATGCAATGTGTGTGTGTGTGTGTGTGTGTGTGTGTGCGCGTGTGTGTAAAGACTTTCTCAATAAGGTATGAAGTTACACATTGTCCACACACACACCGTAAATTAGAAGTCATTTATTTTTCATATTGATATTATGCTTTTGGATGATTTAAGTAGTTTCAATTATGTTCAAATTATATCAATGATGTTTATGAAATGATGCATGAATGAAGGGTGTTGAATTGATTTAAAGTTTTTGAATGTGTGCGCGGTTGGGATTTAACTATATAATGTAAAGATGCATATTGATTGATTTATTGTTTTGAAGAAAGCATAGTTTGCAAGGAGTAGGTTATAGAATTTGAATAGTAAAGCATAAAGAACTTGAGGGTAAGCCTCACAAAGAAAACTCGGGGGTAAGCCCCATAATAAAGAGAGGGTAAGCCTCATAAAGAACTCGAGGGTAAGCCTCATAAAGAACTAGAGGGTAAGCCTCACAAAGAATAATAAGACTATCATGAGCATGCATAACATTGTTTAAATTGTGTAATGTTTTCATAATATATAATATGGTAGTTTTTATGCTAGACGTATTAGTATACATATGAGTTTTAATGGCAAAGAACATATGTATATTTCTATCAATTGGTTGCATGTTTTAAAAAGGCATTGAACTTAGAAGTACATGGATGCTCACGTTATCCAGGTATGAGTAATGTAGTGTCTTGGGAGTAGATAGGCAAAATGTCATTTGTTCTTCAGCAACGACGTGCTTGCATATTAGAGTTTCACTATAGTGCTCGCATGATCAACTGACGTTCAAAGGCAAGAAGCTGTAATGCCCTGGGATTCGGTGTTACCTGTATTTGGAGAATGAGGATGTCTTTGTATTAATGAGCAAGATGTCATTGTTAAGCTTCAATGTACTTAGATGTTTACGCTACCAGATTGGGTAATGCATGTGTTTTGGGAGTAGGTAGGCAGAATGCTATTTGTTCTTCAGCAACGACGTGCTTGCATATTAGAGATCCACTCTAGCACTTGCATGATCAAACTGTCTCATCAAAGGCACGAAGTCGTAATGCCCTGAGGCATGGTGTTATCTGTATTTGGCAACGCTGGGTCGTTGTACAGTTGAGTTACCAATCATAAAAGTATTATTGTAGACGGGTCTATATGTAGATGCTTCCAAATAATGGAGCTTCTATATATGTTCCCAGCTGCTTAGTATGCTTTAATGTTTTCTAAAGGTCAGTGTTTATTCTATTAGCTACTTGATTTCAAGAAAAGAAGTTTGTTAGTATTTTATATTGGTAACATTCTGGTTGACAAAAACACTTTATGTAACGGTTGCTTTTTAATAGGGTTATCGGTTCCATTCAAATTCTTCAAGTTTCTAAGAAGATGTCCATGAAGATTCCATGCAATTTCCAAGTCAGAACAATCGGTTCCTGTGCAACCGTCCAAACGGGCCTTTGAAGGTGTCCGGACGCCCCGCAATGTCTAGAAGCTTCAGCGTTGAAGAACGTCCGGACGTCGGGGCAACACCGTCCGGACGCTAGGTCAATCATTATTCTACACTGAGTTGGATTTCAGAAGTCAACACTATTAGGGAAGTCTCTACAAGTCGTTCAAACGATGTGGCAACACATCCAGACGCTGTCCAGCATTTCAGAATATTCTAGTGTTCCGTTCAAACGCAGAAAGGAGTTATAGCGAAGACCGTCCGGACTCTCGACCAAGCCGTCCGGACATGGACCTGATAAGGATAGAATTGCGCTGTTTCTGAAAGGCAATCGCAGAAGACAGTCCGGACGCTCAACAGCCAGAGTTCAATTTTTAGCAGTTTTCGTTAAGCCTATAAATAAAGGGCTCTAGGCTTGTAAATTGTATGAATTTTGTATCGAATTCCACAGTGCTTAAAAAGGGTGTTTAGGGAGAATCAAAGATCCGCTAGCTCTCAAGCCGTTGCCGGTGTGTGCTCAACAGTTTGTGTGAAGTATATCTTAGGGATTGGCCCTAAGGTAAAGGAATCCATTGGAGACCCTTTCAAGTAGGAGACTTGGTTGGGAAGCGTTCACTATGGGCTTCGTGTCAGAGTTAAAGGTATGACTACTGCATAAGGGTATGTGAGTACAAATGTCTTGTAACTAGCTTTGTTTTCAATATAATGGATATCCTGGGTTTGGCTGCCCCGGAGTGGTTTTTCTCTTCACAGAGTTTCCACTTCGTAACAAATATCTTGTCTTCTTTAAATTCTGCATTTAAGATATTTTGTTGCACACAAACACACACACTTGGTTGTTAGAAGTCAATATTTAATTTTCAAAGTTTATAAAAAATGAGTAGCTATTATTGTAATCATAAGACAAAAGAAAGTCGGTTCTTTGCGAAAACTCAGTGATTTTTATACTACTAAGGTCTCAGTGTATTTTATGCTGAGACGGTGAACTCACAATTTCACCTATACGAATGTGGCTAACACTACAACCATATAGATGATGGTCTTATGGATGCAGGTACACCTAAGATAGACAACGACTCGATAGCATTGTATTTGAGATATTACGATTGAAGCCTACAGCGATAGTCGTAATAGGTTGGACAATGGTGTCCTCTCTTTTGGTATATTTTGTAAATGGCTTGTGACGTATGTGTCATGTATTATTTTATAAATCCATTATTTTGTAATAGTTGTAATGTTGTTAAGCCTTATACAAATAAACATATATATGGCTCTTTTTGTATAAACAACAGGTTATGTTATAAATATGCTTTTCCATTGATATATGATGGTATCTTTATATTTTCCACGGTTAGATATTGCTCTGATCATCAGGTACATGTTATGGGGCATGTGCCATATGTTGGCTGAGCGACATATGGTCGTGCCACTGTAATGATCCGTTTGTATGTTTCAAAAAAAATGGGGGGTCGTCACACCTTTAGCCAAGGCAAAACTCCAAAAGCCAACTGAATCTAGTACTTCTATATCTTCCCTCCCAATCGAAGGAAAATCCATAATAGAGTTAAAAGAGTTAGCAAGACAATTGATGATCCAAGTCTCCTAGATGGGAGCAGATAAAGGCGATGAGTCTCCAGTCAGCCCGGCTTCCTCTGAAGCTTCTTCCAGTGAAGCAATCAAGAAAAATTGGGTAGATTAGTATTACCACAATGCTCAAGACCCGTTTGAAGATCTTAATTATGATTAATCAGTCTAAAAAACTATCGGCAGAAAAGGTCAAAAATAGTAAAGATTACTATGCAAACAGTAAGGTAACTATTTACTTTATTAAAGTTTCAACTTTCAGCAAAGCATCTAGTTATGAGGCACTTCAGTCCAAGCCTCTTTGGTGCGTTTCACCCCAATAAAAGAAGAAGGAATCTACTTTAGTCAAGCACTCAGGAGACAGCAGGAATCCAATAATTCCAAGACAGCTATGCACTCCAGCTCCCTCCTTCTATAAAAGGATCCTTACTCAAACATTGAAGGCAGGTTGAAAAATACAACCAACTTCTGTTTTCAGAGATCCTTTGCTACCCAATACAAAATATTGTAATCTACTTTCATAAGCTTTCAGAAATCATGTACACATACGTTTTCAACGTTGTAGAATTTCATTAGTAAACCATGTTATCTGTAAGTATGTGTGTGTGTGTGTGTGTGTGTGTGTGTGTGTGTGTGTGTGTGTGTATGTATAGTAAAAGACATTGCCCAGGAAAAGATAATGGATCTTTATTATATATTATTAAACAAGTCTACAGTGTTTATTTTATTAGCTATGCTTTTATGCGATAAAATATTCCTTTCGGAAAATTTAAAATAGTTGTTATTATAAACATATGTAGAAATATTTTGTAAAAAAAGAAAAAAGAAAAAGGCTCATAATAAAGGACATAAATTTTTGTACTTACTGATACTGTGAACTCACATATTCGCATAACCCACAATTTCATAGATGTCGATGCATGAAAAGAAGAAGAAGATGATCCATATGCCTACCTAAGGCATGATGGATGAGGGAGCAAGTAGTATCACCTCTGTTTTGTTATAGACTAATTCTAATTATTCTATCTTTTGATGTATGTGCTATTTTGATATGTATTTTCACTTTTCTATGTAACCGCTTATGTGCCGCCTGTAGTGCTGGCACTTTTTTATACCACTTGTATAATTATTTCTGACTCTATGCTGGCACAAGGTAAATATATGTTTAATGTAAATTTACTGGTCGAATGTGTTATTGGAGGGTCAACCTCTAAATATGACACACATATATTCCATTGCGAGTTTATTGAACTCTGTTGAAAGGTAAAGTAAAGTTAGTAATATCACGACTTGGTATTTAAGTCGAGGCGTTACACCTGTTGTTGACCCATACCCATTGATGGCCCATATATCGGCCCAATTTAGCCATAGTCTTTGGCCCATTGTTCGCCCTGTTTTGGCCCAAGTTGTTTGGCCTATTGTAACCCATTTTTGGCCTATTGTTATTAAATGGCCTATCTCCAACCACCACTACTAACTGTCACGAACTCCTGTCATTTTTCGACCACACTAGCCACCATCACCACTATGGACACTAAGGGAAATGCTAAAAATCCTCCCCTCATCCTCCCTTTGTCCACCTCTTTTGCTTAAAATCAATTTTTTTATTGTGAATGGAGGATGAAGGGTGCATGAGGGGTGCATGTGTAGCACCCCTCTGGACACTAGTTCTCCGCCCTGTTGAGCTCCTCCAGCTGAGCTCACGCTCTGAGTTTCTCTTTTATGGTGCACTAGATTATTCCTCATCTGAGCTCACATCATGTTTTCTACGTCTGCTACTCAAGATCAGATTCTCCTTCATCAACAATTCTAGTGAGCGATCTCACGGATAGAATTTAATGCTTGTCACATAAGATCTCGTTTCAAAAAAAAGAAAAAAAGAGCTACGCCCTTCTTTTCAAACTCAAGCTTTCATAATATTCCACTTTGAGTTTGAGAGTTGTAGAATATAATATAATATCAAAAATCCTTCATCATAATGAGGATTTGTTTATGAGGATTGATTGTTATCATGCTTAATTATGATCAAATAATTATCATAGTTATCTTATCTTCACTTACTTGAATTCTCTTATAAATATGAGGCATTTGTATTGAAAATATTATCAAAGAATAAATGCAAGATGTCGCTTTTTGAGCTCTTCACTAGTGGTGGAGATATCTAAAACCAAACCAATTGTAAATATATTTCTGTTTTCTCTTTCTTCCGCTTTTCTATTTAATGAGTTTCTTCATGCAAGGTCCGGTGGTCTTCCTAGGAAGCTCCTTTTCTTCTTATCTTGGACTTTCGAGGGTTTGGAGGAAAGCCCATGGGGTTGGGGGGTTTTCAACAGAATATCTTCTCGAATCAATTCAAAGGAAGAAAACGTACCTTTGCCATCGGTCCACTTGGAGATGGAGATGGAGAACGTACTCACAAGTGAGGGCTTCTGGTGGCATTGGGGACTAGGGCTTCTATGGCGCGAAGGAGGGAGAGATAAGGGAGAGATGAGAGAGAGGGGGAATATATAACAATGAAGCAGTTCTGCATTTGCTCATCAGAGGTAGCGAGCAAGACTCCTTCCTCTAAAAATATTATAGCACAAGCGAGTTTGATACAGAAGGTATTTTGAGGGAGGTAGCTAAAAAGTTGGTTTAAGCCAGAAACAAAACCAAAAATATAAGCACCATAACGACTCTTATTAACAAAACAGCCCCGAAATAATCATTGAGAGCTTGCAAACGCAGGCGGCTATTAACACAGATTGGAGAAGTGTCATGGACTTTTCTTGTATGGCATGGAAATTGTAGCAAAGCAAGAGGAATTATGGAGGAATTAGGGAAGAAGATGAAGATTGAAATGGATAGTAACAGTAACTACGGGCACTTAAAAGAAGCCAAATCTCTCCAAGGCACTTCAAGAAGTCTAAGCTCTCTTCTAATGCTCCGTTTGTTTCGACGTAAAATGGTTTCCGTCGTAAAATGGTTTCAGGGAAGTCATTTTTCAAGAAACCATTTTCCGTCGAAAGCATTTTCCTTTGTTTGGTGCGTACGAAAAATCGCAAATATTTTTTTATATTTTTATTCAATCATATTAACTTATAAAAATTAATTTTTATTCACAACATAAAAATATTAATGTAAAATAATATAAAAATCATCGATGACAAGATTCGGTCACTGACCATTTTTGCCTGATTCTAGCTAATATAGCCAGAATTCGAGATAAAGGCCGAAATCCGAACAGTTTCGTCGGAATCTGGGATAGCTGGATTCCGGCAGTTTCGCCATAATTCGAGATAAAGGTCGAAATCCGGCACAAAAGGCCGAATTCCGGCCATCTGGCCAGATCCGTCTAGCCAGCCGGCCGGGATCCAACCTCCCTGGCCAGATCCGGCCTCTCTGGCCAGATTCGGCCATACTGGTCGCCGGAATCTGGACTGACCAGATTCCGGCAAAGGTGGCCGGATTCCGGCGACATTAACCGGATATTGTCGAATTTCGATACCGGCAATATTTCAATGGTGGTCGGCTGCTTGAACGTAAAGGTCGACTGTGTCGTTTAAAATAGATCGACCGCGTCTGGCATCTTCGAAAAACGATTTACGCTTTTAAAAAGCATAAATCATTTTCTGAAATTAACTAAGCATTTTTGGTCAAACAGAAATCATTTTCCGGTTTGACTATTATTTTTGCCCCTACCAAACACCGAAAAATGCCGAAATCATTTTTCAGAAATCATTTTACGTCGAAACAAACGGAGCATAAAAAAGGGTTCTCATCACTACTCTTTTTCATATCTTTCTTTACAAATAAAAAGCATCTTCTAAAAGCATATCCTAACTAGTTTTCTCTAGCTAATTCTCTTATTTACCCCTATATTGTATCTTTCTAGAATACCCCTATATTATATCCCTTACAAGGAGCAACTCCTCATATTTGTGCAGATCGAGTTTAAACTTGTTCACACAAACAAGGATCAAAATCCAGCAACCCGTGAAATAGCCAGTCAGGAAATTAGGTTACAAGATACTCTCCCAACACACTGTGGAGGATCTTTCAGCCCTTCATTAACTCTTCTTTAGCATGGAGCTAAAAACATTTCCGAATTTATTGGTTGATTGCTCGCATATTGGACCTTTAAACTGATGCCAAAAGTACATCTTTTGTTTGTTTTATTTCTAAGAAAGAAATTACAGAATAAAAATGATATAAATGCTAGAGAGAGAGAGAGATTACATTACACAAATTACCCCCCGCTGCAGACAACAACAATATTTGAAAGATATACTGTTCATTGATGAAGACTTGAAAGATGAGTTCTCCGCTCAAACCAATTTCGCCAATCAAGAACAGCCAGCCTATTTCTTGCCGGTTTGCTCTCTAACAGTCGTAAAGGATTTCTATTTGTCCTGCATTTATCAGCAACACCTTCAAGTCAATTTTAACAAAACAGGCTCAGTGACATGTCCAAGGTCACAGTTGTAGAAGGTCATAGTAACTTCGAGAGAAAATGCAACCTAATCAGGCCCGAAGACTTACTTTAGAATCAAACTTTACCATGCGAGAAAATGCTTTTTTTTATCAAGTGGTGAATGGATATGGTAACTTGGAGACATATTTTCTTTTTCTTTTTTCTTTCTTTTTCCAGTGTGACTGTCAGACAGATTTGAATACTGTCTTTGAAAACAAATTCTGGCTTTGGATTTCCTTTCATCATAAACAATGATGGCCCATATTACAATTATACTGTTTCCACTAGGACTCAAAAGGCTTTTGTCACGTGTGATTTTTTAATGGAAGAGCAAAACGATAGCAGACTACTGAAATTTTAAGATCAATGGTGAAGAGCACAGTACGTACACACCTGAACTAAGATCATGACACTCCTAAGGGATCAATAAGGTCTTCGCTAATTTCACCAAATATATTTGGGCATCCATCCCAGTTTGCCTGCTCCCGAGCTTCCCAATATCCCCCGACATAGCGGAAGGGTCCATTGTCACCTTCCCTCTGGAACCATCTTGGCTTCCACCCATTTTCTTGTAATTTCCTTGACTGTACAATGAGGAGCATGATGTTTACCGATAAATAAAAATAATAAATGCTTTGATGAATGTGGGCATAAAATCTTAAAGTAGGCCCTGCTTGAAAATAGATATGCTCACTAATATGTTTTACAATTTTTTAATTTAGAAGTCTCGACATGTTTTTCACCCAGCAAGCATACAAACAAAAGACCACACAGAACTTAACAAACAACAAAAAACAAAAGAAAACTGAAAAGCAAAACAAGACAAAACTGGAATCAGTAGAAACTGTCGTCAGAAATGTAGGACTACTTGGGGTAAATCTAGGAGCCCAAGAAACCAGAAAACTTCTGTCACTTGTTACAGGACTCATTTCAACTTGCACTTGTTGCTATCAGCCATACTATGGTTTCTTCATTTTTAATTCAGCTCTGAATGTCCATTGTTACATTTGAAGCTCAACATGCCAATTTACACCATCCACAGTATCCAGAATCCCTTTTCTCATAAATCTCAGTAGAAGCAGCAAACAAATCCTAACCTAATGTTCTCCATAAACCATGATACAATATTTTCCAAGTTTAATAAGCAAGACCAGTAAATAATATCATGAGGTATGCAGGCAAGCGCCATTAAGAGCGTAAAAATCACACAGCAAACAGGAACACCAAAGTTAGCAAATGAAGCTGAGATGTGTGTGTGTGTGATGTTGAGAAGAAGGTGAGGTGCCAAGTATACCATTCTTTGCCTCCTCTCCAACCGCTGCTTCTCTGCATTCGCCTTGTCATATTCCCCATTTTCAAGATGCCGCTGGTCTGGTCTAAGCCTCGAATCAGTGGGTGGGAGCTTCTCCTTAATCCGTGATCAAATACCCGGGATCAGACACAACTATAAAAAGAAATTAGAGATGCATAAGAGGAAAATGAAAATGCATACTTAAAAATTGATTTAATACATCATGTCTACCTGCAGTCCAGGTGTAAGCTCGTTCAATGTGATTGCAAACGAAGTTAAGTTGTACCGAGTGGGATTAGGAGGAGGCTTACTCCTTTTCCAAAGCAAGGTTGCATCGGAAGAGGGAGTACAATCCTTTGGCTTGCCACTTCCGTCATTATTAACATAATACATACTGTCGTCCCACTTTCCCAATAAGGTGGCAACCTTTTTTCCAGAAACATCTTCAATAAATCCATGTACCTGAGTAGATGCAGGACATAATTTCATGAATCTGTTAATTATATCAGAAAATAACAACTAAATTAGACAAACAGGCTGTATCCTGACTAGTGGTACAGTATGTAGACCCAAAAAGATGTAGGGTGATCAAGCAGTAAGCAGCATTTAGAAGTTTCTAACTTCTACAGATAATTAGAGATCATAAGAAGCAACAATCAGGCTGCAAGCATATAAAAATGGAATTCTCTACAAGTACAATGCATTACTAACCTGGCGAGGATTTCGGTCAAGAATAGACTGCTCCTTAAACTTGAGTTTGCATGAGTACTGACGATTACCACGTATGTGCATTGTCCCATGGTGATCACAGTACAGTTTACCAAGGATAAGATTATAGATAGTTGTAGTGACCTAAGAATAGCATGATCATACTTTAGAATATCTGTAGAATACCAATACAAAAGGAAAGTGGATAAATTATGATAGAGAAACACCACATCAAACTTGATAGGGCATCATTCACTTACATACTTCCATCAGCTTTTACAACAATTAAACTATTCAATGGATTAAGGAGTAAATATGAGAGGAAATAGCATTGATATAATAAGCTTGGTGATTTTTTTTTTCACTGAAAAAAAAAAAAAAAATCTTTTTTTGTGGCCTATATACCCAATGTTATACGCCGTTGAAATATAAGCAAAGATGTTAATCATTTTTCTCTAACAATATATGCAAATTATGAAGTATTTCAACCTTTGTTTTCCGTGGACCTAATTGAATGGTTTGGATCAATAAGAAAGCTGACCAAAGTATGTAAAAACAAGTTATGCCCAATCAATCTTGATATGGCAGTGGCCTATCATAGTTTATCCAAGATCAAGACAATTGAGCAGTCAATATTTTGCACAAACACGATCATGCAGCAACACACACCTTGCTCCACTGGAAAATTTCACCGTCATCAAATTCCAAGGTGAGAACTCCATCAGGGTCAAGCTGAATTGACCTCCCCCAAAATTTTGCACGGATGTTGCTGTCACCCCAGAATTTCCACCCTCTGCCTTCACAGTGGCAGGCAATGAGTGTTGGGTGGTGACTGACCTGTTTCAATCAACATATTATCAAATTATTTCAGGTTTAAGATTATAGCAAACTGTTTGATTATGCATTTATGGTATTATAGATTCAAAGGGTACACTTATGCAAGTGATTAAAAGATACTTGAAGCATATACATGGCCATACAGCAGCATTATGCATTCTTAAGAGTGTAATTATGCCTCCTTCTCATACTTCTTAAGTTCTGAAAGAACACATTGACATACTAATTAATTTATTTCTTTTCGTATTCTTAAGAACCACAAACGCAATCTTCAAACTTCCAGACATCCCCTAAGGGTTATACATAGTAGCCTTTTCTTCTTTTAATGGCTAAGAAATGTAATCTGTACCATTTTGTCATTTGATTACCGCTATACATAAAGGTGGCGCCACTTGTCTATTCCATTGTCTAGACTTAATTCCAGATCATGAAATCTCACTGTTAATATACGTCATTTTTTCAGTTTCTGGAAAATGATACATCATGCCAATTTTCCCTTTATTGTTGACGAAACTCTTTTCCACTTTAAGATCAATATAACTGCTGTTTATTCCTTTCTCAAAGAAGAAGTGAATAGTTAGATACATAGACACGGTACCTTCTCAGAGAAGAAGCGAATTCCTTTCTCAGGAAAGTCAGCCTCATAAGTTTCCCCTAACAAAGGATTGAATGGTTTACAGTGTCGACCTTCACAGGAAGCATATCCAGAAACCGCAAAAGCAGCAACATTTAGAACCCTCTGGAGACTGTTCCCCTGATTACACAATACACAGGTCCATGGGAGCAAATTGTCAGATTCAACAATTTTCTGAACAATTATATTCTTGGATCTTCACATAGCATTTAACCACACTAAACATGCAAAAGAAGTCGTAAAAAAGCAGATTCTAAGAATAATCTATTGAACTGAATCATATCCAACGATAGGAATTAGGTGTGCAACCCAGTTCTCATGTACCCAAGTACCCGAATCAAACCAATCAATTGCGCTCGTTTTTGTTTGGTTCTCGACAAATTTGGATCGGTTTTAGTCCAAAAGTTTTAAACCCAAATGGTTCAATACAGTTCTCCGGGTTAGGGGCCGAATTAGCCAACCCACATGAACTGAACTTTTTGTGGGTGATAACTTGAGTTCACATATGTCCTAATTTATACATATGAAAAAAGAGATACACCACACTTAATAATCTAAAAAGAACACGTCTCTTCATCTATTGTGCCTATCTCATATCTTTTTTCTCTATCCATCCTTTTCTTTTTCCAATACAATATATATTTTTTGAAGAAAAAAGAAACTAGTGGAAGCAAATCAAACCAACTGGAAGATTATTTGGTTTGGCTTGGTTTCATTCTATAACCAATTCAGTTTCACTTCTGGGTTGAGTAGTAGACCCGCATTTGGTTGGTTCAGTTCTTAATTTTCTTACAACTGGAAGCAACTTGCACCCGAATGGGAATACAAGACAATAAAAGATGAAATGAATATAGAAATAACTTGAGTTCTGTTCAGATATTCATGCAATTAATAAAACAGCTATATTAAACTATATTATAGCCATTACCAGAAGCATAAACAATTCATCTCGATTACTATGTGAAACAGAATCGATCCAATTAACTCCCATAGCAAACATACCCCAACATGTCCTTTGCCCAATATGTTGCAGCATTCATCAATATTTAAGCAAAAAAAAAAAAAAACTCCTATAAAAGACAAAATATTGCACGAGTAAGGGTGGGGGGGAAGATGTTTCAACTGTATGCAGAGCCATCAACGCATTATGTCCATATAAGTGTATCCAAAAATAAGTAATTTATATCAATCTTACCGCTTTCCCGTACTCATATGCTTGATCCAAAAGAAAAGAGTACTCCATGTCCTCACAACATTTTTGAAGAGATGATATTGGCTCATTAAAGTAAACAGGGAGACAAACACGCGTGAGGTCTTTTCCCACATTGTCCTTGATCATTGACCAAAGACTGACCCCTTTCTCCTTCTCAACTGGATCAGGAAGCTTTTCCCGCCTTTCAAAGTGCAGATGTGTGGACTTTTGAGCTTCATTCTTAGTCTGCATTTTCTCCATGTCAGATCGACTTTCAGCTTCTATATAATTATCTATGTAATTTGAAGCTCCTTTTATAAACCCACAACTAACAGTGGGTTCAATAAAATACTCTTTTGTGTCATGAAAGGACATTTCATCTTCATCTGACACTTCCTCAAGCTCTTGTTTCTCAATATCATCAGATGATTCAGTTGTGCTGCATTCTATAAACCATAAATGTCAAGAAATATGCATACATAGTAAGAAGTTAAAATACAAACCAAGATATTAGTGCTCAAAGACAGCGGGAAATTGGCCATATTATCCATGCAATATCCACAAATGATTTAATTAAGAAAATTCATTATGATGATTGTAAACTGCATTATAAACTTAAACAAAACTCTCTGGACAAAACATAACTAGGAGAGCTGAGAAAATCAATCCATTGATTAGTTTTGGTCTTGACAATTGGCCACGATTATCCATGCAATATCCACAAATGACTTAATTGAGGAAATTCAATCCGATGATTGTCCACCTAATTTAGACTTGAACAAAACTCTATCAACAAAACGTAATTTGGATGGCACAGAAATCAATCCATTGATTAGTTTTCATCTCAACAATTGAAACTCCAGATAAATATTCCAATTGGTTTTCCATTTTAACTAAACCAATCAAGGGAAAAGTTATAAACCACAAGACAAATAAGTAATCTTTTTCTCATTTTAGAGGGAGAGAGAGAGAGAGAGAGAGAGAGAGAGAGTCTACCTAGTACTCCATGTAAGAGTAATCGAATATCATATGTCAAAGAAACCACTAATGACTGGAAATACAACCATTTGTTCCAAATGAGAGGTCAGGCATAGTTCCTCAGTAGTGGATGAAAGAAAAACAACAAACAGCTAAAGATGATTTCAACAAGGATTGAACATCAGCAATAATTAAAAAAGGACAGATTATGTGACATTTACAGATAGAACACAGCGAACTAATATACAAAGGATGGACTTCTACTTATAAGTGCTACAAAATTTTCAGAAGGCAGACTTTGAATTTGAAGGCTTGTCAGCGAACGAAGTATATGTTGCAAGTGAAATGTGTCATCAAATTTTAATGGATTTTCCAGCTAAGGTCAGATCAGAAAAGTCTTAGACCAAGCTATTGTGAGCTATGCCATAATGTTCCATTTCCAGAGTTATTGATTGTAAAGATCTGAATATAGGTTCAACTTAATCTATTTACTGAACAATAGATTAGCTCCGTTATTGCCACAAACAACAAAAAGAAAATTTGAGTAGTACATAGCGAAAGAAAAGAAAGCATTAGGAGGCATATATCACGAGTACCACTGTATTTTCCATGCCCTAGAACGGAAAATTCATGTTTGGTCAGCTGGTATGCACCATCATGAATTCCTGAGCCTTCAGCTTCGTTATTAGCTGCCTGCATATGCAAATTAAATATAGTAGATAAACCCGCTTACTCGAGGAATGATTTGTTCACTCCAGAAAGAATGGGTAAAATATTTAATTCAAACTGCGAGCAGGTTCTTTTTTTTTTATGAATCAAAGTGCGAGCAGGTTCTTGGGGTAAAAGAAAATATTTAAAAAGGATTTTTCAAATATAGGGGAGTCGTGGAATTCCTTTGCCCTCATGTAGGCCCCCCCTCCCCCAGGCAGTCAAGAATGGTAACGGCCAGAATAAGGATGTCGAGATGAAAAGTGGGAAGGAGATTAATGCACAGTGAAAAGGTAAAGAAGAACAAATTGAAAAACCAACAAAAAAATTGGTTAAAATGTTTCTCTCATCTGTAAAAAAGAGTAGCAATGGCACCAAATATAGGGAAGTTTTATGCGTCTAGCTAGAAGGTGATATATAGAAGAATATGAAGAAAATCATGGGAAAAAGTCAAGGATGTAAGGAAGGCATGGAGTCGTATGGCCCTCAATAAAATCACTAAATAGTGACAGAGGCTTTGTCCGGTTGAACTTGGCATTTATCCACTTCCTCAAGTTCGCACAACAAATTGACAAAGCATAGCAACAATTAGTTTACCTCTAACTGCCTTAATGTGTCCAGCAAATTGGATCGTTCTTCACAAAAAACTTTAAGTTGTCCTTGTATTTCAGAGAATTCTGAAAGCATGATCTGTTCGCAATCCTCTACAAGGTTCTCGCTCATCCCCTCTTCAAGTAAGCGTTTTTTAAGCCTCTCGGTTGATATAGATAAATCATTTGGTACAAGGGAGAGACGGTCACTCAGTGGTCTATGTGGAAATAAGCTCCGAGTTGAGACCAAAGCTTGTATCCAAGCCACCCGATCACTCTTCGAATCAGTTCTCAGATGAAGGGTCTTTGTGGCAGTAAATATGTAAAAACGCCTGTCATCAGACTTGCTCTCCCGGAACGATGAAATCTGCTAAAAATTTAAAAAACAACGTCTTTAAATAACAGAAGAGTGGCACCAGCACGTTGTTCAACAAAAATATAAACAAATGAAGTTAACGAAGGAACTAGGCATATAGATATTTTGCCTTGAAAATGAAAGAAGATATAATATCTTCTATTTCAGATAATGTAGATTAATAGCCTGCCGAAGATATGCAGTCATTGTAGACAAAGCCAGATGAGACTCGCTCGGTCCATCCACCAGCCAGAAAACAGCCCAAGTGGTGTACTTTCCCCTTTTACAACCAAGTTCTTACTCATAATTACACCACCATCGCCAGACCGTAAAAGCTTCAGGATCTTTCGCTGGCTAAAAGGGCTAAAATGAACACGAGGTGGATTCGGCACTGAGATCTAGCAGGGATATATATATATATAGGCAGTGACTGAGATTTTGCTAAAAATCACCAAAACAGTATGCCCCTTTCTTTTCTCGTTTCTAAACAGTAAAACCCCACGCCTAAAAGCACCAAAACAGCATATACTTCAATATTCAAACAGTGAAACCCCACGCACCGGGTCTCAAAGTCCCCACATTTTTCCTTTGTTTATTTCGCTAGAAATCAGAGTCATCAGACCCATACCTCAAATATTTAAAGTAACTTAAAATAAAACTCAAAAGCAACCACTAACCACTCAAACCCAATTAACCCCACAACAAGTCGAAGCAAACAAAAAGTTAACAAACACCCAGAGGAAGCAACAAACAAAAACCCATTTCTATTGCACAGAAAACATAATCCCCACCCTGATCGCTGCACTGTTCTATTTTTCTTTTTTCCAAATAAACAAAAGCTTCACGTCTTTCTATTTGCCTGTAGCGTTATATTATTATTTTTTTAAGAACGAAAGGGCAGTGGCATCCCAAAAAGGAAAAAAGAAAAAAAGAAAAATCTTCTTCACCTTGAGTAAAAGAAACAGTATCAGAAGCTTTACAACAAGGCAAAACTTAAAAACCAAACTTAAAGAGGATGAGATTGCATTTGGAAGGAATAGGGAAAATCTGAGAAAGAAAGCGTCAAGAAAGAAAAAGGGCAAAAATCAACGAAGAATTTCAGAAAGAACATATGAGAGCTCAAATCCGACCAATGCCGATCGACTCGTGATGTGACCACAGGGTAATACCTAGGCCTACAAGGCTACAACGTAGCCTATCCATGAACCCCCCTCACCACCTGCTGATGTGACCCACTATACATTGACAACCAGTTAAACTGTAAAAAAGTTGAAAATTGAAATTGAAATTACAAAACCCACGAAGAGAGAAAGTCACAGAACCCCACTAATATGACGAACAATGCCAGAACCCCCTGGTTCATACGCTTTCTCTCTCGGATACCAAAGCCGTCTCTACTCTTTCGGTTTTTTTCAGGCGAAAACAATCAAAAATAACATGAATATAACCAAAGATTTTGCCTATAATGGAAATCTCTTCTTGTGCAAATACCGCCAAAAGCGGCGATTCGCGATCCGCAGATTTCCTCGCACAATATTATTATATTTTATAATACCTTGAGATGGACAATGCCAACAGTTTTCTGGTGCTTCCGCCTCCCAGAGTCCATCCTCGAGAGCCGATCGGCTGATATTTCTCCGATCAGCCTGACTTCATGGGTCGTCGGCGTGAGGAGGCTCAAATTCTCGGGCCGCCGGATTTTAGCGTAGGACACGACGCCGTTCCTCAAGAGGAACCACCTGGATCTCCAACCCTTGCCGTAATTGGTCCACTTGTAGAGCACCCCGGCCACCGTGCTCTCCGATCCCCCCGCATTACCGTCGGATCCGCCGGGAAACCCTGCCGGCAAGCTCCTGGCCCTCCACAGAGACGACGAGGCGGATCGGTCCCCGACACTCCCGCCGGGGCTCTCCAGCGATATGCAGCAAAGTGGATGCAATTCTTTCACTCGCATTTTGGAAACACAAAAATGGGGTCTCACATTGAGTTGTCCATTTCACAGAAGAGGGAGCTAGAGATAAAGGGTACGAAGAAGGAAGGAGCTGAGCGCTGAAACTGAGAGAGATTTTGAGAGGTTTACTATATTAAGGAGGGCTTGTTAGTTGCTTGAATTGATGGCAAAGGGCTACTAGCACTAGTATCTACTCTATAGGAAGGAAGGGCTATATATAGTAATAATACATGTGTGTGTGTGTGAGAGAGAAAGACAGCAATGGAGGTGGAGAGGGTTGCGAGGAGGAGTAGTTGGAAATAAACGCGGTGGCAGAATGGTCATTTAAAGTGCTGCCGAATCAGAGTTCCAAAGTTGAGAAGGACTTTTGTTCTTGGCTTCCTTCCTTCGTTTTGCTTTAGAAGAAAGAGGCTGTGAGTGTGAGAGTGAGGGAGGGAGTTTTTGGTGTGTCCTCACTCCTGAGACGTTGGGGGTGAAATCAAATTCTCGGTAAAATATCGTGTGTGTTTGAACAAAGACCAGGACTGTGGCAGCGGTTAATTAATGAACGGAGGACTCAGGCGCTGTCACCAACCCATTTTGCTGCCTAATCTAATCATGAATTTTACCATCTTTTTGTTTCCAATTAAAATTTAAAATTGTTTTCAATTCTTCATTTCTAACCTTTCAACTTCTTCTCATCATTTTAAAATTTTGAGTTTTTATTTCACTTAAAAAATAGAAAATCTTTTGTGATGTAATAAATTGAAATAGTCCAGCTAGCTGGTTCAAAAGTTACTGCAATGATTAATAATAAGTATAAATTCATTACTCATTACATTTTTTTTTTTTTTTTAAATGTATGTTAAGCATTTTAATAAATTAAATTAGAGTGCCCAGTCTATATAAAGGATATTTGTTTGAACAAATATTAATATTTGTTCAAACAAATAATAAGAAATATTGTGCACCATTTTAAACCCTTATTTACTTTTTTTGAACTCCTTGATGATAAATTTGGACCAATTGAGGAATTGTTCCCAGCTTGGAACTTGTTTTAGTTGCCAAATTTGGGGCCTTATGTTTCACTCTCAAATTTGTTACCATCATTTTCTCAGCATTCAATAATTCAACCAATACACCTGTAGAATTAAGTAGTTAAAATATTGAAAGACCTCCAGCTCCAATTAGATAGGTCCAGTGAGAATTCAATCATGCAATAAGGCTCCGTTTGTTTCTACATGTAATGTTTACATCAGAAAATATTTTTCGATGTTTTGACTCCTACGAAAAATGAATGATGGCGAAAAACTATCAGGGACTTCAGACAACCTCCAAAGATGGTTTGATAGCTTTTGATAGTTGTTCAACAAACTTCAATGGATGTTTTATAGCTTCTGACGGTGGCCCAATGAAATTTGATAGTGGTCTGTCAGCTTCCCAACGAACGTCAACTATTTAAGAATAGAAGCTCAAATTCAAAAAAAAAATGTTTTACAATTTTTTTTAAAAAAAATGTAACCATTTTATAAAAATTCAAGAAGATTAATTTGGTCAACTGAAAATATTTTTGTTTGACCACAATTTTCAGTCATACTAAACACTAAAAAAAACATTTTTTAAAAATATTTTATTCATTTTCTTTAATTTTATGAATAAGATAATGGATGTTGCTTGGTATAGAGCAAAATGATTACCAGGCATGCATGCAGTTATTTTTTGACTGGCTGTTGAGATGAAGTTAAAATACACACGAAAGCTGGGGTGTGTTGACCTTTTATGCCGAGGAAATAACTATTTTTTTTATTATTATTACTTTTAATGATGAAACCATCTTTCAGGGAGGATTATTTTGTCTAGTACTCATTCCAGTCCGGCAATATATACTCACATTCGGCATTCTCTCCGTATAGATCAAGTAACACTTTAATTTCGTCAGTAAAAATAAATTATAGAAATTACTTTCATCCAAGAAGATTTGAACCTAATGAAGATGTTATCTAGGCCAAAGTCCTTACCACTTAAACTAACCATTTGGAATTGACAATATATAGACACACTTGTTTTTTTTTTTTTTTTTCCTTTGCTTCTTCTCAATTTGATGGTATTTAACACGTACGTCTTTCTTGAAATGAGATACATCGGAATGGATGTTTACAAAATGAAATGGTGTCGAAATTCCTTTCTTACGTAAGTCAATAATTAAACTGATTTTTTTGGGAAAATCTCCTATCACTAGGGCCGGCAATTCATGCTGGCTTGTTAAATTGTGTTGGGTCGATTCACAGATCAATTCGATATGAGTCAATTCAGCCACGACCTATTTAGTTAAACATGTTAAACCTCTCAATTATGACACTACTCACATAACTCATTTAATAAACAAGACCTATTTAGTTAAACATGTTAAACCTCTCAATCATGACACTACTCACATAACCCATTTAATAAACAAGTCGTATTTGGTTGATCCGACACGACCAAATCAACCCGTATAACCCATTTAATAAATATGTCATGAAACAATATGTTTGACTTGTTTCGATCTGAATATGAATTTAAATGCAACAACGACAAAAATTAATTTCTATGAATTTTATATCAATTTAAAAAATAAATTTATATGAATTTTAAGCTTTTAGGATTTTGTTTTTTAATTGTAAAAAATAATTTAATTATAGGATTTATATGAGTCACTTATAAGTTAAGCGAATTGATCCGAAATTGACGGGTTTATTAAATAGGTTTAATTTGAGCCGAATCAACTCCAACCCAATTTTAAAAAATTATAAGTATCTAATTTCGTGATGAATTTATATTAAAAAAAAATTATCAATTCTACCTAACATTAATGATGTTATTCCGGACATAATATTGTTAGAGCTAGGTTTAACTTTCTCTCATTAATAGATGGTAGAATATTGGGATTTGTTAGAGAAAACAATTAGTAGATAACCTCCTATATATTTTTATTCTTATTTTGGATTCCGTGTTTGTGGTTTACACTTTGCAGTACTCTTTCTTGTTTCTTGTTGTAGGGGCCCGTTGGGGCTACCTGTTTCGCGTGATCTCCTTGTACTCTTTGAGTTTCGTTTTATAATGTATTCTTATTCAATTAAATAATAATATTAATAATATTTAAAAATTTAAATATCAGTTAATTGTAGGCGTGTAATATAATCATTGGTTTAATATCATTTAAGACTCTGAGTAGGTGTGTAACTTACTAATTAAAAAATACAGAAGAAAAAAACAATATTGTTAGCTAGTTTTGAACTAATTTAAATTTTAGTTTCTTATCCTTTCAGAAAAAAATGGTTGCTATAAATAATAGTTCTCATATAAATGAGGGTTTGGGGTAAAATTTTATTAATAAATTTATATTATCAATTACTCTAATTTTTATTGAAAAATCGGGCTAGCAGGTTGCCAGTAGGCAACGACCCAGATCAAAGAGCAGTCTCTGATCAGATGAAAAAAAGGAGTAGATAGCTTAGCTTTTATTTAGAAATAAATAATAAACAAACAAAGAGTATATATATAGTTTAGG
This sequence comes from Alnus rubra, assembly GCA_028654335.1. Lineage (NCBI taxonomy): Eukaryota > Viridiplantae > Streptophyta > Magnoliopsida > Fagales > Betulaceae > Alnus > Alnus rubra. The sequence goes on from JAJPGS010000952.1 coordinate 152,739, forward strand.
GATTAAAAAAAAAAATTGACAAAGCCAAAAGCGGATAACCGAAGAATGCAAGTGGTTTAAGGCGGAATCTCGGAGTTGGAGGGGCAGTGGGTTTCTCCATTAAGGACCATAAATGTTAGAACTCTTTTTAATTTTTTTTTTTTTGGGGATAATATGAATTTAATAAAAATAAATAAATAAATTATCTCAAAATATGACTTAGGAATTGCAATTTTTTTTTTAAAAAAAACATTAAATCAACACCATCCAAAAATAAATCAAAGAAGGTTAAAAAGAGTTCTAGCATTTTTCGATTTGTTCAGCTAGGCTCTGTAGGCTTTCATGTCCGTCAAATCTGCACAAATCTTAATTAAGCTTCTGGAGATACCTTGCCTATTACACATATCTTTGCCTTAGCTTAGTTTAGCTTAGCTGTTGCAATAAAGCGCCGTAAAGCTATACCAGTCTCCCGCGTACATAAGTACGAGTTGTACGTGTTTGTTGAATTTCCTCAATGAGCTCCCCAGTCCAGTCCCCAGCCACCTCCTTAAAACTCCAGGACACGTACATACCTAGCTACGACCTTATTCTCTCCTCGATCTCCTCTGTTCCAAGCATCAACCGCCCTGTAATCCTCCTCTATTGCCAGCCCTAAGTACTTTGAAAAGGACTTTCACTTGCACGCGCCATTTATTTCAAACACTTTTTTGTATAGGAAAAACCTAACAAAACCCAATATGAAAAGGACTTCCAATTCATTCCTCAATCAGATCAACATGTTATAGATGAACATGATATTAGCAACTTTTTTTTGAAACATGAAATGGTGGACATACTGTCATCCATTTGTCACCTTCACCTTCATCACACCTTCTTGTATAAACTTATCTCCATATATTTTCTAAATGATAATAAGATTATTTTTAAAAATGGTTTCCTAAAAAATATAATATTAAACTTTTGCTTGTAAAAGAATATGACCACCCATGCAGCCTAATAGTTGTTAACCTAGTGGAGACAAATATTATAAGTTTAATATATGCAGGTACGAGCTAAGTGGGCCAACAGGTCACGAGAATGCTAGTTTGAGGAAGAAAATTAACCCTATTCTAACAAACAAAAACTATGGGAAAACTTGTGTTTGGTGCTTCAGTTCAGGCTAGGCTAGGAATTATATTGGCCAGTCGATGAAAGTGTCAACTACAACATCGCCCGACCGACCGAAGGAGATCGATGATCCGCCCCGGTGGACGGAGGTGAAGCAATCCTCTGACACGTTTCAGTAACAGATGGAACAAGAGGAATAAATTGGCTGCTCTCAGCCCACATGTGGCTCGCCCTCCCACTTCCCACGCTTTCCACACCCTTTCTTTTCTTCTCTCGAGGTCGTCTCTATCATACTCCTTCTCACTCCAGCGCGTGATCTCTAAACTGAATAATAATACATTATTAAAAAGAAACCATTTTGAGTAAATTAGAAGAAGCTAATTAATTAAGGCACGTACGTACACAGGCTGGAGAGAGAGTGAGCAAATTAAATTAAATTAAATTGGCTACTCCATCTCCATCCATAGTTGTGTACGAGGAAATTCGAGTTAATGGAAGCGCAAGCTTCGGCCCTCGTTTTTTTTAACACATGAAGGTCCTCCAACCCATGCTTTTATGACGTCAATTTCTGTACGGACCCATAAGATGCCCTGAATCGATTGCCAATTTTATTTTTATTACCCCAAAAAATGCTTTGAAGAGTGCAACCCAACTGCTTGCCATTGCACATCCAAATTCGTAGATCTTGATCGACACGACTTAAGGCACACGCAATATTTTTGCATGTATAACACAGTTCAATAATTTTTTTTTTAATTTTTTTTTTACTCTTAAGTTATTAGAGAGTACTTAATCTACTAAAATATAAGGTCGATCAATGCCGATATTCTATTTATGATATTGTCATGACTGATGGAAAGAATCAACCACGTCTGTACTGTAGTCTAAAATGTTATAATTAAGTTCTTAAAATCATGGGTAATTACCTTTTGCCGATATTCTATTTATGATATTGTCATGACTGATGGAAAGAATCAACCAAGTCTGTACTGTAGTCTAAAATGTTATAATTAACTTCTTAAAATCATGGGGTAATTACCTTTTTCCCCATGAACTACAGGCCTATGTTATTTTGTCCCCACGAATTACCACTTTGACCAAAAAAGAGCATCAAACTACTTTTTTTACACACTTTGCCCCCTTCCGTCAGGAATTCAGTTAACTTTGATGGAATATGCCATTTTTTATCGTTAATTTTGATTTAAAGACCAAAATACCATCTACAGTAATTAATAAAAATATTAAAATTAATATATTAAAAAAAACAGAAACCTGAAGGAAAAGAGGTGGCTGCCGCCACCCCTGAGGTGGTCGAGTGGCCTGCGAGCCACCCCCAGAGGTGGCTCTGGCCACCTCTGGGGTGGCTCGCAGCCCACCCCGACCTAAGGGGTGGCCGCGAGCCACCCAGAGGTGGCCAAAGCCACCTTTAGGGGTGGCACGCGGGCCACCCACGGCCTCTAGGGTGGCCGCGCGGCCACCCTTGAAAAGACCTAGGGTGGCCGTGCAGCCACCCCTTAGGCCGGGGTGGCTCGCAGGCCACCTGGCCACCTCAGCCCTCAAGGGTGGCGGCAGCCACCCCTTTTCCTTCAGGTTTTTTTTTTTTTTTTTTTGTTCTTTTTTTGTTTTTTTTTTTTTTTAAGATGAGGGTATTTAGATCATTTTTGAAATTGAGTTAAGGCATTTAAGTTTTTGCATGAATTAGATTGACAGAAGGGGGCAAAGTGTGTAAAAATGGTAGTTTGATGCTCTCTTTTGGTCGAAGTGGTAGTTCATGGGGGCAAAATGATACAGGCCGATAGTTCATGGGGGGAAAAAGTAATTACCCCTAAAATCATTTACATTGCCCGATCTTATTTACTAGGCAATCAATATAGCTAGCCGACTGTTTAGAGGACAGAACAGGATACTTTGCACGGGATAATTGTTTTGTCACCTCATCCTAACTGCCCCGTAATTCATAGCAGAGAATTAAGCAATGCCCTTACCTTGCTAGAGAGCTTATAGTATCTTACGCTATTAAATACAACCTTAATGTTACGTGAATGAATTCTCAAATATATAACGAGATAAATTGTTAAGTTTTGAGAGAATCAGAAATATCTAACTTTAAATGCTGAGGCAAACTAAACCTTTTAGATTATAAGTAGACATTTTCAAACACATTGTTTAGGATTAATTCTCTATTTACTTTTTATTAATCACTCACGCATATAAATAAGAGAATTACAAAAACATAGAATAGGAAATGAATTCCTACATCTACCCTAAGATAAACTCCTTATACAAATAAACTACTTGGAGATAACTCCAACTCTAACTTAGAAAAACCTACTACTAAATGACTTTTGCACCATAGTGTTACAAATAATTAAAAGACTCTGACTTAGACAGATAACTATAACTATCTTTATTTAATTAAATTACGATTACTCTAAATAAACTAATACAAGTTATATCAACGTCTTCTGCACGTCGTATAATTTTACGTTCATAACATTCCTTTCCCCTTAGAATTGTCCTTGCTCTCAAGGTCAAAATCAAAAAATTCTCTTTTCCATTAGTTTCCTAGGTGGGCATCCCAAAGCACTTCCTCCTCAAAAAGCTGCTTTAGTTTCTGTTGCGGTTGGATCTCCATCTTCACCGTGGTTTCGTTTGCAAGTGTCATTATTTGTGCAAAGAACTGGTATAGAACATGATGCATCTTGTGGGTCTTCTCAAATAACAATTCTGGTTGTGACCCGTATTGATGGTGCACACCATTGTGGCCTTAACGACACAATGGTGTGGTATGCTCTGTGCTATTGGATTTTCTGGATGCGGATGGCATTGGACTTCATTTTTGTGTGCATCCAACACTTTCTTTATTAAGAGAACGCTGTGCAACTTTGCATTATTTTCTTCCATCTTCATCAAGCCTTCGAACATATCCATGAGGCTAGCAAATTGTTGTTCCAACTGATCAACTCTTGGATTTTCCATTGAGCAACCTGGGCTCTGATACTAAAATGTTACATCCTTAGGTTCTGAGGAAACCTAGACCTTTTATATTATAAGTAGGCATTTTCAAACATAAAATTTATGATTAATTTTCTGCTTAATTTTTATTAATCACTCACGCATATAAATAAAAGAATTACAAAAACATAGAATAGGAGATAAACTCCTACCTCTACCCTAAGATAATATCTTAATACAAATAAATTACTTGGAGATAACTCCAACTCTAACTTAGAGAAACCTACTACTAAATGACTTATGTACTATAGTGTTATAAATAATTAAAAGACTCTGACTTAAATAGATAACTATAACTATTTTTGTTTGATTAAATCACGATTACTCTAAGATAAACTAATGCAAGTTATGTCAACATCTTCTACATGTCGTAGAATTTTACTTTCATAACACTTAACCTGCTCACAGGTTTGTACTCGACGCCACTACCTTTCTAAAACCTTACCCACTGGTGACACCTGACAAAGGATGTGTCCCATTAGAAGACGCCACGCCTAGTCAAGGTCGTGCCTTGTCAGACGACGACACCTAGCTGAGAGCATGCATGGAGAAAACATTCCACAAAAGAAAGGGAAGGCCAGGCAACCATGTCTCCTTGATAAAAATAAATAAAAAATAAAAACAAAAACAAAACAAAAGGCAGACTCACAGTGATATTTGCCCTACAAGTTAGACTACCAAAATCGTTTTACTGCTTAGAACCCTTGGACTCCAAAGGTTGGAAGACTTTTTGGAAATCCACAGTCCAGTAAAGACTTAGGCTATGTTTATTTAAATGTAAAAAAATTTCTTTGGAAAATGTTTTTAACAAACAGGAAAATGATTTCAATTGAAAACATTTTTAGGCGTTAGGCTCGTATGAAAAATTAACTACAGCAATGGCAATGGCGACGAAGGCAATGATTGACGACCTCTAGTGGAGGAGAATGGATTGCAAAAGAGAGTGAGTACGAGAAAAATTTCGGGTACTGTGAGTTGAGAATGAGAAACTCAAACTTAGAAAATTGTTTACGGAAATAAAAAATAAAAACTATTTTATGCAGCTTAAATGAAGTTTTCCTAGTCATCCGATTTTTTTTTTTTTTTTTTTCAGTTTGACCAAGTTTTTTTTATCATACAAAACACTGAAAAATTCGAAAAACTTTTTCTATAAAATGTTTTACGTTAAAACAAACAAAGCCTCAAATTGCTCATTTGGAAATTTGCCTTGTTCAATCTCTCTGCTAGAGAAGATTCATTAACTAGAATGTGAATTTATTTTGTGAAACATTGGAATATCGGTTCTCAAATTGCCGTTTTACATAGATTGTTGGACTAAATTCACCATTGCCTTTCAATCTTTATCAAAATTTTCATTTGATCATTTAAATATGGGTTAAAATAATCTTAAAATAAATTCATCAACGCGACCATCAATGAATTGTGGTCATAATTTGCATATTTACTAGTGGTGGATATCACCCTAGGTCAAAACCGATCATGCTAGTAGGGGTGGCATGTCATTGTACATCACCAGGTCATTGATATTGTACTAGAAGTCCTTATGAGGACGTGCAAATCTCTCATAAGAGGGTTAAACATACAAGTAGGCCATGTGAGAACGATTATGGACTGTAAATTATTATGATTATAATTGCTCACTTCATCAACATGATTTTCTACATTGAATCACTATAGGTGTGATCCCTGGAATTATGCCTCGACTCCTTTATAAATAAACCATTTTTTCTCTAATGGCACAATAACGAAGAGAACGCTCACCACTTTACCCAAAATTAATTCTATTGCTAAATTGCCCGTTTTTATTGATTATTTCCAATTGAACAAAGCTCACTGCATGGACAAAGTTTCGTTGATAATTTACTTACTAAGTCGTAGACTTACGCAATTACTTTTTCATAAAACATCTTTGTTTTATAATTTAGTAAAGTTACCTCAGCAGAACAGTCTAGGGCTATTCACAAGACTTGAGATGGTAATGTATATTAGTAATTGCTTTCATACTTGGAGGCCATAGTTTGTATTGATGATAGAAATTGACACTAAGGTATTTTTAATCTTTCAATTGAAATCAATATTTCACTTTCCGCTGCATTTTATTCTAATAGTTGTTATAAGTACCACCTCCAGGTAATTACTAGTTATTTAAGTTGGGGGCATTTCGAGTAACACTCCAAGTTAATTACCATAGTTAATTAATTTTGGAGGCATTACAACTATATATTTTTTTGTGCAACATCATTGTAAATACACAGCCATAGCGCTAAGCACTATTAATATACAACACTGTAAAATTAAAGTAAATCTTCTAATGACAGCTAGATCCACCTCTTGCACCATCTACAACACCAACTATTCTGTAAAAAATTCAAAAAGAATGTTTTACAAGTGGAAAAAGAAACATGTAAGTCCACAACTTAGTAAGTAAAATCACTCTCAATAGACATCCCATGCAGTGAGCCCATTTTAATGACAATTATGGAGAAATACACGTTTATAAATATGCACATAGTTGCAATTTAATCTATAAACATTATAACGTCCAAGATATTAATTTAGTAGTTTAAAACACAAATTAGATTAATTAAGTGAGAAATTAAGAAATGTATGGAAAAAGAACACTTAAAAATAGTTGAAGTATGAAATTTTGGGTTTGTGTCTAGACAGGTCAATTAGTAGGGTCCTATTTGCTGCCGTGTCCGGACGACTTGGGGACGGGTTAGTTAGTAAGTTCAAGATTCAGCGTTTCCGGACGAGGCAATTCTGTTTTTGGACGGCTTGGACATAAAGTTTCATTTTGGGCGCGTGTTCGAATAGACGTGTCTAGACAGGCCGGGGTTTAAGTTGTTGGACTCAATTTTCAGCTCACTTTTCTTACCCATTCTTCCCCTCCAAACATTTTTCTCCATTCTCTCTCCTAAGGTTAGGTTCTTGTATTTTGAAGCTCCCAAACTCAAATTCGACACCGAAAATGCGATCCTTGGTGTAAAATCATTGTTTTCATCGATTGGTTTGAGGTAAATCCATAAACCCTAGCTTTTCTTGCATTTGGGTTTAATTTTTAGAGTTTGAGCCTAATAACTCAAATCTCTTTAGGTATTTGTGTTTTTGTTGAGTTCTAAACAATTTCAAAGCAACGGGTTCATCTTTGCTGAGAAATCAAGGTAAGACCAAAAACTCTAGATTTTCTTAAGTGTTGTAAATTGGGGTTTTTGGTGTCAAACCCTAAGATCTTATAGGTAGTGTTTTTAGTTATTGAGTTGTCAAATAGAACTCTAGAAATTTTATGAGTTTCTATGGGTTATGACTCTTGAGGCGAATCAAGAACCTTAGCGGGTTCTAGAGTTAGAAATGTTGTGGGCTAGTTTTAATGTGTCATTGCAATATATTATACAATGGTACATTGTGAGGCTTGCATGGAGAACTTCTTCATAAGCCGTTAGTCAAGCAGTCAAGTGAGTATTTTAACTCACGAAAAAAAGATACTACTTTTTAGTGGGTTTCTAATATTTTAAAATGCTATATTTGTGATAACCCGAACCGATAATATTTTGTGCTAATATTTATTGTGAGAATACTTCTAATATCTTGAATTATGTTGATATTTGATTTAGTGAGGTTTCACAAGTTTCAAATATATTTATGGAAACAGGTATGATTATGATTTTTGAGTTGTATGATGGGTCAATGTTTTCATGATGTATTTGAAAAGAGAGTGAGTATTAGATGATGTTAAATGGTGCATAAGTGTGTGGAAGCATGTACATAATGATTATATGGCATGAAAGCATGAGCACACAACAAAATCATGAACGTTGAACGTAAGACCGAGGGTTAGAGTCCCGTCAGCAACACAAGTGTAAGACTAGGGTTTAGAGTCCCACTAGCATCAGCAACAAGACCGGGGGATTAGAGTCCCACGAGGACAATGCAACCAAAGATCGGGGATTAGAGTCCCCCTAGCACTCAAGTGTAAGATCGGGGGTTAGAGTCCCACCGGCATCAACAACAAAATAAGGAAAACAAAGAAAAGGTAAGCATGACACGATGGTGATTGTGACATGTTTTATGATTATTTTCATGATTAGATGTACCAATATGTATAAGTGTTTAAATGGAACAAAGTATATATATATCGTTATAGCTGGGACGCATAGAATTATTTATGTGGAATTTCATGATAAATATATGCTTAGATGTATGACGTATGCTTGCATTACCCAAAGGTTTGGAAAGCTTGTATACGAGTATAACTGAGTTATGATATTATTTGTTTATTGCTTAGATGTATTCAAATGCTTGTATTTTTCTAAGGTTTTATAAGCTTGAATATGAGTATAGCTGAGTCACATGATATATATATATATATATATATATATATATTATATATATATATATATATTTTATTTGCTTATAAGATGCCAGTGTTTACTTTATCAGCTATAAAATGTTTGAAGAAAAGAAGTGTTCTTACTAAGAGTAGCCGTTATTATAAACGTATGGTAGAAGAAAGAAATGTCGGCTCATTGCAAAACTTAATGAGTTTTATACTACTGAGACCGTTGACTCATTATTCTACCTATGAGAACGTGACGACCACCACGAACGTGTAGATGATGATGTTGTGGCTGCAGGTACCGCAAAATTCGATGAGAACCTTGTGGCTTTATATTTGGGAATTGGGATATTACGACTACGGCTTATTGCATCAGTCGTATGTGTCGAACTTGTGGATAGTCCCTTTTGAGAACATTTTATATATATGGCATGTGTCGCACGTGACATTCTTTTTGTATAGCTATTCTTTTGTTATGTAAACAATATTTTATTAAGCCTTAAACAGATAGATAACTAAATGGCTTTAATGTTGTAATTATTCTATTTATGTTAATGTTAGAAGTTTCCAATGCTATGAGTTTAGTCTCTGATATATTATGCATAAGTTAGGTGATGTGTTTGAGTTGTGTTGGTTCATAGCTAATTGTCATGCCATTATGATGATTCATTATATATATATAAATGGGTCATCACAAGCATTGACATAAATAATGTTCAAATGTGGTGTTAAGCAATACTGATAAGGAACATTTATACTTAGAAAATTATGTATTAGTTTTGGAGGCAGAAAATCTTGCTAATGTGTCATACATAAATAATAGAAATAGTCATGGTCACAACTCTCTCAACATGGCTTATCCATGTACTTAACCCCTTCGCGGTAGGATCTACACGTCTTGTGTGACTAACGTACAACCTCACAGCAAATAGGAGAAGTATCATAACAAGTCATCCCCTAGTTGTTTGACCAAGTTTGACCCTGAGTGCTACTTAACTAGCTAGTGATACAGGCATGGGTGACCCCATCAATACATGGTTATGCTGTCACGATAGTTTTCGGAATATCAAACCAGAGTAGAACTCAAACACACACCACTTTGCCATATAATGTAGTATGTTCATGCCATAGTATTTTGATAATCAATTTCATAACATAAAATAGTGTCCATGTTATACCATCACGTTAGTGTTTAATAATATTAAATATAACTTCACAAGTTAATTTATGGGGGTAAATCATACAGATTTAATCAATAATATCATTGTAAAAATATTTTTAGTGGAACGACTAACAAAGGCCCCTAGGGCGGGATCCCAGCCCATTATGTTCACAGAAGAGGATGCACGAAGAGTGTAGCATCCACACGATGATGCATTACTGGTATCAATGTTCATCGCCAACTATACCACTATACATGTCGGACTTTGAGTAGATAAAAATCGTTTTGCTAAAATGTCTTAGAAAAGAATAGAAAAAATATAAATTAAAGAAAGAAAAAAGGTTATAGAGAAATTTATTAACATTAAACCACAAAAATGTCATAAAATGCTATTTGTCATTAATTTATTAGCCAAATAGTGTGGATTTTTCATTATAATTTACTTTTAAAAATCTTGCGGTTTGAAAATGTAGAAAAAAACATTTTCAAATCGTAGGCAATTAGACAGATGAAATTTTTTAAACATATAATTTTAAAGACTAAACTACGATTTTGTCGAACGCTTAATTATTTTTTAAAAAACCCATTTTGAAATCACTATTTTTCAAATCGTGCATTTTAAAACTACAAATTCAAACGGACGAAGTTTGGAACGGATGAGAAATCAGCGGTTGTCCTACCTACGCAAGTCAATACATTAAAGGGTCTTTCTCTATTTTATTGTGTTGAGCAATCAAGCATCAGTAGTATTATGTAAAGGAGTTGGTGTTAGTCTCAATTAAATTTTAAATATATGTAATCTAAGTTAAAGGCTTAATTTAATTTTGAATATGCAACCAATTCTCTTAAGATTAGGCTTATTATATATAATAATTATATACAACTTTTCATATGTTCTTTTCTTTTTTGCCAAATTTTCATAAGGAAAATTGTGCCAAAACGTCTATGAAAATTAAAAGAACAAAAAAATCCTCAAAATTTGTCAAGTGGATTACAGTAGTGTACTCAACAAGCTAGGTGGTGTGATGCACATTAAAAACAAGGCTCTGATTGATTGGTGCTGTGGACACATGGGGTTGTTCTTTAGTTTACGTCCAAAAAAGATATTTATTTAGCTAGCCGGTCTAAGTCGATCTGCTTCATGCGTCTTTTATATGGATTTTAAGAAAAAATAAATAAAATGCATTTCTAAAATCATACAGGAAACAGATCCTTATATATATATATATATATATATGCATTGGTAAAGAGTAGTACTGTATCATTTAAGGATATATAATTCTTACAATATATTAATCATAAAGCAAATTAATTAAGAATAAAATTTAAAATCATACAATTAATTGAATGGAATATTGGGAATAGGATTAATTAGTACTAGCTAGGTTTATATCTTATTAATTAACGAAAACTGCATAGATCGAGTATATTAGTATGAATAATAATTAAGCCGCGAAGCACATAATCATTCCTATGATCAGAGAGCAAATCAAATCGGAAGCACTCACCCCTAAAAATAATGGTGTCATCTCTTTGTGAGACCAAAAATATCGGTCCATGTGTGAGTGAGTATTAAGAGTGTGTTAAGCGGGGCCCAGTAGAGCTTAAGATAGTCCCAATCAGAAGTTGCTTCATCTTTGAAATTAGGGCAAAGGAACAACAAATCTCCTTTTCTTCTTTACTTTTGGAAGCTACTCAGCTTGCTTTTGCTACGTCTAATGCTTTGTTTTATGCTATCCATAACATTAAAATAATTTATTTATATAAAGCTTTCAATTTTGATGTTGATAGGGGGTGGGGATCCACATGGACCGTCATGCATATGCATGCATGTGTCACATGATCATAGCAGAGGAGAACAATTAACACGTACAAGCCTGCCTCGAATTTTGATGTCATCGATGCATGCCACCATGCCATGCCATGCATTACCTCTATCTCTCTCTCTCTCTCTCTCTCTGTCACGTGCGAGTGTTGTGTAATTGACTCATTAGTCGACGGACAAGATATTAAAAAAAAGTTAATTACGATGGAGAAAAGAGAAAGGAAGATAGTACGTACTTTCAAATGCTTTTCATTTTCAATCGCTTTCCTTTCCTTATCATGTATGATGCATATATGCTACTCTTCCATGCATCTAAGATCAACCGGAATCTTAAAATAGGATCGATGATAAGAAAAAAAAACACAAATTAAACACCACTAAATTTATCCCTTTTGACTAGTCTCCACACCAGAACTCAATTTCAAGGATGAAGGACAGGCCATAATTAATGTACAAGTTTTGTCATCAGATCTCTGAGATCTACTGGAGTGATATATATAACTATTTTCATGTAATTGTACAGCATTAATTTGTATTCATCCAAATTAAAGAAAAAGAGTAAAAAACAATCTGTAGCATTAATTTGAGCGTTAAATTAGGCTCGATCAGTCGTAAATAAATTAATGACCTATTTCTTTCTTAATTAATTACTTGTTTTATTCTCTGAGTTGTATGTGAGTACCCTTAATTCTAAAAGTACTGGAGTACTGGACTGTATGAATGTACGTCTTCTTTATTAATTCTTATCTCCTGGTCATCACCTAAATTAAATGAGAAAGAAATAGCTTTTGTTTGTACATTTGGAGACACAGAGTGTGAGAGCATCATTTCCAAGTTATATGGGACGGTACACTCTTCATTATTAATTTTGTATGCATAATAAAGAAGCGCGCAGCTTTATGATGCATGATATATATATTTGCTGGGTATCTAATGATGCTACCAACTGATGATTCAAGCAGGAGACAAGAAGCCATAAAAAGAAAAAGAAAAGAAATAGAATTCGTAATATTTGCATTTGTCCCCCCTCCCCCTCAAAAAATAAAATAAAAAAGAAAGATAATTATACCTTTATATACTCGGTGGTTTCTTTATTCTTTTCTATTATGTACTACTGTAGCATGTGCTGTATATATGATTACTAATAAACTAAACAGGATTAAAGTGAAATTTCAAACTTTCATTAACGAAGATCACATCAAACAACTTTCGGAGTTTACAATATCATGAAGGAACACAGAATAATCTTTCATCCAAATTTTCTTCACAAATTGTTGGAGCTAGAGCATTCGCTAGCTAATAGATGGGCTTTCATGTTTGTTTCCTTTCTTGTATGCATCACGTACGTGCCATGATTGAAAACTGTACAGAACAATCTTGGAGGCATCAACCAAATTACCATATATACTTGCTACAAGATTGGTCATTTAATTCTCTTCGGAAGTGTATATATGTACTAGCCATTTTCAAAGTATCACCTTTCAGAATGATATCCAATTTATGTTAGCGGCATGCTATATATCTTCTTAAACATTAATCTTTGATATCCAATTTAAAGGCACAAACATGCTTTATAAAATTAATTTATCCGTTAATAATATTTAAATTAGTTAATAGAGCCATGGATGCATGTCTTGGACCAGAAGACCTGAGTAGATAGGAGGTAGGGTATATATATATATATATATATATGTTCCAACTAATTGTATGGCACTACCTAGCTAAATATGACCCATGTCCTTCAATCATCCATACATATATTAGTTGAAGAGCATGATCGAATATCTTTGATGGACATACGCATGCATGGTCCAGGGTCCATCCATCCCCACTCCCTCTTCCTACAAATTGTGAGAGAAACAAATTCTGAAGCGCACATGCATGCATGGATCGAGATGGTTGAAAAACCAAAAAATAGAAATGAAGAGGGCGGGTCGGGTGGGGCATATCCAAGGAAAATAATGAATCATGGCACGCAACGAAAGGATGAGGGTCGGAAAGAAACCAACAACCGGCAATCAAATCCATGTTTCTCAAGGACCAAACAATGGACGATTTCCCGCCATAGAGATGACCAGAATTCCAGTTGGGAAACAACTCATTGGAGCGCACTAGCAACCGGCCCCCACAGCCCACAGCTAGGCGCTGCTCCATGTCCATGGAGCTACCAATGCTTCTATGCTCCCCCTATCCCCCTATCCTATCAATATATGTATATATATGTCACGTACACCACCTAACCATGTGCCTGCCCATACTTTCTTTTCTTTAATCCCACCCAATATTTGGCAACAGTAGATTCAATTTCCTTGTTGGTGACACGGGATCATCGACACGAAAGCTCGGTGTACGTGGCCAGTGGCCGGCCACCTTTACTTTTTACATGTTGTTTCTTTCTTAAACTTAATTACTCAGTCAAACCCGTACATGTTGATGATCACTGGAATCTTCAATTGTGTTGAAATTTCCTCCATTCTTGTATGCTTCTATGTCACGACTGATAGGATGGATGCTAAGCCAACCAATTTGAATCCAAAAGCTATTGCTTCATCTACAGTTCGCTGCAAATGTACCTTTAATAACTTCAATGCATGTATCTCCGATCCCGATTTGTTAGCCATAATAATAATAATAATAAAAAAAATAAAAATTAACTCTGAATAAACCACAAAATTTAAATGCACAGAGTGCTTTTTCCTCCACATATTCTTTTGATTTCAACTTTTTTCAGCAGGTAGGCAGGGTGGTGTATCAGAAACTGGGCAGAATAAATACTTCTCACAATTAGGTAAAAAATTGACCAAAACTTTTGTAAATGAAATCCATTTTTGACGCGGTACAAAACTAACATTATTTTCTCTCCCACCGTATGGTAGCAACAAAAATTAAAAACTAATGAATGAAAATAAAATTTAGGAAGAGAGAAAATAAAAAATACGAATGAGAAAGACCCTAATAATTATCCTAAATAATCAAACCGAGAAATAACTCTGAAAAACTTATAAATTAATTGATACTTTGAAACTTGATTCTAAGATTATATAGACATGCCTTTATAGGCAAAGTTTGAGTATTTTCCAAGCAAAATATTTGGAGAAAAAGAAATAAATAAAAATACAAAACATAACCGTAAACTTATAGACAAAGTAAAATTCTTGTACATAAAGTAAAATATATTATTCTAAAAATAATCTTTAAATATTTTGTATGATCATTTCAATTCTTGTGCTGATCTTATTTACGAAATAATCTTCAAATCGTATGCCTGATTTTCTTATGCATCAGTCTCACCGGGTTTGAAAGAATTCGTCCTTGAATTCGAATCATTTTTGTCTCGATCTTTTAGATGTCCAATAAATTCATTCTATTCTATACTTCTCAACACCAAAGTAACTTGATACTAGAAGAAAGACAACTTGCAACCCATTACAACATGACTTTGAATATTACATCTGAAATTACTCGCACCAACTTGAGATGAAATAATCTTTGACAAGCTCTTGATTGATTGTCATAAATATTCACTATCTGTAAATTTTTTCCAAAAATTTTCAATTCTTTCTCGACCACAAAAAATCAAAATTTCTTCCAACATGCTAAATCAAACATTAAGATTTTCTTTAGGAAAATTTGACAGAAAATTTTCAATCCCAAGGAAAATCAACATAACTAATTTTCTTAAGACCCCATTAAGATATTTCACTATTTAGACTTTCATTAAACACTTAATTATCCACTTTTAATTCAACCTCTTGACCATATGACAAAAAACTTACCTCTATAAGTTCTTCATCATTAATATATATATATATAATAAGTTGGTAGAGAATTCTAATATATAAAAAATTGAGAAGGATCTTCAACATCTTCTTCATATTGAAACTCTTTTATCAACAAACTCTTCATCTTGACCACGTTGTTTCCCGAACCAGAACATGATTGTGATATGGGTTCTCAAAATTGGATTATGAATCGCAACCGTCAATATCTGTCAATATCGCTGGGTTAATTTTGAAACATGTCACTTCAAGTATTCAATTATCACGTCTTGTACATTGCGTTCATGGTATGATACTTACTCATTAGAAACTTGTCAACGCCAACCACAACCACGACCACCAGCCATGAAAACTGATGAAAATTCACCCCAAGAAGACGCTAAGCTCTCATACTAACTGACGTCGAAAAAAACTAAGATTGTTCTGACAGCATATGATAGTAGCAAAAACTAAAAATTGAAGAATGAAAATTGAATTCAAGAAGAGAGAAAATAACAAATAGGAAAGAGAAAGACCCTAATTGCCTCAAATAAGCAAACAGAAAAATAACTTCGAAAGACTTAAAAATTAATTGATACTTCAAAACTTGATTCCAAAATAATACAGACATACCTTTATATAGGCAACGTTTGAGTATTTTCCAAGCAGAATATTTGGAGAAAAAAAAAATACAAAAAATAACCATAAACTCGAAGACAAAGTAAAATTCTTGTACATAAAGTAAAATATATTATTATAAAAATAATCTTCAAATATTTTCTATGATCCTTTCCATTCTTGTGCTGACCTTATTCACAAAATAATCTTCAAATTTTATGCATGATTTACTTCTACATCAGTCTCACTGGGCTGGAAATAATTTGTCCTCTAATTCGAATAATTTTTGCCTCAATCTCTTGGATGTCCAATAAATTCATTCCATTCTATACGTCTCAACACTAAAGCAACTTGATACTAGAAGAAAGACAACTTGCAACCCATTACAACATGACTCTGAATATTATATTTGAAATTACTCGCACCAACTTGAGATGAAATAATCTTCACAAGTTCTTGATTGATTGTTATAAATATTTACTCTTTGTAAATTTTTTCCAAATTAAAAATTTTCAATCCCAAGAAAATCAATATAATTAATTTTCTGAAGACCCAATTGAGATATTTCACTCTTTGGACTTTTATTAAACAGTTAATTATCCACTTTTTGTTTTACCTCTCGACCATATTACAAAAAACTTACCTCTATAAGATCTTCATCATTAATATATGTATCATAAGTTGGTAGAGAATTCCAATATACAAAACATTGAAAAGGATCTTCAACATCTTCTTCATGTTGAAACTCTTCATCTCGACCACGCTGTTTCATGAACTAGAACATGATTGTGATACGGGTTCTCGAAATTGGATTCTGAATCCCAACAGTCAATATCCCTATACATCTCCAAGTTTTGCGCCGCTAGACGCTGGGTTAATTCTAGAACTTGCCTCTGCAAGTATTCAATTATCACGTCTTGTACATTGCATTCATGGTAGGAGACTTCCTCATTCGAAACCTGTCAACGCTAACCACGACCACGACTACCAGTCATGAAAACTGATGAAAATTCACCCCAAGAAGACGCTAAGCTCTCATAGCAACTGACGTGGGAAAGAACTAAGGTTGTTTTGACAGCGTATGATAGCAACAGAAACTAAGAATTGAAGATTGAAAAGTGAATTCAGGAAGAGAAAATAATAAATAAGGAAGAGAAATACTCTAATTGCCCCAAAGAAGCAAACATAGAAATAACTCCGAAAGACTTAAAAATTAATTGATAATTCAAAACTTAATTTCAAAATAATACAGACATGCCTTTATGTAAACAAAGTTTGAGTATTTTCCAAGCAGAATATTAAGAGAAAAAGAAATAAATAAAAATACTTAAATACAAAACAAAACCATAAACTTGGAAAGACAATGTAAAATTCTTATACAAAAAGTAAAGTATATTATTCTAAAAATAATCTTCAAATATTTTGCATGAACCTTTCCATTCTTGGGTTGATCTTATTCACGAAATAATCTTCAAATCTTATGCCTGATTCACTCCTACATCAATCTCACCGGGTTGGAAAGAATTCGTCATCTTATTCGAATAATTTTTGCCTCAATCTTTTGGATGTCCAAAAAATTCATTTCATTCTATATTTTTCAACACCAAAGCAACTTGATAGTAAAAGAAAGACAACTTGCAACTCATTACAATATGAATCTGAATATTATATCTGAAGTTACTCACACCGGTCAATTTCATTTGAAATAATCTTCACAAGTTCTTGATTGATTGTCATAAATATTCACTCTCCGTAAATTTTTTCCAAAAATTTTCAATTCTTTCTTGATTACGAAAAATCAAAATTTCTTCCAACATGCTAAAACAAATGTAAAAAATTTCCTAAAGAAAATTTGACTGAAAACTTTTAATCCCAAGAAAATCAATATAATTAATTTTCTGAAGACCCCATTGAGATATTTCACTCTTTGGACTTTCATTAAACACTTAATTATCAACTTTTTGTTCAACTTCTTGACTATATGATAAAAAACTTACTTCTATAAGATCTTCGTCATTAATATATGTATTATAAGTGGGTGGAGAATTGCAACATTCAAAACAGAGTAATGCTACATATCATCATTTTGTCCTAATTTTGTCCCCCAAAAATTGATGTGGCTCTTAAAATCACTATTGGATCAAAATACAATAATGATCTATCCTAAATTCAATGGTGATTTTAAGAGCCACATCAATTTTGTGAGGACAAAAGGGGGACAAATGGATGATATGTAGCATTACTCTTCAAAACATTGAGAAGGATCTTCAACATCTTCATGTTGAAACTCTTCATCCCTACCATGTTGTTCCTGAACTAGAACAGGATTGTGATACGGGTTCTCGAAATTGGATTCTGAATCCCGACCGTCAATACCGTGATACATCTCAAAGTTTTGCACCACTAGACGCTGGGTTAATTGTGGAACCTGCCTCTACAAGTATTCAATTATCACACCTTGTATATTGAGTTCATGGTAGGGGGACTTCCTCATTGGAAACCTGTCAACGTCAACCATGACCACGACCACGACCACCAGTTATGAAAACTGATGAAAATTCACTCCAAAAGACACTAAGCTCTCATACGAGCTGACGTGAGACAGAATTAAGATTAATTTAACAGCGTATGATAGCAGCAGAAATTAAGAATTGAAAATTGAAAATGGAATTCATGAGAGAAAATAACAAATAGGGAAGAGAAAGATCATAATTGTCCCAAATAAGCAAACAGAGAAATAACTTTGAAAGATTTAAAATCATTTGATACTTCAAAACTTGATTTCAAAAGAATACGAACATGCCTTTATATAGTTAATCTAGTAATCTAGTTTTTAGTCTTCTTTCTTCTTCTTCTTTTTTATAAAAAAAAATTCCTCACCCACTAAAACCATGCTAATGTCCAAAACAAAAATAAGCAAACGCTTTCCAAACAATCAGAAAGCATCCATCTTACATGAAAATATGGGAAAAGTAGTACACGCGTTAAACTTACACTCATTTGTTACTTATACCTCAAAATTTTAAAAAGTGACACTCGACCCCCTCCACTACCACTCCGCTATCCTTAATACCATGTAGCACCATTTCCTATAAATTTGGAAGGAAAATGTGTCACGCGACCTGCATGTGAATTTTTTGTACAAAAACTCCCAAAAATGCCCCATTTGCTAAAGTTGTTTAGCTAAAATTATCCCTAAAAACTATTGAAAAAACCAGAAGAAAAAATAATAATAATAACTAAAGGAGTTGGTCAATCCACCTCTAGTATTGGCCACCCCCAAAAAATAGAAAAGGAGAAAATGTAACAAGGAGTGGCCGAATGGGATGCAACATCCAGAAGTTATACAACAAGGAGTGGCATCCAACTCTCCAACATGCAGAAGTTGTACAATGTTGAGGATGAATATTTAAGAAAATTCTCCATAAATCCTCCATTGCAGAAAACAAGGCAGGTTTTGCAAAAAAAAATTTTGTTCAAAAAAACCAAAAACATCTCCTCCACCAGGCTTTGAAGACATTGGAGAATCAATCCCAACTCAAAACTTGCTTGAGGAGGCACTAGAAGAGGGGAGAGTTCAACAAATTTGAAATCATGTGCTCTACATGCCTCTGTGCGTCGAAAAGGTTTAAGAAGATATACAAGTTGGTAAAAATGATGTCGTTCCACTTAAATTGGACAATGTTGTTTCACGCCCGAGGGTCGTATCTCTTAATGCACAAGACGACATTCTTTCTGTCCAATCCCCAAAGGACATCGTTCCGTAGACGTTATTAGAGGCTGAACGAAAACACACACATGACATCGTTTTGGGTCCATCCCCTTAAGCCCAAAACGAAGTCGTTTTTCAACCTATGTGCCATGCCCAATCTAAGTCAGGCTAAGAAGGAAATTCATAATCTGTAAGTTTGTTCTTTCACTGGCCTACTTCAAAGCCCAGACCCAAGGTCAAGCCCAAGACCAGTCAGCTTGAGTGTCTGAACCAATAAACAACTTGACTCGTTCACCTAAGTTTACCCACGCACCCAAATCGAATCGCGCCCCCACAGCCTAATAGTCTGAGGACTGTCCAAACAGTGACATTCTGCATGTGAATAAAATCAAGCTAATTTAGCACAAATGTGGGGAGAGCTTATTTAAGGCCCTAGGATAAATCCTAGATGCTTTGTTTTCATTCCTTAGCCTACCAAACACTAGAGAGAGTAACAGAGAAAAAGAAGAGTTTGGAGTTTTTAGGCTTTCACCTTTGCTGAGATTTGGGCCGCCCTAAATTAGCCCAGTTGCAATTAAGGGAGCTAGTAGAGTAAAACCCGCTAGCGATTAAAGCCCACTAATGGCATTCGCCAACTGGAAGCCCAATTGTTGATCGGGACTGTCACTTCTCTTGATTGTCAAAGCTTTCGTTGATCAGGGATCGAATATAGACAACCATTATGATAGCCATCAAAAGCACCCATTAGCCCAAATTACGAGGATCTATTGGGGGTTGATTGGACCAGCATTGAAAAGGGGATCTTTGGACTATCTCTCTAGTTTGGGGATCCTAGAGTACGGTTGTAACCCACGTGTTACTCTATAGTACTCGAACATGACCAATGTTCCATCAATTCCTCAAATCGAGAGATGAGGACACCATAGCCTGTCGACACGTGTTATTTGGCCCTACCAATTAGTGCCCCACATAAATGAAATATCAATACTAAAAAAATGAAAATGAATGAGAACTAACCCAATTACCTTACTCAAATGTTTGAACAAATATATATAATCTTTTCCAAAAATTTAATTATTGTTTTAATTCATTTCGAACGTTCGCCATCCTCTTAGGAATGTTCAAAGGAATTCTAGCACAAACATTCGATTAACCATAGACAGAATGTTTGATGGTTGCCCTAGTTGATGCAACCTTTATCCTTATCCTCTTTGAGAATGTTTGATGCTCTTGGCGAACGATCAACTTGTCTTTTTTGCGAATGTTCGAATTATGACTCGAACGTTTGAACGTGTTTGAAAGATAAAATCCTACTCACCCAATCCTATCCACTTCCTTTCCCCTATAAATACAGCTCCCCTACATTCTTCATGCACCATTCCTTCCCCATGCATCCTACCCACCCCATTTCTAGAGAGATGGAGATTCTAGAGAGAGAATGAAGAAATTTTGAGGCTTCTTCACCTCATTGACGTACACCTTGTTTCTAAGCTCATTTTGATGCAAACCAAGGAGCTGGACATGTTGATCATACACGTGGGAATGGAGCTGAAGTTGCACAAGACCCTTTGTCACTTCCTAGTGGCCCAATTACAAGACTTAGAGCCAAACAATTCAATGAAGCACTAAATGAGCTAATCCAAGAGAATTGAGCTGACTCTAAAAAGACCAAAATGGGCTCAAATAATAATCAAGGCTTAGTCCATGTCATCAAAACAATTGAAGATGCTAATTAGCATGCAAAAACGTGACTAGCATGGTTTGACCATTAAAGGGTGTGAACTTGTTGAGTTTCAAGGATATTAAATAAGGGAATGAACTTGGTCTTGGCTGGTTATGTTAAATACATTGAACTTAGTCATTTAGTTATTTTGTGGGAACTTGTTTATGTTGTTGTTTGTGTTGCTTTTAAAGCTGTAGTTATGAATTTTCATATTCTTGGAGGGTTGTTCCAAGTATATAGATGGGCATTACGAATTTTGTAAGGCAGATATTGTTTTCAGAAAATTATCATTATTGTGAGGTCTTGTGTTCCTCTTTGTTCTTGAAAGAACTCTTTAAACTTATCAAGTTGATCTTGTGGCGTTCAAACAACCAAACTTATCACCTTGATTCTTGAGAGATTCTTAGGTTTCTTGGTGTAGCGTTTCAATCCTTCGTAGTCTTTGGTTTCTCATCTAGTTAGGTGATGGGTCAAGGCTCAAACAAATCTTGTCAACATGATCTTGGGGTTTCAAACCATCATTGTTATCGGGTTTCATCACAATTGTTGGTGGAGTTCATATCACGTTTTCATGTTCTTATTATCATGTGCTTATGATTTATCATTTTTTTTTAATAAGTTCTTAGCCTGCCATGATAAGTTTAGAAAAAATGGTCCATTTTAAAGAAATTAGTTTTCAAAGAAGTTGCAAAATTACTCTTAAATTTCATGACCCATTACGTTGATATGTGTTAACATGTTTTTATTAGGCTGTTTAAAAATCATAGTTAAGGGTTATTACGTCTTGGGTATAAGATTTAAGTTTTTCATGCATTCTAGTGCCATTCAAATATTCCGCACTCCTTGGACGAACGTTCTATACTCTTGGATCGAGCAATCGATGCTAAAGGACAAATGTTCAAAGGTGCTCAAAATCAGTAATTTGGGGTTTTAATAACTGTTTAAGCTATTATGTGTTTAGGTTAGATTTTTGAGTGGTTATTCATAATGTTAGGTATATTTCGCAATAATGGGAATCCAAGATGTCCAAGCTTGTGGATGAACGGACAAGGTAAGTGAATACTTATATCTTGAAACAATTATAAAATGTTATGAAATTTCGACAGGCTTATAACATACCATTAAGAAAAGCAAATCATGCTCAGTCAGCTGACATATCGCATTTTACTTTGAAATCAGTTTTGTAAGTATTTATTTACCTCATCCGCTCATCCATAAATTTGGATATCTTGGGCTTCTACTACTGCGAAACATACCATAAAATTGATAATACTCCTTAATCTATTAATAAAACAATATTTCAGCATTTCTAGCATCCTTCAAACGTTCAACCATAAGAATGATTGTTTGACCCATGAATGTTCAGTGGTTCCAGAATGCCTGAAAATCTAAATACATTTTACTCTAATGTTCTCACTCATGATTAAGGCTTCTAACATCACAACAAGAACATTTTAAAACATATCATTGTGACCATTTATGAAAATTAGGAGTGAGCATATACGTATGTTTAGAAAGAGCATTTTCTTTCTATAAAGCTTTGCATACTTAAAATTTATGAAAACACGAAGCTAATAGAGATAGAATATTAACAACATGAAAGAGAAGTTGGAAAACAAGGGTTAGGTATCTAGTGAGGGTGGATTATCTTCAAAACTCCTTACCTTCTCTCTAGAACTTCCCTCTAACATGAAGTTGGATAGGATAAGTGCATGGGGAAAATGGTGTAGGGAAAATGTAGGGGAAATGGGTATTTATAGGGGAAAGAATGCAAAAGATAAAGATCAACTGATTAGTCATTTCGCGAATGTTCTTCAAATGAGGCTCGAATGTTTGTTGTGCAATTTTGATCGTTCGATGTACGATCTGACACACATGTCAAAGGTGTAAGATGTACCTTCTGATATACAGTACAACACGTTATCGAACGTTCGTGACAGGAACCTTCAAATGTTTGTGGTGGGAAGTTCGAACGTTCTCAAAAGGATAAGGATGATTGGTTGCGTCAAATAGGGTAACCATCGATCGTTTGCTACAGAATGATGAACATTTGTGCTAGGGTTTCATCAAACTTTCTAAGGAATAAGCAGAACGTTTGAGGGGAATCAAAATGTACTTTATAAATAATTTCTTGGGTGATGGATTACAGAATTTTCTTAAGTTTTTAAATGGGAAAACTTCACTTATAACTCATAATCTTTCATAATGTTTGCAATTAAGTACTCATACTTTAAAAAAGTCTCAATTTAGGGTATCCATCTTTCATTTTTTTTCAATTTCAAACATTCGTTAAAATTTTCCATTAAATCCTGTCAAAATTCCTAAAATACCAATTTTTTTAGGAAAAAAAAAAATTCAAGGATTTAGGTGTTGGTCAGAATTTAACGGAATTTTCAAAAATACCTATGCTTGAATCTTTGAAATTTTTTATAAAAAGAATAAACACAGTGATATTTTGGAAGTTTTGATAGAATTTAACGAAAAATTCTTACGGAGTGTTGAAATTGAAAAGAATTAAAAGATTGATACCCAAAATTGACACATTTTAAACTTTGAGTACTTAATTACAAAAGTGATGAAAGATCAGAGGTTATAAGTGAAGTTTTCCCTTTTAAAATTGTAAAAATTGTTAGTTTTTTTTCCCCCCTCACAAATCCAATGGTTATTTTTGTGGCTGGCGCACCTCATACTCAATTGGGCTGTTAGTATATGATGATATGTATGTAATATTCAGGGCATTGATGTTGTATTACAAGTCTTTCGGGATAGCGCCAACCCTGCCAAAAAACAGTTAATATCCTGGGTAGACCATATAGAAGATAGTTCTGACTAATTTATATATATATGTATAAGATATTTTACCCTCGCATTAAAAGATTAGTTTTTGTCACTGGAATTATGCCTCAACAACTTTTCAAACTAAACTACCTCTTATTAGTTGTAATAAAAAGGAAATATACCTCAATTTATAAAAGCCCGTGTTTATAATTCTGGAGTTATTAATGCCACTTAAGGCTTATTTTATATCCAATTTCGTAAAGATTTATTTACTAAATTATAGACTTTTGCAATTATTTTCCTTTACTCAGGGTTTACGGTTTAGCAGGTTGTCAATATATAAGACCGAAAAATTCGCTAGGATAAAGACGTCAAGCAAATGGCTCGCAGGAGCAGGTTTGATTGTTTTGAATTTGTTATAGAAATAATATTTAAGAACTCTGATTATGTAATTGATACGTTTGTGATGATTAAAATAAGTAATCTCACATCATGATTTTTCATTTTTCGTTTATTTTTACTTTGATAAGTCATTATGGGTAATTCAACTAGTCAATTACCAGTTAATTGATTTGGAAGAACCACCAATAACTCTCTAAGTTAAGTAAAACACAGTTACCTAATTTTCGGTGTGTCACATTAGCGCCCCCTCCTACAATTGAAAGGTGGAGCCTTGAGCATGTACTTACGAATGAATGAAGATGTATGGAACAAAAATGGAGTTATAGAACTGGGTTCAGTAAATGGATGGGACGAGATCACCCAAGAGTCAATCGAGCACAAACCTTACGACAGACTTGATGATGAGGTATCCTACTGCCCCTTTATGTGGATTTTGAGATCTGAAATTTCCAGGACAGAATTTTAATAAGGGTTGAGGAATATAACACTTAGCTTCAAAATCATAGATTAAAAAAGTGAAACAAAGTGTATAAATGTTGATAAATCTTATGGAAATATGTGGTAACTAAAGGCGAATGATTAGGAAAATGATTATGAGAGCAATTATTCTGTGATAGTCAAGGTGGGTTTACTAAAGGGCAAGAGAACAGTGGAAACACTATCTTATGAGGAAAAACATTGGATTTTGAGCCCTAAAATGACGCCTACCAAGCTTGGAACGATGTCCACGATATGCATTTTGAAAAGAGCTTTTCAAAATGGGGTCACTTGCGCGATTCTAAGACTAGTAGTGAATGTTAAGCCCATTTTACAAGCATTGCACAATTCTCTCTAGAGTAGCAATCGAATGGTTTGGGGCAGCGATCAAATGTTGTTGAGTAGCGATCAAACGGACTGAGTAGCAATTGAATGGTGACCACTTGGAACGCGAAAGAACGCATTTTGAGCTATAAAAATGTTGTCTTTACGTTAGGGTTTCATTTTGTGCTCCCTCAAACTTCAAACCACTAACCAACAACCCTAGGGGAGAGAGAGAGAGAGAGAGGGAGAGAGAGAGAGAGAGAAGGAAAGTTGAGAATTTTGAAAAAAAGAAGTTAAGGGAGTGTACTTGGAGCAAGCTTCAAGGGTAAGATCCTAATATTGTTCTCTTTAAGTTTCTTGAAGTCTCAAATGATTTATAGTATATGGATCTACTATTTCGAGATTTATATAATGTGTGTTTCTATAATTGTTTAATGGGTTTGTGTGTTGGATAAGAATGGTAGAGAAGAAAGCCACTTCCATGAAAAAACCCAAGCTTTTCTTCGAAGAGCTTGAGACTTTGGAATATGTGGTGAAGTATGAGTTGTAGGAGGATGAAAAACGAGATTAGAGGAGTGTGTATGATTTATTGTGGATTAATGATGATTTTGGGGTTAGAAAGTTAAAGCTTTTATGAATGCTTTGAGCTATTTCATTTTTTGTAATATTCAAGAGTAGATCTACTATTGTTTAAGGTGTAAATCTGTTGTATCTTTGAAGTATGGTAAGGGAAAGCTTTGGTTTTTGAAAGAAATGTTGGCTTTTTGGGTAAAATATTTAGACTTTGGTGTTTGGGTTTCGTTTTGGGGACTGATTTGTGCTTAGGATAGTGTGATGGTCTATTTAGGCCTTAGAATGAGTTAGATAGGTGAAAGGCCTACCTTTTGGAGTTTTAGGGTTTTTGTACAAAAAATGTTAGAACAGTACGATGAACGATTGAATGTGCCTAGTAACGATGAAATGGTCAGACTGACAAAATGCCTAGAAGTTTGAGTTTCAGATTTTTAGTTCAGATTTAGTTTAGATGTGCAACTAATAGTATAATCTTTCACACACGATGAAGTTGGTAATTTCAAGGACGGTTACCGAGGAGAGACCCTTACGACCATGAAATTTTTGGCACTTATTTCAACTTTGGATCATAATGATGCCTATAAATCTTTTAGCATTGATGATATACATAGTCTTGTTTAGAAGTATTATCCTCTTTACTTTTCTAAGCAGTAGGAAATTAATCTACGTTTTCAGTTGAAATATTTTGAATTATATCGAGAATTGATAGAGATAGAAAAAGTAGAGACATACTATCTTATTAACAGATTAATTCATCTTGTTTTAACTCTTCTAATGTCTATAACGACTACCGAATGAGTATTTTCAGATATAAAAGTTGTTAAAACAAGACTTCACAACAAAATAGAATATGAATTTTCTGCAAATATTTCAGTTATAGAATAGATTTTTTCATCTTTTGTATATAATAAAAATTTATTATATAAAGAGAACAAATATATATATATATATATATATATATATCTTGTTATTATATTTGATAATTTAAATTTTGGCCCTACAAAGTCAAATTCCAAGTAATCTGAGGAATCAGTGTTGCAACGTTCCTACTTGAATGGTGTCAGTCTACCCAGGTCCTCCTCTGTTTGTGGCAGTTCTGAACTGCTTACGTACATGGGTAAAATGGAAAAGACAAGTAAAACAATTCCACCCCTCAGCGATCACAATCCAATTTAGTTCAGTGGTCGAAAGCTGGTTTTAGTCAGTCAGACGGTATCAAACTCTGAGCTGATGAGCAGCTGTCCAAAATCTGTTTAGAATTTATCACACGTTTCAATCTCTAGTACAACGGCTTCATCGTTATCCATAGCGAGGCTCAAACAAGCATCTTGATCAACCATTTGATTGGCTTACGTCCCAGACCATAACCACATCAATCATGGCGACTCATCTTAAAACTTGGCACATAATTCAATCAAAAGACAAAAGACTGGGAAATTAAGTGTTTATGACCAACCTTTAAGGGCGAAGAACACAATTTGACCAAAGCATTCTTCGAGCCTAAACTGTATACTAGGCATTTTCTTTGGTTTTTACCCATGCCATGGTCCATTACCAATCTATCAGCTCTTCTTTTTTCTGCATCGAAGTACATAATATTATACAGTTTAGACTAGCATACCAAAGCATTCTTCAAGCCTAAACTGTATAATAGACAAAGGCCATATTCAAGGAATCCTGGTATTTTGTTGTTGGTATAGAAAAATACTTCCTCCCATTCTATAACATTGCCTCTAATTATGATGTTCAATCAATCAGAGAATGAGAATGACCGGGCAGGCTCAAGCCCACAAAAGACTGGACTAAGTTCAAATTAAAGCAAAAATTTTCTGTATTCCAGCAAAAAAAGTTTGCCTCAACCAACTTAAAGCCTGTCTAGCCTTTGACACATGCTCAACGTCACCAGGCTTCAATGATTGCCTGCTCCTGTTTAAGCTCTCCTGCATTCCAAAAAAGTTCAGGTTAGTTCTGCAGGAAAGCCGGCATTTCTGGAATCAAATAACAATCATAAAAAGAGAATAACAAAAAATTAAAAGAAAAAAAAAAAGAGCACGCACGCGCGCCAGTGTCCCACAAATTGACAAATTCAAACAAAATTACCCGAGTCTTTTTGGGACAGACCACAGATTCCCAGTTTGGTGTCCATGGTAGGACCCTAGCAGAAGTGGGTGTAGACTATAGCCTAAATTATTACAATCGACAAGTACCAAGAACAGAGACCTCAGCACAAGCATTTCATAACACAATATTCTCGATTAAGCATGGATATGCATCTCTTGCTTAGTGACATCAATAAGAAAAAGACGTAAAAACAAACCACCACCACTAGTCTTCAATGGCCTAATGGTATAATGGCATATCCCCTCTTTTCAAAAGTATGGGGTTGGATTATAACTCTTGGTGCTAAAAGGTGTCCGCCCCCACATGTCAAGTCTATAAACTCCTAGAGGTATTTTGCTTTTTTTTTTTTTTCTTTTTTTTTTTTTTTATCATGGGTTGTTTCCCATTTCCACCCTAATAATAACAGCCATGCTGCAGCCAGCAAATTTCAACGATAACCATCAGCCTAGTATTAGATGATGTCTTTTTCAAAATCAAAAGAAAGCCAAAGGATCAACCAATCAGTCAACCGAAACGCCTTATCAGATAAAGCATATCATAGTGAGTAAAGCAGAAATTTTAAAAATGATTAGGCTGACTACTTTTTTTTTTCTTTAATTCATTCTATAACTTGGGGCTTACCCAAACTTCAATTTACAACTATCAAAAGAAAAACAATATTAATACATCACGTAAAAAGTAATAAGTCGGTGAAATATAGAGAAGCACCATTATACTCCAGCAGGTTTTGCCAACCAATCTTTCATTGATCCACCAACTTTAAAACAGAACTCTCTACGAGTACGTGTATACTTCTTATCGTTTTGCAGGAGAAGCTTTGCTTCCCTAATTTTTCCTAGAATTTATTGCCTTTCAATTATTTTCTGCACCTCAAGCAAGGAAAAGATGGACGATATACCAAACTTGACAGAGCAGAGGTGATTACAGATAGCTGAGCAATAAATCAACTCCAATCCAATCAACTGTCAGGAAGTGGAAAAGGAAATTGAAAACCTCAAAGAGAGAAGCACGATACTGCTTTCGTGTCAGCAATATGTCTAAGACAGAAGGCTTAACTGACAGCAGCAGATATGCACATGGGATAGACGAAATCCTGGCAGCTCTTATCTAAAGACCGAAACCATCCTAGATTTGATTGGCATATTCAAAGGAAAGTTCCTATGAACCACCTCTGCCTGACTTGCATTGTCATTGAGACATAAGCATTGTATTCACAATTTCACATGTCCAAACCAGATTGAAACTGTGACCTCATTTCCTAATCCATTGGCAGAAACATTAATCTGTAAAAAATGGTGCCTACTTATCAAAAATCTTGCAGGTAAACTTTCCAACTTATCATTTTAGGTCTACAAAATAAGCACATATGTTCTTGAAGTTGTCTGTATAGCGAACACCAGGTGCCTATTAAAGATTAAATGAAACGAACATTTTCTTAAGGCCTAGTTTGATTTGCGAAATGATCATTCCATGAAGAAAATAAATAGCTATTCTTGAGAATAAAATGTGGTGGAATGGAATAACTATTTCTATTCTTTTATTTGGTAATAACTTACACATTTTAATCGGAGTTAAAAAAAATTACTAAAAAGACCCTACATTTATATATATATTTTAAAAAAAAAAAAAACCAAAACCAAAAAAAAAAAATTGAAATAAACTGGCAGCCGTTGAACCGGAGGTGGCTGCAGCCACCTCTGAGTGGCCTTCGGGGGTGGCTGCGGCCATCCCCGAAGCCCATCGGGGGTGGCCGGCCACCCCCTATGAGAATTGGGGGTGGCACACTTGCTCCGGGGGTGGTCGCACCACCTCCAGAAAGCCTTAGTGGTCCCCCCGAGGCATTCCAGGGGTGGTGCGACCACCCCTGGCCCTCCACAGTGGCTAGCCGACCACCCCAATGGGTGGGTGGCCGGCCAACCACTTTGGGGTTTAGATTTACTTTTTTCTTTTCTTTATTTTTATAAAAAAATATTTGAAAGAAAATAAAAAATGAGTTTTTTTTTTTTTTTGAAAAATGTCGTCTTTACCCCAAGAAACAGCTATTCCTATCATTTTTTAGAGGAATATGTATTCTTCTTCGTAAGGGAATAGCTATTCCAATGGGAATAACTATTCCATGAAATATACCCCTACCAAACTAAAGAATATAGGAATAACCATTCTATTCCATAAGCCTATTTCGCGAACCAAACGAGGCCTAAAAGCAAACAAAAAACTGTTGACACCATCCTGAACAACACTTATTCTGCGGCTACTCCAACAAGAATCTTTTCCGTCTCTCTCTCAACTTGATCCCCACTGGACAGGTAGCACAAAATACTTCCCAGACTTCCACCAGTATAGATAGTTTATTGTCCATCAATCTGGAGAGGCCAGAAATTATCCCAAAGCTTGATTGGAAAAATGAGTTGAGATTGAAAAACAGGTGCTATACAATGGGCTGAGCGGAGATTAAGATAGGTATTTCTTATTGGGCTGCCTCAGGCAGACACTGGATCAGCTTATCCTTTTCTCCTCACAGGAATATGGTTATGTTCCTTTTTCTAATCCATCTCTCAATGCTGGACTTATTAATCGCATCAGTAGAGTTCTGTCAAGTCATAGAAAAAGCTTAATTCAGATCGATCATTGTGCAGCAGATTCTTCATTTCCAAATCTCAGCAAGCAAGTTCTCCAGATTTCAGGACTCTGCATGAGTCATCATACTTGTAAAGAAATTTTCGTTTTATCCTGGTGAATCTTGGACAACAAATATGGGATGTCTAATACTACATCCATAAAATAAATAGAGAAGTACTCCCTTTGAAATCCTAAGCCTAGCGATCCAAAACAAGCACCCTTTTTTGGTTCAAAAGTAAGTCTACATAGGTCATTTATCCAAATGTATAGCTTTTAGTCAATTTTATTGAATCAAGGGTAATTTGGTAAATCAAATAGCTGCTGAAAATGGCTATGGTTGCAGGTCATTGGTCAAAATTTATCAATAGGTGAGTCTAATTGAGCTATGGGGCCTTGCCTCGAGTCAGATTTTATTAGTAGGATAGCCTCATTGTACCATTGCATCATGATGTTTGGCCTTCACCTTGGTGTATTAATAGTTTCTACCTAAGAAGACAAGTATACAAGAGATTCTATAACGAGGGACCAAAAATGTGAAGTGTTTGTAAAATCAAAACAAGGATCTAGATTTGAAACCAATAACTCCACCACTGATGAGTATAAATAAATGAGTGAAAAAATTGGTGCACTAAAGTCCCGATATAATGTTTCATGCCCTCTAATGTAAAACTATTGCATTTCACTTATATACACAAAGACCAGCACGATTGGATGACACAACAAAGCTTTTGAATTTTCTTATTCCAAAATACAGGCCATGAATACAGTTATGAACTGATTAAGAAAGAATCCATGCGCAATCCAAAGAAAGAAAAAAACCAAAACAATAAAAAGCCCAAAGCACCGAACAATTTAACAAAAGACAGCTCAATGTCTCTTTCATTACACTTGCTCATGACACACTGATTAACAAAACGCAAAAGCCTAAAAAAATCTGGGTACTTCTCAAAGATTATTGGAGTTGGATTAATGAAGTTTTGAAATTTAAGTGTTTTAGCTTATGAAAGGTATCTTCCCATTCCTAAACCTCTACAACCAATTATAACCAACAACCAGATGTAATTCTCCACTCATTTCTGCACCTTACTTCAAATCTTCCTTAGAAACCAAAATCCATCCATCCATATATCAAGTTGCACATATAATTTCAAAAGGTCAGATCTGTTACTGATCTTGACAACCGCCCAGAGCCAAGTTTCAGTTTCTTCCAGCCAAACATAAACCCCAAAACACAACCCTTTTCCCTACACCTTTAGAAACCATAAAACGCCAATGATATTTTTTTTAACTTTTGGCACCAATCAACCCCTGAATGCCTGCCTCAAAATCCCAATTTCAATGCTGCCCAGAAATTTCCTGCAATCAGAAATATTGGAGTTGAACCCGTTTTTGCCCGTAAACCTCAAGCTTTTCAAAATCGTGATCAATCTACTGATCCTAAACCACTTCTGCTAACGCTAAAATACTTGTAGCCCCCTAAGACTTCATGCCAAATCCATCCAATGTTTATCCACCAGCACGAATGAATTTAAGAATGCCATGGGGTCACATTTTGAAAATAAAGAAAGAAAAAAACAAGTCAGCTAATGCAAAAAAGGGACATTCATACTCAAATTAAACTCACAAGAAGAAGCTAATCTTCCCCAAAATCTGAGATCACAGTACCTGAAACGCTAAAACCTAAGGAAGTGGAAAGCAAAGAGAGCTTCGAGAACACCCAAACACGCCCCGGCGAAGACATCGGAAAGGAAGTGGCGGCCGAGAAAAACCCTGGAGACGGAGGTCAGCACCGCCCAGACCCAAACAAGAAGGAGAGCATAATTCACGGCCTTATGATCCGATATAGCAGCGGCGGAGAGGTGGGCGAGGGAGGCGACGAAGAAGACGCGGGAGGCGTGGCCGCTGGGGAAGGAGAAGTGGTCGACGGATACGGCGACGTTCATGGTGGAGGCGTTGTTGTGGGGAGGGCGCGGACGGCGGAAGACAAGCTTGACGAGGCCGACGAAAGCGAGGTCGAGAAGGAGGCCGAGGAGGAGTGGGGGGAGGAAGGGGCGGAGCAGAGTGGGGCTGAGGAGGAGGGAAAGGGAGATCGGGAAGAAGAGGCGGAAGTCGGCGGAGAGCTCGAGGAGGAGGAGGAGGGAGTGGGGGAGGAGCGGCCGGGTTATGGTGTGGAGGTGATGGGAGAGGGTGGCGTCTACGCTTATTAGCCGGCCGAGGAGTGTGCTGCCGCCGCCGGATTCGCCTGCTGGTGCGTCCATGGGTGGGTTTGGGTGCATTTTGAGAAATCCTTTTCTCCTGGTGTCCTACAAACAATTCCACCGTACGGAATCTCAACAATTTCTATAACAAAAAAAATAATGTGTCATTCATGTAAAGTTAGTAAATTGACGAGAGTGATAAAGAATTATATAAAATTCAAGAGATAATTATTTGTGTTACATCAATAATCAATTAACTACCTTTTATGAATTTTGTTAAAAAAAAAACTACCTTTTATGAATAAAAATAAATAATCAATCAACTAAAACCTCGGTTGGTGGAATATTAAATAATTAACAAGAATATGTTATTTGCATATTTCTTTATGTGTCATAGTCGGAGGTGATATTAAGCATGTAAATAATAAGGCTTGCTTTTCCCTTAAAAAAAATAAAATAAAATAAAATAAGATAAGGCTTGCTTTTTCAAACATGTGCTTCAAACTATCTGAAACAACAAAATCCATTACCCACTTCTTATTTGCCGACGATCTTCTCATTTTTGCTAAAGCCACTTCTTTTGAGGCCCGTACTATTCAATCTTATTTGACTTCTGATTGTGCTTGGTCTGGCCAACAAGTTAATGTAGCAAAATCCTATCTTCTCTTCAGCAAAAATGCTTTGGCTTCTACCATCTGCAGCTCTGTCTTTTTCCTATCTTGGCCTTCCTTTGTTTATTGGGAAATCAAATAGACAAGTTTTCCAACCAATCCTGGACAAGGTGTTAAACAAAATTGAGGGCCGGCGAGCAAAGACTTTTTCCCAAGCTGGACGTACGGTGCTTATTAAAGCTATTGCATCAGCTATTCCATCCTATGCTACGAGCACTTTTCTCCTGCCAGATTCTTTGTGTAAAACCTTAGATCGTCATTTTAAAAATTTCTGGTGAGGTTTTCCTAAGAACAAATCCAGAAATCTGTCTTTCAAGTCTCGGTAATTCTTTTGTATGCCCCGTTCTCAAGGTGGTTTTGGGATTCGAGATATGAAGTCTACTAATTTAGCTCTCATTACCAAGCTCGGCTGGACTTTTATTACTCATGCTACAAAGGTCTGGGTTCAACATCTGCATAAGAAATATATTCCTTATAGAAATTTCTTTTCGGCTCCTACTGCCCCTTCAGCCTCTTGGCTGTGGTAGGGTATTCAGAAATGTAAACCTTTGCTTATTGCAGGTGCCTGTCTCCAAGTATCTATTTCCTCAAACTTTCCTATCTGGACTACTGCTTGGGTCCCTACACTGCCTTCTTTTACTCCACAGCCGAAATTCCGGAATAATAGGGACTTACCAATGGGTTTTATTTCGAATTTTATTCACTCAAGCACAAACCAATGGAATCTGATTGCTCTTCAATCTGTTTTTGATGCTGCTTCACTTTTTCTACTTCGGGACTTTTTTCTACAAATTTTGCCTATCTTTAGATAAAGAATTCCCAACATGCATTACCAATTCTGGCTAGCGCTTCCTTGTCATTTTGGAAGAAACTCTGGAAATTAAATCTAAATAACCAGTTACGGGTTTTCCTCTGGAAAATAGCTTGGAATATCCTCTACACAAGGGAGCATTTAAATTATGTTTTCTCCTTGCCAAACTCGATATCCATTTGTCCTCTCTGCAAAAATGGGGAAGACTCCCTATCCCATCTGTTCTTTAGATGCACCTATGCTAGAATCATATGGTGTCTTTTTTCCCTTGGCCGATTGATTCTGCAGCTCTTACCTTCACGACCAATTTGGATTGGATTATGGTCATTCTCTCTCCTTGCCACTTTCTACATCTTCCTCAAGCACAGACCATCATTATTTCCAAATATTTGCTACTATGGCCTGTGATCTTTTATGAACTCATCGGAACAAGGCCTTCCACGAAGGTATTTCTTTTGATGCATTATCTCTCTCTCACCAGATTAATAAAGTGGTTCTGGAGCATTCTAAGGCTTGGCTATCTCTTGGCCCCGAACCAGTTGTTGAAAAATGGAGTCCCCCTCCTCAGCCTTCTTTCAAAATAAATTTTGATACTGCTATAAGAGATAACTTCTCAGCCCAGGCAGCTGTTTGTCAGGATCATCAAGGGAAAATCATCAAAATGGATACTACCATCAATCCTCCCTGCCAGCCAAATATGGGGGAAGCTCTAGCTGCTTAGCTTGCCATCTCCTTAGCTATATCTCTAAACCTCAAGCAGGTTATTCTAGAAGGCGACTCGCAAATAGTTATCTTCGCTCTGCAAAATCCATTTATTGCTCGGGATTTGAGAATTTCTTCCATTGCATCTTTCTTGGTCCGCTCAAAAAGTTGATAGAAGTGCAAACTTCTGTACCTATTTTATGGCATAAAGGGTCACAGCCAGAGTTATATCTGTTAGCATTCCCAGTTACCCTTCCGGTTACTCTTTTCCAAGCTCCTCAATCCAAATTGTCAGCGGAAAAGATCCACCCCTTTAATTTTCTTTTCTTCGCTGTTCTTTGTTGGTCTTAGTTGTTCTATTTCCATGTAATAGTTGGTTTAGTTTCTTCCGGCCATGTTTCATATGGTGCTGTTGTTTGTTTGTTACCAAGTACTTATAAAATAATAATAATAAAAAAGAAAAGAAAAGAAGGTACAACAAAACTAAATAGAGCCTATTAGGTGGGCATGACAACAAAGTTCCAATTAAGTTCTTGAAGGAGTGATTGAAGCCAACAATGGGGCTTTTTTATTTTTTCGTGGGCCTTTTTGTTCCTCCATGTTGGAGGATGAGAAGTGTTCCTTCATTATAGTTGGTCCTAGTCCAAATAAAATGATCCACTACACCCAAGCAAAACGTTTGCAATTTGAACCCATCTTTGAGTGGCCCATAGCCCTCGAATAGGAATTAGGAAGCATGCAAAGAGCAACTTATCAGGGCTACAAAGGTCTGAAGCCCAAGTTGAGTATTTCTAGGATACGAAGCCCACTGTAACCCCAATGGCTCGTCTAAAACATTCCAAAGGGGTTCAACTCTTTCCATTGACTGGAAAGAACCAAAAAAACAAAAACAAAATGAAATTTTGAAATATTAAGAAGAATGTCAACGAATCTTTGCTCTCAGTAACTTTTTCATATATATATTAGACACACAGACATATAGTTAAATATCCTTTTTTATTTTTTATTTTTCACGTAAATTAAATTATTTCTTGCCATTGTATAAGACATTAAAGGTCAACGCATCCTTTCAACAGAAGCAATCTCTAGAAATTGTAAGGTCATCCAATGTTACTATCTCCCTGTTCACGTCCCTAAAACATATGGAAAAGATAGAGTACAAATCCACGATTTAGTGAGTTCGTACATGAAAAAACATGTCATTTATTCAGTGCACTCAATATTTTCTAGAGGGAAGAGGAACCATACACAATCATGCAATAGGGTTATTGTCGGAATAATAACAAAAAATCATGTTGATCCAATATAATTGTATATGATATCACATTAGTAAAAGTAAGAGCTACTCTTCTATATGGTTTATTTGTACTTTTTAACCTCTTACAGTGAGATTTATGTATCCCGTGAGACATATGGTACAACAAAGGTGCTCCGATGAGGTATAAAATGGTCAGCTACCACTAGTTATCCAACTGAGCTCTACCTCGGGCGATCCACACAATTGGCGATGCCCTGAGGTATGACAACCATCTGTACATGGTTGCACTGATCACTTCTAGACATTGGATCCAAAGCAATCAACATTAAAATAAAACTAGACTATATAGGATCAAGCCTATATACTAATATGGCCATGCTCCATATTCTTCACTCATATTTTCCATAGTAGCCATTTCATACAATGATACTAATCATTTCTTATTCTTCCATAGATTTACAAATCACACAATCAATCATTCATTTTTTTTCAAATATTCAATTTGCACAAAACGTAGACATGCAAAAGTTGGTAAATAGTTTCCAAGTGAGTTTCACTCATTTTGGTTGTAAGGGTCTCCTTGATACACATTCTTGAATCCCCCAACACTGTTGTCTTCCAAATACCCTAACGTTAGAAGGTTCTATCGGGCTAAAAACCTAGCCCTGGTCCTCAAAATAGCCTAAATAGGCATTCTAGACCCGCTGTGATCGATCAATATTGCTCAGTGCTAATCCCTGGTCAAACAATGATGACGATGTTCATCACCTCCAACCTTCGTAAAAACTCACTTTTAGCTCCAATGAGGCCTATAGAGGCCCTAAGACTCAAAAAGATCACTCATTTTACTCATCTGAGACCTTTAAACACCTAAAGTCGAAACTTTTATGCATTAAAACTACAAAGTTAACAACTTTATAAACTTTCCATTAACAACCCTTCAAAAGCTCCAATAAACAGTCCATGTTCACATCTTTCAGAGCCTAGAGCTTGGATTATAACCTACAAAGTTCGTTTACATCAACGAACAATAAAAAGGTAGGGTTTTTATTTAAAAAAACTTAAACCTTTCACTTAGACCATGCTTAAAACCCCTTAAACGAGCTTAACCCCCCCACACACACAAAACCAACTATGTGAAAGACAATAAATACCACGAGATAATAAAACTAGAGCAAGAGTTCTCACATCATGAGGCCTTGATCTCCCAAAAATCACCTCAAAGCTACCACATCTCTCTCTCTCTCTCTCTCTCTCTCTCCCTCCTGAGCACCTTGAAATCCCTATCAGACCAAATGGTCGCCAGGGTTAGCCTAAGTATGAATTTATAGGCTAATCACCACTTATGCAAGTCTTGGATGTATTCAAATCGCATTATGACTAACCCCAATCGATCACTAAAAGGAATGTTGTTAGGTCTTAGATATTGGCCCTATTTGGTGATCAAAACTTCGGTTGTAAAACTTTTCAACACCAAAGTCTTTTGGTGTATAAATTTAAGTAATTCTATGTAGATTGCAAATATGTTACCTAGATTGTCACCGGACTGTCCTTATGAAATTCATGGATAAAGAAAGACTTCAAGGACTCTCAAGAGCACCCTCACCAAATGTGTGACTTGGTTGTGCTTACACTGGTTGTCCCAGTGAACTCCCGAGAACTCCCTTACCAGAGCTCTTACCTAGTCATGCTTATGCTGATGGATCTAGTGGATTTCTAAAGAGCTCTATTACCTAAGCCGTCAGCTTACTGTGTTGATGCAAATGATTCCAGGGGCCTTCTAGAGAGCTCCTTCATCTGGAAAGCGTCCCTACGCTGCTGAATTGTTCAAGAGATCATTAGCGATGAAACCCTACCAGCATCCCTTATGAATATCAGATTGTCCTTATGCCACAGAGATTTCTACATTGTGCTGAAGCTATTTTTATGTGATTTCTCTCCATCCTATAAATACTTAAGGATGCATTTTTTCTTAGGGAAAGAAAGCATATCAAGAAATCATTCTAGAGGCTTTGAGAGGTTGCTTGGCTTCACCATTTGTTGAGCCAAGAGAGTTTTTGTGAAAATCCATTCTATCTTTCTCTCTCTTGGAGTTTGTTAGTTTTCAAACCACAACCATTACATATCCTTCAACCATTTGAGTTCAAGTTGATGATACATGCTATTATGATGATAAATTTAGAACTAAATTTCAGATCATGATTTTCGTTTCTGTATGCTCCTTTTTACTCTAATTTAATTTTAGGGTAATTTCTCCGGTCAATTACTAGTTAATTGAACTGACGAAATTGACTGTAACCTTTCCAGTTAGATAAATACAATTTCATAATTTTGGGGGCGTTATAGAGGTATTAGTCCTGAGTGAAGATGACATACTTAGATCATTAGCAGTAGCTTTCCTAAATCCAATTCTCTTATCTAAATGTAGGAAAAATTCTTAAAGAATCACTTGAAACACGCTCTCATCGTGTTTTCTTAACCTAGGAAAGCGAAAGTGATACCCTAAACACTTTTAGTTCCCAAAACATTATTTTAGGGCCCGTTTGGTTTGAGGAATAAACCCTTAAAATAGAATGACTATTCCTATAGAATATCCATTATTTTATTTGTATGGACCTATTCTTATGAATAGTATTCCTTTACAAAGAGAAATATCCATTCCTCTAAAAATTGAGAGGAATAGACAACGCTTTTTGGAAGAAAAAAAAAACTTTTTTTTTTAATTTTATTTTAACCCTTCAACTGTGATGACCTTTTTTTTTTTTTTTTTTTTTTTTTTTTTTTTTTTTTTCTTC
The DNA here is from genome assembly GCA_028654335.1 of Alnus rubra. NCBI lineage: Eukaryota > Viridiplantae > Streptophyta > Magnoliopsida > Fagales > Betulaceae > Alnus > Alnus rubra. The sequence continues at coordinate 191,703 of JAJPGS010000952.1, forward strand.
TTCTCTTATAAATACCAAAATGAGTCATCACAGTGGCACAACTACTTGTCGCAAAGCCAACATATGGTACATACCCCATAATATGTACATGATATACAGAGTCAACATTTATGTAGCGGAAAACATAATCTAAACAGCAGAAAGCAACTCATATAAAATTATCATAAGATAATTACAACAATCAGAGCCATTTAACATATATTTGTTTAAAGCTTTAAACATAACATTAATTACATACTCAAAAGAATGGCTTTACAAGTACATGTGTCACAAGCAACACGAGCCATATACAAAATAACTACAAAATAATGGATAACCCATGGTCCAGCAATTACAACCGTCGCGGTGAGCTTCAGTCGTAATATTTCAAATACAGTGCTATGGGGTATCTTCTATATCCATGATACTTGTAGCTAAAACATTAACATCTATACGATCATGGTATTAGCATCGTCTGTATAGGTAAAGGTATGAGTTCACCACCTCAATAGTATAATACTCACTAAGTTTTCGCATAGAACCGGCATTTTAGTTTATCATTTGTTTACAATAATAGCTACCATTTTTAGTTATGAAAATTCATCCCTTGAAAACATATCGTTGCTGATAAGGTAAACACCGATATTTCAGAAACATGTGAACAACATACTATGTAGCCGTGAATGTATATACGCATTCCAATCTACCACTTGGAAGTACATGCATACAAGCCCATCTACACATATTATCTTTTATATACATAATAGGTGACTCAGCTATACATGTATACAAGCTTTCCAACATTTAGGAAATACTAGCATACAAGTACATCTAAGTAGAAAACATATGGGCATCAAACATGGCTATACAGAGATACATGCATTTCCAAATTTCGGGAAACATGAGTATTTACGCACAATCAAGCTTAGTGCCATTTTAAAACATTTATGCAGTCTAGCCGTAAACATATACATATGTGCCTTCCCATTCGACCTCATAAGCATATTGATACGTCTAGCTCGAAAACTCATCAATGCAATCTAGTTGAATAGAAATATACCTATGCTCTTTCCCATTAAGGCACATAGGCATATTAATACGTCTAGCCATGAAAGCATCTTAAAACATCACATAAAACATTATGTATGCTCATGTACAAACACAATGCCAATTGGGGACGTAAGTCCAAAGGTCTTTTACAACACGGTACCAAAGGTTAACGCCAACCCATTGGTCTTTTACAACACAATGCCAAAGGAGAATGCCAGCTTAGTGGTCTTTTACAACAAAGTGCCAAAGGGGAATGCTAGCTAATTGGTCTCCAAAGGGGAACACCAACCCATTAGTCTTTGACAACATAGTGCCAAAGGGGAACACCAACCCATTGGTCTTTCTCAAGACAGTGGCAAAGGGGTTCACAAGCCCATTGGTCTTTCAAAAGACAGTGCCAAAGGGGAATGCTAGCCCAATGGTCTTTTACAATACAGTGTCAAAGGGGAACGCCATCCCATTGGTCTTTCTCAAGACAGTGCCAAAGGGGAACGCAAGCCCATTGGTCTTTCACAAGACAATGTCAAAGGGGAACGCAAGCCCATTGGCCTTTCACAACACAGTGCCAAAAGGGGAATGCAAGCCCAGTGTTCTTTTACAATGCCGTGCCAAAGGGGAACGCAAGCCCATTGGTCTTTCACAAGACAATGCCAAAGGGGAATGCAAGCTCATTGGTCTTTCACAAGATAGTGCCAAAGGGGAACGCTAGCCCAATGGTCTTTTACAATAAAGTGCCAAAGGGGAATGCCAGCCCATTGATCTTTCTCAAGACAGTGCCCAAGGGAAACGCAAGTCCATTGGTCTTTTACAAGACAATGTCAAAGGGGAACGCAAGCCTATTGGTCTTTCTCAAGACAGTGCCAAAGGGGAATGCACATCTATTGGTCTTTTACAAGACAATGTCAAAGGGGAACGCAAGCCCATTGGTCTTTCACAACACAGTGTCAAAGGGGAATGCAAGCCCAATGTTCTTTTACAATGCAGTGCCAAAGGGGAATGCAAGCTCTGTGGTCTTTCACACACTCATGCTATAATGCTTAAATCATCTTACATTTACTTTCATGATCATGCTTTTAATACATAACTTTCACATAAAACATAAACATTTCTTTGGGTCATTTTCTCAACACAAATCAAATAATCTATTCTCAACCCTAGCATACATTCAAACTCATCAAAACATATCTCGAATCATATTTTCATAATCATAATCTTAAGTCACATAAACATCGTTATCTTATCTCAACGTATTTGAAAGTAATTGAAATTATCCAAACATATATCATTAATATATTGTCGGTTCGAATCAAAACATTCATATCATTTAATTTCTATAAAATATTTAAAGTGTAATAACTTTTCTCAGTGAATAGAATACTTACTTTAGCTGTTCAGTAAATGGCTTAACGATGGATCTCAGACAAGAGCTTTGCAATGTACCAATGTATTGCATAATGCAATAACACATTAAGACTAAATTGAAAGACTCTTAATTCTAAACGCCACATAGGTTTTTGGTTTGTCTCAAGAACCCATCACTATGGCAACCTATGTAGTTTATACGGTTTACTTTTACTACCCATTAATTAATTAGACCTATACATAGAACACTCATAGGTTTTTAATTAAAAAACCTCAATTTTATAGAACTCATTAACATTAGGACCTAACCCCATAAATACCAATTTTCCATGGAACTCATAAATAAACTATGATTAATTAACACTCTAAATGCAATTAATCCACTAATTAATAATTAGGGTTTTGCTTGGGAATTTTGGCACTTTTGCTATGTCGTTGGGTTGATGTTTGATTTTTATTGTTTTTTATGGGTATTTTCCTAGCTTGACCGGATGGGTATTCGAGGTTTTATGTTGAATTGTTGTGGCTAGCCAATACTGGTACTGGCAACCCCCGAGTTCTTCTATGGGTGGTCGGCCCCCACAACAATTAAATGTTTCTCTCGGTTTTTTTTTTTTTTTTATGTTTTACAAAAAATAAAAACATGTGTGGTTTTTAGTAATTTTGATTCCATTTCAATTTGGGCATATCTTTTGTCACCAAACTAAGGAGTACCAATAACTATTTCATTCTACACTCCTTCATTTCCAATAATAACTATTTATTTTCCTAATAGAATACATATTACACGTACCAAACGAGACCTTAATATAAAAAAGTTTTCTATTTCCTCTATTATTTAGAAAAACTATTATGAAATTTATTTAAATATAAAAGTAAAAAATAATTTAATTCATACATTTAAAAATAATTTTTTTTAAACTGCTGTTAATGTTTGTTGGTACAGTTTTCGGTCTGGTGATGTGTCAATGCCTGGTTCTCTTTTTTAGAGTCCCGAGCCTTCAATAATGTGCAAAACAGCGAGAACACGCGGGGGGTTGGCCAGCGTTCCTCCCTCCGATGGTTAAGTCAGTGAAGAATTTTTTAGAGTAAAAGGTAGAGAAATCAGAATGTTCAAATACCTGCATAGCAATCTATTTATAGGCTTATCGGATTAGTTGGAGTCTTTGGGATCCTGAAGCCATCTTGGTATGGGATGAACAGCAACCGGGTAAGAGATAAACAGGGATTCGGTATGGCATATAGGGATCCCAAATTTTCGGGGATCTAGGGATGTTCTTTGAGGTTGATGACTTGATTTGACCCTATTAAGTCTTGTGCCTAATAAATGCTAGAGATTTTAGTCACCAAAAGATCTCAGATGTGTCGGGGTAGGTGTACATTTGTACTATGAGTCTTGGCGGCACTCGCAAGATGATGATTCTCTCACATCTCCCTCTCATCATCTCATGTTATCCATAGGCACCAACCTTAAGATCAATAGCATGCGGAATTACTGAGATCCCTCTTGTATTTGAGAGCTAATACATGGGGGACGGAAAACTGTCCCCCATCCTTCTCTTTTTAATTTAAAAATCAAATAAGTGTCTTCTGATGTTGACACTTTTTTATTTAAAAATTAAAAAAAGAGGGATGGAAAACAGTTTTTCACCCTGACAAATCATTTTCCCTTGTATTTTTGATTGTCAATGCGTTGCCAACCCGGTGATTGCAATACTTTCAAGATAAAGCGATGCACACCTGATTGTGAGGCAAATTAATTTGATAGACCGGCTCGGGTCTCAACTTGGTCATGGGGCTCGGGAATGGAAATCCCGCCAACAATGTTGATAGAAGCCGAATGGGGACTGTTACGAGAATTCGTAACGGATCTAGTAACTCTTCTGTTATCCGAAAAAGAAGCAGAACCCTGCTTCTTGTTCTTGCCTATGTTTGCCAATTTAGAAAATTAGCGGTAGGAAATTAGAGATTCCTGGGTCTCATATCAAACATGAAGTTTGAGATTGAAATTTGCATGCTTTATTCATTCACTGATAACTCTTTAAATAGAGATTACATTATGAGTCCTAACTGAGTAACAACTCTAAGAGATAATGATACCAGTCAAGATAACACTAGTAATTTGAAATAAAAGATAACACTGTCTATCGCAACCACTACTAACCTATTGGCGATGGACACTTGAATTTAAGATAAACTCTAGAGCTTGAATTTAAGATAGACCCTGCTGGTTACTTACTTACTAATAAGATAACATAAATTAACTAACAACAATACGCTACTAGCATGCATTCCGTAACACTCCTTCCTCCTTAAAAATCAATCTTGTCCTCAAGATCGAATTCTGGAAATTGATACTGCATATGGTTGACATTTTCCCATGTTGCATCTGCTGGATTATGGCCACGCCAATGAATTAGAACTTCTCTCTTTTGGTCTTTCCCTTTGACATCGAGAACAGCTTGCGGGACCAATTCTTGAATAGGTTGAGGAACTTCGGGTAGTGGTGTACTACTTGCTGAAATGGGACCCCATTGTTTCTTAAGTAAAGAAACATGATAAACTGGATGAACTTTAGATCCTGGCGGCAATTCCAATTTATATGCTACTTCTCCTATCTTTTCCAGTACCTTGTATGGGCCATAGAATTTGGCGGCTAATTTCATATTCAAACGCCTTGCAACTGTTTGCTGCCGATACGGATGCAATCGGACATAGACAAGGTCTCCTTTTTGAAATTCTCGTTCCTTGTGGCCTTTATCATAGATCTGCTTCATCCGGTTTTGGGCTTGGATCAATTTGAGGCGAGCTTGTTTTAACACCACATCTCGGGCCTCCAATTGTTGACCCACAGATTCTACTCTTGCTGTGCCTGGAATATAAGATAGCAGTGATGGAGCTGGACGTCCATATACTAACTCAAAAGGAGACTTACCAGTGCTTGAGTGAGAACTAGTATTATAAGTATACTCCACCCAAGCCAGCCATTTACTCCAATCCTTTGGCTTATCACCTGTGACACATCTCAAATACATTTCTAGAGTGCGATTCACCACTTCCGTTTGTCCATCCGTTTGTGGATGATACGCAGAACTGAAATTGAACCTCGTACCTTGCAACCGAAAAAGTTCACGCCAGAAATTGCTTGTAAAAGTTGGATCCCTGTCACACACAATGGACGTAGGTAGTCCATGTAACTTAAAAACATTCTCAAAAAATTCTTGGGCCACCATGATCGCTGAATACGGATGCTTGAGTGCAATAAAGTGTGCATATTTCGACAAACGATCCACCACAACATAAATGACGGATTTACCTAGAGAATTAGGCAGTCCTTCCACAAAATCCATCGAGATGTCACTCCAAATCATAGTGGGTACTGGCAACGGTTGTAATAATCCGGCTGGAAGCGTAAGCTCGCTTTTATTTCGTTGACAAATATCACACCCTTGTAAAAATTCTTTTATTTGGGCACACGCACCATGCCAATAAAATACCGATTTCAAGCGATGCCACATCTTATGAAATCCCTCATGGGATCCACTGTGAAACTCTTGAATGATCGCCTTAGTTAAGGGAGATTGGGACCTTAGGTAGATTCTGCCCTTAAAAAAAATCAAACCTGATTTGTAAGTCCAGTGTTCTGATGCTTCTCCCTGCTGAATTTTCTGCACCAAGTCTTGTAATTCTTTTTCCTGCCCAATCTCCTCCTGAATGGGTTCTATCCAATGTGGAGTTGGATTAGAAATGGTGGACAATTGGCCGTGATCTTCTCTTCGTGATAAGCTGTCAGCCGCTACATTTTCACCCCCTTTTTTGTACTCAATGGAGAAATCGTAGCCCATCAATTTTACAAGCCACTTTTGTTGCGCCTCTGTAGTAATGGTTTGTTCCAATAAATACTTGAGACTTTTCTGATCCGTGCGTACTATGAATTTTTGGCCTAATAAATATGGGCGCCATTTTTGTACTGCTGCAATGAGAGCCATCATCTCCTTTTCATACGTGGACTTGGCTAAATTTTTTCCTTTGATTGCTTGGCTGAAATAGGCTATGGGCCTGGAGTCTTGCATGAGAATTGCTCCAATTCCTGTGCCTGAGGCGTCACACTCCACCACAAATATTTTGTTGAAGTCCGGTAGTGCTAATACCGGTCCTGTAGTCATTGCCCGCTTGAGTTTGTTGAACGCCAAATCTGCCATCTCAGACCACATAAATGAGTCTTTTTTTAACAACTGGGTTAAGGGTCCTGCAATGTCTCCATACCCCTTGATAAACTTCCGGTAATACCCGGTTAAGCCCAAAAAACCCCTCAAGGCTTTGATTGTAGTTGGTTGAGGCCATTGTGTCATGGCAGTGATTTTCTCTGGATCCATTGCCACTCCTTGGTATGAGATCACATGGCCCAAATAACATATGGAATCCCGGCCGAATTCACACTTTTTCTGCCTGAGAAATAGTCTTTGATCTCGTATTATAGTGAAAACTTCCTGTAGCTGTGTGATATGTTCATCCCAAGTCTTGCTATATATGAGAATATCATCAAAAAAAACTAAAACATACTTTCGTAGTAGTTTTGAAAAGATGTCATTCATCAGGGCTTGAAAAGTAGAAGGTGCATTTGTTAACCCGAACGGCATCACTAAAAATTCATAGTGACCGTGGTGGGTTCGAAATGCAGTTTTCTCTATGTCTGCATCCTTCATTCTGATCTGGTGATATCCAGATCTAAGGTCAAGTTTCGAAAAAACTTTAGCCCCATGTAACTCATCTAACAACTCATCAATTACTGGGATGGGGAATTTGTCTTTAATTGTAACTTGATTTAATGCCCTGTAATCCACACATAATCTCCACGATCCATCATGTTTTTTTACTAACAGAACTGGGGAGGAATATGGGCTAGTACTAGACTTTACCACTCCAGACTTTACTAAATCCAAAACAATTTTTTCAATCTCATTTTTTTGATAATGAGGATACCTGTAGGGCCTTACGTTCACAGGTCCAGATTCCGGGCATAGTTTGATCTGATGCTCGTGGCCTCTAATTGGAGGAAGGCCTTGAGGCTCACTGAAGATGTCAGAAAATGAGTCCAAGAGCCCTTTCATTTGTGGATGCGTGTGATTCTGTCCACAGGAATTAGCTCCCAGCTCAAGTGCGTTTAAGCTGCCTTCCTCGTGTCTCCCCATCCTCAACTGTACATGGCAAACCCAGCCACATCGCCTCCTCTTCACTTCTCTGTCCATCTCTTTTTTTTCAATCATCCTGTGCGTAGGTAGTTTGATACCCCTTAACTCCACCTCTTTCCTTTTCCATTGGAATACCATCACCAACTTTGCAAAATCCCACCAAATTGGTCCCAACGTGCGCAACCATTGAGTGCCCAGTACTGCTTCACACACATCCATGGGTAAAATAAAAAAGTCCACCAAAAATGGCTCACCTTGTAGCCATAGCAACACTCCAGCACACACACCTGTGCAATGAATTTTTTCCCCGTTAGCTACTGTGACCGTCATCCTTCCTGAATGGGTGGGTCTTAAACCCAAACGTTGAGCTATTTGCGGGTTAAGGAAATTGTGCGTACTCCTGGAATCCATCAAAACGACTAACCCCAAATTTCCCAGAACCCCCCTGACCCGCATAGTTTGCGGATTGGGCGTCCCTGTGAGTGCATGCAGTGATATCACGGGTTCTTCCTCTTCCCATTCTTCGGTTCCCACTGCTTCTTCCTCTCCTCTGTTTTCTTCGGCAGAGTAAATTCCTTCAATTAGGAACAATTTCTTGCAGCGATGGCCAGGGACGAATTTTTCGTCACAATTGAAGCATAACCCACGTGCCCTTCGTTCTTGCATTTCTGTTGTGGATAATCGCCGAGTCGGAGGATTCCGAGTTCGTGTTAGATTGGACGATGGAAGGGGAGGAGCGGAATCCCTAGACCCTGTCCGCCTTTCCTCAGTATTTGGAGGCTTCTTCAAGCTCCAATTTCGACTTTCATATAATCTGGCCAATCCGATGGCCTCTGTTACAGATTTTGGTCTCCCGGCTTGTACTTCGATTCTGACTTCCCCTTTGAGCCCGCTTACAAAGCAGCCCAATTGTTGGTGAACAGAGAGTCGTTCCACCTTGCTGAGTAATTGCTCAAATTGCAACTGATAATCCCGGACTGTTCCTGTTTGTTGAAGTTTCGTGAGCTCACCGAAATGATCCTCAAAGGATGTTGAGCCGTAGCGAGTTTGGAGAGCTGTCTTCAACGCGTTCCAAGTCACGACTTCTTCACTGTCTCTGAATAATTGATACCACATTTGGGATTCCCCCTCCAAGTGATACCCGGCCAACGGCAATTTTTCCCTTTCTTCGATTTGCTTAAAATCGAAGTACTGTTCAACTCGGCATATCCAGCTCGTAGGATCCTCCTGCCCATTGTACTTTGGAAAATCGAGTTTAGTCACCTTTGTTCCCTGGTTGTTGTTGAAGCCCCCAGGAACCTTATCACGGTTCTTGTTTGAGGAATTTTCACCGGAACCGTTAGATCCTTGTTGACTAATCTTATCCTCCACGTGTTTGAACCTCTCGGAAGTATGCTTGATGAAGTCATCCAGCGTTTTTTGGAGATTCGATAGCTGATCCTTCATTGAGTCAGCCATTGGGTAACCTGGCTCTGATACCAAAATGTTACGAGAATTCGTAACGGATCTAGTAACTCTTCTGTTATCCGAAAAAGAAGCAGAACCCTGCTTCTTGTTCTTGCCTATGTTTGCCAATTTAGAAAATTAGCGGTAGGAAATTAGAGATTCCTGGGTCTCATATCAAACATGAAGTTTGAGATTGAAATTTGCATGCTTTATTCATTCACTGATAACTCTTTAAATAGAGATTACATTATGAGTCCTAACTGAGTAACAACTCTAAGAGATAATGATACCAGTCAAGATAACACTAGTAATTTGAAATAAAAGATAACACTGTCTATCGCAACCACTACTAACCTATTGGCGATGGACACTTGAATTTAAGATAAACTCTAGAGCTTGAATTTAAGATAGACCCTGCTGGTTACTTACTTACTAATAAGATAACATAAATTAACTAACAACAATACGCTACTAGCATGCATTCCGTAACAGGGACCGTCTCAGGTGCAGACAAGATTTGGAAGGCTGGGTCAGGACTCAGAGATCTGAAACACGAGATTAATCCAAGCGCGCGCAGTGGTTCAGTGGGTGTAGGGACACATCAAGCATCAGGGACCACCAAACGGCAAACGCCTTTGCCATTTTGATGATAAAGAATAGGATGGTAAATTGGTAACCCTCCTTTGCAGATTTGCAGTATTTGTGCTTCGACTTTTTACCGCTCTCAATTGAAGATTAATGAGTCCCACCTGATTCAGCCCTGCACATGTGAGTTGTGGCACGTGCGGCCATTTCCTGTTCTCGCATCAGTTATTGCATTTATGCGCTACAATGGTGAAAATATTTCTACTTAATTAGTACTTGAGTTTCTCAAAACCTACCGAACTGTAACTATAATAATAATAGTAATCATTAAAAAAAAAAGCCTACTTTAGCTATGGCCAACTTCCATGACCCCATAAATTTAAGGACATTAATTTTTTATAAATTAAGTTATAAAAAAAGTATTTCAATAATACATGTTTCTTAGCATATGAGATTTTTTTTTTAATAATATACATTTTTCAAATGCTTAAAAGACGCCATTTTTAAAGACTGAATTAAAAAAAAATGTTAACAATCCCTCTTGTAAAATGATGCTAATGAATCAAGATGTATGAAAAATCACGCATTTAATTATTAGAGAAAGCGGGGGAAAGAGATGCATTCAATTCATGAGTTTAATACTTGCCCAGGAATATTAGAAAAAGAAAAAGGAAAAAAGCAATAATAATTGAGTTGAATGCTTTTGGTCATATGACGCATTAATGGCTTCAGGGCTCCACGTTAGTCAAAAACATAAATGTCATCAACCTCCTAATTTCAAGGGCTTTTGACCAAGAAAAACAAAAACCGCCTTAACTAGGTTATTCAGTTGATACCTACCAAAAATAAATAAATAAAAAAGTGTTTTTTTTTTTAAAAAAAAAATTAACTGATTCTTTCTTCATATACATATAAGTCATTGACGGTAAAAGATTTTGTTTTATCTTATTGTAATGACACAGTAAAAGAATGAAAATCTTACTTCAAATAATGTTTTTTTTTTACTTCTCTTGGCCAGTGGATCGAGAGTACGTACTACTGGACCGAACATTGGGTCTATTTCCAGTCGCTCTTTCTTTTCTGTCATTATTTTCTCCTGCTTTTGTGTCGCTGTTATAGCTCTTGGCCTTTTTGTTCTTTTATGTTGCCCACGAAAATAAAAGGTTATTTTATTTTATTGATTGATTTATTTATTTATTATTTTTTTCAAGTACATTAAAAAAAAGAAAAAGAGAAAGAGAAAATAACAAAAGGACATTAGCCATAACAAAGGCTAAGCCATAAATAGGAGGGGGATGTTTGCCACTACACAATAGGTAAGAGGGGGAGGAGAAAAATAGGTAAGATTGCAGACAGAGTAAGATTTAGTTGCAGCTCAATATGCTACATGATGGGAGTAGAAGTTTGTATTTCTGTGAACTTTTCTAGGCATTCAAGATGAGGAAGGAGGAAGTAAAGAAATAAATTCTGTAATAAGATCCACAATTTTTCAGTCTTACTTCAATAGTTCTATTCAAAACTATGAAACTCATTGAAAGGATAACTGAGACTATGTTTGTTTTGATGTAAAATGTTTTAAAAAAAATTATTTTATCTATTTTTTTTGTGTTTGATACGATAAAAAATCTTGGTTATCAGAAAAATCTTCTTTAATTTATGTAAAATGATTTCCCTTTTTTAAAAACTTAAACCATTTTTTGAATTTGAGCTTCTCTTTCTCCCACACACACTCTCTCGTAGTTCATTTTCCACTGCCACTAGAAGTCGCTAGACTTCGCCGCACGCTAGAGTTTGTTGGGAAGTCCCTGGCCGTTTTTGGCCACCGCCAGAGGCTGCCAACTGTGACCCCCAGACTTTGTTGGAGGCCGCTGGAATCTACCACCGGACTTTGCCGCAAGTCATTGACCATTTTTGGTTGTTGTCGAAGGTTGTCCGCTATTGTTGATTTTCCATACGAGTCAAATTTCAAAAAATACTTTCAGTTGAAATTATTTTCCAAAAAAAAAATAATTTCACTGGAAATATTTCCAACATAAAACATTTTACGTCAAAAAAAAGGAAGCCGGAATATAAAACTTGTAGGTTGCAATGTTAAAGTATTAATCAAATGATTAAATTTACTCATTTATATAAGCTTTAACTTTTGAGATAAGTATGATTTAACATGGTATCAAAGCCAGGTGAACTAAGATCGAAATCTAGCTAACTCTGCAATTCACCTTTCATTTCAATTAAATATTCCATGTGTTGGGCCTGATCACCTATTAAAGATGAAGTTTGAGCCTATACGTGAGGGAAAATGTTAAAGTATTGATTAAGTGATAATTTACCCATTTTTATAAGCTTAAGATTTTGAGATAAATAGTGATTTAACATGCAGACTCCAAACATGACTTCATCATCGGAGTTGTTTGGTAAGTAATTGTGTAATGAAATATTTATTTGAATAGTAGTAAGAAGTGATTGATGTGATATAAAATTTGAGAATATTTTATAGAAAAGTGAAAAAGTTTTGTTTTGTAGTGAGTTTTTTTATTTGAATAGTAATAAAAAATTATTGATGTGATGTAAAAATGTAAAAAAGTTAGAATGTTTTTGATTTGATATTTTTGAGAGAAATGAAATGGAATTGAAAATTTGACCTTTGGTTACCAAACAACTTCATCGTGTCATAACAACATTGGTACTTGTTGAACCAGCGTTTTGGATGGCCGGATCAACCATGAGGCTCCTGAAAATAAAGAAAATGTTATTGTAGTGACACCGGCCGATGGGGGAGGCCGACAAGAAACCTTTGATGCTTAAGTTAGTAGAACTTCAAACAGAAAATTGAAAATAGAGTTTATTTTTTTGGGAGAGAGAGAGTATATTGTGTGTCAATGGGGGTTTTAATGGAGGATGCTCCTTGTCCAATATTGTATCATCGGTGTCAAATCTCAATGGTGCGTAATTTTTGGTGTAGGACGTGATTTACCATGTCGATCATGTTAACGGCTATTTGGAGATTGATGATGATATATAATTTTCATGTGAAAAAAAGTCTAAGGGTTTGTTTGAATTTGCGATTTCAAAAAGTACGATTTGAAAAAACAAATTTTCTGCGTTTTCAAATCGCAATTTTAAAAAAATGTAATTTCAAATTATTTATTTTCTGTGATTTTGTTTAAAATTGGACTTCTTGTGCAAGAAATCATAATACCAAACGCATTCCAAGAGTGATTAATAATTTATTTTTCTGTGAGGATGATGGTGTAATTTGATAACCTGATTTCTTTTTTTTTTTGGGTAGAGGCTACTTGAATAGTGTATCACTAGCACCTTTGGCAGTTTAAAAATTGGTAGATGACGAATGCAATATTTCTTACAAAGAGAAATAATTCTTGTACATTTTTTGTGTAAAAAGAGATGTACAAACTGCATCCATTCCGTCTTCTACGACAGTTAAACTTTAAATGAGGACTGCGGGTTTGGATTGAAGATTAAATAAGATGAGACAAAAAAAAAAGAAAAAAAAAAAAAGAAAAGAAAAAAGAAAAAGGTGTAAGTAAATTATAGGGTTGCTGAATTGAAGCACGCCCAGATACTAACTCCAATAGATGCCTCAGGCGTGAAGAGGAAAGGCTGGCAAAACTCGACCCCAATCCCCCCAACCCCCCACCCACCATCATGCATACATGTAACATCATACATTCTTATTTGCTTTATACCATGCATGCATGCACTTCTTTTAATTAAATAGCATATTAAATCTCGTTTTCACCATATATATAGGACAAAGTTTTCATATTAAATTTTACTACTTTCCCAGTATGGTGAGAAATTTACTTAAATTATAAACTAACATTATTAGCCCTTGATTATTTCAATGTAATTGTCTCCTTGTGATGTAATCCCAATGAGCACCACCCTAATCTTTTGTACCTATTAATGGGGTTAATTCATAAAATAAACACAAGTGGCCGGAAGAAAATCTGTCGTTTTACAAGTTCAAATTTCAGTGCTTTTTTTAGATGCATTCTCTCTGCCAGTTTCCATTCTCTTTCTATTCCTCTATTCTCCCGGCCGCCTGTTCCACTTCAAACTCCTATAAAAGATTCCACCCCATCTCCATCCCCATCATTTTGTTTATCTCTTTCTACCCAGCTATTTCTTTATATATACTACGGAATTTTAGAATATTTATAATAATAATAATAATAATAATAATAAAATGCCTCCTTTTGAGGATCTATATACAATTAACAGAGTAGATGGGGTTTAGGAGGGGTTTTCCTGTTGCATTGAAAACTTGAAGCTCACCAACACAGTGAAAATAGTTATTGTTGCTTTGATTTCAAGGAGAAACAGAAGTAATTCTTAAATTAAAGCATTCATCAAAGTTAGATGGGAGAGAAAACTTTTTATTTGAAAAGGACTTGACTCTATTAATTATCTGCATTACCAACTCAGTGTCCAAACAAGTTAGTTAATTCCCCCACTTTTTTTTTGTTTTTTTTGGTGCCACATATATATATGAATAGCATCTTTGTGGAATTAAGTATTATAATATTTATTTAGCATTTTAGAAGAAAATATTATATAAACAGCTAGCTTTTGCGTAATGTGAAATAATAATGCATGTAAATTATGTAATTAACAATCTGCAGCAACGTACACCGCCGTGGTTGGCAAATTAAAAGGGAAACAACCGATGATGATGATGATGATAAGCTGAGCCACAAGCATCAATGACCAAATTAAACCTCCCACAACTCTACTCTACTCTCTCTATGATGATATTTCGTTTTTCCTATTAAATGAATTTTGTTCCTATTCTCCATTTCTCTCTACTCCCACCCAAGAAAGTGACAGAATCCATGTGGGTAATTCCAAAATCTTCAGTAGGGCATTCCAGTCATTCCCTCTCCCCACCCTCCATTTAATATGGCGCCATTCCTTTCCCCACCAGACAAACAACGCACAACAAAAACCAAAGCGACATGAGAACTCCCCAACACACCAAGCCAAAACAAAGGCAACCTTAGAAACTGTCTGTCTTTTGCACAGAGAAAGGGGACGAGGAAGAGAAGAGGGGATCCGAACGTGGCTTTGGATGGCGAGCGGGTGGGTCAAGTCGTTGCACTGCAAATCGAGAGCGTTCGAGGACGTGTACCACCCCAACCCGAAGCGCCTCATACCCAGTGCCAGTTGCAGAAAGAGCGTGCAGAGCATTAGGGACGTCATCGACACCACCAAGCACAAGCCTAGAAACCCCAAGTCCACGTCGCCCAACAGACAATCCGCTTCAAAGCATCCGCGACCCACCAAATCCGAACCCATTTCCGCCCCGGAAAGCCGGCCCCCCCGTGCTCCGGACCCCTACCTCCCGGCCCTGACCGAGCTGCATGAGGGCCACCCTTCTCGTAACGTCGTAGAGATTATCTTCCACACGAGCTGGAGCCCCAAAGCCTTTGCCGGTCGGGTCGAGATGATTTTCAAGGTCCAGAACGGGTCCAGGACTGTGGCCCGCTTCGAGGAGTATCGCGAGGCCGTCAAGTCTCGGTCCGGTTCGGGCGGGCCGACCGGTGGTGGCACGTGGGAGGAGAATGCACGGTGCGTGGCGGACGGAAACGAGGTGATGCAGTTTCACTGCCTGGGGCCAACGTCTGGCGGCGGGGTGTACGACGGGCGGGGCGGCGCGTGGGCGTTTCCGGGGTCGAAGGGATCGGCGTTTTGCACGTTCTCCGGCAGTGGTGGGGCACACGAGAGCGCCGGCGGTGGAAGGGGCAGGAGGGCCATGCTGGTTTGCCGGGTCATAGCGGGTAGGGTGTCGAAGCGGCTCCGGATCGACTCGTTGTTGGATGGGCGAGTGGGATTAGACTCGGTGAGTGGGGACAACGGCGAGTTGCTAGTGTTTGATTCGCGTGCGGTGTTGCCTTGCTTTCTTATCATCTATAAATTGTAAAAATACTAGGAAAATTTTCATTTAATTTTTTTTTTTTTTGAATGGGGATTTGATGAAGGTTGTTCTTTGCATTTATCAACACAATTTTTCATTTTTCTTTGTTTGGGTGGTGGATGGTTGAGTGTAATTAAGAAAAGTTGTGTTGATGAATGCTAATTAACCAATTTACCGCTTAATTTGCTTTTGTAGATTTTGGTGGCCACCAATACCATAGTTAGTGATGGTATAGGTACGGTGGTGCCAATTAATTTAATGGATGTACCGTTTCATTTCATCGCAATTAAGGGGTTTTATTTATGTGATTGGCGTTTCACCATTGGTCATAAGAAATTAAGCCTCTTTGATTTGTAAAATAAGACTTTAGAATGTAATAACTATTCTATTAGAATAGCTATTTTTTTATTTGGTAAGAACTTATTCTTTGAAATAGCTATTTCAAAGGAATAACTATTCCCTTACGAAGAGAAATAGCTACTCCTAGAGAATAGACAACATATTTCTAAAAATAAAAAAACCGTATTTTTCTTTAATTTTTTCAAACTAAACTTAAAAAAAAAAAAAAAATTTAAAAATTTAAAATTTTTTTAAAAAAAAACAAAGAATTTAGATCAGATCTATGGTGGGTTGCACCCACATATCTAGGGTCCAATATTTATTTATTTTTTAAGATTTGAGTTTTTTTTGAAAAATAAAAAATTATGTAGGTTTTTTTTAGTAATTTTAAGTTAATTCCAATTGTGGTATATGCGTTATCACAAAATTAAGGAATTAAAATAATTATTTCATTCCACTCTTCCTCATTCCTAATAATAATTATTCTTTTTCCTAATAATTCGTCTGGTCGTGATTCACAGCAGGCGGCTTTGCATATTCAATTTTGTTTGTTTGTTTGTTCTTTGTTTTGTAGTAACGAAAGAAAGCAAAGGAAAATAAATGATTTAAGAGGAAGAGGAAGACTGGAAGAGGATAGGGACTGTTCGTTAGCCTTTTGGTTAATTGGCAAAGTAAAGCGCAAGTCACGCAATCGGATCTGTGTCTCCACCTGTTTTGGGAGAAAAAATTAAGGGCGATAGGTGGTGCATGGTCATTGGTCACACTCTTTGATAGTTGATAGATACCTTCCTTCATTCTTTACGCATAGGCTTTACTCGGACGGTCAACAAAAAACACAATTCCAATATCCTTTGGAATTTGGAAAGGGAAAGATTTAGACACTTTAAAGTTGAGTCTAAAAATCTGGTAATGGTTTTAGTTAACTTGTAGAGTTATTGGCAGCTATCCCAAGACAATTAACTTGTAATTGCTTAGCAGAATTACCCTTAATCCCCCTCTTACCAGAGTGAAATAATGTGGAAAGCGAAAAGACATGAATCTTAGAATCCAAGTGTACCATAACTTCAACATGAATTGTGTTGATGCTAAATTTCGGATATGAGACGTGTCAACTCCTGGTTGGTCTTCAGACCCCGAACCGTTTGAAGTGGAAAACCTTGAAACGACTTTCTCTATGCCCTGCAAGACAGAAGGACTGGCGGGGTTTCCGGCCGAGCCCCCTCCGACGATCAAGTTAGTATGAGCTCAACGAGGAGGAGAATGAGAGAATTTTATAAGATCAGAGAATCAGAGAGTTTTCCTGTCCTTTATTTTTCTGTGTTGATCACCTTTTATCTGTTTCCTTTTCCTCCCATTTCTTTATCCGTACTGCTATTTATTATCCTGAGATGCTCATCTTTTCTCAATTAATTCCCTTCGGTGGTCTCAGATGATCATCTCATGCTACAGTTCGTACTTTCCCATATGGCGGCGGTTGTCTTTGATTAGCAGGATCAAAGTTTTTAATGAAGTGATTCCCTCATAAAAGCCCTTATTTAATGCTCTGTTCCTCCTCTTCCTCCGTCCGAATTTATCCTGTTATAGCCGTTGAACTCTGCGCTCTTCCGGGGTCCCTAAAAATGTTTTTTTTTTCTTTGGGAAATTTCCCTAACAATTACCCTCCGAATTCTCTCTCCTTTCTCATAAGGAGACGGGAATTCCACCGGCGCTCTCCGGAAAATCCAGAGGTCGGGCCTAACACTGATCTTTCTTTGACGCTTGGGTCCCAAGAATTAGGTCCTCAATGTTGCAATTTCTGGCTATGGATCTCAGCTATCCCAATTACTCTTTGGCATCATATCCACTCCTCTTCAGGATGAGGAAGCAGCGCGTCCGTTACTTACCCTCCTTTAAAGCGGGCATTTACGCCACCTTAACTAGGGATGAATTCCGGCCACCCGAATCGGGCGGCCGTTGGGATGCCTTCACACTGGTTAATTGTACTCAGCTTTTAAGCTGGAGGCCCCTAAAATAGGCAATTATTCAATGACTGGAATATACCTTTTCGGTTACCGCGCTGACACTATCGGACGCCCGCCGCCATCAATCAGACAGTCACGTCCCCTCGTCTTCCAGAGGCTGTCGGCCTCATTATAAATATCTCCTTTCGGCCTCAACTCTGGTCATCTCTTCCATCGCTCATTCTGTTTCCATCTTCTTGTTTTTTCGGCTTCTTCTCTTCGTTGCTTCCTCCGATCACCATATGGCCATCACTCGCAGAGGAGACCCAGTAACCAGGGGTCACGTGGACACCCCCGGAGAGCCTGTTCCTTTGGCCGTTGTCCCCCTCCTACTGTCAGATCTGGGGCCGTTCGCTTGGTACCGCCGGAAGACCGATTAGAGTCGACTTGGTTGGCGAGTCACGAGGCGACTCTTCGGAGGGCTTACGATATCGGCCCGTCTGTCAGCGTCTACTTTCAGGAGCCCGGATCGCTGGGAATAGTCGGGGGCGAAGTTACCCTGATAGAGCGAATGCTTATGGCAGGGGTACGACTCCCATTCCCAAAGATCGTTCGCGAGGTGTGCGCGTTCCTTGGGGTAGCCCCCAGCCAGATCGCTCCGAATGGCTGGAGGTACGTGGTGGCGTCATCTATCCTGTGGCGGCAGGTCCTCGAAACTGAGATGGATGCCGCTCAGTTCTTCAGTATATACCGTGCATCTACCAAGGACAGGGCCGTCGAATTGCGAGTGCGCCAAGATCCGATATTCATTTACCTCGATTAGCGCAAGTATGGGAACAACAAAGGTTGGAGACAACAGTTTTTCCGGGTTTCCGGAGAATGGGAATGCCCTTCCCAGTCGGCTATTCCAGATTCCCAAAGGGTTCCCAGAGAGTGGAGGCCGTTGGTCAACGACTTACGGATCTTGCCCACGTTGAGCATTGCCAAAATCAAAGAAGTCAACGCCATGCTCTCCTTTTCGGCCAGGGCAGTCCAGTCGTCGATCGACTACGAAAACCTCGTTTCAGTTCAGAGCCTGAATGAGTGCTTTGGGTACCAAATCCCAAAGCAAAAAATAATCCTGGACAAGCGGGGGGCTCCGATAGCTGGGTGGTCTGTAACGACCAGCAGACCCATTCCGGGCAAGGTTCCGAAGAAGGCCGCCCAAAAAGGGAACACTTCAGGGAGGCAGGCCGATCAGTCTCCCAGGAGGACACGCGCCTCAAAGGTTTATCACCCACAGGCCCCGGCTTCCCGAGCTCCTGAGGCTTCCCCGAACAGGTTGTCTTCCGATTCGTCGATTGGTTCCGACGACTCCATTATGAGGGAAATCGACGAAGTAGTTGAAGCCTCATCCGAGGGAGAGGAGGGGAATTCTTCTCCGGCTGTGACGATCCTTCCCCGAGATCATCGTGCGGGTCCCCCTTCCCCTGGTTTAAGCGCTCGCTCACCCCCCATTTCTTTCGAGGATGTCGCCGAAGACATGGTCACTGCTGCTGTTCCCACTGAAGTGGTCGGGCGCTCCACCGTTTCTCCAGTCGAGCCCAACCCTCCTTCACGACCTGCGGAGGGCTCAGCTGTTCGACATGAGGTTCCTCCGCAGAAGCAAAAAGGGAAAAGGGTCGCTTCAGAGACCGACGAGGGTCCTGAGCCCAAAAGACTTCAAGCCCAGCGGGACAGCGGGTTCATGGTCGACCGGATTTTAGCCATGTCCAAGGTTTATGCTCCCCCGAGCAGCCGGAATCCTCCGATGGCTACTTCTCTTCCTGCGCCTACCACGCCTGTGCCCTCTTCAGATGATCCGGTTGATCGCCCGGAGGCCGAACCGACCTTCGGTGTTAATGTTGTTGAGGGGGACGAAGTTCTCCCCAGTAGGTCACCGACTCACTCACTACTGGGGGAAGACCCGGACACCTTCTATCAAGAGTTTAACAAATTACAAGAAGAAGTGGCTTCCGAAAGGGAGGCACTCGAGCAGGTCTTGCCGACACTTATTTCATCCACAAGACCCGAGTCCCCGGCTCGGGTCTCAGCCCACGCGGTCCCCGGAACTTCAACTTCTGCTCCTCCAACCACCCCTATAACCACCGGGCGACGGCCGAATTTCCAAACCGAAGGGTTGGCGGGATGTCCCTTGGAAGCTCTGAGTTCCCTGGTCACCCCAGACTATAGTCCTCAGTTTGGGCAGCTCCCAGTGGAAGGCTAGGCCGAACAGCTCACCGGAAAGATCCTCCAGGTACGTGGTTTGACAATCTCTACTTAGATAGTACTTTATCTCTCATTTCTACTCACGCATTGGTGCATTATCCTTGTTTAGTTCGCCGTGGATGTAGCCACATCTTGGAAAAGCCTCCGCGGCTCCGAACAAGACTAGTCCGAATCCATTCGGTCTTTAAGGGCTCGCGTGGAGGAGCTGGAAGAGGAATCCAGGGGGCAAAGGAGGGCCTTGGCCGAATCCGAAAAGCATCGGCTCAGGCTTCAGAAATTGTCCGAGCTCCAAGAGAGTACATTGCAGAGCACCCTAAACAGCTGCGAAAGGATGGTCAATGACATGGAGGCTCTGGAAAGCAACTTGTCTACAGCCCAAGCTCGCCTAAAGGACGCACTGTCCGAGAAGGTCAAACTTGAGGCTGCGCTAGAGGTCGAGCTTCAATCTTCCGGCTCTTTAAGGGCGACCATCCAGTCTCTACAAGCCGAAAATTCGGCGTTGAAGTCCGAACTGCAATCAACCCAAGCGGCTAGAGATTGAGCCCTGCTCGACAAGGAGAAGCTCTCCGGGGAAAGGGATCAAGCGTTGTCCGAGAAGGGCGTGGCACTTACTGCCAGGGACCAGGTTAAGTCGGAGCTCGAACAGGCTATCGCGGATAAAAAGCAAGCCCTCGACCTTCAGATCAGCGCGTTCGAGGAAAGGAGAGAAGCTATGGAGAGAATTGAAGAGCTTCATCTCCAAGTGGTCGAGCTTACAAGGGAGCTCTCTCGGGTTCTGAAACTCCGAGACGCATCATGGGCCGTGGGTTTCAACTGGGGTTTCGAGCACTACAGGGGTGTCGCCAAAAGCGCCCCAACCGGTGATGAGTCCTTCAAGGATCTCGATATCAGCACCATCCAGATCCCGGACGAGGCCTTGGAGACCATGGCCAAACTAGGAGTCGATCAGTTCCCCCATGTAACTGACTGGAGTCCGAAAACCTCTCAACCTGCTCCCGCCAGAAATTCAGAGCCAGGGTCTACTTCCTCTGCGTCCGGAGCGGTGCCATCTCCGGAGAGAGGGGACGCCCATCTTGGAGGAGAAGGGGCTCCTTCCTCCAGCAGCGCCCCCGGCAACCCCTGATAACTCCCTTCTTTCTTTTAAAATATCTATGTACTGTTTCACTTTGTTTTTTAATGAAAAGGAAACTGTATGTTTCATTTATTGCTGCCATTAATAACCATCTTGTCTGGCCTTACCCCATTAATGGCTACCGGCCCAAATTCATTTCCAATCTAGCTTTTCAGCGTTAGGTATACCTGCCATCGCGGGAATCGCGAATGCATTAAACAACTTCGCGCATATATATATATATATATATATGTACCTCCAGACTTCCCTCGTCCATCACATTTCCACTTCAAGTTCTCACACTTACCTTCTCTCATTTGGAGTCCTGATGCTCTTGCGGTTCCAGCACTTAGGCATGAAGCCAGAAGTGTCCCATTTCCGCACTTTAGTTCCCAATTCCAGCATCTTGACCCACTTGGATGCGCGATCTTCGGCTTTATCTAGTAAGGGAGGCACGATCTCTGGCTTTACGCCGGAGATATTCCACTGCTTATCACGCCCGGTCGGGAGTCCCCGGCCCTTACGACGAGTTCCTCTCCATGGAGACGCTGGTGGTGAAGGAAGATGAGACCTCATCTCCATGGAGACGCTGTCAGTGGTTGACACGCCAGGAGGACGGGAACCCAACTGTTCAAAGCAGCGAGACCGGCGACCTGTTGCCACATGACTTTCCTTCATGTACGCTGGCCTAAATATCTTACAACGTATAACTGTGTATTCTACCAATAAGCATGTTCTTTTTCTGCTTTAAAATATCTCCTTTAAAGATTATTCTTCTGTTATTTTCGAGCACTCACTTCCACTTTTAACTAACACAACTGAATAAAAGTATACGAACGTCACAGGGAGTGGGGTTGCTCACCTCACCCTTCCCCCCCAAATCCGTTCGTTCCTACGGAAAAGGGACGGAGGGATTTGTAATAAGAAAGGCATAAGCCCACGTCACCCCAAACGAAGTGGTTGGACGTTAATCCACTGTTAAGTGCGGGCTGCCGATCACCCTCGCTGTCCGAAACCAGGTGGGGTGCCAAGTCAGGGGTCGGACATTCTCCTGTAAATCCCTTCTTAAGGGCGGTCTCCACGTCACCTCCCTGTCCGAAAGCAGGAGGGGGCCAAGTCCGAGGTCGGACATTCGCCCGTGAATCCCCTGTTAAGGGCGGTCTCCAGGTCACCCCCCTGTCCGAAACCAGGAGGGAGCCAAGTCTGAGTCGGACATTCTCCCGTTAGTCCCCTATTAAGGGTGGGCTCCTTTCCACCCCCCTGTCCAAAACCAGGAGGGGGCCAAGTCCGAGTCATACATTCTCCCGTTAGTCCCCTATTAAGGGCGGGCTCCTTTCCACCCCCCTGTCCAAAACCAGGAGGGGGCCAAGTCCGAGGTCGGACATTCATATGGTTGGCTCTAATGCAGTTGAAATAGAAAAGTTAATTTACAGGAACAAAAAATCTCAAAAGTAGTACTTTTTAAGATGATCTACATTCCAGGCTCGGCACTGCTTTCCCTTGTCCTGTGGCTAGGCGGTAGGCCCCATTCTTGCTGGAGCTGACTATCCGGTATGGCCCCTCCTACTTTGTGCCCAATTTTCCATCGGCCGGTTCTTTAGTCATTAGGTTGACCTTCCGCAGGACCCAGTCGCCAACACTGAATTCCCGAGGTTTAACCTTTTTATCATAATACTTAGCTACTCGGCTCTGATAAGCTGCACACGCTGCATGGGCATCTTCACGCCTTTCCTGCAACAAGTCCAAATGTAGATTTATTCCTTCTTCATTCAACCCCGGATTATAGTGGGCTACCCTGAAGCTTGATGATCCCACTTCCACAGGAATTACTGCTTCCATCCCATAGGTTAAAGCGAATGGGGTCTCCCCTGTAGCAGTTCTGACCGTAGTTCGATAGGACCAGAGCACTTTGGGGAGATACTCAACCCAGGCTCCTTTTTTCCGGCCGAGCTTCTTCTTTAACATCTGGATCAGCGTCTTGTTGGTGGCCTCAACTTGGCCGTTGGACTTCGGGAACACGGGGGTTGAAAAGCTTTTTCTTATGCCCAGCTCGGCACACCATTCTCGGAAACGGTCACAATCAAACTGCTTTCCATTGTCGGTCACCATAGCATATGGGATACCGAATCTGCATATTACGGACTTCCAGAGGAATTTTATAACATTTTTGGTTGTTATTGCGGCCAATGCCTCAGCTTCAGCCCATTTGGTGAAGTAGTGGACCGCAACCACAATGAACTTTCGGTTACCTTTGCCCGGCGGCATGGGTCCGACGATGTCGACCCCCCATTTAGCAAATGGCCATGGCGAAGTAACTGAATGAAGATATTCCGGGGGGCTGTTTGATACACGGGTGAACCTCTGACATGCGTCACACGCTCTCACCATTTCCTTCGCGTCTCTGATCATCGTCGGCCAATAATATCCTGCCCTTATGATCTTGTTTGCCAACGCCTTTGCTCCTGAATGATTTCCGCACACACCGTGTTGTACCTCTTTCAAAACATAACTTGCATCTTCATCCGGCAAACATTTCAGCAGAGGAAGAGAGTATCCACGTCTGTAAAGAATCCCTCCGACCAGCACATAGCGAGCCGAATTCCGAATGACTTTTTGAGCTTCTGTCTTCCCAGGGGGGAGCTCTCCCATCTTCAAGTATCGCACGATTTCCGCTCTCCATTCAGGCTCCGCTTCATTCAGCTGCATTACCTCTGCATCCGACGATATTGTTGGGCGAGCTTTAACCAAGATCTTGCAGCCTCCTACAGTCACTGCTGGGTCTGTCCCCGAACCGATGCGCGAAAGAGCATCCGCCAGGCCATTTTCTTCTCTGGGGACTTTGGTTAGAACAACCTTATCAAAGTAAAGGTAGAATTGGCGTACCTTGTCCAGGTACTGCGACATCCTCGCTTCTTGGGCAGCATAACTCCCATTCACCTGTTCGACTACAACGCGCGAGTCACTCCTGACCTCCAAATTCATTATTCCCATCTCCCGGGCAATCTCCATGGCCGAGAGCACGGCCTTATATTCGGCTTCATTGTTCGTTGC
Source organism: Alnus rubra (assembly GCA_028654335.1). Taxonomy (NCBI): domain Eukaryota; kingdom Viridiplantae; phylum Streptophyta; class Magnoliopsida; order Fagales; family Betulaceae; genus Alnus; species Alnus rubra. The sequence goes on from JAJPGS010000952.1 coordinate 215,943, forward strand.
AGCAAATCCGAACTTGAGGGCATATCAGAATTCTTCTCGATTGGGACCCCGAAAAGCTATCCCGGCCCCACATCTTCCCCCCGCCGACGAGCCGTCTACATAGACAATCCAAGTTGACCCCTTTGGCAGTTCCTCCGCATTCGGTGTCTCATTCATTTCTACTACGAAATCCGCCAGAGCCTGCCCCTTTACAGCCGTCCGGGGGTGGTATTCAATATCATATTGCCCTAACTCGATCGCCCAATTGACCAATCTTCCTGACAAATCCGGTTTCTGCAATATTTTTCGGAAGGGTATTCTATTAATACCCGGACAGCATGTGCTTGGAAGTAGGGTCTTAACCTTCGTGCCGAAATTACAAGAGCATATGCCAACTTCTCTAGGCGGGGATATCGTTCCTCCGCCCCGTGCAATACCTTGCTCATGAAATATACCGGCCTCTGCTTGCCTGACTTTTCGCTCACTAGCACCGAACTGACCGCGGTCCGTGAGACCGCAAGATACAAATAGAGGATCTCTCCTTCTACTGGACGACTTAGAAGCGGGGGATTAGTCAAATAGGTTTTCAACTCTGCAAAGGCTCTCTCACACTCTTCCGTCCAGCTGAAGGCTTTCTTCAGGACCTTAAAGAAAGGCAGACATTTATCCGAGGATCGAGAAACAAAACGATTCAGTACCGCCAGCCTCCCCGTCAACTGCTGTAGCTGTTTTGTCATCCGGGGGGACGGCATTTCTAGAATGGCCCTCACCTTGTTAGGATTCGCCTTGATTCCCCTCTGCGACACCATAAATCCTAAGAACTTTCCAGAATCAACACTGAACGCGCACTTCTGTGGGTTCAATTTCATGTGGTACTTGCGCAGTGTATCGAACGCCTCCGCCAGGTCTGCAACATGATTATATGAGGTCAAGCTCTTGACGAGCATGTCATCGACATACACTTCCATGTTTCACCCGATCTGTGCTTGGAACATTTTGTTCACGAGCCTCTGGTAAGTGGCCCCAGCATTCTTCAGTCCGAACGGCATTACTGTGTAGCAATATAGCCCCCGATCAGTCGTGAACGAGGTTTTCTCCTGATCGGACTCCGCCATACGTATCTGATTATAACCGGAGAAAGCATCCATAAAGCTCAACACCTCGTGCCCCGCTGTCGAATCGACGAGCTGATCAATCCGGGGAAGGGGAAAACAGTCTTTCGGACAAGCTTTGTTAAGGTCCGTAAAGTCCACACACATCCTCTATTTCCCATCCGTTTTTTTCACCAATACCACATTGGCCAGCCATTCCGGATAATCAACTTCTCGAATAAACCCAGCTTCAAGCAACTTCCGCACCTCATTCGCAATCGCCCGGTTGTGCTCGGGTGCAAAAGGTCTTCTCCGCTGCTTCACTGGCCTGCAATTCCGATCAACATTTAATTGATGCTCGATGACGGAGGGGTCTATTCCCGGCATTTCACTGTGTTCCCAAGCGAAGACATCAACATGGCTATGCAGAAACTCCACCAACTTCTTCTTCTCTGCCTCCGGAAGCTGCGCTCCAATCCGAAGCTTCCGATTTTGGGGTCCGACCGTTACATCTTCTAAATCTCCGGTCGGACTCCTTGTCTGTAATTGCTACTTGTTTGAAGGGCCCACCCCTATGTCGGGGCGCGCTCCACTGGAGGGGTTTCCTAAGGAGATATTATAACATTTACGAGCTGCTTTCTGCTCCCCTCGGACTACCCCCACTCCATCATCCGTCGGAAACTTCATGTAGAGATGGGGTATCGACGTTACCGTCTTCAACTTGGTTTGCGCTGTCCTTCCAAAAATAGCATTGTAAGCCGATGGTTGATCAACTATAAGGAACTTCACCGGAATCGTCTTCTGTGTTGGGGGGCTCCCCACGGTAACTTGCAGCTCAATCGATCCCAAAGGCATCACCTGCTCTCCGGCAAATCCTACCAAAGGGAAGCGGAAGGCGTAAACTTTATCCTTGCTAATTTTCATCAGATCGAAGGCTGATTTATATAGGATGTCGGCAGAACTGCCGTTGTCCACCAAGACCCGATGTATCTTATGATTCGCTATCACCATGGTCACCACCAAGGCATCAGAGTGGGGCAGGTAAACCCCTTCATAATCTTCGTCCAAGAAGGCGATAGTTCAACGGCCTCGCGACCGAATAAATGGACACCTCCCTCATCTCTCGAGCATATGATTTTCGGGCCGAATAAGTTTTGCCCCCTCCTCCGAAACCTCTAGCTATAGTTTGAATTTCTGGGAAATCACCCGACCCATCCTGCCGGCCGCGACTCCTACTCCGTTCTCGTTGACGCGCCCTCTCCGCCTAGAAGTCTCTGTCAGGTTGTCGAGCCGGCCTCCTCTCTTGGCGATACGGGGGTCGCCCCGGACGTGCATCCCGTCCGGACGAACCTTGGCCTCCGGTTGCCCTGTCCGGCGGAAGTTTCACCGTCAAATCTTTGCGCTTTCCCAGAAAGCGTGTCAGCTTACCATCAGCTATGTACTTCTCCATTATCTCCTTCAGGGCAATGCATGTGTTGGTCCAGTGGCCGAATGAGTCGTGGTAGTGACAATATTTATGGCGATTACGCGGATGCGGTTGACCCTTTATTGGGGACGGATCCTTGTAATTCGGGTCTTTTCTAATCTCCATGAGAATTTCTTTAGCTGGGGCATTAACTGGCGTCCAACTGTAATTTTCAACCCTCTTGACGGGTTTACGCCGAGCAAACTCTTTCCTCGATGGAGCGGCCCCTTGTTTCGATCTTCCTCCATCCCCGTGACTCCCTTTGTCAGTTTCCTCGGTTTCTCGGAACGCCCGGAGGGTTTCTTCCTGGTTCACGAACTCTTCTGCTCGATCGTAAAATTCCTGCAACCTTTCAGCCGGCCTCCTTGCCAGGTCTGCCATGAGGGCACCATCCTTCCTGATTCCTTGATAAATGGCATAGTGGATGAATTGCTCATTCTGAGTCTCCGCGGCCAATCTCTCTTGGTTGAAGCGGAGCAAGTAACTTCTCAATGACTCCTGAGGGCCTTGCTTAATGGTCATTAACTGTTGAGCAGGCTTCTTCCGGACAACACCGGCCACAAATTGAGACGCGAACTTCCTGGCGAGGCTTTCAAAACTCAAGATCGAGCGGGGCAGCAAAGTCCTTAACCATTCCCGAGCTCCCCCTGCCAAAGTAAGGGGAAAAGCTCGGCACGCAACCTCGTCTGGAGTAGCGTGCAGCACCACGTGCGCACGAAAACTTGCCAAATGTTCAATAGGGTCCCCCAATCCTGTATACACGGGTATTTTGGGCATTTTGAACTTACTTGGGAGTTGGCATGACATTATACGATCAGTAAAGGGGGACACAACGGTAGAAAACAAGCTATCAGTCAACAAAGCTTTCCCCTTAATTCCTACTTGAGTGGAACCCATCAAATAGTCACACTGTTGCTCTAACTTAGTTAATTTCTGAGCCCACTCCTTTTTCACCTTCTCATTCTTCCTCATAAGGTCGGCAAGCTCAACATCACTGTTGGACTCACTCTCACCTTCGACCGCTTCTTCCGAACGTCCACCTTCACGTTCGAGATTCACCTGATCACCCTTTGACAAGTCTTTTTGAGTTTTTGGTCGCTCCGTTCGGTCTCGTTCCTGCAACTCCTTCTCGAGTTGCGCTACTTTCTCATTCAAGCCGACTATCTCCGCCTGGGGGTCATGTGAAGTCCCTGGTTCTTCACGCATATTTTCTTCAGTCATACTTCTTCGAGTTAACCGCGTACTCACCATAGAAGGTTCCAAGTATGCTTGTATTCGCGGGAACACGTGACCACGTCGTTCCCACAGACGGTGCCAAAGTGTTGATGCTAAATTTCGGATATGAGACGTGTCAACTCCTGGTTGGTCTTCGGACCCCGAACCGTTTGAAGTGGAAAACCTTGAAACGACTTTCTCTACACCCTGCAAGACAGAAGGACCGGCGGGGTTTCCGGCCGAACCCCCTCCGACGATCAAGTTAGTATGAGCTCAACGAGGAGGAGAATGAGAGAATTTTATAAGATCAGAGAATCAGAGAGTTTTCCTGTCCTTTATTTTTCTGTGTTGATCACCTTTTATCTGTTTCCTTTTCCTCCCCTTTCTTTATCCGTACTGCTATTTATTATCCTGAGATGCTCATCTTTTCTCAATTAATTTCCTTCAGCGGTCTCAGATGGTCATCTCATGCTACAGTTCGTAGTTTCCCATATGGCAGCGGTTGTCTTTGATTAGCAGGATCAAAGTTTTTAATGAAGTGATTCCCTCATAAAAGCCCTTATTTAATGCTCTGTTCCTTCTCTTCCTCCGTCCGGATTTATCCTGTTATAGCCGTTGAACTCTGCACTCTTCCGGGGTCCTAAAAATGTTTTTTTTTTTCTTTGGGAAATTTCCCTAACAAATTGTAAATGTGAATTTTCACAAAGATTATGGGTGTTGCCCCTGTCATTACACTCAAAAGAAATATTTTAGTTTTGAATAATTACTAGGGCATAATTCCAGCAACAACACTTATATTTTAATGAATGAAAAACATGCTATTCTTATACATATGTTATAGTTCAATTCTATATGGTTTATTCACGATATTAATCCATTCCCGACAGGGTTAAGACTGTCCCAATGGACCTGTATTACAATACCAGTGCCTCTGATATGTATGCATACCATCATATAGTAGCAGTCTGACTGAGTTTGACATTGGGTGGCCCATGCTACTAGCAAAGCCATAATCGTGACCCTCATTCAAGCATGGTGTGCTAGTTTCAAACAACCATTTGATCCAAGACCCATCATAACACATCATAAACATTTGACCATAAAGAATAACCAATATAATAGTAAACCCATAGCTGTTTTCCTGCATTGGACGGCGTACCATGTCATACAATGCAGTACAATAGTATGGTTCATTTATTGTCATTAGAAAATAAGTAATACTTATCTTGAAACAGTTATAAAATGTTTTGGAATTTCAACATGCTTATAACACACCATTAAAAAAAGCAAATCGTGCTCAGTCAACTGATATATCACTTTATACTGTGAAATCAGTTTTGTAAGTATTTACTTACCTCGTTCACTCATCCATAAATTTGGACATCCTGGGTTTCTGCTACTGCGAAATGTACTCTAAAATTAATAGTACTCATTTTTCTATTAATAAAACCCTATTTCAGTATTTCTGGCATCCTTCGAACGTTTGGCCATAAGAACGATCGTTCGACCCATGAATGGCTTGTAGAACGTTCGGTGGTTCAAGAATGCCTGAAAATCTAAAGACATTCAACTCTAACATGCTAACTCACGATTAAAGCTTTTAACATCATAACAAGAACATTTTAAAACATAATATTGTGACCATTTATGAAAATCAGGAGTGAGCATATACTTATGTTTAGAAAGAGCATTTTCTTTCTATAAAGCTTTGCATGCTTAAAATTTGTGAAAATACAAAGCTAATAAAGATAGAATATTAACAACATGAAAGAAAAGTTAAATAACAAGGGTTACCTCTAATGAGGATGGATTATCTTCCAGACTCCTTCATTTTTCTCTAGAACTTCCCTCTAATAGGAAGTAGGATAGGATAAGTGTATGGGGTAAAAATGGTGCAGGAAAAATGTAGGGGGGAAAGGGATATTTATAGGGAAAAGAATGCAAAAAATAAGAATCAATTGATCTGTCATTTGGCAAACGGTCTTCTAGTGATGCTCGAACATTCGTGTACTATTTAGGGTTAGATGAATGTTCATTTTAAGATTTCGATTGTTCGATGTACGATCTAGCACACATGCCGAAGGCGTGTAATGTACCTTCTAACACATAATACAACACGTCACTGAACGTTCACAACAAGAACTTCAAACGTTCGTGGTGGGAAATTCGAACGTTTGCGAAGGGAACTTCAAACGTTTTCAAAGGCATAAGGATGCTTGGTTGCGTTAGCTAGGGTAACCATCGATAGTTCGCGACAGAATGACGAACGTTCGTGCTAGGGTTTCATCGAACTTTCCAAGGAATAAGGAGAACGTTCGAGGGGACTCAAAATGTACTTTGTAAATAATTTCTTGAGTGATGGATTACAGAATTTTCCAAAGTTTTTAAATTGAAAAAATTGTTAGTATTTTTATTTGGGGCATCACAATAAAGTAAGCCTATTGACCAAGACATAAAATGGTGGAATAAGGATTTGACTGAAGCCATTTTTTCAAATGAAGCAGCTATAGTAATCAGCAAGTTACCAATTAGGCTCACAATTGGAAGATGTCCAAATTTGGAGGGGAACAACTATAGGTATTCTTTCTATCCGTAGTGCTTATCATATATGGAAAAGGAAAGACATGACGGTAGAAGAGGTGAATGTTCAAATCGGGCAAGTGATAGCGAAGTGTAGTGGATGATCTGGCAACAACAAATTCCTAATGTTACAAAGATGTTTTTGTGGAGAGCATATCATAATTTATTGTAGCGCCCCGACTTTCAAAGCAAGCCGTAAGTACGTCAATTCAGTCCCTCCAAATACTTAGGCTCCTAGTTAGCCTCACTCATCATGGATCGGACACTCAAACAGGTTTGTGTCTTATTCTTCCTCCTCCTCAACCACATCTATAAAAATTATAGGTGGAAGGGTGAGTCAACGACTGAGCAGGTTCAAGCAAACTGACCACTTATAATTTGAGCCCTCAGTTGTTTATAAAATATCTCATCACTAGTGTTTACTAGACAGTCACGTATGCAGGGTTTTCACAAAGTTGTTTTTGAAAATTAAAGGACTTCTAATTTTAACAAGTGTGTGCAAAAGTGTGCAACAAAATATCATAATGTGAAAAATAAAGAGACAGATATTTTGTTGACAAAGTGGAAACTCAATTAAGAGAAAAACCACTCTGGAGCAGCCAAACCCAGGATATCCACTATTCAGAAGACAAAGCTAGTTACAAAGCAGTAGCATTCACATACCCTTATGCAGTGGTCGTACCTTGAACTCTGACATATAACCCAACACGAACGCCTCCCAACCAAGTCACCTACTTGAAGGGGTCTTCAATGTAACCCTTTACCTTAGGGCCAACTCCTAAGATAGACTTTAGTTCAGCATAACAACAACACTTGGCGCCGTCCGGACGGTAGACATAAGGCGTTCGGACAGAAAATTGTGCGATCGGCTTTCCAAATTTCTCTGAAATTCTTTCTTGAATTGAGCCATGTCCGGATGGTGTTGCCCTAGCGTCCGGACGGTCGCACTTTAGCTGCATGCAATTTCAATATCAAGGGCTTGGCACGTCCGGACCATAACATCTGTCGTCTGGACGGTTGATCTGATGCACGTAATTTCCATATATGAAGCTTGAGCGTTCGAACCATGAATACTAACGTCCAAACGTCTAGATTTTGAATGCAAGACTTGCCTTATGAATGAGCACGTCGAGACGGGAATACACATCGTCCGGACGGTTGCAGCTGTCTTCCCATAACTGTGTCTGAGACAGAAACCCTATTACTTGTCAAACACTGAATGGCGTCCGGACGGTATTGCCACGTCGTCCGGATGGATGCACTTGAACGTTAGATTCTTCTCGAACTCTGAAGAGCGACCGGACAATTTGCCATTACGTCCGGATGGATGTAACTTTGAACAATTCAAAGTTTCTAGACACTGATGGGAGTCCGAACGGTATTGCCACCTCGTCCGGACATAAGTTGTTGACTGATGAGCGTCCAGACGCTTAGACTGGGTCGTCCGGGCAGAAACATGGGATCCGATTTCTCTAAGTTGGAATCTGCACAGAATCTTTCTTGGATACACAAAATAGCCTTGAAAACTGAAGTAGTCTTCTTGAAGCTTGTGACACTCGAACTTTGTCATAAAAGGCTCTTTCCATATCAGAGAAATAAACTCTGAATATCTGAAGACTCTGAAATAAACGGCATCCCTGTGAAAGCAACAACATTACATAGAAGTGATTTTGCCCAACAGAATTCAGCCAACACAAAAACTAACAAACTCCCCTTTTGGCCATTCTAGAACAAAAATCATTTGACCAAGTTAAAAATACATTCCCGGTCCAAAACTAACCTATACTCCCAATTTTTGTCTCAAAGGGACAAAGGGTAAATAGATTATAGAAAGACCACAGTAATAAAATACTCCCGCTTGATGTCTCAACAGGACAAGGGTAAACAGAGTATATAAAATCACAGACAAAAATCGTTTTGAAATCCTAAACAATAGGAAAATAGAGAAAAGTCTGCAAGTGGCCCAAAAGAAAGGAAAAAAAATCCTCCAAGTACCAAATCCTACTGATCCACTGAAATCAAGTAACAGAGCGAAAACTATAAAAAAAATATGGATTTGTACTATTTCGGCTTCTAGCTCCGAAAGCCAGGAACCATGGACTGAAAAACCTTCAGTCGCTTGATTTTGCAAAGCCTGAACCTGGTTATCCGCAAATTGACATCCTCTAAGCAACTGGTTTGCAAGATAAATGAGGAGATTCACCACTGAACCTCTAACTGATGTAGATCTAAGGGAGATGCTACGGAAGACTTTGCATGAGCATGGGGGAAGAGCTCATCTTAATCTTGAGACCTTTGGACTTTGAACATCCGACTTCAACAATAGCCTATTTTTCAAAGGACCCATCTGTCAGATATTGTGCTATAAGCTGTTGGACAACATATTCTTGAAAAGATTTAAACAAAAATATCTCCAAAAATACCATTACCAAGAAAAATTAGATCCTATTAGTTCCAAAAACAATATGGTATTTATGACGGCTATCAAATGAATGCCAAATAAACATATAAGCAATGCAGCAATTCATAAGGCATAAATATATCAAGATCAACCCAGCACACAGACATAGTAGGTTTTTTATGCACAATATCTCAAGAAAATATCCCAATCAACAAATCTTCCAATATTCTAAAAGCACAAAAACTTAAAAGAATAACGGAAGACACAATGAAGATCATGGAAGGAGAAGAGATGTGCAAAGAATGCCAAAATCTCGGGAGAAATCCGTGAGAAAAACACACAACATGACATGATAAATCAATAAAAAGGCAGAGATGTGTGTATGGCAGAGAAAGAGACGCAAGTCTTAAACCTATAGAGATCCCGTCTGGACGTGTCACTTAACCATCCGGACGGCTATTGCTAGGTCAGCGTTCAGCAAGACTGCTCTCATCCAAACTTAAGAATAGGTTCGTCCAGACGCTTCATACTGAAAACCTGAAACTGGAGAAAAATTTGCAGAAAATTATTTTTCCCTAAAGTTAGCTTCAAAACACGCATATATAATCAATTGATAAAGCAGTCAAATAGCATTGCAAAAATATGTAAAGATATAATTGAGAGTCAAGTATTCAATAAGCACAAATTTCCCTGCAGATAGAAATTTTAAATAGATTACTCAACTCATGCAATGCGTGTGTGTGTGAAAGCTTTCTGAATAAGGTATGAAGTTCACTGATATGACTTAAAGCAACCGGATTTTCTAAACAAGAGAGAAAATCAATGATAGATCAGTCAAAAGTCAAACCTTATTTTATTAGGGCCTGGCCACCCTCATTTGATACACTCCCCTTAAGATGCAACACCTAATTGCTTTACTTGTACCATGAAGGACAAGATAAAATTTTTATTTGCACCATGAAGGACAAGATATAAAGCTAATTCAACACATAAGTAGTGAATATATGCATATAACAAAGAATTCAAATGAATAACTGATTGTTTCTTTTTGGTGCTGCAACCTAGAGAGAATGCTAGAATTTTTAGGCTCTAGGTTCAATTAGCATATTGGTCAATTTGACCATCTTATCAAAGACATCTCTCTCATTAGAATTTTCAGAAGCAAGAAGTTAGAGAGGAAAATGATGTACCTTAAGGGAGCCTTGTATAATGCACATTATTTCATTGCATGAGAAAAACAACTATCTATCATTAAGATGCAACATGAAATCTTAGCAGCTATCAAACATAAACTCTCAATCATATATAAACATATTCAATTAATGCATAATGAACTGAGATATCAGGGAAAAACACATACAATATCTGAAAAGCTACCAAAAGAAAAAAATAAAATTCTGCATCTTCTCCCCCAATTTTTTTTTAATTTTTTTAATTTTTATGTTGAAAACAATAAAACAGGAAAAAAAAGAAAAAAAGAAAAACAACAAGGACATGCTCATGGAAAAGGAAATAACATATAGTCCCAGCATGTAAGGTAAAATCAATTCTGAAGAATGCTAACCATATTTGTGCAAAGAAAGTCAAACAACATTCTGTCTTGCAAGGGGAGTCCGGACGTAAGTTGCTGACTGATGAGCGTTCGGACGCTTAGACTGGGCCATCCGGATGGAAACATGGGATCTGATTTCTGTGAGTTGGAATCTGTACAGAATCTTTCTTGGATACACAAAATGGCCTTGAACACTGAAGTAGTCTTCTTGCAGCTTGTGACACTCGAACTTTGTTATAAAAGGCTCTTTCCATATCAGAGAAATAAACTTTGAATATCTGAAGACTCTAAAATAAACGGCATCCCTGTGAAAGCAGCAACATTGCATAGAAGTGATTTTGTCCAACAGAATGCAGCCAACACAAAAACTAATAGTTTTCAATAAATGTGTGGCTAAATAATAAACCATGTGATAGACAGTTTGATACATAGTAATAAAACATAAATATCTTCCTTTGCATTTTCTTACTACATAATTAACTCCACATTTTATAATATGAAGTAGTAAAACAATTTATAGCATTCTAAGTAAAACATCAGTTAAAATTAACATACTTTAGCACATAACATTGCATAACATAACATAACATAACATAACACAACATCTCATCATAACAATAAGTGAATTTATACTCCTACTTATCCTTGGGAGTTTGCTAAGTGCTACCCACTTAACCTCAAGGTGACTAATAATTTATCCCTCTTATAGCTTTGAGGTGTTAGGCGCATAATCCCCACCTAACCGCCGGGCCTTTACATGCATTCATACATAATTTCCATATAATATTATCATTTTCGCAAATCACATTTTTCTTCCAAAATTCAATCACATTTCATATATCATATTCTTTGAAAACACATTTTCATTTAACACATATGTAAAATATCTCAAAATATTTTCATATGTGTAATCAAAATAACAGGGCTCAAGAAAACATATATAACATGCTTTTATAAAATAATACAGGGTCAGTAAGTTTGAACTTACTGTTTAGGCTTATACTCTTAAGATGACTTTCTACGTCTTTGTATATTTTCTGCATTAATATTGTACCTCCATATTAGCATATATTCTTTATTTCTCATTCATAAGTCTTATTTTAAATCCTAAAAATTTGGATAGCATAGCGCCATGTTTACAATGTCATAATGCAACTTGGGCATCATAACGCAATATCTAAATATCTTAATATTATTTGGGCATCATAACAACATATCTAAAATATCTTAATATTATTTGGGTATCATAACGACTATGTAGCTTTACCACGTATTTTCACACGAGCATTACTACGGCACTAGTATAATATTTATCTAAAATTTCTAACATTACTTAGGCATTACAACATGCAGCGCTATTATAAAATACTTAATAATATTTAGGCAGCACAACTACGCAATCGTAATATTTAAAAGAATGATTGAATATAATATCATTCCCTGAGATATTCATTCAATCACACTTTCCCAAGCAATTTAGGCATTATATCGACATAATTTAAATTCTAATAATTAGAATTGACATAAACTAAGGATAAAAGAATTATACCTAGCACTCCCACTTCAAGTAGCTCCAAATCTTTTTTAAATATTTTAAGTATTTATTTATTTATTTTTTTTTTCTATTGTACAAGAGAGCGAGTGAGAGAAGGTGATAGTGAATTTTGTTACCGCATCCTATGGGTATTTATTGGTAGATTTTAGGGACCAAATTAGTATTTTTGATTAAAGTTTAGTTGGTACTTGATAGAATGTAGGTGCCGAAATCTGTTTCGTTTTCACAGTGGTTTTTCGATTCAAGCTTAACCCTTCAACGTTCATTTCTTGATTCTTCTACTGCACAGTAAAATCTTCTACATAGTTTGACTTGTCAACAACTAAGCTTATTTCTTTTCTTTTTCCTTTGAAAAGTCCTCCCTACCATTCAGTCAACTTCTCCTGGCCTCTTTCTTTTATTCTTTCTTCTTTTATTTCCTTTATTTTTCTACGCAAACTTTGGGGCTTCTTTTTCTCTTTGTTATTTCTTTTCTGTTACAGACTTGACCCATCTTAAACTTTTCTTTTAAAGTAAAGATCCATAATTAATCTTTGTATAAATTACATATAAATTTCCCACTATTTTAGTTAATCTACTTTAAATAAAAGAATTTAAATCTTAAATGTTAAACTATCCATAATGCGAATCAGAGCCTAGTTCGAACTATTCACTTCTCAGTTCAAACTGAGGATATAAAATTAGACATTGTTGGGGATAAAATTAACCCTAAAGACACGTGGATTCTGAAAACATCTCGGAGTTACGTCTCGGACATTCGTTCCGACCCAGCAAAGACCTCTAGGTATAAATACGCCTTGGTCTTAACATTCCAGGTGACGGTATAAAATATCCCGAGATCTCCTAGTCTGATCGGAGCGAACATATCTCGGATATTTATACCTCGGAGGTTGGGATATTTATAAATCCGAGAGGAGGTTCCTCAAAAGAAGTTTCTACACCCTGTTCACCATGGCACGATGCCTCGGAGTCGGACTCATCCCTTAAGACAAAGGAAGGAGCAGCACCAGCTTCTGGTGTAGGGGAAACTTCTGGAACGAAACCCCGAAAACTCACAGATCCCTCTTCAACGTTTACTCCAGATGACGGTACCGAAGGGGGAGTTCTCCTTGCACCCAAAGCAGCTAGAGGAATGTTCTGTTTCTTTCGCAAAGGAACATCTTCGGGAACTTCTTTGACTCTTTTAAATGGCCTCTTCTCGGTAACAGGCCTCGGAGATGGAGGGGCATCGTTCCTCTTCTTAATAGCCCCTCTCTTGGTAATAAGCTGTTTGTCTCTCGGGATGTCGTACCCAAGAAATTGCCTTAAGTTCTCCTCGGTGACAAGATTGTCAAAGTCAACTTCCTCAAATTTGTCAGCCTTGACCCTAACTGCGGACCACCCACTTATCTTCTTGACATCCTCCTGGTCGGATACGCTGAGTGAAGGGGGGTCGCTTCGGTCAGATCGTAGCAATTGCCAGGTCCGAGGCATCCTACGGTTCTCGGGCAGAAGAGTACCCTCAGGGCATTCCCACTCCCCAGAAACTCTGAAAAATTGCATTTCCCAGAACTTGTTGTTTGTTAGCCCACTCTTGAGCTTGATGAAGACAGGCGGGTGACGAACACACAGTTTAATCATTCCCTCTGAAGTTTGCCTCGGTCTGTAGATGTTGAAAAATTGCAGGATCTTCATCTCTTTCTTCAGCACGAGCCTCCAAAGAATGTACGAAGCAAATAAATACCTCCAGGCATTAGGCATGATTTGACTGGGTGCAACCATCAGAAATAGGACGAAATCCCGAGCAATCTCTGGAAATGGCAACTGGAGTCCAGCAAGGAACATCCTTTCAAACAAGGTGATGTCGCCGCCATCAATAAGCCGAGCTCCAGGTGCTTGACAGAACATCCTCACTGTTGGAGGAATTTCGTAGTTCAGACGAAGAACACCCTCATGCTTCGTAAATAGGGCGGTTTCCACCCTACTCTCCAGGGGAGAGAGATCCACGAAGCCGTCAGACCTTTTTGTCCGAGCCCGAGACGTAGCAGGAACGTTTGAAACAGCCTTCTTAGGAGCCATTTAAAAAGAAGAAGAGGAGGAACAGAGGGTACAGAGAAAGAAAAGAGTTTAGGAAGAAGGCGACAATGGAGGACCAAAAGAGAGAACAAGAAAATATCGAGGAATGAACAGTGAAAGTATTCCAAAACTTTAAATACCCCCTCCCCTACGTGTCCAAAATATCAAAGGGCGCCATCAGTTAAATATCTCTGAAAACTGAAAAGGCGCGCGTTCCGTATTCAAGAATTAAAATCGCTACCTCGATAGTACCGTGTCATGATGACAAAGGACGGCGGTTCAGAGATGACGTCGCCATTGGAAAAAGGAGCGGCAAGGTTTAAATGTTTGAACTTTTGAAAAGACGCGCCCTTCACAGTAGTAGGTACAGGTTGGCAGGCGGAAAGTAATTCTCTTATTTCTATTTACTCCTGAAAATTAGAGAATTATGGGGGTAACTGTTGGGGATAAAATTAACCCTAAAGACACGTGGATTCTGAAAACATCTCGGAGTTACGTCTCGGACATTCGTTCCGACCCAGTAAAGACCTCTAGGTATAAATACGCCTCGATCATAATATTCCAGGTGACGGTATAAAATATCCCGAGATCTCCTAGTCTGATCGGAGCGAACATATCTCGGATATTTATACCTCGGAGGTTGGGCAGAAACTACAAGACTATACAGGAAGTTTGAGTTGCAATTCGGTATAGAAGAGTATCTCGGTATGATAACCTCTCGGTGTGATAACATCTCGGAGTGATAACACCTCGGTGTGATAACATTTCAAACACAGTCACTTCGGTATGATAACATCTCGGCCTTACACAACCCTGTTATGGTGCGGCGATATCCCGAGATCCCCAAGTCGGAGCGAATAAGTCTCGGATATCATCACCTCGGAGGTTGGCTGAAGTATGCCGCAGTTGTCTTAGAATGCGATAAGGATAGAATCCCAGAAGATCAGGGATAAGCCACAATTCCATAATTAATGGGATAAGGTAGTTATTGATACGGAATTAAGATTAAAGAGGTACAAACGCAATCAATTTCGGACTCTACAATCTCATTCGAATTCCTTGAAGATAAGGTTAAAGTTCAACCAAGCTAGGACTCAAACTCCTAATCCAACTAGGCGTCAAGAATTCTGGTAAGACCGCAAGTCCGGCCTATAAATAAGACCGTCGCACCAGGTATGAAAGACGAATTCTCTGAGCTCTTGAGATTGAAAATACTCTTCAGAAAATTGATTTGAACTGACTTAGGCATCGGAGTGGGCGTAGTCGGCACCCCCGACGAGGTGTTTGTTCTTTTGTAGGATTGAAGTGGTAGATCAGAACCCAGCAGCGAATCACCAGGCGACACGTCACCATACCGGAAACTGTACCAACAGTTTAGCGCCATCTGTGGGAACGATAAGTTGTTCTTATGAAAAACAAATCCGTGATGGTGACTACGAGACGTTCCAACCCGGTTCAAAAACGAAACACGAGAAGAGGTGCCACCTACCAGCCAAGACGATGTTCATGGAGAAGCAGAATCTGCTGGACCAGAGGCCAGAATAACTCAACTGAGTCAACAGTTGGCCCAGGCACAGAAGAATGTGGAGGATTTACTGGCTCAGAATGCTCTGCTCCTAGCTGCTCAGACTCCGCCGCCATTCAATCATGATGCAGTCGAAGGGACAAACCCTGATGGAAACCCCGAAGGGTCAGGAGAGAAAGCCGGGCCGCGGAACGAGGACCAGGAGGTGCCCGTCAATCCGGTTCCACCTACGGACTCCGAAAAAAGGTTGCAGAAGATGGTCCAGGACCTGGGCGCAAAATACGACGCACTATCGAAAACAATTGATCAGAAATGTGATGGGAAGGAGTCTCTTGTTGACAACCTCTTTCGGCACAGGGAGTCAATATTCACCGAAGAAGTATCCAACTTCGATCTACCCGGAAGATTTAAGGTACCTGACATCCCTATTTTTTCAGGAAGTGAAGATCCGGTGGAACACTTGGACAATTCCGATCCCATGTCTCCCTGCACAAGACACCAGATGCTGTGGCATGCCGAGCTTTTCCTCTCACCTTGTCAGGAAAGGCCCGAGACTGGCTCAGGAATCTTCCCCTGAGGTCGATTGATTGTTTCGACGCCCTTGGGAGGAAATTCTTGACCCAGTTCGTATCCGGAAGAGCCAGAAGAAAACCCCAAGGAAACCTACTCTCTGTACGGCAAGGGCCAAACGAGTCTTTAAAAGACTATCTATGGAGATTCAACCAGGAAAAGCTAGAGACAGAAAGTGCACCAGATGATTTCATTTACGGTGCAATTTTCCAAGGGTTGAAGAAAGATGGACCTTTGATGGCGGACCTGGCGCTGAAACCACCAAAAGATCTTCATACCTTTATGGTAAAGATGGACAGGTACATCAATCAGGAAGAGACGCTCCGAGCCCTTCTCGATAATTCTCAGCAACAGCAACAGCCTTCCACCGAGAAGCCCAAGAAAAAGAAGAATCCCGAGCCCATACAGGACGCCGGTCCTGGAGAATACAAGAAGGCGAGGAAGAATTTCGGAGACTACAAGTGGACACCATTGAACGCCTCTCTCACCGAGGTGCTTATGGAACTCAAAAAAGATCAGAATTACCAGAGACCGAGACCTATTCCAGGAGATCCGCCATCGCGCCTGGGTCACAAATACTGTGCCTTCCACGATTCATATGGTCATCTGACCGAGCAGTGTGTATCATTGAGGCAATTGATCGAGAAATTGATCGAGAATGGGAAACTAGTCCGATTTCTCGTCAATGAGAGGAACCACCAGGAGCGAGACCAATATCCGCGGCCAAGGAGGGAGGAAGATTGGAATGAAAGGAGGAATTATCAACCGAGACAAGAAGAAAGAAGAGGAAGAAGCCGAGAGCCAGCACCGCGACCTCGGAGGGACGAAAGAAGGGAGAGAAGCAGGAGCAGACCTCGGGTGGCGGAGCAAGGCAATCTCCCTATCATCCACACTATCTCGGGAGGATTTGGAGGAGGAGGCGAGTCCAACTCGGCTCGGAAGGCGTATGCCAGGCAGCTGGATGATTTCGAGGTATATTCGGTCCAGAAGGCTCCAAAGTCTCAGAAATGTAACCCTCTGGTTATAGGGTTCTCTGATGATGATTATGCTAGGGTCTCACTTCCGCACACAGACGCCCTTGTGATCACCTTGACCATAGCAAATTATCAGACTCGGTGGATCCTCGTTGACACAGGGAGCTCGGCTGATATTCTGTTTAAATCAGCTTTTGATTACATGGGAGTTCCACGAGAAAAGGTGGTCCCGGTCTCATGCCAGTTACAGGGTTTCGCTGGAGAAAAGGTGCTGCCTCTCGGTTCTATTGATCTACCTGTAACGGCAGGGACTTATCCGAGGCAAAAGGTCATTATGGTGAAGTTCCTGATAGTTGACAGAGTCTCGGCCTATAACGCCATCATAGGGCGGACAGCTCTCAACGACTTCAAAGCTGTGACTTCAACACCGCATCTCAGCATGAAGTTTCCAACAGAAGAAGGAGTTAGAGTGGTTAAAGGAGATCAGAAGGAGGCTAGGCGTTGCTACAATCTATCCTTGAAAGATACTCCGAGGCAGCACAATCTGGGTGAAAAAACTAAGGAAGATAGAAAATAGCAATCACCGTTAGGGGAGCCTGTGGAAGCCTTGGAGGAGTTCGAGATAGGTGACTCAAGAGAGAAAGTTTATATAGGCTCACAACTCCCTCAACCCATGAAGGAAGATCTGGTGGCGTTCTTGAGGCGCAATAATGATGTATTTGCCTGGAGCCATGAAGATATGCCGGGGATTGATCCTTCGGTTATTGTCCATAAGCTAAATGTGGACCCAAATTATCGCCCTGTGAAACAGAGAAGAAGGGCTTTTGCCGCCGAACGAAACTTGGCTGTTACGGAAGAGGTAGAGAAGTTGCTGAAAGCTGGATTTATCCGAGAAGTGGTTTATCCCGAGTGGTTGGCTAATGTGGTGTTGGTAAAGAAGTCTAATGGCAAGTGGAGGATGTGCGTAGATTTCACCGATTTGAATAAAGCATGTCCGAAGGATAGCTTTCCTCTGCCTCGGATAGATTTATTGGTTGATTCGACGGCCGGACACGAGCTCTTAAGCTTTATGGATGCCTTCTCGGGATACAATCAGATCCACATGGAAGAAGCAGACCAAGAAAAAACTGCTTTCATCACAGACCGAGGCCTTTACTGCTATAAGATGATGCCTTTCGGTTTGAAGAATGCGGGAGCCACATATCAGCGACTTGTGAACCGGATGTTTCAAAATCAAATTGGCCGAAACGTTGAAGTTTATGTAGATGACCTGCTGGTTAAAAGTATTCAGGCAACCAGACACATAAAAGACCTCCGAGAAACTTTTAGGACTTTAAGGGAATACAACATGAAGCTCAACCCCACGAAGTGTGCCTTCGGAGTTTCTTCAGGCAAGTTCCTGGGGTTCAGGGTGTCACAGAGGGGCATTGAAGCCAATCCAGAGAAGGTCAGGGCTGTCCTTGAAATGGAAGCCCCGAAAACAACAAAGCAACTCCAACGGCTGACAGGAAGGATTGCGGCTCTTAATCGGTTCATATCAAGGTCAACAGATAAGTGCCTTCCTTTCTTTAAGATTTTAAGGAAAGCATTTATGTGGAGTGAGGAGTGTGAGGAAGCTTTCGGGAAGTTGAAGGAATACCTAGCCAATCCACCATTTTTGAGTTGCCCAACCGAAGGGGAGATACTCTATCTCTATTTGGCAGTATCTCCCTTAGCGGTAAGCTCGGCGTTAGTCCGAGAAGAGTCAGGAGTTCAGAAACCTGTTTACTTTACAAGTAAAGCATTACATGGCGTGGAAGAAAGGTACCCTCGGATCGAGAAGTTGGTATTTGCTTTGATTATTTCAGCCAGAAGATTGAGGCCGTACTTTCAGGCTCATGCTATCAGAGTCTTAACCGAGTATCCGATGAAGAAGGTTTTGCAAAAACCTGACCTCTCGGGAAGATTAGACAACTGGGTGATGGAACTCGGACAATTTGATATCGAGTTTCATCCTCGGACGGCTATCAAAGGACAGGTTCTGGCAGATTTCCTGGTAGAATTATGCAACATTCCTGAAGCAGAAGAACTTCCTAAGGAGTCAACCTGGGTTGTTTTTGTAGATGGCTCTTCAACACAGGGCAGAAGCGGAGTAGGTGTCCTCCTCAGGAATCCTGAAGGACAAGAGTTCAGTTTTGCTGTGAAACTGGATTTCGTCACAATGAACAATGAAGCTGAATACGAAGTGGTGATAGGGGGTTTGGCATTATCCCGAGAGATGGGAGCAACTAATGTCGAAATCCGGAGTGACTCTCAGGTGATCGTAGGCCAAGTCCAAGGACAGTTCGAAGCACAAGAAGACCGAATGGCCAGGTATTTGGAAGAAGTGCGCCGATTCCAATCCTATTTCGAAAGGTTCGTCATCACAAAGATACCTCGGGAGGAAAACATCCGAGCCGACGAGTTCTCGAAGATTGCCTCGGGAACAGATGAGGAGATTGAAGCATCTAGAAGGCAAATTATTGTTCTGACCGAGCCGTCGATAGCCCCGAAGGACAACGTTATGGAAGCAGATTCAACACCTGAAGAACCAGAGTGGGCAAGGGAGATAATTCAGTTCCTCAGACAGGGGTTGCTGCCCGAAGACAAGGTCGCGGCTCGGAGGGTGAAGATGCAAGTGGCACGGTTTTGCCTTCTCGGAGAAATACTGTACAAAAGAGGATATTCCGAACCCCTGCTCAAATGCCTCTCCAAGGCCGAGTCGAATTATGTTCTTAGGGAAATCCATGAAGGTGTGTGCGGAGACCACTCAGGAGGAAGGTTGCTGGCGCAAAAAACCATCTTGTACAATCAAAAAGATTCGGCTCTTCTCGTCAAAACCTGTGACAAGTGCCAGAGGTTCTCAAGAATTATGAAAGCAAGTCCCAAGAAGCTTACCCCCCTCACTTCTTCATGGCCATTTGCGAAATGGGGGGTGGATATAGTTGGTTCAATGCCGGTAGGGAAAGGTGGACGGAAGTTCTTGGTTGTAGCTGTAGACTATTTTACTAAATGGGCGGAAGTAGAAGCATTAGCAGCTATAACCACAGCGAACATTATAACTTTCCTCTGGAAGTCGGTGGTGTGCCAGTTTGGGATTCCTCATGCTTTCATCACGGATAATGGGAAGCAGTTTGACTGTGAACCATTTCGGAAGTGGTGTTCGGAGCTCCGTATCCGAAACCATTATGCTTCGGTACTATACCCAAAGGCAAACGGTCAGGTAGAGGCGACGAATAAGACCCTGGTAAAGACTCTGAAGAAAAAGCTTAATAAGAAGAAAGGAGCATGGGTTGAATATGTTCCAGAGGTGCTGTGGTCGTACCGAACCACAAGAAGAACTCCAACAGGCGAGACACCATTCTCACTTACGTATGGAACCGAGGCGGTGATACCAGTCGAAGTAGGATCTCCAAGTTTCCGTGTAGCTCACTACAATCCAGGACTCAACGACGAAAAAGCTAAGGTACATCTGGATCTTTTGCAGGAGAAAAGAGATGACACTCAAGTCACATGGGCAGCATATCAGAATCGAACGGCTCGGTACTTTAACAAACAGGTGGTACCCAGAAAGTTCCAGCTCGGAGATTGGGTACTCAGGAAGGCAAAATGGGACCCGAATGGGAAGGCCCCTATAAGATAGTAGGATGCCATCAGAAGGGGGCTTACCGCCTAATGACCGAGACAGGGAAGATACTCCCGAGATCATGGAATGCCGAGCACCTGAAGAAATATTTTATGTAATTTTTTGCTTTTTCCAAACAATTTCATATTTAATAAAGAATGTTTATTTCCAGCACATATCAACAATTGCAGAAATCCGAGAATCAATCTGAGTTATACTTAGAAAAGAATCCACTTGCACTCTTTCCTCGAACAACCCGAGAGGGTCATGGAAAGGATGCAGAAATCCCTCGGCTAGGGATTATGGGAAGACTGAGAATGTCCGAAGCTTCTCGGTTAAGTCCAACACCGAGAGCAAGAAAGAACAGATAGTCTCCTAGATTTGACCAATCTATGAGCACCAGTCCGAGATAGCATGGAAACATTTCTCCTCCCCAAAGATGATCAAGCTACATCAGCATCCATCTGACTCCCCACCTCGAACGACTCGAAAGAGTTATGGTGGGGATGTTCAGGAAAGAAATCCGCCCGAATCCTTTCCTCGAACAGCCCGAAAGGGTCATGGAAAGGATACAAAGGGTTGAAACCCCTTGGTTGGGGGTTTCCGAAGGATGAGGACTAGAATCCGCCCGAATCCTTTCCTCGAACAACCCGCAAAGGTCATGGAAAGGATACAAAGGGTTGAAACCCCTCGGTTAGGGGTTTCCGAAGGATAAGGCTAAGGATATCCAAAGAAGAATCAACCCGATTCCAAGGACACAGAGGGTTGAAACCTCCCGGTTGTACGTTTCCAAAGGATAAGATGATGGATATCCCGATTAGAATCCGCCCGAATCCTTTCCTAGAACAACCCGAAAGGGTCATGGAAAGTATTCAATGGGAAGAAACCCCTCGGTTGGGGGTTTTCGAAGGGATAAGATTAAGAATTGGTTCAAATCCTTTCCTCGAACGACCCGAAAGGGTTATGGAAAGGATACCACGACAAAGTTGAAAGATCTAAAGGACAAGATCATTCAAGATAGTCTATTCCTCAGATGACTTGAAGGGATTACAGAAAGAATACCAAAGTAAAAGACTCCTTCGAATGCTACAAGCTCAAAGAAGAGAGAATCAAAAGGTAAGAGTTTCATTCAAAAGATTTCATTCCATATTTGAAGTCCTTTACAGGTTGAGAGGATTCAAAAAAAAAAAAAAAAAAAAAAAAAAGAAAAAAAAAAAGAAGGAAAAGATTCAGGCCAGAGGACAGCTTCTAGCTTACAGGATCGTCAAGAGGATCCTCTTGGGGATCCGGTGCGTCGTCATCCCAACTTGGAACGTCTGGCATGAAGTCTTTTCCGAATTCATCCATTTCTAAGATTGCTCTCTCGGAAACCCAACCAGTTGCGGTCCAACTGTTTCGGGATCAAACTTATATTGGGGATTCGTTACCAAAGTTCGAAAGTTTTCGAAACCCCAATTACATCCCCGAGCCCAACTCTGGTCCCGAAGGAACGGCACATAGCTCAATTGTTTCAGATAGCGCTTGAGTTTTGCCCGATCCCAGTCGTATCTAGCTCTGTGCCTAATTAAGAGGCTCTCCGAGTGATCCTGCGCCTTAACATCCTTGTTTCTCTCGGGCTCAAGTCGTTCAACTTCAGCCTTCAGTTTATCCTTTTCGGCTTCGGCATTCAGAGCATTTTTGTACGCTTCGGAGCATTCGTTCTACACGGCCGACAAACGAATGGACAACTGGTCTGCACGATCCAGCTCGGTAGAAAGGCTTGCAACAGAACGTGTGTACCGCTCATTGGCCTCCAATACTTCTTTCTTCAAACGAGCATTGGCAGAACGCATCTCGGATGTAGTCGAGTACCGAGATGCGAGTTCCTCATCCTTAGATTGAAGAAGGGCCATTAGTGCCGCAACTTCCTTCTCCAAGCTCGAGATGCGAGCTTGCACTTCGGGGGCAGGAGCAGGAGGGGGCGCCGGACGATTTTCATACTTCTGCCAAAGAGCTGTCATCTTCACAATAAGCTATAAAGAGAAAAGAAAGCAAATTCAGAGTCAATAACCGAAAATTGGATAGAATGAAGGCCTGGTTTTAGAGATTTACCTGATAATGAGAAATAAGAATGCCTTGAGCAATCTTTTCGGGGGAAGAAGCCCCTGCATTTCCCAAAAACCCTTCGGGGATTAAGTTCTTTATGGCCTCCATTGGATGACCCAGAAGGCCTCTGCCCAAAACTTCGAAGCCGACTGAGACCCTAGAGGAAGAGCTGGGACCCACAGGAGGAACAGCCCCCGTATTTGGGGCCATCTCGGACTCTCTGGAAGTACTGGCCTCAACGCGAGATCCGCTCCTAATAGAAGACTCGGGATGCACATCTGCTTCAGGAGCGGTGTTCTCAGAGTCGACCCGAGACCCTTCAGGCACTCCGAGATGAGGAGTCGTTTCAGGTTGATTTGCACCCTGTACCTCATGAGCGGCGCCCAGCATGTCCTGAACAACCGCTTCCTGAGAAGTTCTTGGCTCTTCGATGTTTTCCACATCA
Organism: Alnus rubra; assembly: GCA_028654335.1. Taxonomy (NCBI): domain Eukaryota; kingdom Viridiplantae; phylum Streptophyta; class Magnoliopsida; order Fagales; family Betulaceae; genus Alnus; species Alnus rubra. Next base: position 239,078 of record JAJPGS010000952.1, read on the forward strand.
GGGGCTCCAATTTGAGTTTCAGATTGTTCAAGTATAATACATGGTGCTTGGGGGGTGGCGTGCCCCATTTCACAGTCGTCCTCGGGAAGTGGTGGAGTTTCTGGACGTTCTGAGGAAGGAGTCCGAGGAGTGCCTTCGGCCGCAAACTCTTCGATAAAAGGCTCATCTCAGGGGGTGCCAGCGTCTTCACCCCTCTCTTCGAGAGATTCATCACCTGAAGGAGCGGACTCTTGACGTACCTCCTCCGCATCAGAAGGTCTTATAACCGCCTTGCCCAACATCCGCTCGGCCTCCGAGATTATTTCAGCAATTCGGTCTTGGGCTGTGAACTTCCGCTTTCTGGCTGGATGTTTTACACTGCGCGTGACTTGTATATCTCGGGCCTCAGGAATAGCTTCATCTCCTTCTCCAGATCTCTCTGGTTCTGGGGTAGTCACCATAGAAGCTCCGAGAGGAGGTTCCTCAAAAGAAGTTTCTACACCCTGTTCACCCTGGCATGATGCCTCGGAGTCGGACTCATCCCTTAAGACAAAGGAAGGAGCAGCACCAGCTTCTGGTGTAGGGGAAACTTCTGGAACGAAACCCCAAAAACTCACAGATCCCTCTTCAACGTTTACTCCAGATGACGGTACCGAAGGGGGAGTTCTCCTTGCACCCAAAGCAGCTAGAGGAATGTTCTGTTTCTTTCGCAAAGGAACATCTTCGGGAACTTCTTTGGCTCTTTTAAATGGCCTCTTCTCGGTAACAGGCCTCGGAGATGGAGGGGCATCGTTCCTCTTCTTAATAGCCCCTCTCTTGGTAATAAGCTGTTTGTCTCTCGGGATGTCGTACCCAAGAAATTGCCTTAAGTTCTCCTCGGTGACAAGATTGTCAAAGTCAACTTCCTCAAATTTGTCAGCCTTGACCCTAACTGCGGACCACCCACTTATCTTCTTGACATCCTCCTGGTCGGATACGCTGAGTGAAGGGGGGTCGCTTCGGTCAGATCGTAGCAATTGCCAGGTCCGAGGCATCCTACGGTTCTCGGGCAGAAGAGTACCCTCAGGGCATTCCCACTCCCCAGAAACTCTGAAAAATTGCATTTCCCAGAACTTGTTGTTTGTTAGCCCACTCTTGAGCTTGATGAAGACAGGCGGGTGACGAACACACAGTTTAATCATTCCCTCTGAAGTTTGCCTCGGTCTGTAGATGTTGAAAAATTGCAGGATCTTCATCTCTTTCTTCAGCACGAGCCTCCAAAGAATGTACGAAGCAAATAAATACCTCCAGGCATTAGGCATGATTTGACTGGGTGCAACCATCAGAAATAGGACGAAATCCCGAGCAATCTCCGGAAATGGCAACCGGAGTCCAGCAAGGAACATCCTTTCAAACAAGGTGATGTCGCCGCCATCAATAAGCCGAGCTCCAGGTGCTTGACAGAACATCCTCACTGTTGGAGGAATTTCGTAGTTCAGACGAAGAACACCCTCATGCTTCGTAAATAGGGCGGTTTCCACCCTACTCTCCAGGGGAGAGAGATCCACGAAGCCGTCAGACCTTTTTGTCCGAGCCCGAGACGTAGCAGGAACGTTTGAAACAGCCTTCTTAGGAGCCATTTAAAAAGAAGAAGAGGAGGAACAGAGGGTACAGAGAAAGAAAAGAGTTTAGGAAGAAGGCGACAATGGAGGACCAAAAGAGAGAACAAGAAAATATCGAGGAATGAACAGTGAAAGTATTCCAAAACTTTAAATACCCCCTCCCCTACGTGTCCAAAATATCAAAGGGCGCCATCAGTTAAATATCTCTGAAAACTGAAAAGGTGCGCGTTCCGTATTCAAGAATTAAAATCGCTACCTCGATAGTACCGTGTCATGATGACAAAGGACGGCGGTTCAGAGATGACGTCGCCATTGGAAAAAGGAGCGGCAAGGTTTAAATGTTTGAACTTTTGAAAAGACGCGCCCTTCACAGTAGTAGGTACAGGTTGGCAGGCGGAAAGTAATTCTCTTATTTCTATTTACTCCTGAAAATTAGAGAATTATGGGGGTAACTGTTGGGGATAAAATTAACCCTAAAGACACGTGGATTCTGAAAACATCTCGGAGTTACGTCTCGGACATTCGTTTCGACCCAGCAAAGACCTCTAGGTATAAATACGCCTCGATCATAATATTCCAGGTGACGGTATAAAATATCCCGAGATCTCCTAGTCTGATCGGAGCGAACATATCTCGGATATTTATACCTCGGAGGTTGGGCAGAAACTACAAGACTATACAGGAAGTTTGAGTTGCAATTCGGTATAGAAGAGTATCTCGGTATGATAACCTCTCGGTGTGATAACATCTCGGAGTGATAACACCTCGGTGAGATAACATTTCAAATACAGTCACTTCGGTATGATAACATCTCGGCCTTACACAACCCTGTTATGGTGCGGCGATATCCCGAGATCTCCAAGTCGGAGCGAATAAGTCTCGGATATCATCACCTCGGAGGTTGGCTGAAGTATGCCGCAGTTGTCTTAGAATGCGATAAGGATAGAATCCCAGAAGATCAGGGATAAGCCACAATTCCATAATTAATGGGATAAGGTAGTTATTGATACGGAATTAAGATTAAAGAGGTACAAACGCAATCAATTTCGGACTCTACAATCTCATTCGAATTCCCTAAAGATAAGGTTAAAGTTCAACCAAGCTAGGACTCAAACTCCTAATCCAACTAGGCGTCAAGAATTCTGGTAAGACCGCAAGTCCGGCCTATAAATAAGATTGTCGCACCAGGTATGAAAGACGAATTCTCTGAGCTCTTGAGATTGAAAATACTCTTCAGAAAATTGATTTGAACTGACTTAGGCATCAAAGTGGGCGTAGTCGGCACCCTCGACGAGTTGTTTGTTCTTTTTGCAGGATTGAAGTGGTAGATCAGAACCCAGCAGATCATTGAGAGAAAAACTGCGATTTTTCATGTGGAAATGTAGAGAAGTGGGAAGATTATATTTCCCTTGAAAGATACGATCGAGTGCAGCATAATGCGCTCGAGCGCATCCCCCGCACACAGGGCAAGCATCGCTCGTGCGCTGTGCCGCGGAAGCCTTTATGAACACCCGAGTGCGCTCGAGCGCACCTATGCTGACATGGATTCGCAGAAACCCTAGCTAGCTCTATCAATACCATTGTTTTCTCTTATTAGGGTTTTGAGGGGTAGATGTGCCATTTTGAAAATATGGTTTTTAACCTAATGTTTTGCTATAAAAACCCCATGATAGGCACCACTTAAGGATTCACATTTTTTTTTAGAGCATGTTTTTAGCTCTTTTCTTTCTTTTGTAATTTAGATTAATTCTTTCTTTCTATCTTCTCTATTCTACTTTAGTTTCTTTTATTTTTATGTTTTCATTACAATTGTGTTTGGTGTTTTTAGTCATGAGAGGTTAAAACCTCATCATTGATAACACCTACATTCTTGTCATAATATTTGTAAATTCGATATTTATAAGATTATATTCAAGGTCTATTTCAGCTTATTGATTCATGTCTTTAGATTGAAAATTTTATTATTATTCAGTGGATATTTGATGTGTTTTAACCGATGGATACATTGATTGATTTCTTTGAGAATAGATATCCATTGTTATTTGTTTGACAAATGGATACAATGGATGATTTGATTTCAAATGGGTAATCGTTGTGAATTATCTTTGAGTTGAAATCATCAAATGATTTCACAGTTTATTGTTAAAGAACTTGAATATGAAACACATTTGAATCGGATTTATGAATAGAGTGCAAGAGAATGTAGTGTTTGATTTTGTTTGGAGGATTCCAAAACCTTAGAACTTTTCTTTTTGTTTATTTACAAATCGTGTTGATTTGTGAAAAAAAAATCAAGTTTTGTTTAAATTAGGGGTAATTACCTTTTTCCCCCATGAAATACCAAAAAATGCTCAATGCCCCCATAAACTACCAACTCGACCGAAATAGAGCATTCAACTACCAAAGACAACCATTTTCCCCCCTTCCGTCAGTCAAAGGGGTTAAAACAAACGGTCAACGGGTCATGTGCCGTTTTATATGGGAGCATGTTGGAAGATGATGGTAGTTTATGGGGAAAAGAAGAAGATGGTGGTAGTTCATAGGGGGAAAAGAGGAAGAAAATGAGGGTAAAACGGCGTGTGACTGACGGAAGGGGGGAAAATGGTTATCTTTGGTAGTTGAATGCTCTATTTTGGTCGAGTTGGTAGTTCATGGGGGCATCGCGCATTTTTTGGTAGTTCATGGGGGGAAAAGGTAATTACCCCTTTAAATTAATTTTATTTTCCTACTAGATTTTTGTTTTTGTCTAATTCTTATTGTTTAGATTTGTTTATATTCTAAAAAAAAAATAAGTAAATAATTCTGTTTTAGATTTTTTGTTCTGTTTTTGTTTTTGTTTTAGGTTCTGCAGAATTTCAGAAGTCGATTGAGCGAGCATCTAAGTCGCTCGAGCGCACTGAGCCACTTCCAAGAAGCTTGAGCGCATTACAGCCAGAACACTAGAGCACACATCACCTAAGCTCGAGCGCACCAACGTAGGGGGCGCCACCTGCGGAAGTTCAGTAACTGAAATTTTTGCCAATTTTTTTTTTTTAGTCCAATTTTGTTAGTTTTTAAGTTTTAGTTTTTACTTTTTGATATCTTTGTTTCGTCTTATGCTTCTGTATTAGTTTTCATTTTTTGATTTTATATTATTTATTTTATCTTATAAAAAAAAAAAAAAATTGCTAGCGTGGGGTTATGGTGCTATGCAAGAATGCAATGTCTAGGCAAGTTTTGGCTAGGAAAGTCTTGGGATTTAAGAGTGTACTTGTGACCCCCTTCATTTTCTTGGAAACTAACCTAGTTACACCTTGGATAATTCTATTTACTCCACTTGCATTTTCTTTTTAGTTAAATTTTAGTTTATTTTAGTTTTTGCAATCTTGTTTATGCTTGATTGGAGATCTTTAAATTTAGAGTTGTTACCCTTAGATTCCGACATAGAAAGGATTTTTAGGAAAGAATGGAGAGCGACTGCTGAGATGGAGAATAAAAGCTGGAAATCCTCACCAACCCGAGAATGAGCAACATAGAGCGGAGAACGTGGATCATAATAGGTCACTTAAGGATTTGGTCGCACCAGTTACGATAAATTCCTCATCGTGTATCGTATTGCCACCTACCAACGCCATCCATTTTGATCTCAAGTCTCACCTCATCCAACTCCTTCCCTCATTCCATGGCTTAGAGCTTGAAAACCCCTACAGCCATGCGAAGAAGTTTAAGGATATTTGCACCACATTCAAATTCCAAAACTTCTCAGAGGAGTCGGTTCATCTTAGACTTTTCCCTTTTTCTCTTCACGACAGAGCCAAGGCATGGTTGGATTCAACCATGCCCGGGTATATTACATCTTGGGAAAATTTGTTGAATAAGTTCTACAACAAATTCTTCCCAATGAGGAAGTGAATGAGTACCGTAAGGAGATAAGTTCTTTCACTCAAGAGGAAGATGAGAGGTTTTCGGAAAGTTGGGAGAGATTCCAAGAGATGTTGATCAAATGCCCTCCACATGGATATGAGAAGTGGAGACTCGTTCAATTCTTCTACCAAGGATTAACCCAATCCAACCATAGTATGATTGAGTCAATGAATGGAGGAGCATTCTTAAGTTTGACGAGGGATGAAACATATAGGACTTAGGATAAATTGTCTGACAATTCGGAGTAGTGGGATTTTTCAAGTTGTCGGGATAAATCTGCCCGAATCCCCAAGAAAGGAGGCATCTATGAGGTTAAGGAGGATAGTGATTTGAAAATGAAAATAAACGCTCTCACTAGAAAGGTCGATGCTCTCATTGTAGGCCGGTCCATCAATGCTGCTAATACATTTGTGCTAGTTCTATGCACTTAGAACATAATTGTCCATCTTCATCGACTTTTGTTGAGTGCCTTATGGAACAAGTGAACGCTTTCAATGACTATAAGAAGCAAGCAAATGGACCATTCTCTGAGTCCTACAACCCTGGGTGGCGGAACCACCCAAATTTTTCATGGAAGCAAAACCAGCCCATGGGCCAGGGAGGAGCCCCTCATCATGCCCAAAGCCAATACCCCCTCTAGATTTCATGGTCGTTCGGCTCAAATAGCTCTGGTGCACCAAGCACTCACTTAAGTACCAGCCTCATCTTCACAATCAACTTTGGAAGACACTCTCAAGTCCTTCATGCAGATCACAGGCCAAGCGTTTGCCAAGATGGAGGTTCAGATGGGTCAAATGGCAAATCACTTGAGTAAGAGAGAGAAGGCTGGAGCATGCACAAGCTATTGTCACACTTAGATCTGGAAGACGGGTGGACAATCAAGTGGTTCAACCTGAAGAGAACCCCATTGTGCCTCAAGGGCAAGATAGTGGCAACAAGGAGGAAAGAGATGTGGAGCCATCTAAAGCCACAATTACTATTGAGGATCCTCTGAGATCTTTTATACCTAAGGCGCCATACCTAGACAGACTACAAGAGCCTAAGAAGGTGGAAGACGGGTGGACAATCAAGTGGTTCTTCCTGAAGAGAACCCCGTTGTGCCTCAAGGGCAAGATAGTGGCAACAAGGAGGAAAGAGATGCGGAGCCATCTAAAGCGACAATTACTGTTGAGGATCCTCCTAGATCTTTTATACCTAAGGCGCCATACTTAGACAGACTACAAGAGCCTAAGAAGGGAGGAAAATTTGAGGACATTCTAAATGTGACGTCCCACATCGCCTGGGAATGAGGATGTGCTTATATGTATAAATGCACCCTATATGACACAACGCGTTTTAAAGCCGTGATAGCAATGAACCTATCAGAACTCCGCAGTTAAGCGAGCCGCTGCGAGAGCAATCCCAGGATGGGTGACCTCCTGGGAAGTCTGGTATGGGGAGCCAAAAGCGGACAATATTGTGTCATTGGGGGTGGATCGTTACAAATGGTATCAGAGCCATTGCCCAGCCTGAGATGGTGGGAGCGTGCACAAGCCCAAGAGGGTTGCCGGCGGGCACTCGCTGGGATGCCAAGAATGGGGTGATCCCATGAGGGTCGCCAGCGAGGACGCTGGGTCCCAAGGGGGGTGATTGTGACGTCCCACATCGCCTGGGAATGAGGATGTGCTTATATGTATAAATGCACCCTATATGACACAACGCGTTTTAAAGCCGTGATAGCAATGAACCTATCAGAACTCCGCAGTTAAGCGAGCCGCTGCGAGAGCAATCCCAGGATGGGTGACCTCCTGGGAAGTCTGGTATGGGGAGCCAAAAGCGGACAATATTGTGTCATTGGGGGTGGATCGTTACACTAAAGGTGTTCAAGCAAGTCCAAATTAATATTCCATTTTTGGGTGCCATCTAGCAAGTGCCATCTTATGCCAAGTTCTTGAAGGACTTGATCACGGTTAAGAGGAGAACCAATGTCCCAAAGAAGGTGTGTTTGACATAACAAGTTAGCTCTATCCTTCAATGCATGCTGCCCATCAAGTACAAGGACCCTGGATGTCCTACTATCTCTTGCATGATAGGAGTCAGCCAAATAGAGAAGGCATTGCTAGATCTTGGAGCAAGTGTCAATCTCTTACCCTATTCAGTCTACCTGCAACTGGGGTTGGGAGAATTGAAGCCTACCTTTATGACGCTTCAATTAGCTGACAGGTCATACCATGGGGAATCATCGAGGACATTTTGATTAAAGTTGACAAATTCTATTTCCCCATGGATTTTATAGTGCTAGACACATAACCGGTTCAGAATGTAGGGATTCAAATACTGGTAATTCTAGGGCGACCATTCTTAGCTACGGCTAACACCCTAATCAATTGTAGAACAGGGGTCATGACGATCTCTTTTGGCAACATGACAGTAGAGCTAAACATCTTCAATATCAGCAAGCAGCCATTAGAGAATAATGAGATTGGAAGGTTATGCTTAATTGAGGAGATAATGGAGGAGACTATTGAAGAATCAAGCATTGAGGACCCCCTGGAAGCATGCTTTGCTCAATTCGGAGAAGATCCGGACTTGGACAAATTACTTGAGCAAGCAAATGCCATGTTAGAATTTGCTGCTCTAGAGAGCAATGAGGAAGAAGAGGCAGCAGTTCCCGACCTCCCAAGAAGGAACTTAAGCCCTTACCTGACAATCTTAAGTATAAGTTCCTTGGTCCACAGAATCTTTGCCTGTGACTATAGCTTTAGATCTGGCTGATGTTAAAGAGAAACAGTTATTGGACGTCTTGAGCGAGCACAAGGAAGCAATTTGCTGGACCATTGAAGATATCAAAGGAATCAGCCCTTCGGTGGTCATGCACAAGATACATTTGGAGGAAGATGCTAAACCATCGAGGGAGCCACAGAGAGGGCTCAACCCAGCTATGCAGGAAGTTGTAAGAGTTGAAGTGATCAAGTTATTGGATACATGCATTATATATCAAATTTCTGATAGCAAGTGGGTGAGCTCGATTCATGTTGTGCCTAAGTGGGTTGGATTGACGGTAGTAGAGAATAAGGAAGGGGAGTTGGTGCCAACTCGTATTCAATTTGGATGGAGAGTATGTATAGACTACTGTAAGTTGAATGCCGCCACTAGGAAGGATCATTTCCCACTTCCATTCATTGATTAGACGGTGGAGTGCTTGGCAGGGTATGACTACTATTGATTCTTGGATGGTTATTCTTGTGGACCCCGAAGATCAGGAGAAGGCGATGTTCACTTGTCCTTTTGGGATGTTCGCCTATCGTCGGATGCCTTTTGGGTTATGCAATGCACCCGCTACTTTTTAGCGGTACATGATCAGCATTTTCTCAGATATGGTAGAATGTTTCCTAGAAATATTCATGGATGACTTCTCCGTCTTTGGTTCATCTTTTGACGAGTGTTTGCATCGCCTCACTTTGGTTTTAGCGCGATGAAAGGAGAAGAACCTGGTGCTCAATTGGGAGAAGTTTTACTTTATGGTGAAGCAAGGTATTGTGGTCGAGCACGTCATTTCTCATCGTGGGATTGAGGTTGATAAAGCAAAGGTGGATCTAATTTCCAATCTTCCACCCCCACATACGGTGAAGGAGATTCGTTCTTTTTTGGGCCATGCAAGATTCTATAGGCGATTCATCCAGGATTTCAGCAAGATTGTCAGGCCCTTGTGCAAGTTGTTGGCAAAAGAGACCCCATTTGTATTTGATGAGGACTGCAAGAAGGCATTTGGGGCCCTTAAGATGATTCTGACATCCACACCCATTAATTGACCACCCAGTTGGGGTACCCCTTTTGATTATGCGTGGCGTATCAGATTATGCAGTCAGAGCTGTTTGGGGCAGCGTATTGACAAACTCTCCCATGTCATTTACTATGCAAGCAGAACTCTGAACGATGCACAACTCAACTACTCTACTACTGATAATGAGTGGTTAGCGGTCATTTTTGCTTTTGACAAATTTCGTTCGTACTTGCTATGATCCAAAGTCATTATCTACTCGTATCACGCGGCATTGAAGTATCTTTTCTCAAAAAACGATGCTAAATCTCGCCTCATCCGGTAGATATTACTTTTGCAAGAGTTCGACATAGAGATTCGGGACAAGAAGGGTTCCAAAAATATGGTGGCCGATCATCTTTCTAAGATCACTGTGGATTTCATCGACGAGGCCACCCCCATCTCTGAGACCTTCCCTGATGAGCAATTGATGCATGTTGTTCACACTCCTTCACCATGGTTTGCTGATATAGTGAACTATCTTGTCACCAGTCACATGCCTTTGCATTGGGAGTGACAAGATACGTCCAAGTTTATGGCCATGGTGAAGTACTTTTTCTGGGACGGTCCTTATCTTTTCAAATATTGTCCTGATCAGATCATTAGGAGATGTATCACTGAGCATGACCAATCCAATGTCATCTCCTTTTGTCATGATCACGCTTGTGGAGGCCATTTCAATGTGAAGAAGACCGTTGCAAAGATTTTGCAGCGTGGATTTTACTGGCCCACCCTGTTTAGAGATGCTCACACCTACTGTACATCATGTGAGCGTTGCCAGAAGCTAGGAAGTATTTCAAGATGGAGTGATGCCCCTCAACCCCATTCTAATTGTTTAGATTTTCGATGTGTGGGGCATTGACTTCATGGGACCTTTTCCAAACTCCTTTCGCTTTCTATACATTCTCGTTGTTGTGGACTATGTGTCCAAATGGGTGGAGGGTATTGCATGCAAGACCAATGACCACAGAGTTGTGGTCTAGTTCCTGAGAGATACTATTTTTGCTCACTTTGGTACTCCTCGAGCAATCATAAGTGATGGAGGCAAGCATTTCTGTAGTAGGATTTTTGAACAATTGATGAAGAAGTATGTCATCAGACATAAGGTTGCCACCCCATATCACCCTCAGACTAGTGGACAAGTGGAGGTATCGAATTGGGAGATCAAGAGAATTTTGGAAAAGACTATGAACCTGTCAAGGAAAGATTGGTCTCTGCGATTGAATGATGCACTGTGGGCTTACTGTACAGCGTTCAAGACCCCGATTGGCAGGTCTCCTTATAGTCTTGTGTACGAAAAAGCTTGTCATCTTCTAGTGGAGTTAGAGCATAGAGCATACTGGGCCATTAAGCAGCTGAATTCCAATCTTTCGAAGGCTAGCTCACAAAGGAAGCTCCAACCAATGAATTAGAAGAGCTGAGGAATGATAGCTATGATTGTGCAACATTGTACAAGGCACGGATGAAGAAGGCTCATGACCCTTTTGAGACGCTCTTTTGAACCTGATAAAAAAGTCCTGTACAATTCACGTTTGCATCTTTTTCCAGGGAAGCTTAGATCTCGATGGACATGCCCATTTACTATTCGCTCTGTTTTTCCTTATGGGGGCCATTGAGATTGAGGATCCAAAGAATGGTACTACTTTCAAGGTTAATGGACAAAAACTGAAACCATTCTTGGAGTTGATGAGTCCGGAGATTAAGATGACACTGTTGGAGGATCCCAGTTATTTAGAGTTGACAAATTAAAAGGACTTCTAATTTTAACAAGTGTGTGTGAACAGTGTGCAACAAAATATTAAATGCGGAATTAAAGGAAACAAATATTTTGTTGACGAAGTGGAAACTCAATTAAGAGAAAAACCACTCCGGGGCAGCCAAACCAAGGAATTCCACTATTCATAAGACATAGCTAGATACAAGATAGTAACACTCACATATACCCGATGCAGTGGTCGTACCTTGCTCTCTGACGTGTAACCCAACACGAACACTTCCCAACCAGGTCTCCAACCTGAAGGGGTCTTCAATGGAATCCTTTACCTTAGGGCCAACCCCTAAGATAGACTTCACAGCTGATCAAATCATACACTGGCAAAGCTAGAGAGCTAGCAGATCTTCAATATCTCCCTAAACACCCTCTTTAAGCTATAAAGAATTCACCACCGAATTCTATGTTGAAAGCATGCCTCAAGCCTCTTATTTATAGGCTTTGGAAACCAAAAATTGAGTAAAAAATGGAGTCTGAGGCACACGCGTCGGGACGGGAGCCTTGGGTCGTCTTGTCCGAAAATTATTCTGGAATTTTCGGTAGGACCGTTCAGATGGGAAAATCTTTCCGTTCGGATGGGTCTGGATGGTCAGTTGACAACATTTTTTGTCAGCTTTCCAACGACGCCGATTTCGTCCCAATCTGATATTTGAGTAAAACGTTATGATCAAAATACTGGAAGGAGTCCGGACGGCTTGACCGAGCGTCCGGACGGTAAACTGCAACCGCCTTTCCAAAGTAGCACTAAAAGCTTCCATAACAAGGCTGCGTCCGGACGGTGTTGCCCTAGTGTCCGGACGGTTGCACTTCGGCTGCACGAAATTACCATAATAAGGCTTGGAGCGTCCGGACCTTGAAGGCTGACGTCCAGACGATTGAACTGGTGCACGCAATTTCCATATATGAAGCTTGATCGTTCGGACCATGAAGACTGTCGTCCGGACGGTTGAACTTTGTATGCACGTCTTGCCTTATAGAGAACATCGTCCGGATGGTAGCAGCCGTCTTCCCATAACTGTGTCTTGAGTCAGAAACTCTAATGCTTGTCAAACACTGAATGGCGTCCGGACGGTATAGCCACGTCGTCCTCCCATAACTATGTCTTGAGGCAGAAACCCTAATACTTGTCAAACACTGAATGGCATCCGGACGGTATAACCACGTTGTCCGAACGGATGCGCTGGAACACTGGGGTCTTCTCGAACTCTGAAGAGCGTCCGGATGATTTGCCATTACGTCCGGACGGATGAAACCTTGAACTGTTCGAAGCTTCTAGACACTGATGGGCGTCCGGACGGAAAGATCTCGTTGTCCGAACGGATGTTGCTGACTGATGAGCGTCCAGACGGAATACCATGTCGTCCGGACGGCTGACAGGGAACCGAAATAAGTCCTTGAAAACTTTACAGAATCTTCTCGAAGAACATAGCTGAAGAGTAGACTCTGGATAAAGCAGCATCCCTGTGAAAGCAGGAACATTATATAGAAGTGATTTTGTTCAACAGAATGTAGCCAATTACAAACTAACAATTTCTATGTTTTCATTACAAGTGCGTTTGATGTTTTTAGTCATGAGAGGTTAAAATCCTTAACTAAGGTTGATGAAACCTCATCATTGATAACACCTACATTCTTGTCATGATATTTGTAAATTCGATATTTATAAGATTAAATTCAAGTTCTATTTTAGCTTATTGATTAATGTCTTTAGATTGAAAATTTTATTATTGTGCAGTGGATATTTGATGTTTTTCAACCGATGGATACATCGATTGATTTATTTGAGAGTGGATATCCATTGTGATTTGTTTAACAAACGGATACAATTGATGATTTGATCTCAAAGGGGTAATCGTTGTGATTTATCTTTGAGTTGAATTCATCGAATAATTTCATGATTTATTGTTAAAGAACTTGAATAACAAACACATTTGAATTGAGTGCAGGAATGTAGTGTTTAATTTGGTCTGGTGGATTCCAAAATCTTAGTACTTTTCTCTTTGTTTATTTACTCATCTTTACCTTTATTTTTATTTTTTATTTTATTTTCTAAAATCCAAAACGTGGAACTTGGTTAAAATAAGGTTCATTTAAATAGGAATTGATTTTTTTGTTTGCACACTGATGTGCAAATTTTACTCGCAAGCGCACGAGTCGTATGTAACATAATACATGCAAGTTGCGATATCGTATCCACAGGGATGTTTGTGTAAAGAAAAGAAAATCAATTTCTATTTAAATTGCTTTTGTTTTAACCTAGAGCCAAGATTTTTGATTTCTTTTAAGGACTAAGAAAAATTGAGTAAATAATGCGAAATGAAAAAATACTAAGGTATCGGAATTCATCAAATCAAATCAAACACCCTACTCTTGCATTTTATTCATAAATTCAATTTAAGAAGCTCAATATTCAAATTCTTAAGTAACAAAACATGAAAATATTTGAAGAATTCAACTCAAACAAATCACAACGATTATCCCTTTAGAGTCGAAATTATCTATTGTATCCGGAAATCACAATAGATATCTCAATCTCAAAGAAATCAATCGATGTATCCATCGATTGACTTACAATAAACTTCCAATAAAATTATCAATCTAAAGAATATAATTCAATAAATTGACATGGAACATGAATATAGATAAGAACATTGAATCTATGAATATCATGACAAGAGTATAGGTGTTATCATTGATGAGGTTTCATCATCAACCTTAGTTGAGGATTTTAGCCTCTCATGGCTAAAAACACCAAAAACTCTCGAAATGAAAATATAAAATGATAAAAGCGAAGAAGAGAAAGAAGAACAGAAATTTAATAAAAGTAAAAAGAAAATGATAAATTGAAATAATGAGAAAGAAAGGAAGAACATAAACTATATAACAATAAACAAAAAGTAACCAATAAATTAAATTGAAAAGAAAGAAGAAGAATAGAAAATTAAATAATTTTAAATTAAAGCGATGAATTAAAATGCAAAGAAAAGAAAGAAGAATGGAAAATTGAATAACTTTAAATTAAAAGCAATATGAACGAAGTAACAACTTACAAAAGAAAAGACAAGAGCTAAGACAAGTGCTGTGAAGAAAAAATGATCTAGGTGGTGCCTAGCATAGGGTATTTATAGCAGAAGATTAGGTTAAACCCAATTTTTACAAAATGACACACCTACCCCTCTAAACCCTAATAGGAGAAAAGAACGCTAGGGTTTAGGCCGTATTTTCAAAAATGGCACATCTACCCCTAGAAAACCCTAATAGGATTATTAGCAGTCGTCAGAGCATTGGAATTCGCGCATGCCACTTCAGCCTTGATTGTCGCTCTATCGACTATTTTGGTCGATAAATCAACAATGCGCTCGATCAAATAGCTTGATTGATCAATCGCATCGATGCTTGAGCCCTTGTGTGCCTTTCAGGTACTTGATTCTCCAAAGATGCTGCCACGTTAGCCCTAACACCTGTGCTTTGAATGGCTCTAACGACTTCTCCTTTTTTTTGCAAGTTCCACAGAAAAATTTTGCATTTTATCTAAAAGTCCTACAAAACACTGAAACACCAAAACTAACCAAGAAATCAGAAAATAACAAAGCTAAATGTTTAACAAATGCAAATTAAAGGGTCCAAATATACAATATTTGGCACTCATCACACACACTTCCCTGTGGATATGATCTCGCACTTTCATACACTTTGCTACATTCTATTCGTTCGCTTACGAGTATTAAAATTTGCATATCACCCATCAGTGATGGATGTTTGGGAGTGGGAGGCAGGAAATTTCAGAAAAGTACCTAGTGTGGATCTGATTGTATACAAGAGGTGGAGGAGATGCGAAAGGGATGAATTTGCCTTGTTTGTGGGAATTGCAAGGAAGGTATGGTTCAGAAGAAATGCAGTGATACGTGGTGGAGTTTTCCATCGTCCAAATAATCTTGTTAGAGAGGAACTAGAATCTTTTGAAGAGTATAAGAAGGTGAACTTGAAGGCGATAAAGTTACTTAACGAGACGAAGGGTGGGATCCAGACTAAATGGCAAGCTCCCCCAACGGGCATTTACAAGGTAAATTGGGATGTGGTGACTAAGTCATGATTCTAGTGAGGTGGCATGATTCTATGGTGAAACATTGGATGTTTCATT
The DNA here is from genome assembly GCA_028654335.1 of Alnus rubra. NCBI lineage: Eukaryota > Viridiplantae > Streptophyta > Magnoliopsida > Fagales > Betulaceae > Alnus > Alnus rubra. The sequence goes on from JAJPGS010000952.1 coordinate 254,272, forward strand.
TCGTGAATAAGGATTATAGATAAGTGTCCAATTAGAATTAAGACAAGTGGGAGAATGTTGGGACTGGTGTCTAAAACTCTAATTGCATTGATCTTGCTTTTCTATAATTGTATAATATTGAATATTGGACATATATATCATTGCTTTACATGTACATATATGTTTGAATATTTTATATGATATACGTGTAAGGCTCCTAAGTTACATTGTATTTGACTAAGGTGTGGGTAACAAAATTATCACACAGAAGGTCATAGTCATAGGTCCTTGTAATTTATAAAATATTGATCATAGTCATAAATGGATATGGAAAATCCATTTAGACTATAACATGTCAATCTTAACGATCTATCTTGATTAGGAGAAACAGGAAGAGCTTCGGTTTGATATGTCAGTGCAAGTGCAAGGTAGTTCCATGCACCGAACGGACTATGTGAGTCATCATTCTTTCAACATTGTAATTAAGAATGATGTACGTGCACGACGACTTATAACAGTTACTGTAAATCCTGAGAAGATTGTGAACTCAGATGTAAAAGTGTAGGTCACTTTGATGTACAAGAATGAGATCAAATCGCTGGTCAACACTTCTATTCGTTGCGTGATCGCATGTAGCATTGTGAGAACACCTTCAAGAAGGAATCCAAATCATTTGTCATGGAACAAAGCGATAAGGAATATTTCCCTTGATGTAGATTTAATGAGAATGATTATCCTAATACTTGAGCTTGAGTGTTTCAGTGGTATTTACTAAAACTTTGTTTTGTACAAGGTGAGAAGAAATCTCGCAAGGTACAAAAGGGATCATGAAATTAAATCTAGATTATCAAGGAAAATATGTAGTGAACTAAGTAATGATGTATTGACTTTGGTTCGACTACGAAATGATTTTATGGAGGGGTAATATGTAATAAATAAGTACGTCCCGACGATTTATTCATTAATTTTAAAATACATATTAGAGTTCGTTCACATTTATTTAGTGAAATCAATTATTATTAAATAAGGTTGTGTGATAATGTCACAGACCTATTTGAAGCTAATTATTGTTTCCTATAGGTCCCTCTTTGAGCTGATGTAAATTGACCATATGCTATGTGCCTCAGCTATGTATTTATTTATTTGGATTGTTTTATTTGATAAAACATGGGCCAAAGGAATATGATTCCTAAATGGCTCATTACATAGAGATGATTGAGCTTAGAAATTATTTCTTATGGACTTAAGCAATTAAAGAGCTATGGGCCTAGAAATTAATTTCCTATGAGCTTAAGCATTTAAGAGCTATAGGCTCTTGAAATTAATTCCAAAAGGCCTAAGTAGAGATAAAGAAGCATTGAGCTTAAGGGATAAAACCCAAGCCCATGCTGAAAAATTAGTAGCAATGGGCTAAGGTTAAAACCCTAGCTCTAGACGCATATCTCCTCATGGCTATGTGGTGCATGGCCAATGGGAGTGTTTAACTCGCCTTGGCCGTGCACCCTATATTGTAGGAGTTGGAATTCTACTCCTCCTATGACTCCAGTCCTATCTTTGCTACAACTCTATCTTATTTTCTAAGCCTATCATTACATCCAAGTCTATAAATAGAGGGTCATAGTGAAGTATTATTAACAAATTTAGTACTTTAAGTTGTGAGTCCACACTAATAGTTATATCAGCCATTTGAGAGAAGATCTGGGGGTTGAATTTAGAACACGAAAAATGCGTTCTTCATCATTCAACATGCAATGAGCAAATCAACTAAAATTAATTGTCCCTAATAGCTTAGGAGATGCCGATTTCAATTGTAAGTACCCTAAACATATTAGTTTAATTAATCTAGCATTGTTTATCTTGAAGAAATTTTTTATGGGATTGGTATTTCGCTGCGCATACTTTGATTAGGGCATGATCCCTAATAGGTGTAAGCTTGAGTTTGGAAAAAAGAAATGAATTATTATTATTATTTTAACTTTGCTGTAAAAGTCGTTAGAAAACTATTGGAGTTGGTTGAAAAGGTCACCGGAGGATCACCTGAAAAGTTGCCGAAGGCAGAAGGAGGCGGTAGTGGCAAAAGGCAACTGACTGGGCTAGTGGACTAGGCCACTGAAATGGGCTGTTGGCAGAATTGGAGAAGACAGGTTGACCAGAATTGAGCCGGATCAATTGAGTTGCACCAGGTTGAACCGAAAAATCATGGTTGGACATGTTGGTTGGGTTTGAATTAGGGTGATCTAGGTCTAACTCAGAGAACCGGGTTGGCGTGATAGGCTCAACCAGTCTTAAAAAATGGGCCAATTTGATTAGCTGGGCCCATATTTGAAGTGGCTTGACTTGAGTTTTGTATGGGTCGGGTTAGGCTAAACCAGGTTGAGCCATATTTGAACCAGTTTGAACCCGAAGATTCAGGTTCAGGATGATGAACCGGGTTGCTGTTGTTGGGATGGATCGAGTGACAAATTGGGCTGACTGGAGTTGTCGGCTAAGCCTGGTTGAGACAAACTCGATTCGCCTACTCGGTTGAACTAGGTGGATGGGTTTGGGCTGATTTTTGCCGGCTTTAACAATTGGGCCACATAATTAGGTCTAACTCAATGGGTCGGGTTGACGGGCTGGCCTGTTTGGCTAAGCTTTATGGACCGGTTCGATAACGGGCCTAATAGACTTGGATCGGTTTAATGGATTTGATCGACGAATCTGTTGTAGCATATGGCAGGCGTGTGAGGAAGATGTACGTGTTGCATGATGCTCTGACAGAGATCAAGGCATGTTGGCGCGTGAATCTGATGCAGATGATAGTGCGAGTAGTAATAGCGCGTGAGTTGGAAGCACAGAGAGGCTATATCGGCGCATGTGGGCATGTGCAATAGAGGGGCGACATGTGGTGCGCGTGAAGGCTCGTTGAAGCTTGCACAACTATGATCTCGACAGATTTTGACTCGTTGGTGTCTGATTTGTCAATTGGCATAGCTACTGAGATGATTGGCTGAGTGTGGTGGCGCGTTGCTTGAGCAGCAGAACCTAGGAGCCGCGTGTGGAGGCCCGTAGGAGCTCCGATGAGGCTATTCTCGGCGGCGATAAACTCGTCGGCCCCTAATCTGTTTAGTGGCACTACTACATAGTCGATAGGATGACTTTGGCAGTGTGTGGCGATGCGTTTGGATGACATTAGTGACAGTTCTTCCACAGATTGACAGATATGTACCTTACAAGCTTGATTATGGGATTTATATTTTATTTTTCAGATTGAGCTGCGGTGAAGGCATTGAAGAGATTGGCAGCATCTTCAGAGGCATGAGGGCGTGTGGTCGAGTGGAATTATGAGACAATCATGGAGCACAGAAAGGACACTTGGAAAACGTCAAGGATGTTGAAGGCCAGAAGAAAGTGGCTCTGATGCTATGTTAGATATATTGCAGAAAAAGAGAGAAGAGAGAGAGCAGAAGCATAAAGAGGCGTATGAGCTACATCTTTACAATATTGAATTATGTAGAACAATATTACATAACTCTATATATAGACAGAGATAATGAGTAGTGAGTAAGAAACCCTAGACTTTAATAGGAAATATAATAAAATAGAATATAAAATATTCTAACAAAGCTTGTTAGAAAGAAATATACTTGATCAAATTTGATGGATGTTGCTCTATCATAATTTATCTCATAAAAGAATAATTTCTCCCGTAAAAGATAGTATGTTTGTTAATGTGTTCTAAGAGTATTTTTATTTCTTGTTTGAAAAAGAAATTTGAAGTGACATAAATATGAAACTTGTTTTTATGCTTTGATTGTCTGTTAATGTTTTTGTATTTAGAAGAGAAAACAAAAATTTAACAAATTAGGCCAATTTTTAAAGTGAAGTGTCCTCGCAATGAGAAATCAAAGATAATACCACACCACTCCCAACAACACCTCAATAATGTATATTTGCGTGTAGTTAAATAATTCTCTACCGTCTAGCATGGCGTATTTGCTTAGAGAATTACTGAATGAACCAAGAAAGAGTTCCAGCGACCCCAAAGAAAGGGGGAATGAACTCTCTCTCCTCTACTTTTCTTTATCTATTTTTCTTTTTTCTAAAGCTATTAATCGAAAACCAAAAAAACAAGGATCAATGGGATCCTTTACCATGTCAAGGAGAATTAAACAAGAGATATGATACGATTACACTTTTGTATAATTAATGTACAATTCCAATAATATATATATATATTTTAAAAAAAAAATCAACCATTAAATATATAAGACCCACATGTATGAAAGCAGATCTAATGTTTATTTTGAAAAATAATTGTACAAAAAATATACAAATATTATAAACATATCATATCTCGTCAATATCTCGTCAATTAATTATATTAGGGGGAAGACACTTTGTAGCTTTACGCCTCGGCTTGGCCTGGCCTTGCCATATATTTGATCAGAATGGATGGATCACTTTCACTAAGGTTCCGTTTGTTTCACAGCCAGCCTCACCCAGTTAAGCATATCCATCTATATCGTCCTAATCTTTCTCAAACATTTCATCGAACATTTTTCATGCACATCTGATTTTCCCACATTTAGTGAACGTCTCAACATATGAGATACTACATTGATCATAATAGGTGGCTCCGATGGGGTTGGTGCTGACAGAAAATAGGTGGTGCCTGAGAAATTATGGATGTAAAAATAAATTGACGTGTCCAAAATACATATAAAAATTAAAATTACATGTAAAAACCTCATATTTTAAACACATGTTAGTTTAATAGACTGAATTAAATAAAATTCCTGCAGCCTAACCCCTTTTACTTTAGTTTAGAGAAGAAAATGTCCTTTCATTGAAATAAACTGAACCTATTTTAGGTGGAAGATTAACAGCTAAATTTTCATGCATCATAATAGGAAATCGATTGTGTTAATAAAGGTCTCGGCAGGTGGTGATCACTCTGGCAACCGGAAGAACATAACAATCAAACGACGTCGTGATACTGAACAAAAAAGAAAGGGTCTACTCAAGCAGCTATACACATTGCATAGTCCCAAAGTTTAGCAAGCCTGAGAGAGATGTGAAACAATCAGAATGACCAAAGAAGCAAGTCTGATTGATTGCAAGTATTTCGAGAGTTTTCACTCTTTTCATGTCAAAGTCACATGGTGAAACTAGCATCTCATGGCAGGACAGCTATTATTCGAACCCCAAATGAAACCCATGACAGGTTATATGAATTCATTTTCTTAAGAAAAAATGTGCTCCACTAGAAGCATTTTTCAAATCAAGCCCTTTCCACAATTCAATGTCCTATGCTACTAGGAAAAATGAAGGATCTCAACAACCAAGGTTTCATCAAAATTCATTAATAATTGGGCAAAAAAGTCCCAATAATATCCCTCTATTCTACACGTTGTCATGGTGAACCATTGCAGGCTAATTGTATCATCTGCCACAATTATTGGTACTCCACTAGTACATACAATGGCTTGCCGTTCAATCGCCCACGACCCTGCAATGTCCAGAAAAATTTAGAAGTACAGACATGTTATAGCCGAAATCAATGATCTTTGCAGACCTAAGACAAAGGCATGATAGTCCAGAAAAAGATAAACAAGCATTACAGAAAAAAACTAGCTTCATGCTTAATTGGATATTCCCTGAATATGATTCAAAACAAACTTGAAACTTTGGATTGTAATTGTAGAGGAAAAAGCAAGACAATATATTCTTCATGGAAAATCTATTCTAAGGTAAATGATTCATTAGGTTCTGTGTTCCATTTACCAAGCAGTCATTTTAACATACCCAAACATCAACGTTAATATCAACAAGAGAATCAAATAAACTCTACTCATTTTCTCTAAATTAATTGACTGCACTAGTTTCCTAATTGGAGGCATCAACTAAAGATCCAAACATTCAAGACGTCCAAAAGGGGGTACCCTTTCAACTACCAGCCTTGAGCTTGATACCATAGATGCACCACATGCTTAAAAGTAGCCGTGCCTGTATATCTAGATTACAGTGTTTTAAGACTTGAATAACCATCTCTCACAATTAGCACAGCAGTGTTTCATTACTCAATACTATTATAAGTACCAACAATGTGTAAATGAGTACTGTGTGTAAGCCAATGTCAACTTGTGTTCTTGACATGTCTCTTCTACTTTGCTTTTCCTTATCTTCACATTACCATGATTTGTCAATTTCCCAAAATTAACATATGAAACCATCAACCTAGTCATGCATGGGTGAGTGTATATGGGTGGCAAAACTCAATTTCCAATAACATTTAATCATTTTGTGTGCAGAAATTATGCTCATATGTTCCAGGTGAAAACAAGGTAACGGAAGCACTAAAGCAACACTAGCAAATACTATAATCACTTGATAGTTTAATAACTGAAAAGAGAAACAAAGAGTTGAAACAATAAGTGCACCTTTAATTCTGGTAACTCAATTACACATGCACATTCAAATACTTCTGCTCCGACACGTTCTGAGAAGCAACATGATAACATAAAAAATTGACTGAAGTAATTAGCACAAAGATTTGATAGCATCAGCAAGTATGAAAATACGAAAGAGAGAACATAAAATTATATATGATTTTGAAGATATAAGTAGTGCACCAAGTTCAACCAAACAAGTAAATCGATTAGGCAACAAAGTACCTGTTTTTTTTTTTTCCTTCTAAATTTGAGATGCAAAATTACTAATCAAATTTTTGCATTTAAGATTTGATTAGGGATGATGAAAAAAAATAAAAGAAGTGAAAAAAGAAAGGGGTACATGTACTTTTGTTTGAAATCTTTTAAGGTTTTAAACATCCCTTGTCAGCTTTTGTTTTGTTTTTAGGTCCCCATAGCATGCTAAATAGCCTCTCTCTGTAGAGGCATTTTTTAGGGGACTTTATGGGCCTAAGGCAGTGGCCTAAGCTGCCTATACTATTGAGCCGGCCCTCCCTCTCTCTCTCTCTCTCTGTAGAGGCATTTTTTAGGGGCCTTTACAGGCCCAAGGCAGTGGCCTAAGCTGCCTATACTATTGAGCCGGCCCTGGCTCTGCTTGCTTGTGTTCTGGTCTGATAAAGTTCTCGATGTCTAAATGTTAATTTGAGGCTGAATTAACACAGTATATAAAGTGTGTAATGTAGCTTAGAACTGTTATTCCAATGGTTCCCCCAAAAAAATTAAGAAAAAAAATGTCACCAATTCATACAACTTCCAAGATGAATTGGACATTCATTTACACTCCCCACCCAAGGATGTAAAAAACTTATGTATAAAATTAAAAGCCCCTAGATGGAAGGGGATTATTTGTTCTAAAATTTGACCCAACACATTGTATTAAGAATTTACAATGCAATTACCTAGTAAGTTCATAGCCGCACAGAGTGTGCCACCTGTGGCAATTAAATCATCGACCACTAAAGCACGTTCACCAGGTTCAACTGCCCCAACATGCATCTCAAGACAATCCCTTCCGTATTCCAAAATATACTCTTCAGAAATAACTTCACCTGACATTAAGTCGAGATTATAGTTGAACAAAACTAACAACATATGAATCTATGTAGTAGCCACAACATCTTCAAAGTTGACTGCAAATATTCAAAACCCAAAGAGATTCAAGGACAAGTCTTGTTAAGCCCCTAATATGCTCAGGAAGAGTCATATCAGAATATTACTATATATGTCCATGATTAATGAACACCAGAACAGTGTGAAATGCCAAGCAACACACAATACTGATAGGAAATATATTTTATTGAAGCACTAGGAATACCATAATTTCTAAAATGCTAAAATCACGAGACACATGGCATGGTGACTTCAGCTTAAAACATGGTTGTGTCATATCATTGTGATGACCAGGCTACAATAAACCACACGAAATACGGACCACCAATTCACTAGATGGACCAAGACTGACGACCACAAGAGAACAAGAACAGTTATATTGTACATGCGAGAACTAGAAAACATGTGGGTTACTAATGGGGGTTTCTATTGTATTGTGGAGGTTACTATTATGCTTGTTACGGGTTTTCTCGTGGGTTCCTTGTAGGTTTTCTAGAGTTTTTTATGTGGGCTAGTTGAGTTGCTTCTATGTATACTTCTCGTGTACTTAGGAGCACTTTACGCTTTTTTTAATAAAATTCTCTTACTTATCAAAAAAAGAAAAAAAAAAACTAGAAAACATAACAACCATTCAAACACAGAATGGCAGTAAATATAAAAAATAACAATAATGCTCCACAACAAAGCAGCAGTCAGCAGTAGTCGGGCTTCCCCCCGACAACCAAGGTCCAAAATCATCAGGATTATTAGTCATCATTCAGAGAATATGCAGTTACAGTGCCAAAGAAATCCAAGATATTCTCTTTAATGGTGATTAACACTACTCAGTTCTAGCAAATTAGATTACAGCTTCCAAAACAAGGTGTAGTACTTACAAGACAATGGAAACAAAGCACTTGAATCTCATATGGAACTATCTATAGAAAATTCCTCTGGTTATGTAGTTTCAGTAACCTCTGCTAGATCCACACATTGAGAAAGTTGGACTCTTAATAATTTGAAATAATGGAAAATAAATTAAGGAATTTTCAAAATCACAAGAGGCTACAGGTTCATGGATCAGTATGAACAAGCAGATAAAGTAAAAGCAAAATTATATATATTTTTTTAATAATTAATCAAAATATCATTAAAAGCAACATTATAAATGTTTCTTAAAAAAAAATGCATTGAATCAAATAGCATTGCCAGGAACCAACATCGCAAGAAAGAAAAATCTTGTCTTAAGAAAACATAAAATGGGAGAATCAGTGCACTCATAGCAAGAGATACAGGAAATTACAGTAGCAAGATGAAAAATACCAGGCAGCTTCCTTGGTTTTCTCAAGGGAACAAACTTTGCCCCTATAGCCAAAGCAATGGGAGGACCAAATATAAAACCCCGAGCTTCTATTCCTGGAAAAAGCAAAACAAAAAAAAAATGGCACCCTTATTTTTCAGAAAAACAAGACACCAAAATATAGCCGACTACAACTTAATGTAACTTTTCCCTTATTGATCCAAAAATTGCATAAAAAATAATTGCTGATTTTTCTATATTCTAAGAAAACTGAAAAAAAAAAAAAAAAGAAGAAAAAAGAACCTTTCTATAAAAAAACAAATAGAAACTATACACTGCACTAAAAGGTGGGACCTAACAAAGAAAGATGAGTTACACGTTATCAGTCCTTATAACATTATATAAAAAAACTAAATAGAAACTTCTAAAGCACAAGGGGATGTCTCATACACAAATCATATCTCTCCAACCTGTCAAGAACATCAATGAGTATAAATGTTGAAAGAACATTACTTTAAACAAATAAGAAATAATCTATCATAAAATAAGTAACATTCCTGAATCATACTAGCATAGGCATGGCATCGGCGAACACCTAAAGCTCATAACCAAACAAATAATCTACAAACAGGATTGAAACAAGAATGCTAAAGTAAGTCAGTACATCAATAGAAAGAAGACATTCAAATGTAGACAATCACCTCAACCATGACAATCTTTTTTTTTTTTTTTTTTTTAAAAAAAAAATGTGAAGTTGAAACAAAAATAACTTATAAAGAGCCCCCCTTTTTTAAAATTCGTACTTATCACAAACCATTTTAAACCAGAGTGCTAACCTAGATTATTCTCCATCAGCTGACCACAATAAAACTCCATTGACACAAATAATTCAAAATCTACCACCCACACAAAAAATGCTAAAGGTGCCATCAAAGTTGGATTGTTGTCAAAGTGATCAAGGTCTATTTGTCTTTCCTTGCAATCAAATAGGAATGACAATCACCAAATGACCTCACACCATTCATGAACTCAAATATTTGACAATTAAGAATTCGTCGGTCCAAATGTCAACTAAGGAATAGCTGTGCATGTAACATCAATATGAATGGAAAAACTTCATGAATTATGTAACAATGGATCCACATCAGCATATTTATAGTAAATTCACAATCCAATGACAAGAGGTATACTCAAACACACACAGAAACCCTTTAAGGGCTACGGGTGCATCACCTGACAATCCTGAATGAGATTGACAACAGAAAGGAGCAGGTTATGGTACTTCACTTTAATTTTTATGACCATTGGTCAAATCACTTGAACCATTACAAGTCCAATGGGAAACACAAATCCTATTGGTATGGAGCTAGTGTATTAAAGTACAAAAATAAAAAACAAAATTAAAAATAAAAGATAGAGAAGCGTGGAAGCCTTGTTTTCAAATTTTGAAGTTCCTCATAGGGGACAAATGTTTTGATGAGTAAACCTCCTACGAAACACCAATATCCAATCGCAAGAGTCAGCTTGGAAATATCAATTATTAAAAATTATTTGAAAATACAGAAGACTGATATAGTAGCTGAAGAAGTGGAAAAACGATACGGACTTGGACAATCAACTTTTGAAAAAACTGCATTGGAAAAAGATATTGAAATGAACACATGTATTGGCATGATTGCACATAACATCACGACATTGTGTCAAATGTCATCCTAACTGAATGCAACATACCCTTATGACGCACTCAACAAACTAGATTTTGTAATAATCGAAACCTATCCACACACTAACATCAACTATAATGAAAATCGACAAGGTGCTACTCTTTTATCTTTTACGGGGAAAAAACTGCATCTTATTCATGCGACTGAATTTTGTAACAGAAGATTCCACAAAGGTTCTCAGAAATAAAAGACAAGAAGACAGACAAAGTCTACAAAGCACACTAGGGAAGAGAATCAAGAGATCCTAATGCACACACGAGGACAAAATACATAAAATAAATGTCAACCAGAATCATTTCTGAATCAGATATAATAGAAATGAGAGAAAACTTACCAAAAGAAAGAAAATAAAATATGAGAGAGAGAGAGAGAGAGTCCAAGGCCCTATTATCAATAATTAGATCATATAGGTTTTACTACTCTCAAGTTTTTGCAAGAAATGTTAGTAGAAACATATTGTGTGCACGAGTAAATCAAAGTACATAGTAAGTTGTATGACATGAAGAAGCAATTATAGCCGCAAAAAATATTGCTACCATCATCAGATTCTTATTTTCATCAATAGTTTCCAAAATGTGAAAACGGAATATCTTGAAGCTAACAGGTTGTTATCACAAAATGGGCAATACAAAACACATGGAGAAAAAAAAGATAAAAAGGATAATATTCGATAATTTAGTTATCAAAGTTTCAAGGGTTAATCTCAAGAAGCTCAAATAAGCCAGCAATCCTAAGAGAATCACATTAAAATAAAAAAATAAAAAAAAACGACGCATAGAATTTACAGTTCATCCGGCGAAATCAACAATGCCCCTCAAATTTAGACAGGATTTCTCCAAAATATAATAATAATAATAATAAATAAATAAATAAAGCATGACAAATAACAAGAACAAACGAGGCATAGAAGCAAGCCAAAGCCAGTGAACAGTAAAACGTGAAACCCACATTAGAATGGAGCCAAAAGACCGGCCCAATCGAAACTCGCATCAGGCGGGTCCACATTTGAACAAGTTGGGCATCCTGGGCATCCATCACCAACCACCATCCATGCAAATTGAATCAAAGCACATGCCGCAGAGAGCGAGCAATGTGAGCCGCTCAAGAAAAATTTCAGAGGGAGCAATCAATGGCACAACCCACTACCAAAGCTCATAGTCAAACAAAAAATCACTCCCCCAAAAACCACCCACAGTCTCTTCCATTCCATAATGTCTCTCGAAAGCATTCAAAAAGACAACCAGAAACTTATGCAATAGAAAGACAAGAAGGAAAGAGAAAGCACTTTCTGCATCTCCCACCCCTACTCTTTCGTAAGCAATGGACCCCACCACCTTCAAGCTAATCACAGCGAGATAAAAGTTCTCCCCAAAAAGCTTTCGATCAAAATGCTAACCCCACAACAACTAAATCTTTTTCGCCAAAGAGAAAAAAAAATAGGATTTTTCATTTTCTTTTTACCTGCAACAACTGAAATGTTTTTGCCTTTGTATCGCTCAACGAACAAATCGATTGTGTCTTTGAAGGCTTTGGGATCCAGTAATAGAGTCGTAATGTCTTGGAACATAATTCCTGTCATTTTGTCCATTTACCATTTAAAAATAAAAAATAAAAAATGTGAAACCAAATAAACCCGAAAAAAAGAAAAAGAAGCATAAGAAAATAATACAAACAGACCCTTTATGTGGTAGCCAGGAAATTTGAGGAAAAGAGAAAAAAATAAACTGAAAGAAACATAAAATTATAAACTTTCTTCTTTGGGGTAGAAAAAATTTTGAACTTTACAGACTCATGGGCCATTGTTTCAACAAAAGAAAAATGGAAACCCACTTCCATCAAGCAAGACAGTTGTACAACGCGTAGCTTGGTTTTTTTATTTTTTATTTTTTATTCTGGGGTTATGGAACATTCATTCCCCACATTTTCTCAGCGAGCGAACAGAGAGAAGAAAAGAAATCACAGGACGAACCTTGTTTGGGGAAATTGGGGACGACCCGAATCTTAGTTTTGATGCCATGGATACGAGGATCTTCGTCTCTGTAAGCCGACATTATAGTATGTATGTCACAAACCCAACTCACAAACAGGTGAAAAAGAAAACCGTCCCTCCTCCCTCTCTCTTTTATTTTCTTTCCCTTTCTCACAGTTGAACCAGCTCGGTAGCTGAGAACTCTCAACAGAGAGAAAGTAATGGAAGAGAGAGAGAGAGAGTGGCAGAGAAAGGTGGGTATTTATAATAGATGGAGAGAGTGCTTCGGGAGAGAGGGGCTCTCTGCACGAGAATATATATATGAGAGAGACCAAATCTTTTCGATGAGTAAGAAACAGAGGGATCGTAAAAGGTGGTAACAAAATACAAAAACTGGTATCACGAGGTGCTTTTATTACTCTCTCTTGTTTCAACATCTTTCCAGATATATTTTTATAATTTTCTATCAATATATTTCTACAGTAAAATTTATAAGAAATATACACAAAATATATCCACATAAACATGCAAATGGTTTTTCTCCAAGTGTTGTTGTGTGAGTATATATATAAAGTAGATTCATGTAATTATGGCCGAGGGTTGGCTTTGTGGATCTTGCTAGTGTTGGTTGATTATTGTAAACTCACACACGAGTTACAAACAAGGGGCATAAAGGCTAAATAGGGAAATTCCCTAACTTCATTTTTGGGCGGGGTTAATGAAAATAGAGTGTTACATGTTCACAATTAGTTATATATATATATATATATTATTTTTTTATTATTTTTTTTTTGTAGGTCACAATTAGTTATATATTAATTCTTGATACTTTTGGATATGTCATGTAAATGGACTAAGATTTAGAGTAGATAGTCTTTTTTTTAAGTACATAACAAGGAGATCATTTTATGCCGGGAGAACTTCACTTAAAGGTACTGAACTTCCACTATTTTTGAAAGAAGATATTTGAACTTCAAAACGTTTCAATTTAGAGTATCTATTTTTGAAATAGTCCCAATTAGAAGTCCTCTGTTAAAATTTTCCGTTAAATCCTATCAAAATTTTTAAAATATCCCTGTTTTTTTTGGAAAAAAGAAAAAAAAAAATGCTAGGATTTAGGTGTTGTTTAGAATTTAACGTACAAAAATACTCATGCTTGAATCTTTGGATATTTTTATAAATTTTTTTAAATAATAAACACATGGGTATTTTGAGAATTTTGATAGGATTTTAAGAGAAAATCTTAACGAAGAACCTCTAATTGAGACTTTCCGAAATATGGATACCCTAAATTGAGACGTTTTGAATTTCAAGTATTTTCTTTCAAAAATGGTGAAAGTTCAATACTCTTAAGTGAAGTTATTCCTTATGTCTACTTTTTTTTTCTTCAAAAAATTCTCTTTTCACAATATATGCCTACTATTTTATTTTTTTATTTTTTTTCAAATTTTGTTGAATAGTTTTAGGCTTGGCAATTCATGTTCAGGTGTTGGGTTTGAGTTATGTCTAAACATGTGTATAAAAACTATATAAATTAACCCTAATTTGACCAATTTAGTTAAATGAACAAACGTCTCCATCCTAACCTGTTAATTTTATGTTGAGTTCGTATCAAATTCACAAATCGTGTTATAAATTCTCAGTCCGAGTTTGTTTTATACTTGTTTTATTGAGATATTAAAAATCATATTTACATAATCAATTCATGATTAGTTGTAAAAAAAAAAAAAAAAATAGGGCATGCCACGTGGCGACGTGGCTAAGCTTACCACTGTGGCTTACTGTGTAATATTGAATGTTTACTGTAGCAGAAGCATTTGCAGTAAAGACATCCAACTCTCTTTCGTCTGAATTGAGCGAGGCTTCGCTCGCTTGAGCTTTCGCATTGTCTTCAAGGACTATACAAATACAACCCTATAACTTACAAAATTTAAAGACCTTTGCAATGTTGGTGAAAAATGCTGTTAAAAATGGGACACAATATTTAACATCTACCAAGGTCAATTGGTGAAATATGGCTCTAAAATCCCATTATATCATTTTTAAAAAGAAAATAAAAATAAAAATACTAAGTCGCCGCAAGGCATCCACTTATTATTTATTTATTTAAATGAGAATAGCATAATATTATTTTTGCTATTTATTTGAAATATATATGTATATATAAGTCTTAAATTGAAAATATTTGTAAACTTGGATCTTAAAATTGATCAAATTAAAAACTAGAATTTAAAAAGGAAAATCTGGAAAATGAAAAAAGAATTTCTGAAATATTTTTCCTTTCTATATATATATATATATTTGTTTTTTTTGTTTTGTTTTTGTTGTTATTGCGGATAAGAGTCATGAGAGATATTTCAATAATTTGGATTTGTGGCTCTAAACTAAAGCCTTTAACTAACCGTATAATCCACCACACAGTGATGTCCAAAAAGGGCAAATAAAAAGACTTTGAGAAAGGTGGGAGCGAAGAAGAGATCAATTCCTAGACTATTTCTGAAATTCAAAATTATAACATAACTTTTGCTAGTTATGGGTATTGTAGGCTACACCTTTTGGCAGCTTGGGTGTTTCGGTGGTCCAATTCAGTCCATGCCATAAATGAAATTTCAACATCCGACACTAATTTTGCATTTATTAGTATTTTCTGTAGGTCTTGGTTTTTGGCTATGCTATTGAAAGCAAGAAATGTAGAAATCATTCTGAACTTAGGAATTTAGAAATACCCAGGAATGTAGAAATTGAAAAGCTCAATTTATGGCTGATACTACTTGGCAGTTTGCCGAAGTAGTGGCAAGGATTCCTCAACCTGTTGGACGGTTTGACCAAATAGGTTACTCAATGCACGATTTTGCTAGCCAACAATTCCTCCTGTTTGAAGGGGCTCAATGACCTTTAGTAGTTGAAACCTGGATCACAGACATCTAGTTATTACATGAGACACTCGGGTGTATTGATGAACAAAAGGTCTCACTAGATTGAGGATGATAGACGAAGCTGTGATATAGTGGAAATCTAAGATAGAACTCTTGCAGATAGAGCTAGGACCTAGAGCTCTCATTCCTTGGGAAAGGTTTGTTGAAGAGTTCAATAGGCAATTCTTTCCAAGAGCTCAAAGTGTAACGCTCCAGTGAAAATAACGAATTGGTAGTTAATTTCATGGTTCGCATCTCAGTCTCATTCTAAATAGAACAAGACCACAATGATCTAATCCTTTTCAAAGAGAGTCTGCAATGGAATACTTTCACTTAAAATAATAAAGATAGCATTCTAAAATCCACAACCACCACAAGAATAGCCAGAGTAAACTAAAACATCATAACATAGATAGCTAAAACTTTCAAGTACGGTCATAAGACTAGTCATAGAAAATAATAAGTACAGATCCAAAGCCAAAGGTATAAGAGTCACCAACATCAAGAGTCAAATCGTACGCTAAAGAAGATAAAAGCATAAAGATGATATCTATCATATCCTGGCAGGATTCACTAGGTCCTCTCCACATCCACGCTAGCCATAAGTGTTGCGACCTATTTTTTTTAATACAAAATGAAATCATTATAGTGGCATGACGATTAGTCATTAGCCAAGATCAACCTAATACATCTCATAACATACGCATAATATACCAGAGATAACACATTGCATCGGAAACCAAATTCATTAACTAAAAATAGTAATTATAACATCAGAGCCATTTGACTATCTATATAATTAAAGCTTATCAATATATTAGTTACATAACCAAAAGAATGATTGTACAAAAGTGTCACATGCGACACAAGTCATATATGAAGTCTATACAAAAGATGGACTATCCATAGTCCGACAAATACAACCGTCGCAAGATGCTTCAGTCGTAATACCTCAAATATAAAGCCACTGGGTCCTCATCGACTTTAGCGATACCTGCAGCCAAAGCATCAACAACTCACTAAGTTTTCAAAATGAGCCAACTCTTTTCTTTTCTACCTTACGCTTACTATAATAGCTACTATTAGTGAGAATCTTTATTTTAAAATGATTCGTAGATAATAGGCGCTTTGTACCAAGAGAAACTTTACTACTTTATACACTCATTGTACATGTATAAAGTGGATAAGCCATACTTGTATACAAGCTTTCCAAACATTCGAGAAATACAAGCATTCGAGTACGTCTAAGCAAAAGATGAGTGGCATCATAACCCAACTATACAGGGATACGAGCATTTCCAAACCTTCGGAAAATACAAGTATCTAGGCACAATTAAGCATAGTACCATATAAAATATCATATGCACTCTAGCCATAACCATATACATACATTATGTTCCATTCAAACTCATAGTCATATTGGTATGTCTAGTAAGAAATTCCATATAAAACATCTATGCAACCTAGCTGTAACTGTCTACATATGCTCTGTTTCATTCAAACTCATAGTCATACTGATACATCTAGTCATGAAATCATCATAAAACACAAATCATGTAATGTCCGAGACATTACTTGTACGTTTTTAAGATGCAAATCAGATTAAGAAATTGATTAGAGTTAGTAAAATGGCAAGAAAACACCAAGAAAACACTTAGAAAGTTAAAAAATGGAGTTTTTGGGAGTCGGGTCCAGACTGGCTCTGAACGGGGTGAGGACGGGAGCTCTAGAGAGTTGGAATTTACTCTCTGTGGGTTGCGTCCAAACCGGCACATCAGCCGTCTGGACAGTTTCCACAGAATGTAATTCTACAGCTTTTAACACGCGTGCCCGGACATTACGTGATTTAAAAGTGAAAATGAGCGATTTTAGCTCATTTTTTCTGAAACTTCTCACATTTTCTCTCATTTCTCTTAGGGTTTTGATAGAAAACCCTTCATCCACGAATATTCAAGCCTCATAACTCAAATCTAACATCGGGAACGTGATCTACGTGAAGAGATCTACGTTTTGACTGATTGGTTTGAGGTAAATTTCTAAACTCGTCTTTTGAGATTTTGGGTTAAATCTTGAAATGTTGGAGTTTAATCTTGATTATTCTTTAGGTTTTGAGTGTTTTGGAGTTTCCTAAACATTCTCCAAGTGTTGGGTTGCATTGGGTAAATTTTGGTAAGTTTTCCAAAACCCTAACTTTGTGGGTATGTGTTTAAATTGTAATTTTGAGTGCCTAACCCTAAGATTATCTTATGGGTTAGTGTTTATTGTTGTTGGATAGTTGATTGGAACCCTATAAATTCTATGGCTTTTCCATGGATCTAGCTCTTGAGCAATTTAAGAGCTAAATGTGAGTCTAGTGTTAGAAAATGCTAAGTGTTGTGCAATGTGTTAATTTTTAGTGATACATTGCAAGCCATTGGCTAGGAAACCATAGTTGAGTTCAACATCCGCATAGCCAAAGGTGAGTATTCTACTCACTGAGAAAATTTATCATGTTTTAAGTATTTTATGGAAATGAAATGATATGATGGTTTTTATATCAAACCAACAATATGTTGATTATTGTGTGTTAGTTTTATTGGCGTCATTCTGTTGACAAAATTACTATCATGTAATGATGCTGTCTTAAACAGGAATACCATTTATTTCAGAGTCTTCAGATATTCAAAGTTTATTTCTCTAATATGGAAATGACCTTATTATGACAAGTTTCAGTCTCACAAGCTTCAAGAAGGCAATTTCAGAGTTCCAGGAAGATTCTACGAAGTTTCCAACTCAGCAATAGTTGGATCCCTTGTTTCTGTTCCGACGGTCCAGTGAAGCGTCCGGACGCGAGCCTGTGTCTAGAAGATTCTGACAAGCTTAGTGTAATCCAGTTTTCCTTTGCAGACACGGATCGAGAAAGACAACATGCAACCGTCCGAATGCGGCCTTAATATGGAAACGCTTGAAGCGCTTTATGGAAAGGCGGTTGCACAGTTCATCGTCCAGACGCTCTATGACTCCGTCCGAAAACCGCCTAGAGAAATCTGAATCAGTGGCGATTTAGGTCTTCTAAGCCTATAAATAGAGGCTTCTAGGCATGTATTATTTACAGAATTCGGAATTGAATTCTCTATAGCTTAAAGAGGGTGTTTAAGGAGATATTGTGAAGATCTGCTAGCTCTCTAGCTTTTGTCGGTGTGTGGTTACTTTGTTTGTGTGAAGTCTAGCTTAGGGAGGAGCCCTAAGCTAAAGGAATCCATTGAAGACCCCTTCAGGTAGGAGACCTGGTTGGAAGGCGTTCACTTTAGGTTACGTGTTAGGGTGCAAGATACGATCACTGCATATTGGTGTGTGAGTGTTACTGTCTTGTTACTAGCTCTGTCTTCTGAATAGTGGAATTCCTGGGTTTGGCTGCCCCAGAGTGAATTTTCTCTTAATTGAGTTTTCACTTCGTTAACAAAACATCTGTCTCATTTAAATTTCGCACCTATGATATTTTGTTACACATTGTTCACACACACACACACACCATAAATAAGAAGTCTTTACTATTTTTCAATTGGTATCAGAGCTTAGTACACTCTGTATAGATTAAATTCTTGAGTTTGACTCTCTTTGAGTTAAAATTATTTTTTATCATGTCTATCAATGTTGATTTGATGGAAAAAGGTGACCTCCAAAGGATGTGTGTCAAATTGTTCACACAATTTGAAGATTTTAAAAATTCTAGCATTGATCATCTACAAAGACTTAAAAATTTTGAAATAGAGAAATATGTTCTTATTGAAAAAATTAAGTCTTTGGAAGATGCTCTAATGAAATCAAAACTGCCTTTGGGAAAACCTTTCGATTCTGTTTTGAGTATTGATAGTGTTGCTTATTCTCCACATGCTATGCCTGTTTATAGAACTATGTTTGTTAAACCTAGTATGTTTAAACATCATACTCATTATATCCCTACCTATCATCACTGTGGAGTTAGTGGTCATATCCGCCCTAATTGCTTTTAGATACGTTCTCAGAAACCTTGGGATAGACAACATATGCCTAGGAAAGATGAACCTGGTATTGAGAACCAAGTCAAGACCTTAAGTGATCAAGTCAAACTCATTAGTGAAAAGCTAGGAAGCCGTACCCCTAATGAGAGAAAACTTGTCATGCTTAATAAAAAGAAGAATATCACCAATAAACAAGTCTAGATTAAGAAAGAAGACAACTTGTGTTTGGTTGCCCACACTGCTTTGAAAATACTTGATACTTGGCTGTGGTATTTGGATAATGGATGCTCTAAATATATGACAGGTGACAAGACACTTCTAAAATATATTCAGATGGGCAGAGGAGGAAGAATCACCTATGGGGATGGAAGTCAGTCCAAGGTCATAGGAAAAGGGCTTATTGATATTTTCAGGACTGGGAGCATCTCAAGAAGCCTTATATGTGGAAGGACTCAAGGAAAATCTCCTCAGCATCAGCCAATTCTGTGACAATGACTCGGTGGTTCAATTCTCCAAAAAGGAATGCAATATCTTTGACAGCAGTGGCAAATGGCTAATGGGAGGAGAAAGGACTATTAACAACTGCTATGGCCACCCAGGCTTCACTTCAGAGCCTCATATAATCTGCAAGAAGGCAACCATTGATGAGAGTGAGTTGTGGCATCAAAGGTTGGGACATTTAAACTTCACAGATATGTTTAAGATTGCCAACAAGGAAATTGTCAAAGATCTACCCAAGATGGAGAAAACTGGGAAATGAGTTTGTGGTCCATGCCAGCTGGGAAAGCAGACTCAAGTAGCTCACAAGAAAACTTTAGGTATTCTCACTTCCAGAAACTTAGAATTACTGCATATTGATCTCTTGGGTCCTAGTATACCTGCTAGTCTAGGTGGAAGAAAGTATATATTGATGGTTGTGGATGACTATTCTCGGTTCATATGGGCTCTTCTTCTCCAAGAAAAGTTCGATGCTTTTGATGCAGCTCAACATTCAAGAAAATTCAGATTAAGCAAAACTACCCCATCATGAGAATCCGCAGTGATCATGGAAGAGAATTTGAGAATGCCATATTTGAAGAATTTTGCCAATCACATGGCATTTAGCAAGAGTTTTCATCCCCCATTACTCCTCAACAGAATAGGGTTGTAGAGTGGAAAAACAGGGTTATTCAAGAGATGGCTTGAGTAATGATCCATTCAAAGAATCTAGCTCAACACTTTTGGGGAGAAGTTGTGCCACATCATCAATAGAGTCTACCTG
Source organism: Alnus rubra (assembly GCA_028654335.1). Taxonomy (NCBI): domain Eukaryota; kingdom Viridiplantae; phylum Streptophyta; class Magnoliopsida; order Fagales; family Betulaceae; genus Alnus; species Alnus rubra. Next base: position 274,941 of record JAJPGS010000952.1, read on the forward strand.
TAGCCAAAAACCAACAAGACTCCTTATGAGATATGGGGAGGAAAGAAGCCCACAGTCAAGTACTTCCGGATCTTTGGAAGTAAGTGCTACATTCTTCGAGACAGAGAAAATCTGGAAAAATTTGATCCCAAAAGTGATGAAGGAATATTCTTGGATACTCCACCAACAATCATGCTTACAGGGTTTTCAATAAAATAACAGAAACTATGATGGAATCAATCAATGTGGTAATTGATGATGAAGAAGTTGGGCCACCTAGCAAGGGGGAGAAAACTTAGTCCTTCCTAGAAGAGCCACCTACTCCTTCAGCCGATATGGTCAAGCCATCTTCTTCAACCCAAGAAACATTTTTCATTCCTTCAGCAGCTGATTCTCTACCAGATCCTCTTGTCATTCCTTCAGTAATTGATTCTCTTCTAGATTCTCCAGAAGTTGTGACTTTTGGGAATACTACCAGTGCATTTTAAGATGAGGAAGAATCCATTAATCCTTCTAAAAGGTCATGGGTCAAGCTTAATCATCCTTCCCGACAGCTAATTGGGGATCTTGAAGAAGGATGTCGTCTAAGAAACAGAGTGATCTAGCCATCAAATGAAGTAGCCAATCAAGTCACATACTGTTGTTATCTTACATAGGTTGAATCGAAGAAGGTTGATGAAGCTCTATAAGATAAGAGCTGGATCGCTGCCCCACATTAGGAATTGCATCAGTTTACCAGAAACAATGTATGGACTCTTGTTCCCAGACCTTCCGATCACAATATCATTGGCACTAAGTGGATCTTCAAGAACAAATTAGATAAGCATGGTACAGGGATCAGAAATAAGGATTGTCTCGTTGCTCAGGTGTATACTCAAATTGAAGGGGTAGATTTTGATGAAACTTTTGCTCTAGTTGCTCGGTTAGAGTCCATCCGAATTCTGCTTTCCATTGCTTGTCATCTTGGATTCAAACTTTATCAGATGGATGTTAAAAGTGCCTTTCTAAATGGCATACATCAGGACGAGGTGTATGTTGAACAACCAAAAGGGTTTCAAGGTCCTCATCATTCTCAACATGTCTACAAGCTGAAGAAAGCACTGTACGGCCTCAAGCAAACTCCACGGGCATGGTACGAGTGTCTGACTATTTACCTTTTAGCTAAAAGGTTCATAAGAGGTCAAGCTGATCGGACTCTATTCATCAAGAATCAAGGTAATCATGAGCTCATTGCTCAAATTTGTGTAGATGATATCATATTTGGAGCAACTCTGGATATCCAAGCTCATGATTTTTCTGAGGAGGTGAAGCAAGAGTTTGAGATGAGCATGATTGGTGAGTTGACTTACTTTCTGGGGCTTCAAGTTAAGCAAACTGCTGATGGGATCTTTATCTCTCAATCCAAGTATGCCAAAGATTTGGTCAAGTGGTTCGGTCTAGATGGGAAGAGTCATGCTCGTACTCCCATGAGCACAAGTGTCAAGATCAGTGCTGATCTTATAGGCAAGCAAGTTGATCCTACTCTCTACAAAAGTATGATCGGGAGTCTTCTCTACTTTTGTTAGTTTGTGTTGGCTGCATTCTATTTGACAAAATCACTATCATGTAAAGTTGTTGTCATATTCAAAGATGTCGTATTTTTCAGAGTCTTCATTTCAGAAAAGTGTTTCAAGATGTTCAAATAAGATTATGTGCAGATTCCAACTCAGAGAAATTGGATCCCAAGTTTCCGTTCGAACGGCTTAGTCATGCGTCTAGACGCCTATCAGTGTCAAGAAGCCGGACAGTTCAAGGTTGCATCCGTGTAGACGTCATGGCAACACATTTGAACGCACTTCAGGGTTTGAGTAGACTCCAATTTTCCTTCATCGACAGCTGCATCCGTCCGGACGATAGGGCAACACAGTTCGGATGAGGTCCTTAATAAGGCAAGACGTGGAGAAGAATTGCAACCATCCAGACGTTAGAACAACACAGTCCGGACGCAGTCCTTATTATGAAAATTATGTGCATCAGAGTTGCAACTGTCCGGATGCTAGGACAACACCGTTTGGACGCGGCCTTAATATGGAGAGTGTGAAGCGCGTTATGGAAAGGCGGTTGCATAGTGTTTGTCTGAACAGCCTCAGAGTCGATTTAGGTCTTCTATAGCCTATAAATAGAGATCTCTAGGCATGTATTATTGACAAAATTCGGTATTGAATTCTTTATAGCTTAGAGAGGGTGTTTAGGGAGAAATTGTGAAGATCTGCTAGCTTTCAAGCTGTTTCCGTTGTGCTGTTGCTGTGCTTGTATTCGAAGTCTATCTTAGGGAGGAGCCCTAAGGTAAAAGAATCCATAAAAGACCCCTTCAAGTATGAGACTTGGTTGGGAGGCGTTCACATTGGGTTACGTGTCAGAGTGCAAGATACAATCGCTGCATCGAGTATGTGAGTGTTACTGTCTTTGTACTAGCTTTGTTTTCTAATAGTGAATTTTCTGGGTTTTGCTGCCCCGGAGTGGTTTTTCTCTTAATTGAGTTTCCACTTCGTTAACAAAATATTTGTCTTCTTTAAATTCCGCATTTTGATATTTTGTTACATGTTGCACACACACACAATTAAATTAGAATTCAATTTAATTTTCAACCTTATAGCCAGCCAATCAGATATTGCTTTCAATGTTGGAGTTTGTGCTCAATTTCAAGCAAATCCTAAGAAATCTCACCTCACTGCAGTCAAGCGTATCATCAGGCATGTTAATGATACTATTACCCATGGCATTTGGTATTCTAGATAAACAAATCTTGTGCTTGCGGGGTTACTCTGATGCAGATTGGGCTAGCAATGCGGATGACAGAAAGAGTACTTATGGATGATGTTTTTATGTAGGGACTAATCTTGTGGCCTGGATGAGTAGGAAACAATCTTCTATTTCCATCTCAACTGCTGATGCCAAATACATTGTTGCTGGAAGTTGTTGCAACTCAATTGTTATGGATGAAGAAACTTCTGTGTGACTATGGATTCACTCAGGACACCATGGCCATCTACTGTGACAACACAAGTGCCATCAATATTTCCAAGAATCCGGTTCATCATTCTCGTACCAAGCACATAGACATCAGACATCACTTCATTCGTGATCTTGTGGAATCCCGGGTAGTATCTCTTTCTTTTATACCCACTAACAACCAATTGACTGACATTCTTACCAAACCTCTCGATGGAAGCAGGTTTGAGTCTCTTAGAAAAGCCATTGGTGTTTGTGGCATGTCCTAGACATGTCTCTCTTCATGCTAGGATTAGACTTTATTTTGTTCCTTAGTCTTTTCCTTTGGAAGAATGATGTGTTTTTGTAAAAAAAAAAAAAATTGGGGGAAAGGTGGCAGGTTGTTCTTTTTAAGTCTTTCAGCTATCTCATGTTTTTTAATCTGATATCTTAGTTCATTGTGCTTTGATATAATATGATTACCTATGTTTGAGATCCTAAGTCTAATATTTGCTAAGTTTTCCTATTGCATCTTAATACTAGATAGTTGCTTTTCTCATACGATGAAATATTGTACACTATCCAAAGCTCCCCTAAGGTACATTTTTTTTACTCTCTGATTTTTATCTTCTAAAAATTCTGATGATAATTTTTTTTTTGGTATGTTGGTCAAATTGACCAACTCACTAGTTGAACCTTGAACTCATAAATTCTGGCATTATTTATAGGTTGCAGCACCAAGTGATAAAAAACATTTATTCTTCAGTAAAAATTGATATTTGAAAAGATGCACTGCTTATTGTACTATAAATATGTTCTTAAACTTGTCCCTATAGAAACAGTCAGTGGCCAATTCATTACGGAAATAGATGGTCACTAAAGGACTAAGTAAAAAAAAACTGCTGCATCTTAGGGGGAGTGTATCCGAAGAGGGTGGCTAGGCCCTAGTAAAATAAGGTTTGACTTTTGACTGATCTACCATTAATTTTCTCTCTTATTTTAAAAATTCAGTTGCTTTAAATCATATCGACAAACATCATACCTTATTGAGAAAGCTTTCACACACACACACATTGCATGAGTGGAGTAAGCTATTTATGTTTTCTGTCTGCAGGGAAATTTATGCTCATTAAATACTTGTCTCTCAATTATATGTTTGCATATTTTTGACTTGCAATCTGACTGATTTCTCAAGTTTAGATACATGCGTATGATGCTTTTCTTGTGAAAGGATTAACCTTGTTGTCTTCCTCTCCCTTTTCAGCAAGATGTTCTCTTTGGCTTTTTACAGTTTTCTTTTCCTTTGTTTGGACTTTGGAACTGTATTTTTGTGATTTTTCTATACAATGTTTACCCTTTGTCCTTTTGAGACAAAAAGGGGGAGTATTTTTATTTTTGATCCGGGATTGTATTTTTAAACCGGTCAAGTGATTTTTGTCCCAGAATGGCCAAAGAGGGAGTTTGTTAGTTTTATTGGCTTTATTTTGTTGACAGAATCACTATCATGTAATGATGCTATCTTAAATAGGAATACTGTTTATTTCAGAGTCTTCAGATATTCAGAGTTTATTTCTCTAATATAGAAATGGCCTTATTATGACAAGTTTCAGTGTCACAAGCTTCAAAGAAGCAATTTCAGAGTTCTAGGAAGATTCTGCGAAGTTTCCAACTTAGCAATAGTCGGATCCCTTGTTTCTGTCTGGATGGTCCAGTGAAGCGTCCGGACGCTAGCCTGTGTATAGAAGATTCTAACAAGCTCAACGTAATCCAGTTTCCCTTTGTAGACACGGATCGGGAAAGACAGCTTGCAACCGTCTGGACGCTAGGGCAACACCATCCAGACTCGGCCTTAATATGGAAACGCTTGAAGCGCATTATGGAAAGGCGGTTGCACAGTTCATCGTCCAGACGCTCTATGACTCCATTCAGACACCGCCTAGAGAAATTCGAATCAGTGGCAATTTAGGTCTTCTAAGCCTATAAATAGAGGCTTCTAGGCATGTATTATTTACAGAATTCGGTATTGAATTCTCTATAGCTTAGAGAGGGTGTTTAGGGAGATATTGTGAAGATCTGCTAGCTCTCTAGCTTTTGCCGGTGTGTGGTTACTTTATTCGTGTGAAGTTTAGCTTAGGGAGGAACCCCAAGCTAAAGGAATCCATTGAAGACCCCTTCAGGGAGGAGACCTGGTTGGGAGGCATTCACGTTGGGTTACGTGTCAGAGTGCAAAATACGATCGTTGCATAAGGGTGTGTGAGTGTTACTGTCTTGTTACTAGCTTTGTCTTCTGAATAGTGGAATTCTTGGGTTTGGTTGCCCTGGAGTGGTTTTTCTCTTAATTGAGTTTCCACTTCATTAACAACATATCTGTCTCATTTAAATTCCGCACTTATGATATTTTGTTACACATTGTTCACACACAGCGTAAATAAGAAGTCTTTATTGTTTTTCATTGTGTTTTGGATGATTTCAATAATTTCTATTATGTTGAGATATGAGAATGGTGTTTATGTGATTTGAGATTTGAGTATGAAAATATGATTTGAAATATGTTTTGATGTGTTTTATCGCTTGCTGAGGTTGTGATTTAAATTATGCAAATTGTGATTGCGAAATTGACCCGTTGAAATACTTGTGTTTTATGAGAATATTGTGTGTTAAAAGCATGTTCATGAAATTTAAATGTATATTGATTTGAAGAAAATGAAACATGATTGATTTGAGTATGATAGCATGTGTTGTGAAAGACCAATGGGCTTGCATTCCCCTATGACATTGTTTTATAAAAGACCAATGGGCTTGCGTTCCCCTATGGAATTGTTTTATAAGTGACCAATTGGCTGCCGTACCCCTTTGGCATTGCTTTGTAAAAGACAATTGGGCTAGCGGGTTCCCCTTTGGCACTAAATTATAAAAGACCACTGGTGTAGCGACCTAGATTTTAAACCATGGAATATAGCGTCCTAAATTAGAATTTAAGACTAAATAAAATGACTCGGATATTTTTGGATATTTATGAAAATAAATATCCATTAGTTATATAAACTTTGATTTGATAAAAAGAAGATTATTATTACTCTAGTAATATTATTCAGAGATTTAAATAAACAGACTTAAATATTATGTGAATTAGTAATATTATTAATACTATGATATTATTGTATGTGAAAATTAAAAGACTTCTAATTTAACCGTGTGTGTGTATAATGTGTAACAAAATAATGTAAATGCAGAATTTAAAGAACACAATTATTTTGTTAACGAAGTGAAAACTCAATCAAGAGAAAAACCACTCCGGGGCAGCCAAACCCAAGAAATTCACTATCAGAAGACAAAGCTAGTACATAGACAGTAACACTCACATACCCGATGCAATGGTCATATCTATCACCCTGACATGTAACCCAACGTGAACGCCTCCCAACCAAGTCTCCTACTTGAAGGGGTCTTCTATGGATTCATTTACCTTAGGGCTCCTCCCTAAGATAGACTTCAATAATGAGCACAACAACAACACAGAACGGCAACGACTTGAGAGCTAGTGGATCTTCACAAGTTCTCCCTAAAATATTCTCTCTAAGCTTTAAAGAATTCAATACCGAATTCTGTAAATAATACATGCCTAGAGGCCTTTATTTATAGGCTACAGAAGACCTAAATCAACACTGATTTGGTTTTCACTAGGTGGTGTCTGGACGCAAGCTGAGGTCGTCCAGCACGGACAACTGTGCAACTGGCTTTCCATAATGCGCTTCACGTAATACCAAATTAAGGCCGCATCCGGACGGTGTTGCCTTAGCGTTCAGACGGTTGCACTTCTGCTGCACATAAATACCATAATAAGTACCGCGTCAGGATGGTGTTGTCCTGACATCCGGACGGTTACAATTCTTCTCCTCGTCTTGCCTTATCAAGGATAGTGTTCGGATGGTGTTGCCCTGTCGTCTGAATGGATGCAGCTGTCTTCCCATATCTGTGTCTGAGAAGGAAATTTGATTTCTTGTCAAACTCAGATGAGCGTCGGGGCGTGTTGCCTTGACGTCCGTACAGATGCAACCTTGAACTGTTCGAATATTCTAGACACTGATGGGCATCCAAACGATTCTTGGGATCTGACTTCTCTGACTTGGAATCTGCACAGAATCTTATTTTGAGCATCTTGAACCAATTTTCTGAAATGAAGACTCTGAAATAAACGGCATCCCTGATTATGTAGCTACATTACATAAAAGTGATTTTGTCAAACATAATGCAGCCAATCACAAACTAACAAACTCCCCCTTTGGCTATTCTGGGACAAAAATCACTTGACCGATTTAAAAATACATTCCCAGTCCAAAACAAAAAATACTCTCCTTTTTTGTCTCAAAAGGACAAAGGGTAAATAGAGTATAGAAAAACCACGGACAAAAAATTACTCCCCCTTAATGTCTTAGCAGGACAAGGGTGAACTGAGTAAATAAAATCTAGAGTTATAAAAGTTTACAAATATTCAAAACAGGAATAATAAAAGAAATTGTCTCAAAATAAATCAACAAAACACCAAAGAAAATAAAAATCAATCCTATTAGTTAGGGGATGGATGATGATGCTTGAGACACTCCTAGATGTCAAGCTAACATTGCTCCACTCAGAGGTTGATAGAGTGAACCTTCTGCTGCATAGAACTCATACCCCCTGAATAGACTCCAAAGCAGCTAGAATCTGAGCAAAACCTACATCATACTGTGGAGGCGGAGGAGTAGTCTGGGAAGAGGAAGCTCTAGTAGGCAGCTCAAACTGAACAGGAGGAGGCTGAGGAGCTTCATATTGACCTTCATGCGTTAGCAGGGCATTTGACTTCATAAGAGTTTGATTGCCAAAGGGTTCCTATATCTTCATCTTGGGCTCTACAGAGATGTCTAACTCAGACTGAAGAAAAATTTTTGTGACCAAGCACGCAAAAGGAAGCCCTGTAGCATGATCAACTTTGAACTCTAGCATAATGTTGAGGATGCTTGCACAAGCAAAAAGGCAACCTCATAACAATAGCGTATACGAACTGAGCCCTCTTCAAAACAAGTTCACTCCTGCGAACAGTGGGCCATAGATTGTGCTGAACAATCTTCGCGAGCAGGTGGTGTGGGGGAGAAAAGGCACCAATTTTGATGTGAGCAAGTGCTCGCTCCTCGCCCTGTGGATGAGCATGAAAGAAATCCCACAGCTGATCCAAAGTAGAAGGCTCCAAAACCTCATTGAAAGGATTTGCTGAAATGGGAAGCACTGGTACACCAATAATCCTGCTGATGACTTATGGATCAACTTGAAAAACATGCCCTTAAATAGTAGACTGAAGAAAAATTCCACTGTCCTCATCCTGCACCACCTCCAGGTTCCCATAAAACTCTTTAACCTGCCTGAGAAGCATTATGCAGGCACAATTGTAGAGATAGCCCCAATGATATGTTTGGATAATGTCAGCAATAATGTCTAGAGGAGCCACCATGACATCTGCTCGGACCACATTCCTCTCAGGAATAGCTTGTTTGTTATCTATTTTGGCTTTGGAAGCTGCTATGACTTCTTCTGTCCTCTGTCAAACCCTACGCTGAGAACTGCTTGCAGACATAGTTCTGCAAAACAAATATCCACAAAGTTGCCAAAAAAATAGGGATTCCGCTATTTAGAAGTGCTTCCAGAAGATTCTGCACAACTTGCAAGTAAGAAAATTCGGTTCCCTCTTAGCCGTTCGGACGACGTGTCATACCATCTGGACGCCCATCTGTCTAAAGCATCATTCGTCTAGACGACATGGATTTCCATCCGGACCTTTCCCTGTGTCGAGAAGTTTTGAACTGCTCCAGCTTGCATCCGTCCGGACATTTCAGCAGCCCGTCCGAACGACACTCAGTGTTGACAAGCTTCAGGATTTCTTTCCAAAGCACAGTTATGGGAAGATCACTGCAACCATCCTGACAACGTGGATTCCCATCCAGACTCTCTCATCCATAAGGCAAGTATCGCAATTCAAATCCAGACGTCCGGACGACGGTCCTCATGGTCCGGACGCACGTGCATCAGATATGGAAATTGCGTGCATCAAATCAACCGTCCGGACGATCATCCCCCTGGTTTGGATGCTCGAAGACTTTATATGGAAATTACTTGCAGCGGACGTGCTACCGTTTGGACGACAGGGCACCACCGTCCGGATGCGGCTCAAAAACAGGAAAGAATTGATCACACAGTTGTCTGTCCGGACGGCCCATGACTACCGTCTGGACGGCGCCTAGTTTTTATCAAGCTAGATGCTCATTTGAACAGTCAACCTATAAATAGAGGTCCCTAGGCTTGAGAACAGCAAGAATTCGGTATTGAATTCCATTAGTGCTTAGAGAGCTATATTGTGAGATTATTGAGCTGAGTTGATCTCTCTGAAGTCGTTGCTGTGTGTGCTGTTGCTGCGCTTAATCTGAAGTCTATATTAGGGGTTGGCTCTAAGGTAAAGGATTCCATTGAAGACCCCTTCAGGTAGGAGACCTGGTTGGGAGGCGTTTGTGTTGGGTTACATGTTAGAGTGCAAGGTACGACCACTGCATCAAGGGTATGTGAGTGCTACTACTTTGTAACTAGTCTTGTCTTCTGAATAGAGGATATCCAGGGTTTGGCTGCCCCGGAGTGGTTTTTCTCATATTGAGTTTTCCACTTCGCTAACAAAAATTCTTGAATTATTTAAATTCCGCACTGTTATTATTTTGTTAACACTTTGTGCACATACACACACTTAGAAGTCAATTTCAATTTTTCAATTGGTATCAGAGCTTGGTACACTCTGTTGAGATTAATTTCTTGAGTTTTTTTTTTTTTTTTGACTTCTATCTAAAAATGTCTCAAACTCTTAATATTGTTCCTGCCTTTGATGGTACGAACTATGGCTATTGGAAGGCTCGTATGCATTTCTTTTTAAAATCTATTGACTGTTGGAGTATTGTTGAAACTGGTTGGACTAAACTAGCGGATGCAGCACTCGAACTAGTCCCACAGAAAAACGCACGACTTTCAAATGATAAAGCCCCTCATGCTCTATGTCAAGCACTTTCACCGTCTGAATTTGCAAAAATTTCAAACTGTGAATCTGCTCAAGAAGCGTGGCAAATCTTGGAGACAACATATAAAGGCACCAAACTTGAAAAATCTGCCAAACTTCAAATGTTGATTTCCAGATTTGAAGAAATTAAGATGTTGGAAGAAGAGACATTTGGAGAGTTTTACTCCAAAATGAGTCACCTAAGAAACTCCATGGTGAGTTTTGGGAAGCCCGTCTCGGATGTAAAATTCATCCGAAAAATTCTAAGATCTTTGCCTGAGCGTTTCAGGATCAAGGTGACTACAATTGAAGAGAGCAAAGATCTGGAAGAAATGAAGATTGAAGAGTTGGTGGGATCTCTTCAAACTTATGAGTTATCCTTGCCCCTAGTCAAAAAGCTAAAGACCATTGCCCTGAAGGCTTCTAAGAAAAAGGTAGAAGCCTCATCTGAAGATGACTCTGAGGAGGAAGAAAAAGCTGTGGCTATGCTGGCCAAAAGTTTCAGAAGACTAATGAGAGATGACCTATTCAAGAAGTTTTCTGAAAAGATGAAGAATGCTCCCAGAGAAGTTGAACCTGAGGAAGCAGAGAAGAAAGATACCAGAGGTCCGAGATGGTTTGAGTGCTCAGGATTTGGGCTTATACGAGCTGATTGTGGGAACCTCAAGAAGGGCATAGGGAAGGCATACAATGTGACTCTTAGTGATGAGTTAGAAGAAGAAGAACCTCCTAAGTCAGAAATATTTCTAGCCTATGTGGCTCCACTTGTAAAATAGGAGGACTCTTATTACTCAGAGCACAACGACAATGGGGATGAACTCAAGGAGGCATACAAAACTCTTTATGTAGAGTATGAAATGCTGAGGGAAGGATGTAAGCATCATCTTCATGATCTGAACAGTTTGCAGACTGAGAAGAGTTCTTTGCTGTGGAAAATACAAGAGCTAGAGGAGAAGTTACTAGAGACATAGCTCCAATTAGAGAGAGTCACTGATGAAAAGCTGACTCACATGCTATCAATTCAGAAGAGCCCAACCGACAAGACTAGTCTCGGGTATGTATCTCCTCCCACTGACTCTCCCTCTACCTCCAGGACTGTCTTTGTTAAGCCTGCAGTCCCAGATCCTCCCCCCACTATCGAAGATAAAGGGAAGGACAAGCTTAATGGAGATGTTTCGGGCACTCAGAAGCCCCTTTCCATCAGAAGATCTCCTATATGTCACCACTGTGGTTGAAGTGGGCATGTCCGACCTCAATGCTCCCTTCTGAAAGCATAGAAAGCAAAGGTCAAGAAAGAAGTGCCCAGACAAGCTAATCATGGCACTAGACCTCTGACCCAGCATCAGACTCCATGGTATCAGGCTCTTTACTAAGCATCATGGAGGCAAGCACCAAGGCATCAAGCTCCTCAATATCAAGCCCCTTGGTCTCATGCACCTTGGCACCAGGCATCTCAGCATCAGCGACCTCAGCAGCGATTTGTACCTGCCAATCACAGTGGCAAATCCAAGATCAAATCCAAGCACTCTAAAAGGTCGTAGAAGGTGGAAGATGATCAATACTACAAAGAGCCACCTATTTGGATGCAAAGCATGATGGAGTGGATGGGTCAGCAGATGAAGTCCTGCCAGCAACCACCCACTGGAAGGCAGGCTTGGGTTAAGAAGAAGAATAACATTCACCCCATGAGGGGAATGGATGCACCTAACAAGAGAAGGTGTTCATGCCTAGGATTTGGTTCCTAATCCAAAGGCATCAGGTTTGATTGCTTGACTTTTACTTGTTATATTTTGTATGCAATCTAGGAACCAGTTTTGTTTTGCCCCTTATTTCTCTCTCGAGAGCATTACAGGTGCTTGTTGGGGAAGACAGAAAAAGCAGGTCGAGCAACTGTTTTTCTGTATTGGCATCATCGAGCTTACATAGGTTTGATCATGCCTTGCATATGATGTCATTTCCATATAGCATTTTTTAATAATAAAAAAATGGGGAGAAATTGCAGGTTTTTTTCCTTTTCTTGGCATATTAGATATTGCATGTACTTTCACCTGATATCTCAATTCTTTATGCATTAATCTACTTTGCTTAGATATAATTGAGAGTTTATGACTATATCTACCAAGTGTTTTTCCTGTATATGTAATAGTTGGATAGCTTCTTTCCTCATGCGATGAAAATGTACACTATCCAAGACTCCCCTAAAGGTACATCTTTCCTTCTCTGACTGTTTGTTTTTAGAAATTCTGGATAAGAGAAGAGGTTTTTGATAAGATGGCCAAATTGACCAAATGCTAGTTGAACCTAGAACCTAAAAACTCTGGCATTTTCTCTAGGTTGCAGCATCAAAAGAATTAAGCACTTACTATTATGAATTCTGCGATATATATGCATAGTTTCTGCTTATGTGCTAAATTTGCAAACTGCCTTGTCCTTCATGGTGCAAGTAAAATATTTACCTTGTCCTTCATGGTACAAGTAAAACAATTGGATGCTGCATCTTAGGGGGAGTGTATCAGATAAGGGTGGCTAGGCCCTAGTACTGAATAAGGTTTGACTTTTGACTAATCTTTCCTTGATTTTATCTCTTGTCTAGAAAATATGGTTGCTTTTTGTCATATCAGTGAAAGTCATACCTTGTGGGAAAAGTCTTCACACACACACACACGCATTGCATGAGTTGAGTTGTCTATTTAAATTTTATGTCTACAAGAAAATCTTTGTGTTGATCAAACTCTGAACTCTCTCTTATACCTCTACTTGGTTTTGAGATGCTATTTGATCGTTTCATCAGTTGATTATACATGCGTGTTCTGAAGCTGACCTTAAGAGAAATAATTTCTGCAAATTTTTCCTTAATTTCTGTCTTTTCAGTGTGAAGCTTCCGGACGGCCTCTTCTTGTGTCCGGAGGGTGTGGCTCAGTAGTCCGGACGGTCCTGTTACACGTTTGGACACGTGCGGCTCCGACGACAGGACGGTAAGGCTGCACGTCCAGACGCGGGCGACCTGTCCGCATGTTTACGAGGCAATGCGCGTCCGGACGGGGTTAATGATCCATCCGGACTGGGACCCCACAAAATCTCTCCTTTGGCTTCTAGTGAGCGATTTCTCGCGAGTTTTTTCATTATCTCACTGTCTTTTGTCTTTTTGTGCAAATCTCTCACATTCCAGGTATTCTTCTAACTTTATTCTTTTCAATTTAGTTTAAACTGTTGGAATTTTGATTATTTTGGGAATGTTGTTGAGGGTATATCTGCTGTCTGGGATTATCTGGTTCGGTATTATTGTGGATTGTATTGTGATATTTTATGTCTGCAATTTTTGGAACAGTCCCTTTTATTGCTGTTATAATTCCGAATTTTCTATGTGCACTAACAAGATTATTTCCTTTGGATTATTCTTGGCAAATCTTGTTGGTTTCTTTTTGCAGAATCATGTCTGCAGGCAGTCCACAGCGCAGGGTCCGCCAGAGGACAGAGGGAGATAAAGCAGCCCTTAGAGCCAAAATTATGGACCGACCAGTCATTGTCAAGAGGAATGTGGTCCGTTTCGATATTATGGTGGCTCCTCAGCATAGTATCCACGACATTATCCAGACTTATCATTGGGGATATCTACACTCTTGTGCCTGCGTTGTGTACACTAGGCTAGTCAGGTTGTTCTATACCAACCTTGAGGTGGTACAGGATGATGACCACGGGTTGGTGCTTCAGTCCACTGTTGGAGGGCATACTATCACTGTTGATCCCCAGATCATCAGTCAATTCATAGGAGTCCTTGTTCTCCAAATCCTTGGCAGCCCATATAATGAGGTGTTCATACCTCATTCTTTGGATGATCTCCGAGAATTCTTTCATGCCGTTCCCCAGGGAGAAGAGCACGCCACCACCATTAGGATCGGTGTCTTATCCGCTCCTTACCGCATGTTAGCCAAGATTGTTCAGCACAACCTATGGCCAGTTGTCAGGCGCAGTGACCTGATTGTGAAGAGAGCCTAGTTTGTCTATGCTATCAGTCTTCGCTTATTGTTCTGCCTATGCAAGCATATTTTGGGTGTTATTCTAGAGGCCCGTGATGAGGGCAATGCCGGTCTTCCGTTTGGCTACTTACTCACACAGATTATTCTACAGTCAGGCATCAGTATTGTTGACGAGCCAAAGATGAAGATCCAGGATCCCTTCAGCAAGCAGACTCTGATGAAGTCAAATGCTTAGTTGCTACGCGATGAGCAGGATGATGATGTGCCCCTGCCTCCTCATATTCCTGTCGACATTCTAGATGTGGCGTTTTCTTCTCAGACTGTTCCGCCACCATAGCCGGATGTCAGCTATTCACAGATTATAAAGGCATTGGCCGCTATTCAGGGGGGGGCATGAGTTCTCTGCAGCTCTCCATGTCATCCATGCAGCAGTCCATCTCGGCCATGCAGTAGGAGGTTCACTGAATCAACCTCCGTGTGGAGCAAAATCTGATTGATCTCCAGGAGTGTCTCAAGTTCCACCACCCGTCCAGCAGTGATGACGAGGATGATGCGCCGATGGCCGAGGCTACTTGAGCTTATTTTGTCTTGTTGTTGTTTTACTCTTTTGAGACATTTGTGTTATCTTTTTGATAATTTGCCACATTTTAAACTCTTGGATATTTTATTACTTTGTTTACAATGGTCCTTCTGAGACCTTTAGGGGGAGTAATTTTTGTGTGTTTTCTTATTACTCTGTTTTACCCTTTGTCCCTTTGTGACAAAAAAAGGGAGTAATTTTTGATTTGGACTGACATTGTATTTTTGAACCGGTCAAGTGATTTTTGTCCCAGAATGGCCAAAGGGGGAGTTTGTTAGTTTGTAATTGGCCACATTCTGTTGGACAAAGGGGGAGTTTGTAAAGATGCTTTTTAACAGGGATTTTGCTATTTAGAAGTGCTTCAAGAAGATTCTGCACAGTTTGCAAGTCAGAAAATTCGGTTCCCTGTTAGCCGTCCGGACGACGTGTCATACCGTCCGGACTCCCATCTGTCCAAAGTGCCAACCGTCTAGACGATGTGTCATACCATCCGGACACCCATCTGTCTAAAGCATCATCTGTCCTGACCTTTCCCTGTGTCGAGAAGTTTCGAACTGCTCCAACTTGCATCCGTTCGGACGTTTCAGCAGCCCGTCCAGAAGACACTCAATGTTCAACAAGCTTCGGGATTTCTTTCCAAAGCACAGTTATGGGAAGATCGCTGCAACCGTCCGGGCGACGTGGATTCCTGTCCAGACGCGCTCATCCATAAGGCAAGTATCGCAATTCAAATCCAGACGTCTGGACGACGGTCCTCATGGTCTGGACGCGCGTGCATCAACCGTCTGGACGATCATCCCCCTGGTCCGGTCCACGAAGCCTCTATATGGAAATTACTTGCACCGGATGTGCGACCGTCTGGACGACAGGGCACCACTATCCGGACGCGGCTCAGAAACAGGAAAGAATTTCAGCAAAATTCTCGGACAATTAATCACACAGTTGTCCGTCTGAACGACCCATGTCTACCGTCCGGTCGGCGCCTAGTTTTTGTCAAGCCAGACGCTCATTTGAACCGTCAGCCTATAAATAGAGGTCCCTAAGGCTTGAGAACAGCAATAATTCGGTATTGAATTCCATTAGTGCTTAGAGAGCTATATTGTGAGATTATTGAGCTGAGTTGATCTCTCTGAAGCCGTTGCTGTGTGTGTTGTTGCTGCGCTTAATTTGAAGTATCTTAGGGGTTGACCATAAGGTAAAGGATTCCAATGAAGACCCCTTCAGGTAGGAGACCTGGTTGGGAGGCATTTGTGTTGGGTTACATGTTAGAGTGCAAGGTACGACCACTGCATCAGGGGTATGTGAGTGCTACTACTTTGTAACTAGTCTTGTCTTCTGAATAGTGGATATCCTGAGTTTGGCTGCCCTTGAGTGTTATTTAAATTCCGCACTGTTATTATTTTGTTAACACTTTGTGCACACACACACTTAGAAGTCAATTTCAATTTTTCAAAAATAATATTCTAGCTGTTAATAAAAAGATCGAAAAGAACATAAGAAGAATATCAAAGTACCTGGAATGAAGACAAAAATGCAGAAAAGGAAAAAATAGGCTGAGAACTTGTGAGATAGCACGAGAAATATAGCAAAATCTCAAAAGTTCAAGAGAAAAAGTAGGCTTGTGCGGCGGCAGGAGAGAAAGAGATGCAGTTTTAAAACCTGTAGGGTACCCGTCTGGACGCGCAACTTACCCGTTCAGACGGTCACTGCTAACTCAGCATTCGACAAAACCACGCGTGTCTGGACGTGTCACATAACCATCCAGACGACTGAGCCGCACGCTTTCGGACCCAAGAGGAGGACCATCTGGACGCTTCACACTGAAAAACTGAAACTGGAGGACAATTTGCAAAAAAAGTTTTTTTTTTTTTTTTTTTTTTTTTTTTTTTTTTTTGTAAAAATAGCTTCAGAAGACGCATGTATAATCAACTGATAAAGTAGTCAAATAGCATTACAAAAATATGCAAAGATATAATTGAGAGTTAAGAGTTCAATTAGCACAAATTTCCCTGCAGATAGAAATTTTAAATAGATTACTCAACTCATGCAATGCGTGTGTGTGTAAAAGCTTTCTCAATAAGGTATGAAGTTCGCTGATATAACTTAAAGCAACTGAATTTTCTAAACAAAAGAGAAAATCAATAACAGATTAGTCAAAAGTCAAACCTTATTTTACTAGGGCCTAGCCACCCTCATATTATACACTCCCCCTAAGCTGTAGCACTTTTTCTTTTACTTAGTCCTTTAGTGACCGTCTATTTCTGCAATGATTTAGTCACTGACTATTTCTTTAGGGACAAGTTTAAGAATAGATTTATAGCACAATAAGCAATGGATCTTTTTATTTATTCATATTTATTGATTTTTGAATGCTTTTTATCATTTGGTGCTGCAACCTAGAATGAATGCCAAAATTTATAGGTTCTAGGTTCAACTAGTGAGTTGGTCAATTTGACCATCTTATCAAAAAAAATCTCTCTCATAAGAATCTTCAAAAGAAAAAAGTCAGAGAGAAAAAAAAAATGTACCATAAGGGAGCTTTGGATAATGCACAATTTTCAATGCATGAGAAAAGTAACTGATGTGGTCTTTTGTTTACCAAAATATATCAATAATAAATAACCACTCGCAATAGGACGAATCCTTGTAGGATAAGGCTATAGAGATGGTGCCGAACCTCAAGGACTGCGTATGTGTTGTTATCAAGCTTTTTGAGATTAAAAATAACTTAATTTAAAACATATTTGATTTGATTTTGTTTTTTTTTAAAATAAATATATAAAAGTAAAAGACATAAATTTAAAGATAGTAGGGATGAGATAAAGAATAGGGGATTGATTTCACCACTCACCGCATAACAATGGTCAATCATAAATTAACAAGGAAAATTCATACTATGCATGATATAGGGCTCGTCTCACTCGAGTAGTCAAGAAATTACCTCTAAAGAATAAGTATAATCCATCTTCGGTTGGCATGGACCATCCACCTAACCACTAAGATGCGGTACGACCCGTCTTCCCAAGGCATGGACTAGCTACGTCTTTAATAGGATATACACACAATCAATGGAATCGTATAACACATCTTCGGTTGGCACGAACTGTCTACCTAAATTACACTAAACTAGGGTGTAGTACAATCCATCTTCCCTAGGCATGGTCTATCTAATCCTCTTGATCATATATCAATTAAAACCGTTGTATAACAATCATTCACATAATCACAGAAAATATGAAGGATTGAGTTCAATCAATATAAAAGACTTTCTAAGACAAGATAAGAAATTCATAATGATTGAATATAAACATTAAAATCAATTCTCACAGTTATACAACCATCATGCATAGAGAAAATCCCAAACTAAAATACAATTAAACCATTGTTACTTGGAAAGGGCTACATCAACACCCTATTAGGAATTTAGCTGCTCATCGTGGTGATGGGATGGGCTCTTGCCATGTTCTTCTCCTCTTCAACTTGTCAAGCTTCCAAAAATAATTTTCTGTCTAAATCTAAGCACAAGCACAAGCACAAGCACCAGGCACACCTCCTCTTGAAGCTTAGGGGTCTATTTATAGGGAGCACACAAGTCCTAGAAGCCCTTGGAATTCCAGAAAAATCGCTCTTGAGTCTTCTTGTCCAAGTAGAAGATTGAAACTTCAATCCAAGTAGGAAAAGGATTCCAAATTCGGCCAGAATTGTGGTAGTTTATTGCGGGGCGATTTTGACATAATAAATGTTCGAATTAGGGAAACGTTATTTCTGTCATATTTGTTTTATATTTTATTAGCTTTCCAACGCTACCAAATTTATTGCAATATGGTATCTGACGCAAAAGTTATGATCCAAACACTGAGACATGTGCAGAATCCAAATTTGAATCCAATCCGATTTTGACTCTTAGTGGAGAAATTCTGATTTAATCATTCACTTGATTTGATTAAACTTAACCATATCATATAGGTATTCTATTATGATTGGTTAAGCTTAAATGTATCTTCTAGGTCTTCTCAAAGTGTGCTTTAAACCCAAAATTAATGGAATTAATTGTATCTTTATTTAAAACCTGAAAACATTAAAACAACACAAAATCAAACAAATAACAATATTAAGGAATTAACATATATAAGTTAAGGGGCTTGAATGTGCAACATTCGACGCTTATCACACCCCCAAACTTACATATTGCTAGTCCCTTAGCAATACAATACATGAAATAAAATTGAAAAACAACAAGATAAATCATTCTTTCGTGGGATGTACGATTGCATTTAGCTTATGCAACAAGCCTTTTAAACCCGTAGGACTCCCTAGTGGACGAGTGAAGTCTCGTGAGAGTTTGCCAGGAATGATACCCACTAATATTGTTCCTACCATGTTATCCGCAAGAATGTAGTATCATAAAAATAATGGTTCTCATTCATTGGCAAGCTTAAGAAAATAAACTCCATCTTCACAATTTCAGAGAATTAAAAATTAAGCTACTAATATGGCATTATGAGATATCACAAGATTCAATTAGTGTAAAGTGAATTTAACACATAGTCATGAGGTTTCAAAACTAATCTCAATCATGAATGGTTCAACACTCAAAATTCGTTGGACTCCCCATTAGATAAAACAACCAAGGCATATATATTTATTATTATTATTATTATTATTATTATTATTATTATTATTATTATTATTATTATTATTAGTATTATTATTATTATTATTATTATTATATATATGCAGGATGTGCAATGCTTAGCTCCCTTAAGCTTTCTAATTGACCCATGTAACGAGTGTTAGATCAATGACTCCCAAACCAGATGGTTTTAGGGCATTAAGTGTAAAACACCCTAAAGACTTACTAACTCGAGTCAAAAAGGCTACAAAGCCAAATTTAGCCATTTTATCAATCAAAGAAAACTTCCACTTTTTGATGCGAACACTCAATGCTTAATGAGGCAAGAGATCCGGTTACTCAGTGAAAAGCTCAAAGTGATCAATATTATTATTATTTTTTTCTTCTTTCTTTTTTTCTTTCTTTTTTTTTTTTTTTTTTTTTTTTTTTTTTTTTTTCTTTATGCCGAGGTTATTCCTCTAATAAGTTACCCAGTTGCATCCAAGATATTGATAACAGGCATAACTGATTTTAAATTTCATACCCCACAGACTACGTGCTAGTGTGTTTGTGAGAATCAAATTGAAACAAGTAATATCTCATGCTGCCAAAGAAATTAACAAAACTTCTTAATTCCTTAGTCAAGTGATCATGTGTTCATCATGTTAAGCTCACCAATGAAATACGAATCAGAATTTAAAATCAACGGCATGCTCAAGAATAACATAGCAAAATATTGGATAGTGTTTTGCTCTTTCATACCCCCAAACTTGAATCACACATTGTCCACAATGTGTGTATAGAACTGAACATAACAATAAGAGGATAGGAATACTTGAATGAGCAAATGCGGGGCATATCATACCCCCAAACTTAATTGCAAAAACACTTGTACTGAAAAAGATAGTGATACTCCAACCAAATACTAGTAAAGTGCAACACATTGTTGTAAAAATATAAACTAAGAATGAAGCAACAATGGAGAAGATAAACCTGGACGGAGATCATGTACCTTGACCTGATAGAGGACTCGAGCGTACAGGGCCTCTGCTCGAACCAATGAAGCTGACTCATTTAGTCAAAATATGTGGGATCCGTCAAGCCAACGGAATCCAAATCCTTGATGCGCTCAGTGCTCTTTGACCCTTAAGTTTAAATTTGAAGCACCAATCTTTTCGTCTCTTAGACCAAAGAGAATAAATTTTACTTATAGAAAGGTAATTTTGAATGCTTGTATATCGAGGTAGATCTCTCTGAGTTTTCTTAAATAGCTTCTCATCCGGAAGGGAATCATGAACTGGAATAGAATGAGGAGAATACACAAGGAAGTTTTCTACCTTGATGGTCTCTTTTTGCTCTTCTAATATCCCTAACAAACTACTCTCCTAACCTCTTGGTAAATCACAAGCAATAGGGGCTCGGGGTTCATATGGCATCTCGAGAATAAGAGTGAGTGATGAAGGAGCCTCAGTGCTCACTTCCTCGCCTTTTGCCCGATGTAGAGCTTATGGGGCCTCAATTTGCTCCTCCTTCCTCTCTTCCACATGTGTTTCGACCACTTCTCCATCCTTCATTGTAGTGATGGCTCGCTCATTATAAAAAGTACTCTCATCCACCACGTAGTGTCCATCAAGATTGGCCTCTGATTGTCTTTAAAGCTCTTCTTCTTCTATTTGATTTGCCATCTGCTCCATCTGAACTTCTAACTTAGCAATGGCTTGACCCTGAGATTCCACTGCCTGATTGATCTTACCCATAAGTTTCAACATCTGAGCTTGAAAGTCAGAACCTGACTGAGTAGATGGTGCAGTCTGAGAAGAAGGTTCCCAGTTATCCTCAAAGTCAGTACAATATGGAAATGATTGCCATTGCTGGTGGGGAGGATGGAAGTTAGATGGTAGATAGGCCGTTTGATCATTGAACTGCGGATATGCCTGATGGTACAGTTCATGAAATTGTGGAGCATAATTTTTAGGAGCTTGAGCTTGCCACGAGATATCAGACTGGCTACTCCATGCCGGGTCATCGGAATCACAGTAAGGCTCATTCCTCGGTCTAGAGAACTGTGTGTTCATATGCTCATAAGAGTAGTTAGAAAATTGTCCTGCAGTAGGACAATCTTTAACATGATGATAATGACTATAGCAATATGAACATGGTTCATGGGGGGTTGGAGTGCCTCCCCAACATGAACTAAATTGACAAAAATAAAACAAAATAACAAAACAAAATAAAAAAAAATTGAAAACAAAAAATAAAAAAAAAACAACCAAAATAAAAATAAAATAAAATAAAAACAAAAAAGAGAATCAAGTTAAATTCAATCTTTAAAACTTAATAACATAACCGTTTGCAGTCCCCGACAACGGCGCCAAAAATTGATGTGGTCTTTTGTTTACCAAAATATATCAATAATAAATAACCACTCGCAATAGGACGAATCCTTGTAGGATAAGGCTATAGAGAGGGTGTCGAACCTCAAGGACTGCATATGTGTTGTTATCAAGCTTTTTGAGATTAAAAATAACTTAATTTAAAACATGTTTGATTTGATTTTTTTTTTTAAATAAATATATAAAAGTAAAAGACATAAATTTAAAGATAGTAGGGATGAGATAAAGAATAGGGGATTGATTTCACCACTCACCGCATAACAATGGTCTCACTCGAGTAGTCAAGAAATTACCTCTAAAGAATAAGTACAATCCATCTTCGGTTGGCACGGACCGTCCACCTAACCACTAAGATGCGGTACGACCCGTCTTCCCAAGGCATGGACTAGCTATGTCTTTAATAGGATATACACACAATCAATGGAATAGTATAGCCCATCTTCGGTTGGCACAGACTGTCTACCTAAATTACACTAAACTAGAGTGTAGTACAATCCGTCTTCCCTAGGCATGCTCTATCTAATCCTCTTGATCATATATAAATTAAAACCGTTGTATAACAATCATTCACATAATCACAAAAAATATGAAGGATTGAGTTCAATCAATATAAAAGACTTTCTAAGACAATATAAGAAATTCATAATGATTGAATATAAATATTAAAATCAATTCTCACAGTTATATAACCATCATGCATAGAGAAAATCCCAAACTAAAATACAATTAAACCATTGTTACTTGGAAATGGCTACATCAACACCCTATTAGGAATTTAGCCGCTCATCGTGGTGCTGGGATGGCCTCATGCCATGTTCTTTTACTCTTCAACTTGTCAAGCTTTCAAGAATAATTTTGTCTAAATCTAAGCACAAGCACAAGCACAAGCACCAAGCACACCTCCTCTTGAAGCTTAGGGTTCTATTTATAGGGAGCACACAAGTCCTAGAAGCCCTTGGAATTCCAGAAAAATCGCTCTTGAGTCTTCTTGTCTAAGTAGGAGATTGAAACTTCAATCCAAGTAGGAAAAGGATTCCAAATTCGGCCAGAATTGCGGTCTTTTATTTCGGGGCGATTTTGACATAGTAAATTTTCCAATTAGGGAAAAGCTATTTCTGTCATATTTGTTTTATTTTTTATTAGCTTTCCAACGCCATCAATTTTATTGGAATCTGATATCTGACACAAAAGTTATGATCCAAACACTGAGACATGTGCAAGATCCAAATTTGAATCCAATCCGATTTTGACTCTTAGTGGAGAAATTCCGATTTTATCCTTCACTTGATTTGATTAAACTTAACCTCATCATATAGGTATTCTATTATGATTGGTTAAGCTTAAACATATCTTCTAGGTCTTCTCAAAGTGTGCTTTAAGCTTAAAATTAATGGAATTAATTGTATCTTTATTTAAAACCTGAAAACATTAAAACAACACAAAATCAAACAAATAACAATGCTAAGGAATTAACATATATAAGTTAAGGGGCTTGAATGTGCAATATTCGACACTTATCAGTAACTATCTAGCATTAAGATGCACAGGAAAAATTAGCAGATATCAAGTATAAACTCTCAATCATATATAAGCATAGGCAATTAATGCACAACTGTTAGTATTTTATATTGGCAACATTCTGGTTGACAAAAACACTTTATGTAACGGTTTCTTTTTAACATGATCATCGGTTCTATTAAGAGTCTTCAAGTAATATGGACAGTGTCTCATTTCATGTCATGTGTATGTCACAAGTTTCTAAGAAGATGTCCATGAAGATTCCATGCAATTTCCAAGTCAGAACAGCCGGTTCCTGTGCAACCGTCCGGACGGGCCTTTGAAGGCGTTCCGACTCCCCGCAGTGTTTAGAAGCTTTAGCGTTGAAGAACGTCTGGACGTCAGGGCAACACCGTTTGGATGCTAGGTCAAGCCATTCAGAATTCGAGTAGAAATTTGATTTCATGCTCAGACACGGATCGGGAAACAACAACCGTCCAAACGGAAGGGCAACACTGTCCGGACGCTTTTCAGGTTTCTAGGAAGATTTCTGCACACGGCTCAGTGTTTTTATTATAACTCTTTGCTCGAGTATCGGATTGAGACAAAATTGGTGTCGTTGGAAAGCTAAGAAACAAATCCTGCAACTTAAACATATGGATAGTAAATAGAAACGTCTTAACAGCCCACCATCCGGACGGAAAGAGAGTAGCGTCCGGACAACCGCCAGAAAATCGAGAAATTTCAGAATTCCTTTTCAGACACCGAAACAGTTGACCGTCCAGATGTCCTTTGCTTGCCGTCTAGACACCTAGAGGACTCCAATTTTGAGTAGAATTAGGTTTTTTAAAGCCTATAAACAGAGGCCTCTAGGCATGTGTTCTTTACAGAATTCGGTATTGAATTCTCTTAGCTTTGAGAGGGTGTTTAGGGAGAATTGAAGATCCGCTAGCTCTCAAGCCGCTACCGGTGTGTGCTCAATAGTTCGTGTGAAGTATATCTTAGGGGACGGCTCTAAGGTAAAGGAATCCATCAAAGATCCCTTCAAGTAGGAGACTTGGTTGGGAAGCGTTCACGATGGGCTTCGGGTTATAGTTAAAGGTATTACTACTGCAATGGGTTTTATGGGTACGAGTGCTTTGTAACTTGCTTTGTTTTTAGATAGGGGAGTTCTTGGGTTTGGCTGCCTCAGAGTGGTTTTTCTCCTCACAGAGTTTCCACTTCGTCAACAAATATCTTGTCTTCTTTAAATTTCACATTTAAGATTACACACAAACACACACTTGGTTCTTTTAGAAGTCATTATTTTATTTTTCAGTTGGTATCAGAGAGGGTTCACTTGTGTTTGGATTTATTTCCTAAGTGTGATCCATGACTTCTTCTAACATAAATCTTCCTAAGTTCTCTGAAGATGATTTTTATGATTTCTCTAAAGATACCTTTTTGATAGGTAAACTCTTTAAGAAATCCAATATAGAACTCAAGAAGATTAAGCAAGAAAAAGAGTTTTTGATTTCACAATTATCTGAATCACATGTTTTGATTGACTCTTTGAAATCTGATAATACCATGCTTTTTGATACTGTTGATGCACTAGAGAATAAATTAAAAGAATAAGAGGATCTCTTGGAAAAATTCTCTAGTAATAATTTGAAAAGCATGCTTTGTATTTATACAGATATTTCTAACAAGCTTGATTTAGTTGTTAAAGATTTAAGTACTTCTACTTCACATGCTTTTGATTCTGAATTAGATTCTATTAATATTAAGCCTGTGATAGAAGATACAACTTGTTTAGATAATTCTTGTTTAACTAATCATGTGATGCCTAACTCCAAGGAATCAGGAATGCAAGTAAGTTTATTCCTAAGTGTCATAATTGTGGGAAGATTGGTCATATTAGGCCAAATTGTTATTTGTTGAAATCCCACAGGCCTTGGATTAAGCAAGATGCTCTGAGGAAAAGTGAAGTTGAAGATTCTTCCCCATCAAAATATGTCTCTCTGCATAGGAGACATATAAAAGGTAAGGACAATATTGTTTGTAAGAATGCTAATCATATTTCTGCAGAGAAAGTCAAGCAGCATTACAACAAAAGAAGCCTACCCACCTGTCATCACTACGGCATCACCGGTCACATCCGACCCAAATGTCCACATCTTCAGGCTCAGAAGTCGAAGGTTCAGAAGGAGCTGCCAACAAGAGCTACATTAGGCACTCTACCTCCGACTGCATTCCAGGCTCCATGGCATCAGCAGCGACAGCTGAAGTTGGTTCCTGCCAATCAGAGTGACAAATCAAAGAAGAAGAAATCAAGACGCTACAAGAGAAAGCTGTAGAAGCCTATTAGCAACCATGGCTATGAAGGTTTGCTGAGCCTAATGCAATGTATGCTAAGAATAATGGACAACATGAACGAGACTGCAAACCACCGCCACGGGTCAAGTAGGTATGGGTTAGGAATGATGAGACCATTCACCCCTTCAGGCGAGTGGACTCACCTAGTAGAGGTGAAGTCTTATGCGCCTAGGATTTTGGTTCCTAAATCCTAGTGCATGTTAGGTATGTTTTGCATTGCATAGTTTATCATGTCATATCCTATTCGTTCTTGCATTCTATTTGAGGAACCATTTATTCTATCCCCATATTTTCTCTTATTGCCTTGAGAAACTTCTGTAGATATTTTTTTTTGGGATAATAATTAAAGCATGTCGGGCGGCTGCTTTTCTATCTTTGTATTTTTTAACCTCTTTCTCTGAGGACAGGTTTGATTTTACCTTACGTGCTGGGACAAAATGTTATTTCCTTTTCCATAAGAATGTCCATGTTTTTCTATTTTATTGTTTTCATCCAAAAATAAAATAAAATTGGGGGACAAGATGATGAATTTTTTTTTTTATATAGCTTTTCAAATATTGTATGTGTTTTTTCCTTGTTAGTTTGTAATTGGCTTCATTCTGTTGGACAAAATCACTTCTATGTAATGATGCTTTTAAACAAGGATTCTGTTATTCAGAGGTCTTCTAGAAGATTCTGCACAGTCTACAAGTCAGAAAAATTGGATCCCTTGCAGCCGTCTGGACGACGTGATATATCGTCCCAACTATCCAAAGCATCATCCGTCCAGACGTCGACATTTTTTCGTCCGGACCTTCCTCTGTGTCAAGAAGCTTTGAACTATTCTAGCTTGCATCCGTCCGGACGTTTCAGCAGCACGTCCAGACGACACTCAGTGTTTGACCAACTATAGGATTTCTTTCCAAAACACAAATAAGGGAAGCAACTGTTTAGACGATGTGGATTCCCGTTCGGACGTTCTCACCCATAAGGCAAGTATCGCATTCAAAATTCAGATGTTCGGACGCCAGTCTTCATGGTCTTGACGCGTGAGCTACTTATATGGAAATTGTGTGCATCTGATCAACCGTCCGGACGACCATTCCCTTGGTTCGAACGCCCGAAGCCTTGATATGGAAATTGGGTACAGCTGAAGTGCGACTGTCTGGACGACAGGGCAACACCGTCCAGACACGGTTCAAATCAGGAAAGAATTTCAGTGAAATTTTGGAAAGCCGATTGCATAGTTGTCCATCCGGACGTCTTCTGTCTATCGTCCGGATGGTTCCTAGGTTTTTCAAGCCAGACGCTCATTTGAACCTCCAGCCTATAAGGAATCTGTGGTTCTTGCTAACTAAGGAAACAGACTCGAGCAGCTCATAGAAAGACCTCAAGTATTCAAACTTCCAGAAAATTAGAATTATTGCATATAGATCTCATGGGTCCCATTAGAACTGCTAATCTCGGTGGGCGATGGTATATACTGGTAATTGTGATGATTTCTCTCGATATACACTGGCTGTTCCTCTTCGAAAAAAAATATGATGCTTTTG
Organism: Alnus rubra; assembly: GCA_028654335.1. Taxonomy (NCBI): domain Eukaryota; kingdom Viridiplantae; phylum Streptophyta; class Magnoliopsida; order Fagales; family Betulaceae; genus Alnus; species Alnus rubra. The sequence goes on from JAJPGS010000952.1 coordinate 301,905, forward strand.
ATGCAGCTCAACAGTTATTGAAGAAGATTCAGGTTGAGCAAAACTGCCAGATTATGAGAATCCGTAGTGATCATGGAAGGGAATTCAAAAATTACAAATTTGAAGAATTCTGCCTTTCATATGGAATCAAGCAAGAATTTTCTTCTCCTATCACTCCTTAGCAGAATGGAGTTGTAGAACAAAAGAACAGGGTGATTCAGGAGATGGCTCGTGTGATGACCCACTCAAAGAAACTTGCTCAACACTTTGGGGGAGAAGTAGTTAATATTGCATACCATATTACCAACAGAGTCTACCTAAGGCCTGAAACAAACAAGACTCCTTATGAGATTTGGCGAGGTAAAAAGTACACAGTTAAGTACTTCATAACTTTTGGAAGTAAATGCTACATCCTTCGTGACAGGGAGAATCTTGGAAAATTTGATCCCAAAAGTGATGAAGGTATATTCTTGGGGTATTCCACAAACAGTCGTGCTTACAAGGTTTTCAATAAAAGAACAGAGACTGTGATGGAATCTATCAATGTTGTTATTGATGATGAAGAAGTTGAGGCACCAAGCAGTGGGAAGGAAATCAGCTCAATTCAGCTGACCTGCCAGTAACTTCAATTGACATTATCAAGACGTCTCCAAGTGTGTCTCCGGCTGAATCTCCTTCTACTCCCACAACTTTGGATACCATTGCTAGTGCTTCCAAAGATGAGGATACTCCTGCAAATCCTCCTAAGCAGTCATGGGTGAAGCTCAATCCTCCTCCTCAGTAGCTTCTTGGGACCGTTGATGAAGGACGTAGGCTAAGAAACAGAGTCATTCAGCCTACCAGTGAAGTAGCTAATCAAGTTTCCTACAGCTGCTACCTTTCTCAAACAGAGGCCAAGAAAGTTGACGAAGTCCTACAAGATGAAAGCTGGGTGTCTGCCATGCATGACGAGCTCCATTAGCTTACCAGAAATGATGTTTGGACTCTGGTTCCTCAACCTGCTGAACATAATATCATTGGCACCAAGTCGATTTTCAAGAACAAAACAGATGAGCATGGTACAGTGGTCCGGAATAAAGCACGTCTTGTTGCCCAGGGATATACTCAGATTGTGGGAGTAGACTTTGATGAAACTTTTGCCCCGGTTGCCAGGTTAGAATCAATCAGAATCCTTCTCTCTATCGCTTGCCATCTTGATTTCAAGCTGTATCAAATGGATGTAAAGAGTGCATTTCTAAACGGTATTCTTCAAGAAGAGGTTTATGTAGAACAGCTGAAAGGATTTCAAGATCCTCATCATCCCCATCATGTGTTCAAGCTGAAGAAAGCTCTATATGGTCTTAAGCAGGCTCCTCGAGCATGGTATGAGCGTCTCACCACATATCTTTTGGCCAAGGGATTTACCAGGGGACAGGCTGATCGAACCTTGTTTATCAGAAATCAAGGTACTCACAAGCTCATTGCTCAAATCTATGTCGATGACATTATTTTTGGAGCTACTTTAGACTCCCTTGCCCATGAATTTTTTGAGGAGATGAAGCAGGAATTTGAGATGAGCATGATTGGTGAGCTGAACTATTTTCTTGGTCTTCAAGTCAAACAAACTGTTGAAGGCATTTTCATCTCCCAATCCAAGTATGCTAAGGATCTGGTTAAACGTTTCGGCCTATATGGGAAGAGTTGTGCCCGAACTCCCATGAGCACCAGTGTCAAGATTAGTAGTGACCTTGTAGGGAAACCAGTTGATCCATCTTTATACAGGAGTATGATAGGAAGTCTCTTATATTTTACAGCCAGCTGACCAGATATTGCCTTCAGTGTGGGAGTTTGTGCTCCCTTTCAGGCAAATCCTATGGATTCTCACCTCACTCCAGTCAAGCATATCATCAAGTATGTAAATGATACTCTTCTTTATGGCTTATGGTATTCCAAGGAAACAAATCTTGTTGTTGCAAGATACTCTGATGCAGACTGGGCTGGAAATGCTGATGATAGAAAGAGTACCTTGGGAGGATGCTTCTATGTGGGAAACAATCTCGTAGCTTGAATGAGTAAGAAACAAGCCTATATATCTCTCTCCGCTGCTGAGGCTGAATATATTGCTGCGGGAAGCTGTTTATACCCAATTACTGTAGATGAAGACGCTACTAGGTGACTATGGATTCTCTCAAGGTACCATGATTATCAACTGTGATAATACTAGTGCTATAAATATTTCAAAGAATCTCGTTCAACACTCTCGGACCAAGCACATTGACATCAGACATCACTTCTTGTGTGATCTTGTGGAATCTGAGGTAGTATCTCTCTCCTTCATTCCCACTAAAAACCAATTGGCTGACATTCTTACCAAACCTCTAGATGGTAGCAGGTTTGAGTCCTTTTGGAAAGCCATTGGTGTTTTTGACATGTCCTGGACATGCTTTTCCATGCTAGGATAAGATTTTTTTTTTTTGTTTCTTAAGTCTTGTCCTCTAATAGCATGATGTTTTAAAAAAAATAAATAAATAAAATTTTGGGGGAGTTTTGTAGCAAGGCGATTCTTTCAATGGAGTTAGTTTTTGTATTGGCTGCATTCTATTGGACAAAATCACTTCTATGTAATGTTGCTGCTTTCACAAGGATGCTGCTTTATCCAGAGTCTACTCTTCAGCTATGTTCTTCCAGAAGATTCTGTGAGGTTTTCAAGGAAGTTTATTTCAGTTCCCTGTCAGCCGTCCGGACGAAGTGGCAATACCGTCCGGACGCTCATCAGTCAGCAACATCCGTCCAGACGACGTCGTATTCCATCCGGACGCTCATCTGTCAGAGCATAATCCGTCTGGACGACGAGATCTTTCCGTCCGGACGCCCATCAGTGTCTAGAAGCTTCGAACAGTTCAAGATTGCATCCGTCCGGACGTAATGGCAAATCGTCCTGATGCTCTTCAAAGTTCAAGAAGAATCTAGCGCTCAAGTGCATCCATTCGGACGATGTGGCAATACCGTCCGGACGCCATTCAATGTTTGACAAACATTAGGGTTTCTGCCTCGAGACACAGTTATGGGAAGACGGCTGCAACCGTCCGGATGATGTGTGATCCTGTTCGGACGATGTCCTCTATAAGGCAAGTCGTGCATACAAAGTTCAACCGTTTGGACATTAGCCTTCATGGTCCGGACGATCAAGCTTCATATATGGAAATTTCGTGAACCAGTTCAACCGTCCGGACATCAGCCTTCAGGGTCCGGACGCTCCAAGCCTTATTATGTTAATTATGTGCAGCTGAAGTGCAACCGTCCAACCGTCCGGACGTGGCCTTGTTATGGAAGCTTTCAGTGCTATTTTGGAAAGGCGGTTACAGTTGACTGTCCGGACGCTCGGTCAAGCCGTTCGAACACCCTCCGGTATTTTGATCATAATGTTTTACTCAAATATTGGATTGGGAAGAAATTGGCGTCGTTGGAAAGCTAACAAAAAATGATGTAAATTGACTATCTGGACATCCATTATACTCGTTTGAAAGGACCCCTTCCGGACAGAAACATCTTGCGTCCGGACGGCAATGCGAAAATTCTAGAATTGCTTTTCGGACAAGGAAAAAGTTACCCGTCCGGACGGCCAAGGCTCCCATCCAGACGCGCGTGCCTCAGACTCCATTTTTGACTCAATTTAGGCCTTCTAAAGCCTATAAATAAGAGGTTCTAGGCATGCATTCTACACAGAATTCGATAGTGAATTCCTTACAGCTTAGAGAGGGTGTTTGTGAATTCCTTATAGCTTAGAGAGGGTGTTTAGGGAGATATTGAAGATCTGCTAGCTCTCTAGCTTTGCCTGTGTGTGATTTGATCAGTTGTGAATTCTATTTTAGGGGTTGGCCCTAAGGTAAAGGATTTCATTGAAGACCCCTTCAGGTAGGAGACCTGGTTGGGAGGCGTTCGTTTTAGGCTACACGTTAGAGTGCAAGGTACGACCACTGCATCAGGGGTATGTGAGAGCTACTATCTTGTAACTAGTCTTGTCTTCTGAATAGTGGATATCTTGGGTTTGGCTGCCCTGGAGTGGTTTTCCTCTTAATTGAATTTCCACTTCGTCAACAAAATATTTGTCTCCTTTAATTTTCGCATTTAATATTTTGTTGCACACTGTTCACACACACTTGTTAAAATTAGAAGTCCAATATTTTTTCATATGGTTTGTCAGCTATCTCATGTATCTTTCTGGTTTATTAGTTCATTTTGCTTTGATGAATTATTCTTACATGTGGTTGAGAACATAAGTCTGACATATTCAAAGTTTTCCTGCTCACTTTTTATGATTGATAGTTTCTTTTCTCATGTGATGATTCCGTGCACTTTCCAAGGCTCCCATAAGGTGTGTATTTCCTCTCTAACCTTTTGCTTCTGGGTACTCTAAACAAGATAGATGTTTTTGACAAGATGTTCAAATTGACCAATATGCTAGTTGAACCTAGAGCCTAAAAATTCAATCATTTTCTCTAGGTTCCAGCATCAAACAAGCAGTAACAATTTTGTTCTCTGTGTTGTATGCTCATATTCACTGCTTTTGTGCTGAATTATCAATATACCTTGTCCTTCATTGTGACGACCCAAATTTTTTTTTTTTTTTTTTAAAACGTAAATTGAGTCATCACAGTGGCACGACTACCTGTCGCTCAGCCAACATATAGTACACATTCTATAACATGTACCTGATAATTAGAGTTCTATCTACGCAGCGAATAACACATAATAACATTATCGACATAGTGGAAGGTACATCTATAAACAACGGTTAATTACAACAAAAGAGCCATTAATATGTCTATCTATTTAAGACAATTACATAGCTATTAAGTACATATCAAAGGACTAGCTCATAAATACAAGTGTCACAAGCGACACGAGCCATAAACGAAATCTACCAAGAGGCAGACAACCCATGGTCCAACCTTTATAACTGTCGTCAGGCTTCAGTCATAACATCCCAAGTACTATGCTACGACGTCATTCATTAGATCCACTGAACCTGCAGTCAAAGCATCAGAGTCTGTAAGGTTGCGGGTTTAACCGCATCCATACAGGTGAAAGTATGAGTTCACCACCTCAGTAGTATAAGACTCACTAAGTATACAATATACACAAACATATTTGCATGCAGGGTTCAACAACGTTATTCACAAATCATTTAATTCACACAACAACATATTATCAAGTACAAGTCACGCTGTTCATCACACATTATATTATCACGGTTTCAACTAACAATATTCCACGCATACCATAAACATTATTCCATACATCTCACCAGTGCTAGCACTTCAATGCTAGGCTTGCCGTCAATACCGCCCGTAAAGCTACGACCCGCAGGGCACACATCTCACGTGTACTAGCACTTCAATTCTAGGCTTACCACACATCTCACAAGTGCTAGCACTTCAATGCTAGGCTTACCATCAACACCGCCCGTAAAGCTACGATTCGTAGGGCACACATCTCACGTGAACTAGCACTTCAATGCTAGGCTTACCACATATCTCACTAGTGCTAGCACTTCAATGCTAGGCTTACCATCAACACCGCCCGTAAAGCTACGACCCGCAGGGCACACATCTCACGTGAACTAGCACTTCAATGCTAGACTTACCACATATCTCACTAGTGCTAGCACTTCAATGCTAGGCTTACCACACATCTCAACCAAGAGCTGCTACCCTCTGGCCTACCACTCATCTCAGCCAAGAGCTGCTACACTAGGCCTACCACTGTGCCAGATACTACAACACTGGACTTACCATCTATCAACTACCGAGTTCTCATAAATCCAAATTACCTTATCATACCCCTATTGTTACACATGTATGTCCAAACAATTTTTCCATCTACGCGCATCCACAATATATATATATATATATTCAACATCATGTCATTCAGTCCCTAATAATTCCCGCATATTAATTTAAATCATCTCAACATAATTCTTAATTCAACACTTCACAACTCAATCATCAATACATATCTTCATCAAAATTCCATAACCGTATACATTCCAATTTCAACGACATCCATTTATCATCACAATTCTCAATCCAAATATATCATAACCCATTCACATATATTTCTACCAACACTTCCATAACTATAAATACATTACAATTTCAACATCCATTTATCCATACAATTACAAACCAATATAGCCCATCTCAATCATAAACAATTTTCTCAATAAATTCCATAATCATAAACAATCAAGATTCCTCAACATCCATTTATCCACACAATTACAAACCAATATATCCCAACTCAATCATAAACAATTTCCTTAACAAATTCCATAATCATAAATACAACCAATCATTATCAATATCAACTTATCATTACAATTCCCAATCCAATAACTCACAATTCAATTACATGCATCTTCACCAACAAATTCTATAATCATAAATGCAACCAAATGCAACAATACGTAAATCTAAGTTCCTAGGATTCCTCAGTGAGCAGAATACTCACCTGGCTGCATTGGACTCTTGACTCGAATATCCCCACGTTCTAGTTACCTTGAACTCGCCGTTGGGACACGATTAAAGTCTCCACCTTACATGCCTAAGATTTCAGCCCATCAAACCCTTGTTCTTTGCCTTCTCCACGAAATCCAGCCCATACCCATGCCAAGCCAAGCTTCCACCGTGAAGATGAGAAGAGATGAGAGAGCAAGGGAGGAGAAAAGAAGAAAATGGAAGTGTGGGCTGCTGTTTTGGTGGAGGAGAGACCGAGTGTATGTGTGTGGGGAGAGGAGAGGAAAAATCTGAATGTGGAGGGAGTGTGTCGTGAGTCACACATGAGGGATAAGGTGTTTTTAAGTGTAAAATTTCGAAAATGCCCTTCCACTTAAGTGATTTTTGAGGGCTTTAGTAGAAATTCCTGGTTTGGGCCTAAAAGACATCATCCTTCTTCTCTTTTCTTGGGTTATCATTTACAAGCCCATAGGATAAAAATAAACACCTTGTTTATTTTTCCATGCTAACTAGACTTATTTTTACTTAATCCTAGAAACTCATTAATAATATTTTATTATTCCAACTTCCATTATTTTATCTTAAACTCTTTTTATTTACATAGTATCAATATTATCACCTAGAATATAATTATTAGTCTCATCTACTTAATAAATATAATTTATTAAATGCTAAACTCCTTATTTATTTTCTTGGTCTTTACATTCATGGTGCGAGTAAAAAATTTACCTTTTCCTTCATGGAACAAGTAAAACAATTAAGTGCTGCATCTTAGGTGGAGTGTATCAGATGAGGGTGGTTAGGCCCTTGTAATTAATAAGGTTTGACTGATCTTTCTTGGATTTTCTCTCATGTTTAGATAATCCAGTTGCTCTTTGTCATATCAGCAAACTTCAATACCTTTTGAGAAAGCCTTCACACACACACACACACACACGCATTGCATGAGTTGAGCAAGCTATTTTCATTATTATCTTTGCAGGGAAATCTTTGTTTATTTTATACTTGTCTATCGACTCTATGTTTGCATAATTCTGACTTGCTCTTTGACTGATTTCTCAGACTGGGATACATACATGTGCTACTATACTTGTGAAGGACCTAACCTTGTTGCTCTTCTCTCATCTTTTCAGCAAGATGTTTTTTATTCAGTCCTTTTTGTTTAAACTTCTAGATATTATTACTCTGTTTACCCTTGTCCTTCTGAGACATTTAGGGGGAGTAATTTTTATGTGTTTGTTTCTTATTACTCTGTTTTACCCTTTGTCCCTTTGTGACAAAAAGGGGGAGTAATTTTATTTGGACCGGGATTGTATTTTTAACCGGTCAAGTGATTTTTGTCCTAGAATGGCCAAAGGGGGAGTTTGTTAGTTTGTAATTTGCTTCATTCTGTTGGACAAAGCCACTTCTATGTAATGATGCTTTTAAACAGGGATTCTGCTATTCAGAGGTCTTCTAGAAGATTCTGTACAGTCCATAAGTTAGAAAAATCAGATCCCTTGCAGCTGTTCGGACGCACAACTATCCAAAGCATCATCCGTCCGAACGATGAGAACTTTCCGTTCGAACCTTCCTCTGTGTCGAGAAGCTTTGAACTGTTCCATCTTGCATCCTTTCGGACGTTTCAGCAAGACATCCAAACAACACTCAGTGTTCGACCAGCTACAGGATTTCTTTCCAAAACATAGATAAGGGAAGATCACTACAACAGTCTGGATGATGTGGATTCCCGTCTAGACTCGCTCATCCGTAAGGCAAGTATCACATTCAAAATTCAGACGTCCGGACGCCAGTCTTCATGGTCTGGACGCGCGAGCTACTTATATGGAAATTATGTGCATTTGATCAACCGTCCGGATGACCATTCCCTTGGTCAGGACACATGAAGCCTTGATATGGAAATTGCGTGCAGCAGAAGTGCGACCGTCTGGACGACAGGGCAACATTGTTTAGAAGCGGCTCAAATCAAGAAAGAATTTTAGCAAAATTTTGAAAAGCCGATCGCACAGTTGTTCGTCCGGACGTCTTTTGTCTACCGTCCGGACGACGCCTAGGTTTTTCAAGCCAGACGCTCATTTGAACCTGCATCCTATAAATAGAGGTCCCTAGGCTTGAGAACTGCAAGAATTCGTTATTGAATTCCTTAGTGCTTAGAGAGTTATATTGTAGAGTTATTGTACTGAGTTAGTCTCTCTTAAGCCATTGCTGTGTGTGCTGTTGCTGCGCTGATCTAAAGTCTACCTTAGGGGTTGGCCCTAAGGTAAATGATTCCATTGAAGACCCCTTCAAGTAAGAGACCTAGTTGGGAGGCGTTCGTGTTGGGTTACACGTTAGAGTGCAACGTACGACCACTGCATCTGGAGTATGTGAGTGCTACTACTTTGTAACTAGTCTTGTCTTCTAAATAGTGGATATCCTGGATTTGGCTGCTCCAGAGTGGTTTTCTCTTATTGAGTTTCCACTTCGTTAACAAAATTCTTGTGTATTTTAAATTCCGCATTGATATTATTTTGTTAACACTTTGTGCACTCACACACTTGTTTTATTTTAGAAGTCACTTTATTTTTCATGCTTGATATCTCAGTTTATTGTGCATTAATTGAATGTGCTTATATATGATTGAGAGTTTATGTCTGATATCTGCTAAGTTTTCCTGTGCATCTTAATGCTAGATAGTTGATTTTCTCATGTGACGAAAAATTGTGCACTATCCAAAGCTCCCCTAAGGTACATTTTTTTTTCTCTCTGACTTTTAGCTTCTGGAAATTCTAATGAGAGAGATTTATTTTTCGCTAAGATGGTCAAATTGACCAACTCGCTTGTTGAACCTAGAACCCATAAATTTTGGCATTCTTTCTAGGTTGCAGCACCAAGTGACAAAAAGCATTCAAAACGGAATAAATATGGATAAATAAAAAGATCCACTGCTTTTGTGCTATAAATCTGTTCTTGAACTTGTCCCTATAGAAACAGTCAGTGACCAAATCATTGTGGGCATAGACGGTCACTAAAGGACGAAGTAAAAGAAAAGTGCTGCAGCTTAGGGGCAGTGTATCAGATGAGGGTGGCTAGGCCCTAGTAAAATAAGGTTTGACTTTTGACTGATCTAATATTGATTTTCTCTCTTATTTAGAAAATTCGGTTGGTTTAAGTCATATCAGTAAACTTCATACCTTATTGAGAAAGCTTTCACACACACACACACACGCGCATTGCATGAGTTAAGTTTACTATTGAAAAATTTCTATCTGCAGGGAAATTTTTGTGCTTATTGAGTAATTATATCTTGGTATATTTTTGAAATACTATTTGACTGTTTTACCAGTTATTTATACATGCGTGTTCTGAAGCTAATGTTAGGAAATTTTTTTTTCTGCATATTTCCCTCTGTTTTTCAGCTTTTAGTGTGAAGCGTCCGGACGGACATGTTCTTGCGTCCGGACGTGCTCGGCTTGGTCGATCTCTTATCTGACAGCATGCCATCCGGACGAGTATGTACCGCGTCCAGACGCGAGCTTTTTGCTTTCTTTGCCAAACACACACACACACTACTTTTTGCCTGTTCTATCATGTTGTGTTGTGTGTGTTTTCTCTCAGACTGATCCCGAGATTTTAGCATTCTCTGCACATCTTTTATCATTCCCAGGTATTTCCTTTGACGTTCCTTATTCTCTTAAGCTTTGGTTCTTTTTAGAATATTGGATTCTTTAATTAATTATGATTTGAGAGATTGTGCATGAATATCTTTTTCTGTCTTTATGCTGGATGGATATTACTAATTTGTGCCTTTTGAATTGCTATATCTACTTTTGTATTTCTTTATGCATCCAATTGATAGCCATCATAATACCACATTCTGTTTGAAACTAACATGATCTAATATTTATTTTCATTTGGTTTCATTGTGGTGTTATTTTTGGATAGATTTCTGTTTAAATATTTTCAGGAATATGTTGTCTAGCGGCTTCCAACATAGTGCCAGACAAAGGACTCTTTGGAAAACAAACCAGTGTTGAAATCATATGTTCCAAAGATCTCAAATTTTAGATGAGCTCATTCCCCCTGCTCATACAGAGTCTTCCATAACCTTTTCCTCTAGATCTGCACCAGCTAGAGATTCAGTGGTGAATCTTCTTTATCATCTTGTAGACCACTTGTCTAGAGGATTTCTTTCTACGGATGATCAATTTTGGGCTAGAAGACTCAAGTGACTGAAAATTTTCAGTTTATGGTTTCCTGGCTTCAGGAGCAAGAAGCCGAAGTGGCTCAAATTCAGGAAATGTGATATCTTGAGGTTTTGGTTTTCTCTTATGTTGATTTGAGCTTTTGATGAGACACTTTACTATTATTCTTGTTGTTTTGAATTTTAGTAAATGTGGATTTCACTTATACTGTGTTTACCCTTTGTCCTTTTGAGATAAAAAGGGGGAGTATTTTTTTTTTTGGACCGAGAATGTATTTCCAAATCGGTCAAGTGTTGTTTGTCTCAGAATGGCCAAAGGGGGAGTTTGTTAGTATTTTATATTAGCAACATTCTGGTTGACAAAAACACTTAATGTAACGGTTGCTTTTTAACAGGATTATCGGTTCTATTCAGAGTCTTCAAGTAATATGGACAGCGTCTCATTTCATGCCATGTGTATGGTCACCAGTTTCTAAGAAGATGTCCATGACGATTCCATGCAATAAAAAATAAAAAATATGGTCCCTAAAACGACTCTAAAAGAAGAGTCTTCAAGTAATATGGTCCCTAAAATGACTCTAAATGTTTTTTTTAAAAAAATAAAAAAAAAAAAAGGGACTTGCAGAGCAACGTTTGGTTACCTAGAAAACTAAAATCCACCATTTTTTCTTTTCTTTTCCCCATTTTCCGAACAACCAAACAGATTGTAACCATTTCTCAAACACAATTCACGGCCTAAAGAAAACAAAAAGAAAGAAATATTTTTTTTTTAATGAATGAGTATGGTCTGCTGCAACCATGGCTAGATGAATCACAATCAAGAGGGAAAATATTATATCACATTACTGCAACAACAAAGCAGTTGACAACACAAAACACTAAAACCTTTACAACAGAAACACCCAATACGGCAACAACAAAGCAGCAAAAACAGAAAACTAAACAGAACAACAAATACCTCATTGATGCTTTCAACAGGTTTCCATCAAATTCAATCACAATATCACCTAGACAGATCTAGCACGATCAGTAGGAAATCTAGGAGTTACCTAGTCAAAAAATGGGAAAACCATAAAAAATGAGCAACATGCATTTTTTTTCAAAATCAAAATTTCAAAACTCAAGAGACCCACAGCAGTGTCTCTAGAGACCTACGGCTGGGTCTCTTGAGACCCAGGACGTGGATCTCAAGAGACCTACGGCTGGGTCTCAAGGGACCCTGTACGTGGGTCTCAAGAGACCCACGTAGACAGTGATCAGAGAGAGAGAGAGAGAGAGAGAGAGAGAGAGAGAGGAAGAAGGGAGAAGAAGAAAATGAAAGAAGAAAGAAAGGGAGAAAGGAAGATGATGGAGAGTTATGGAGACATGAGAGTGACGATAAGAGAGTGAGAGAGAGTAAAGAAAGAGATCTAGATATTTTATGGGTGAGTGAAAGGAAAAAAAAAATTTAAAATTCAAAAAGTTGAATCTTTTTTGGCTGTGCGCAATTTCGTGTCCCGCCCAAAATTTAGAGCCATTTTGGAAGAAAACGGCTCCAACTTGAGTCGTTTTCTTTCAAAACGGCTCCAATCACTTATTTTTATTTTTAATTAAATTTTTGATAACTAAGCATATAGTATACTAGCTAATTAAATATAGTATTACATATTAATTATAAGGAAAAGTACACATAAAAAATATTTTTTTAAAAATAAATAAAAAACTGAAAAATTATATATAAAAAAAAATTAAATAAACAAACGAAAAAAATTAAATGTGATGGATCGTGGTACGATCTATGTGATGGATTGTGGTACGATCAGTGTGATGGATCGTGGTACGATCTATGTGATAGATTGTGGTACAATCATAAGTGATAGGTCGTGGTACAATCTATGTGATCGATCGTGGTACGATCATGTGTGATAGATCGTGGTACGTTCATGTGTGATCGATCGTGGTACGATCGATGTGATAGATCATGGTATGATCTATGTGATTGATCGTGGTACAATTATGTGTGATCGATCATGGTACGATTTATGTGATCGTTCGTGGTACGATCTATGTGATCGTTCGTGGTACGATCTATGTGATCTAACGTGGTACGATCAATGTGATCAACCGGGATACTATCTTTGATTGATCGTGGTACAATCTATGTGATCGATCATGGTATGATCTATGTGATCGATCATCGTACAATCTAAGTGATGGAATGTGGTACGATCATGTGATTGATCGTGGTACGATCAATGACAGACCTTCTTTTTTTTTTGTTTTTTTTTTTAACAGCTGCAATTAGAGCTGCTTTTATCAAAACGACTCCATTTCAAACCGTTTTATTAAAACGGCTCAAATTAGAGCCGTTTAAATGCTTCTAATTAGTGCCGCTTTTGTTAAAATGGCTTAAACTAATTTGACCTGTTGTAACGGAAACATCTCTAATCGAGCCGTTTTAGAAAAAAAAGACTCAAATTAGAGTTAGAGCTGTTTTTACTAAAACGGCCCAAAATTAATTAGAGCCCTTTTAACAGAACGGCTCAAATTAGAGCCATTTTGTTAAAAGGGCTCTAAATAAAAACGACTCAAAAAGACTTTTTTTTTTTTTTTTTTTTTTTTTTTTTTTTTTGTGGAGGAAGATGCTACAGAAGGCTATGTATGAGTTGAGAGAAAAGGCTCATCTTAAATCCTGAGATCTTTGGAAATATTGAACATATGATCTCAAACAAAATTAATTTTCCAAAGGATCCATCTGTCGGACACTGTGCTAGGAGCCGCTGGATGAACTATTCCTAAAAATAAATTAAACAAAAATATCTTCAAAAATACCACTACCAAGAAGAATTAGATCCTGTTAGTTCCAAAAACAATGTGATATTATGACGACTAGCAATTGGAAGCAAAAGAAAAATATAAGTAATGCAGCAATTCATAAGGCATAAATATCAAGTTCAACCCAGCACACAAACATAATAGGATTTTCATGCACAATTTCTCAAGAAAAATATACCAACAAAATATTCCAATATTCAAAAAGCATAAAAACTTAAAAGAACGAAGGAAGACACAAAGAAGATCAAGGAATGAGAAGAGATGTACAGAGAATGCCAAAATCTCGGGAGAAATCCACTAGAAAAACTCACAACATGACATGATAAATCAATAAAAATGCAGTGGTGTGTGGATGGCAGAGAAAGCAAAGAAACGGATAAAAACCTATAAGTGATGTGTAACGCCCGAGATATTTTGTAGTAGTTAAAATACAAAATTTAGGTAAATAATTGATAGAAGTTAATTTAATGTTATTAAAATGCAAAGAAAATATAAAATATAAAATAAATAAATAGAAAAGGAAAATAAATAAATAAAATAAAATAAAATAAATTTTAAATAAATAAATAAAAAAAGAAAAAAAAAGAAGTAGGTGGGGCGCACACCTGCGCCCCACAAAAGAAAAGAGAAGGGCCATGCGGCCCTTCTAAAAAATATATATATAAAAAATAAAAATAAAAAGAAGGTGAGGCGCTAGTGCGCCTCACCTTAAAGAAGAAAAAGGGAAAAGAGAAGGGCCGAGCTCCCTTCTTAGTAAAAGAAGAGAAAAAAAAGAAAAAAAGAAAGAGAGAAGAGAGGAGGAGAGTTTTTTTTACGGTTTTTCAAATTTATGGAGATCTAAGCTTCCAATCTCAAAACTAACTTCGAAAATGTGATCTACACGTGTGGATCCACGTTTTGACCGATTGTTTTGAGGTAAATTACTAAATTTATATTTTTGGATTTTTCGGTAAAATCTCATAAAATGTGAGCTTAATCCTATTATTCTTTAGGTATTTGGCTACTAGGAGGTTGTTTGAGGCTATCCAAACCTCGGATTTTTGTTTGGTGAACTTTGGGTAAGATTTGTCTAAACCTAACTGAAAAAAACGAAATTGACTTCTAAAAGTAAAGTGTGTGCATAAGTGTCAACAAAAATTAAAGCACAACGGAAAGTAAATGACACATAGATTTTTGTTGACGAAGTGGAAACTCAGTTAAGAGAAACCTCTCCGGGGTAGCCAAACCCAGGAATTTCACTATTCAGAAGACATAGCTAGATACAAGACAGTAACACTCACATGTACCAATGCAGTGGTCGTACCTTGATCTCTGACGTGTAACCCAACACAAACGCTTCCCAACCAGGTTCTCCTACCTGAAGGGGTCTTCAATGGAACTCCTTACCTTAGAGCCGACCTCTAAGATAGACTTCGGTTTATAGCACAACACACTTGTAAAACGGCTTCAGAGGGATTGATGACTTCTCTGAGCTCTAATGGAATACAGACAGAATTCTTGCAGTTCTCAGTGCCCAGGGGCCTCTATTTATAGGCTGGGGGCTCAAATGAGCGTCAGACAAAATATATCTAGGCGCTGTCCGGACGGTGGACATGGGCCGTCCGGACGGACAACTGTGCGACAAGATTTTCCAAAAATTTCACGGGGAAATCTTTCCTGTTTAAGGGCCTCGTTCGGACGGTATGGCACATAGTCCGGACGGTCGCACATCCGCTGCAAGTAATTTCCTTATAAGGCTTTAGAGCGTCCGGACCATGGGGGATGAGCGTCCGGACTGCTATTCTTCAACACGCAATTTCCATATCTGCAATGCGCGCGTTCGGACCATAACAGATAGTCGTCCGGACGGTTGAAGTCGAATCGGCAATTTCCTTCTTTGATGCACGCAAGTCCGGACCATAGCTGTTAGACGTCCGGACGGTCATATCTGAATTGCGATTCTTTCCTTAAGGAGACGCACGTCCAGATGGGATACCACATCGTCCGGACGGTTGATTGATCTTCCCTTTCTTGGAACTTGGAAAGAAATCAGAAACTGATCGAGTACTGGGAGGCGTCCGGATGTGCTGCTGAAACGTCCGGACGGATGCAAGCTGGCACAGAAACTTCTCGATACAGTATGGGGTCCGGACGGGATGAACACTTTGTCCGGACGGATGATGCTGGTCTGTCTAGCGTCCGGGCGGGATGACACGTCGTCCAGACGGATGGAACAGTGGACAGATGGGCGTCCGGACAGGATGGCTCGATCGTCCGGACGGTTGACAGGGAACTTGAATTCTTCTGACTTGCAGACTCTGAATAGTGGAATCCCTGTTTACAACATCTTTACACTTAAGTGATTTTGTCCAAACACAGAATGAGGCCAAAATACTAACACTAACTTTTGGGTATAACTATTTAAGTAGTGTTGTATGTGATTAACCCTAAGTGAATACTTATGGGTTAATATTAGTGCGGGTAGATTAGCATTTTTAAATTATGGGTATGTGTTTTGAAACCCTAGAATTTTATGGGTAATTTATGACATAGCCTTTGAGTGATTCAAAGTGCTACTTAGTGCAGTTAATAAAAATGAAGCTAAATTAGTGAATTATATTGTGTTTTAGTGGTGCTTTGCGAGTTAAACTTAGAGTCGTCGGAATTGGTGTACGAATGGCCTAAGGTGAGTATTCTACTCACTGAGGAACCCTAGGAACTTAGATTTACGTATTGTTGTGTTTGGTTGCATTTATGATTATAGAATTTGTTGGTGAAGATATACGTAATTGAATTATGAATTGTGATGATAAGTTGATATTGATAGTGTTTGGTTGTTTATGATTATGGAATTTGTTGATAAAATTGTTTGTGATTGAGTTGGGATATATTGGATTGTAAATTGTATAGATAAATGGATGTTGATGAACCATTGTTGTATTTATGATTATGGAATTTGTTAATAAAATTGTATGGATAAATAGATGTTGATGAATCTTGGTCGTATTTATGATTATGGAATTTGTTGATAAAATTGTTTGTGATTGAGTTGGGATATATTGGATTGTATATTGTATGGATAAATCTTGGTTGTATATGGTTGCGGAATTTTAATGGGGATATGTATTGATGAATGAGTTGTGAAGTGTTGAATTAAGAATTATGTTGAGATGGTTTAAATTAATATGTGGGAATTATTAGGGATTGAATAACATGATGTTGAATACATACATATATATATATATGTGGTAGAATTGTGCATGTGTGTAGATGGGAAAAATTGTTTGGACATACATGTGTAACAATAGGGGTATGATGTGGTAATTTGGATTAATGAGAACGTGTAGTTGATAGATGGTAAGTCCAATGTTGTGGTATCTGGCATAGTGGTAGGTCAGAGGGTAGTAGCACTTGTGAGATATGTGGTAAGCCTAGCATTGAAGTGCTAGCATACGTGAGATGTGTGCCTTGCGGGTCGTAGCTTTACGGGCGGTGTTAACGGTAAGCCTAGCATTGAAGTGCTAGCACTTGTGAGATGTGTGGTAAGCCTAGCATTGAAGTCCTAGCACACATGAGATGCGTGCCCTGCAGGTCGTAGCTTTACGGGCAGTGTTGACGGTAAGCCTAGCATTGAAGTGCTAGCACTTGTGAGATGTGTGAAATATTTTTATGGTATGCGTGGAATATTGTTAGTAGAAACCATGATAATATAAGTGTGTGAAGAGACTTGTACTCGATAATGTGTTGTTGTGTGAACTTAATGATTTGTGAATAACGCTGTTGAACCCTGCATGTAATTAGGTTTGTGTATATTGTATATTTAGTGAGTTTTATACTACTGAGGCCTCGGCACTTCTTATTGAGGCGGTGAACTCACACTTTCACCTATACGGATGTGGCTACCACTACAATCGTATAGATGGAGCTTCTTTGGATGCAGGTATTGATGATGTGGAGGATGACTCCGTTGCACACTATGTGGAGTACTACGACTAAGCACGTCGCTTGAGTCGTAGGAGTGTCGGACTCGGATAGTCCCTTTTGTGTATTTTGTATATGGCTAGTGTGACTTGTAACACGTAGATGTAGCCATTCTTTTGTATGCATAATTTATGCTTTAGTACCTTTTGTGTATATTGTATATGGCTAGTGTGACTTGTAACACGTAGATGTAGCCATTATTTTGTATGCATAACTTATGCTTAAGCCTTAAACAGATAGGCATTAATAGGCTCTTTTGTGTAATGAACAGTATGATTATAATGTTGACTTCCGCAATTAGATTTTGTATTCGGCTGCATATATTATGTAACAATGATATATCAGGTACATGTTAAGGAATGTGTACTATGAGTTGGCTTAGTGACATGTAGTCATGCCACTGTGATAACTCATTTGTATGTTTTGAAAAAAAAAAAAATGGGGTCGTCACATTATGAGTGTCAAATATTGTATATATGGACCCCTTAATTTGTATTTGTTAAACCTTTAGCTTTGTTAGTTTATGATTTCTAGGTTAGTTTTGGTGTTTCAGTGTTTTGCTGGACTTTGAGATAAAATGCAGTATTTCTATGGGACATGTAAAGAAATAGGAGAAGAAGTCGTTAGAGCCATCCAAAACACGGGTGTTAGGGCTGACGTGGCAGCATTTTGGAGAATCAAGCACCTGGAAGGCACACACGGGCTCAAGCACTATCTCGATCGATCGACCAAAATAGTCAATCGAGCGCATTGTCGATCGATTGACCAAGATAGTCGATTGAGCGACAATCAGGGCTGATGTGGAATGCACGAATTCCAATGCTTTGACGACTGCTGATAATCCTATTAGGGTTTTCTAGGGGTAGAGTCACCATTTTTGAAAATATGACCTAAACCCTAGAGTTCTTTTCTCCTATTAGGGTTTAGAGGGGTAGATGTGTCATTTTGTAAAAGTTGGGTTTGACCAAATCTTCTGTTATAAATACCCCATGCTAGGCACCACTTAGAGCACCAATTTCCTTCAGAGCACTTGTCTTAGCTCTTTACTTTTCTTTTGTAAGTTATTACTTCGTTCAAATTTATTTTAATTTAAAGTTATTTTATTTTCCATTCTTCTTTCTTTTCTTCGCTATTTTAATTCATCGCTTTAATTTAATTTTCCGCTCTTCTTATTTCTTTTCATCAATTTAAATTATTTCTTTCTTTTTGTTTATCGTTATTTTCTGTTCTTCGTTCCTCTCTCATTATTTTAATTTATCACCTTTTTTATTTTTTATTTTATTATTATCATTTTATGTTTTCATTTCAAGAGTATTTGGTGTTTTTAGTCATAAGAGGCTAAAATCCTCAACTAAGGTTGATGATGAAACCTCATCAATGATAACACCTATACTCTTGTCATGATATTCATAGATTCAATGTTCTTATGTATATTCAAGTTCGATGTCAATTTATTGAATTATATTCTTTAGATTGATAATTTTTATTGGATGTTTGTTGTAATTCAACCGATGGATACATTGATTGATTTCTTTGAGATTGGGACATCTATTGTGATTTCCGAATACAATAGATGATTTTGGTTCTAAAGGAATAATCGTTGTGATTTGTTTGTGTTGAATTCTTCAAATGTTTTCACGCTTTGTTACTTAAGAATTTGAATATCGAGCTTCTTGAATTGAATTTATGAATAAAATGCAAGAGTAATGTGTTTGATTTGATTTGGTGAATTCCGATACCTTAGTGTTTTTCTTCTTTGCGTATTTACTCATATATATATATATATATTTTTTTATTTTGTTTCTTAGTCCTTAAAAGAAATCAAAAATCTTGGCTCTAGGTTAAAATAAAGTTAATTTAAATAGAAATTAATTTTTTCTTTCTTTACACACACTTCCTTATGGAACGATCTCGCATTTGCATGTACTATGCTACACACGACTCGTGCGTTTGCAAGTATCAAAATTTGCACATCAAGTTTTTGGAGCCGCTACCGGGGAGCTGCTGCTTTGTAAGAAAAAATAAAAAATCAAGTTTTGTTTATTTTAATTTTGTTTTCCTACTAGATTTTTTTTTTAAAATAATTTTTTTTTAAAAGAAAAGAAAAGAGCAAGGATTTCTGTTTTGTCGTTATTTCAGGTTCTACGGAATTTTGTAAAGTCGATCGAGCAACCATCAAAGTCGATCGAGCGCTTTATAGATCGAGTGACCTTGGAAGTCGATCGATCGAACCAACATAGATGGCATTACCTGGAGAAGTTTAGTAGTGGAAATGTTTTGTCAAAAATTATTTTTGGTCCAATCTTGTAAGTTTTATTTTTTACCTTTTTGGTATCTTTGTCTCGTATTTATTCATGATTAGGGTTGATTTTTCTCTTATTTATTTTGTTTGTGCTATTTTTCTTTTAATCTTCAAAAATAAAAATTAAAAATAATTAAAAAATTAAAAAATAATAAGAGAAAAGAGAAGACTTTGCTAGTGTGGGTCTACGGAGCTATCTAAGGGGCAAAATAAAGGCAAATTCTGGCTAGGAAGGTCTTGGGATTTAAGAGTGTCCGTGTGACCACCCTCACCTTCTTGGGAACTAACTTGGATTGCATATTGGAGAATTTTGTTTATCCTACTTGCAATTTCTTTTCTCAATCTTGTTTTTTTTTTTTTTTTTTTTTTCTATCTTGTTTGTTTTTTTTTTTTTTTTTTCTATCTTGCTTGTCTTGTGGTTAAATTTTGTTTGGAATTCTGTGTATGCTTGGTCAGAGATCCTTGAATTTAGAATTTGAAAAATTAAATGGACTTCTAATTTTAACAAGTGTGTGTGAACAGTGTGCAACAAAATATTAAATGCGGAATTAAAGGAGACAAATATTTTGTTGACGAAGTGGAAACTCAATTAAGAGAAAAACCACTCCGGGGCAGCCAAACCCAGGATATCCACTATTCAGAAGACAAAGCTAGATACAAGATAGTAACACTCACATATACCCGATGCAGTGGTCGTACCTTGCTCTCTAACGTGTAACCCAACACGAACGCTTCCCAACCAGGTCTCCTACTTGAAGGGGTCTTCAATGGAATCCTTTACCTTAGGGCCAACCCCTAAGATAGACTTCACAGCTGATCAAATCACACACTGGCAAAGCTAGAGAGCTAGCAGATCTTCAATATCTCCCTAAACACCCTCTCTAAGCTGTAGAGAATTCACCACCGAATTCTATGTTGAAAGCATGCCTCAAGCCTCTTATTTATAGGCTTTGGAAACCCAAAATTGAGTAAAAAACGGAGTCTGAGGCACGTGCGTCCGGACGGGAGTTGTAACGACCCACCCCCAACGACACAATATTGTCCGCTTTTTGCTCCCCAAACCAGACTTCTCAGGAGGTCACCCATCTTGGGATTGCTCTTGCGGAAGCACGCTTAACTGCGGAGTTCTGATAGGTTCATGACCATCACGGCTTTAAAACGCGTTGTGTCATAAATGGTGCATTTATTCATATAAGCACATCCTCATTCCCAGGCGATGTGGGACGTCACAATCACCCCCTCTTTGGACCCAGCGTCCCGGCTAGCGTCCCTCATTGGGCTTGTGCATGCTCCCACCATCTCAGGCTGGGCAATGGCTCTGATACCATTTGTAACGATCCACCCCCATTGACACAATATTGTCCGCTTTTGGCTCCCCAAACCAGACTTCCCAGGAGGTCACCCATTCTGGGATTGCTCTCGCAGAAGCTCGCTTAACTGCGAAGTTCTGATAGGTTCATGACCATCATGGCTTTAAAACGCGTTGTGTCATAAAGGGTGCATTTATGCATATAAGCACATTCTCATTCCTAGGCGATGTGAGACGTCACAGAAGCCAGGGCCGTCTAGACGGGCCAAGTTTTTCTTGTCCGGAAAGTAATTCTGGAATTTTCTGCAGGGCCGTCTGAACGGGCAAATATTTCCATCCTGACGGAGGCCTTCCGGATGCTATTAATGGCCTTCCTGATGCTCAAATTACAGAACTTTTTCTTAGCTTTTCAACGAAGCCAATTTCGTCCCAATCCGATATTTGAGTAAGACGTTATGACCAAAATACCCGAGGGTGTCCAGACGGCTTGACTGAGCGTCGGGATGGTCAACTGCAACTGCCTTTCCAAAGTAGCACTGAAAGTTTCCATACAAGGCCGCGTCAGGGCGGTTGAACTGGTGCACGCAATTTCTATATATGAAGCTTGATTGTCCGGACCATTAAGTCTAACATCCGGATGGTTGAACTTTGTATGCACGTCTTGCCTTATAGAGAACCTCGTCTGGACGGGATCACACATCGTCGGACGGTAGCGGCCGTCTTCCTATAACTGTGTCTTGAGGCAGAAACCCTACTACTTGTCAAACACTAAATGGCGTCCGGACGGTATAGCCACGTCGTCCGGACGGATGCACTAGAACACTAGGATCTTCTCGAACTCTGAAGAGCGTTCGGACGATTTGCCATTACATCTGAACGGATGCAACCTTGAATTGTTTGAAGCTTCTAGTCACTGATGGGCGTCTGGACCGAAAGATCTCATCGTCCAGACTGATGTTACTGACTGATGAGCGTCCGGACGGAATACCACGTCATCCGGACGGCTGACAGGGAACCGAAATAAATCCTTGAAAACTTCACAGAATCTTCTCGAAGAACATAGCTGAAGAGTAGACTCTGGATAAAGTAGCATCCCTGTGAAATCAGCAACATTACATAGAAGTGATTTTGTCCAACATAATGCAGCCAACACAAAAACTAACAGAATTGTTACCCTTAGATCCTGATCTAGATAGGGTGTTTAGGAAATTGTGCAGAACACCTGTTGAACGAAGAACAATATCTGAGATGGGAGACAACATGGCAGGAAATCCGAATGTGAATGTGGAGCAGCCTGAGCAGCCAAGAGTAGAAAACGTGGACCATACTTGATCACGCAGGGATTTATTCGCACCCATTGCGACAAACTCTGCTTCATGTATAGTATTACCACCCACCAATGCCACCCATTTTGATCTAAAACCGCATGTCATCCAACTCTTGCCCTCATTCCATGGCTTGGACCTCGAGAATCCTTACAGCCATGAGAAAAAGTTCAAAGATATCTGTGCTACTTTTAAATTTCAAAACTTTTCTGAGGAGTCTATGCACCTTAGACTTTTTCCCTTCTCACTTCACGATAGAGCCAAGGCATGGCTGGATTCAAACATGCCTGCGTCTATCACATCTCAGGATAATTTGCTATCCAAGTTTTACAACAAAGTTTTCCCAATGTCCAAGGTGAACGAATGTAGAAAGGAAATAAGTTCTTTTACTCAAGAGGAGGATAAAAAATTTTCTGAGAGTTGGGAAGATTTAAAAACATGTTGATCAAGTGCCCACCATTGAACCTCTAACTGATACAGATCTGCGGGAGATGCTACGGAAGGCTCTGCATGACCGGGGGGAAGAGCTCATCTAAAACCTAAGACCTTTGGAAATATGAACATATGACTTCAACAATAGGTTGTTTTCCAAAAGATCCATCTGCCAAACACCGTGCTGGGAGCTGCTGGATGACAAATTCCTGAACCAAGATTAAACAGAAATATCTCCAAAAATACCATTACCAAGAAAAATAAGATCTTGTTAGTTCCAAAAACAATTTGGTATTTATGACGGCTGTCAAATGGATGCTAAAGAAAAATATAAGTAATGCAGCAATTAATAAAGCATAAATATATCAAGATTAACCCAGCACACATACATAATAGGTTTTTCGTGCACAATATCTCAAGAAAATTTCTCAATCAACAAATATTCCAATATTCTAAAAGCATAAAAGAACAAAGGAAGACACAAAGAAGATCATGGAATGAGAAGAAATGTGCAGAGAATGCCAAATCTTGGGAGAAATCCACGAGAAAAACACATAACATGGCATGATAAATCAGTAAAAATGCAGAAATGTGTGTATGGTAGGGAAAGAGACGCAAGTCTTAAACCTATAGAGATTTTGTCCGGACATGTCACTTAACCATCTGGACGGCTACTGCTAGATCAGTATATGACAAGACTGCACTCGTCCGGTCGTAAGAATAGCTCCGTCCGAACGCTTCACACTGAAAATTTGAAATTGGAGGAAAATTTGCAGAAAAAATATTTTCCCTAAAGTTAGCTTCAGAACACGCATGTAAAATCAATTGATAAACTAGTGAAATAACATTGCAAAAATATGCAAAGATATAAATGTAACGCCCCGCCTTTTACAAAAAAGCGTAAGTGAAAATTTCAATTTCCACGTGACATTATGACATCATCAAAGTTGAGATTTGGCAAGGAATATTTTTTTTTTAATGATAACACATCACAACTTCTAACAAAAATACTTTAAAATATATAGAAATAGTGTAATTGAATAATACACATTAAAAATAGTATTTGTGCCATGTATGGCACATATAATTTACAATCAAATTACTCAGAGTATCATTATTACATATCAATAAATATAGAAATATTGTTATCCAAATATTATAACAATGAACTAAACATAGTAGTCCACAAAAATAGGACGCATCCTAGCCTTAGATACTGCCATCAACATCACCTAAGGGTCTGGACAATCCTGATACTCCTCCTCCTCATAACTTGTGAAAAATGAAATTGACTTCTAAATAAAAGACAAGTGTGTGCAAAGTGTGCAACAAAAATAATAATGCGGAAATTAAACAACACACATATTTTTGTTGACGAAGTGGAAACTCAATCAAGAGAAAAACCACTCCGGGGCAGCCAAACCTAGGAATTCCACTATTCAGAAGACAAAGCTAGATACAAGATAGTAGCACTCACATATGCCCAATGCAGTGGTCGTACCTTGCTCTCTAACGTGTAACCCAACACGAATGCTTTCCAAACAGGTCTCCTACCTGAAGGGGTCTTCAATGGAATCCTTTATCTTAGAGCCGACCTCTAAGATAGACTTCAGATGTAGCGCAGGAACAGCACACTTGCAATACCTTCAGAGGAAAAATTATGTCTCTGAGCACTTGTGGAATTCAATACCGAATTCTTGCAGTTCTCAATGCCCAGGAGCCTCTATTTATAGGTTGAGGTGCAGAATGGGCAACTGCTGTAATATGTACGGACCCCGTCCGGTTGGTGAACCTGAGCCATCAGGACGGACAACTGTGAGACAGGATTTTCCGAAAATTTTGCAGAAAATCTTTCCTGTTTAAGAGCCGTGTCCGGACGGTGAGACACTGACGTCCGGACGGTTGCACGTCCGCTGCAAGTAATTTCCATATAAGGCTTAGTGCATCCAGACCAAGGGGGATAAACGTTCGAACGGCAATTCTTCAACACGCAATTTCCATTTCTGCTATGCGCGCGTCCGGACCAATGCTGACTGACGTCCGGATGGTGGAATTTGAATTGCGATTCTTGCCTTTTTTATGAGTGCGTCCGGACGGGAAACCACATCGTCCGGAAGGTGTATCAATCTTCCCTTATTCTGAACTTGGAAAGAATCTGAAGCTAATCGATCACTGATGGGCGTCCGGACGGGCTGTAGAGAGGTCCGGACGGATGCAAGCTGGAACAGAAGCTTCTCGATACAGTGTAGGGTCCAGACGGAAAGACACGTCGTCCAGACGAATGATGCTGGTCTGTCTGGCGTCCGGATGGGATGACACGTCGTCCGGACGTATGGAACAGTGGACAGATGGGCGTCCGGACGGGATGACACGTCGTCCGGCCGACTGGCAGGGAACCTGAATTTCTTCTAACTTTTAAGCAGTGCAGAGTCTTCTGAGAGTGCACTGAATAGCGGAATCCCTGTTTACAGCATCTTTACACATATAGTGATTTTGTCCAAACAGAATGAGACCAAAATACTAACAAACTCCCCCTTTTGCCTTTCTGGGAAAAAAATCACTTGACCGGTTTGGAAATACATTCCCGGTCCAAAAATAAAAATTACTCCCTATTTTTGTCACAAAGGGACAAAGGGTAAAACAGAGTAATAAAACCAACTGTAATAAAAATTACTCCCCCTAACGGTCTCAGAAGGACTCGGGTAAACAAAGTAATATAAAATCCAAAGATAAAAACATTCAAAAATCCAAAACACTAGGAAAATAGAGAAGAGTCTGCAAGTGGCCCAAAAGAGAGGAACATAAATCCTCTAAGTACTAAATCCTACTAATCCACTGAAATCAAATAACAGAGAGAAACCCGTATAAAAGGCTGGATTTGTACTACTTCGGCTTCGAGCTCAGGAAGCTGGGAACCATGGACTGAAAAAAAAATCTTCAATCTCTTGATTTTGCAAAGCCTGAAACTGGTTATCCGCAGATTGACATCCTCTAAGCAACTGGTCTGTAAGATAACTGAGGAGATTCACCACTGAACCTCTGACTGATGGAGATATGAGGGAATGCTACGGAAAGCTCTGCATGAGCTGAGGGAAAAAGCTCATCATAAATCTGGAGACCCTTGGAAATTTTCCAAAGGATGCAACTGTCAAAGACTGTGCTGGGAGCCGCTGGATGTTATATTCCTATAGTAATCCTATCCGGACAAGTCAATTAACCATTCGGATGGCTATTGCTAGAACAGAGTAAGGCAAGACTGCGCTCGTCCGAACATAAGATTCGGTCTGTCCGGATGCTTCACACTGAAAAATAGAAATCTGAAGAAAAATTTGCAGAATTTAATTTTTCTCAAGTCAGTTTCAGAACACGCATGTATAATCCACTGATAACACAATCAGGGAGCATATCAAAACTAAGCAGAGATATAAAAGAGAGTTGAGAGTTCAATCAGCACAAACATTTTCCTAGACATAGAAAATTCAAATAGACAGCTCAACTCATGCAATGCGTGTGTGTGTGAAGACTTAACCCACAAGGTATGACTATCACAGAAATGACAAAGCAACCAGATTTTCTAGACAAGAGAGAAAATATGTGATAGATTAGCCAAAAGTCAAACCTTATAACTTACTAGGGCCTAGCCACCCTCATCTGATACACTCCTCCTGAGATGCAGCACCTAATTGTTTCACTTGTACCATGAAGGACAAAGTAAAATTTTTTACTTGAACGTAGAGGGCAAGGCATATAGCAAATTCAGCACATAAGCAGTGAATATACAATTTAACGTGCATAATTCATATGATTTATTGCTTGATTCTTATGGTGCTGCAATCTAAAGGGAATGCCAGAGTTTTTAGGTTCTAGGTTCAACTAGCATGTGGTCAATTTGGCCATCTTATCAAAAACCTCTTCTCTTATCCAGAATTTCTAGAAACAAAAAGTCAGAGAAGGAAAAATGTACCTTTAGGGGAGTCGTGGATAGTGCACATTTTTCATCGCATGAGAAAAGAAGCTATCCAATTTTTGCATATACAAGAAAACACTTGGCAAATTATAGTCAGAAACTCTCAATTATATATAAGCAAAGTAAATTAATACCCAATGAATTGCGATATCAGGAGAAAATACATGCAATTATCTGATATGCCAAGAGAAAAAATATCCTGCAAATTCTCCCCAATTTATTTATTTATTTTTAACTTAAAAAAAATGTAATATGGAAAAGACATCATATGCAAGGCAAGATCAAACCTGATAATGCCAATACAGAAAAACAGTCGCTCGACCTGCTTTTTCTGTCTTCCCCAACAAGTACCTGCAATGCTCTCTCAAGAGAATGGGGGGCACAACAAACTGGTTCCTCGATTGCACAAATATAACAAGTAAAAGTGTAAGCAATCAAACCTGATGCCTTAGGATTAGGAACCGAATCCTAGGCATGAACACCTTCTCTTGCTAGGTGCGTTCATTCCCCCTCATGGGGTGAATGGTCTCATCCTTCTTGACCCATACCTGCTTAACCCGTGGAGATGGTTTGCGGGTCATGTCCATATTGGCCATACTCCTTAGCATATCTTGCATCAGGCTCAGCAACCCTTCATAGCCATGGTTGCTAGTGGGCTTCTGCGGCTTCCTCTTGTAACGCCTTGGTTTATTCTTCTTTGGTTTGCCACTCTGATTGGCATGAACAAACTTCTGCTTATGCTGTGGAGCCTGAAGAGCCATCGCAGGTAGAGTGCTTGATGTAGCTCTTGTTAGCAGCTTCCTCTGAACCTTCAATTTCTAGAGCTGTGGACATTCGGATCGGATGTGACCAGTGATGCCGCAGTGATTGCAGGTGGGCAAGCTTCTTTTGTTTGAATGCTTCTTGACATGCTCTGCAGAATTAAGGTTAGCATTCTTACAAATTTTCCCACAATTATAGGTCTCCTATGCGGAGGGACATATTTTGATGAGGAAGAATCATCAACTTCACTTTTCCTCATAGCATCCTGCTTAATCCAAGGCTCGTGGGATTTCAAGAAATAACAATTTGGCATAATATGACCAATCTTCCCACAATTATGACAAGTAGGGACAAACTTACCATGAGCTTGTGTACCTGTATCTTTGGATTTTAGCATCAAATGATAAGTTAAGCAAGAATTTTCTAAACAAACTGTATCTACTATCACAGGTTTAATATCAATAGAATCTATTTCAGAATCAGAAGCATGTGAAGTAGAAGTACTGATATCACCAACAATTGAAGCAGGCTTGTTAGAAATATCTGAATGAATACAAAGCATGTTTTTCAAATTATCACTTGAGAATTTTTTCAAGAGATCCTCAGATTCTTTTAATTTATTCTCAAGTGTATCAATAATGTTAAATAGCATGGTATTCTCAGATCTCAAAGAGTCAATCAAAGCATGTGATTTAGATAACTGAACAATCAAAGACACTTTTTCTTGCTTCACCTTTTTGAGCTCTTTTGGAGAAACAATTTTATCTATTTTAGAAAAAACTTTAGAGAGCTCAATATCATGATTTTCTTTAGATAACTGAGAGAAATCCATGATAAAAAGGTGTAATAAAAAAATAGAAGTCACAAGAGATGAGGATCACACTTAGGAAATAAATCCTTTCAACGGAGTGTGTCTGCTCTGATACCAATTGAAAAATGAAATTAACTTCTAAATAAATGACAAGTGTGTGCAAAGTGTGCAACAAAAATAACAATGCGGAAATTAAACAACACACAGATTTTTGTTGACGAAGTGGAAACTCAATCAAGAGAAAAACCACTACGGGGCAGCCAAACACAGGAATTCCACTATTCAGAAGACA
Organism: Alnus rubra; assembly: GCA_028654335.1. Lineage (NCBI taxonomy): Eukaryota > Viridiplantae > Streptophyta > Magnoliopsida > Fagales > Betulaceae > Alnus > Alnus rubra. The sequence goes on from JAJPGS010000952.1 coordinate 330,538, forward strand.
AAGCTAGATACAAGATAGTAGCACTCACATATGCCCGATGCAGTGGTCGTACCTTGCTCTCTAACGTGTAACCCAACACGAACGCTTCCCAACCAGGTCTCCTACCTGAAGGGTTCTTCAATGGAATCCTTTATCTTAGAGCCGACCTCTAAGATAGACTTCAGATGTAGCGTAGGAACAGCACACTTGCAATACCTTCAGAGGAAAAATTATGTCTCTGAGCACTTGTGGAATTTAATACCGAATTCTTGTAGTTCTCAATGCCCAGGGGCCTCTATTTATAGGTTGAGGTGCAGAATGGGCGACTGCTGTAATATGTACGGACGCCGTCCGGACGGTGAACATGAGCTGTCCGGACGGACAACTGTGAGACAGGATTTTCTTAAAATTTCGCTGAAAATCTTTCCTGTTTAAGAGCCGTGTTCGGACGGTGAGACACTGACGTCCGGACGGTCGCACGTCCGCTGCAAGTAATTTCCATATAAGGCTTCGCGTGTCCGGACCAAGGGGGATGAACGTCAGGATGGCAATTCTTCAACACGCAATTTCCAAATCTGCTATGCACGCGTCCAGACCAATGTTGACTGATGTCCGGACAGTTGAAGTCGAATCGGCAGTTTTCATATCTGATGAGCGCGCGTCCGGACCAATGCTGATTGACGTCTGGATGGTGGAATTTGAATTGCGATTCTTGCCTTATTTATGAGCGCGTCCGGAAGGGAATCGACATCATCCGGACGGTGTATCAATCTTCCCTTATTCTGAACTTGGAAAGAATTTGAAGCTAATCGATCACTGATGGGTGTCCGGGCGGGCTGCTGAGACGTCCGGACAGATGCAAGCTGGAACAAAAGCTTCTCGATACAGTGTAGGGTCCAGACGGAAAGACATGTCGTCCAGACGGATGATGCTGGTCTGTCTGGCGTCCGGACGTATGGAACAGTGGACAGATGGGCGTCCGGATGGGATGACACGTCGTCCGGACGGTTGACAGGGAACCTGAATTTCTTCTAACTTTTAATCAGTGCAGAGTCTTCTGATAGTGCTCTGAATAGCGGAATCCCTATTTACAACATCTTTACACATAAGTGATTTTGTCCAAACAGAATGAGGCCAAAATACTAACAACTTGTATTAATATATAATTGAAAGAGAAATAATAATACAAAAATACCTAGTGAGTTCACTATTTTCAATAATATAATGACATACTGATTTATTTAACAATATACAATGCAATGAAATGATGTATGACAGTTTTATATGCACAGTCTTAATTATTTTCTTTTGCACTCCTCTCATACCAGGGCCATTAAATCCTTGTTCGTTTAAGCGGGTAATTATTGGAGCACAGACGCCCTTACCATGTTTTCTTAGCTTTTCCGCACTAATAGTCAAAGTAGCATACTTGGCACATTGGTCATCCCGACAACCAAGTACATTGACCATCCCGACAGTCAATTAAGTAGCCATAACTTGCCTAGCACCTTTACCATCCCGACAGCCAAGTTGTACTAATTACTGTTTTTTGCACAGGCAGTATGCCTGTCCATTGGTCATCCCAACAACCAACTTGTTATTAAAACTGCATAATTTTTACAACAATATGCAATATACTATTCTAATGCATATAATTAAATAAAGCATAAATCAAAACATTATAGAAACCAACCACGTATCATCCTCAGTGAGTAAGAAATACTCACAGTTCTTTCCTGCTTCAGAAAGTATTCACAGAATGATAACTGCATAATTATATACATGCAATAATAAATTAGTATAAAATACTAAGAACTTATTTTGACACTTTTATCACTTTCGACTTTTAAACCACTTAACCCAATTTCTAATGTCACTTAGATATTATAACGACCTATAAAACAGGTTAATTATATTACCACATATTTCCTGTGGGCATTATTACGGCATTTATTAATTAATGACTAAAATACCCTTTAATTAAAATGGGTATTACCACGACATTAGCATTAAAAGCTTATATATATTTTTATCAAATAAACATAATAACTCCATTAATATAAATAGTGGATTTTATATTTTAAAATAACTGGATAGCACAACGACATAAATATAAATAATCCTTATTTTAATCTTATAAAATTTGGGTGGAATAACGGCATTAGTGTTACTTATGTCTAAAAAAATACTTTTAGAATTTTGGGCGGTGTAACAACACTTGTACTCTGACACGTAATCCAATGTGAACACCTCCCAACAAGTCACCTAGTTGAAGGGGTCTTCAACAGATTCCTTTACCTTAGGGCTCCTCCCTAAGATAGACTTCAACACGAGCACAACAATAGCACAACAGCAACGGCTTGAGAGCAAACTGATCAGCACAATAACTCCTAAATTATACTCTTTAAGCTTTAAGCAATTCAATACCGAATTCAAACAAACTACATGCCTAGAGGCTTCTATATATAGGCTACAGAAGACCTAAATTGAGTCTGGAACAATTTTCTCTAGGAGGTGTTTGGACTGTAGCTGATATTCTTTCTTGAATAGGATTGCGTCCGGACGGTATTGCCTTAGAGTCTGGACGGTTGCACTTCAGCTGCACACAATTTTCATAATAAGGACTGGCGTCCGGACAGTATAGACCTGTTGTCCAGACGGTTGTAGCTGTCTTCCCTTATCTGCGGACACTAAATGGTGTCTGGACGTGTAGCAGAGACGTACGAACGGATGCAACCTTGAACAGTTCGAATCTTTTGGACACTGATGGGAGTCCGGACAGAATAACCACGTCGTTCAGACGAATGTTGCTTGACTGATGAGCGTCCTGACGGAATAACCACATCGTCCGGACGAATGCAAGGGATCCGACTTCACTGTATTGAATTCTGCACAGAATATTCTTGAAGCACATAACTGAAGTGTAGACTCTAAATAATAATAGCATCCTTGATTAAGAAGCAACTTTACATAGAAGTAATTTTTTGTCCAACATAATGCAGCCAATCACAAACTAACAACCCAGAAGTCGCTCGAGCGACTTTTAGAGTTGACATACAGACGCAAATTCCCTTGCTTCCGGTGGCTTCAGACACTCCAAAATCCTAGCATTCTTTTCTCTTATTAGGGTTTTAAGGGGTAGAGGTGCCATTTTTGAAAATATAGTTCTAAACCTTAGCATTCTTTCTCTTATTATGGTTTTAAGAGGTAGAAGTGCCATTTTTAAAAATATGGGGTTTAACCTAATGTTTTGCTATAAAAACCCATGATATGCACCACTTTTTCGTCGAACATTGTATAAACACATTTTCTTTTCAGAGCATTGTTTTTAGCTCTTTTCTCTTTTTTAATTTAGATAATTTTTTTTTTTATTTCTGTCTTCTCTATCCTACCTTTCTTTTATTTTTATGTTTGCATTACAAGTTCTTTTCTTTCTTTTTTAATTTAGTTTAATTTGTCTTTCTACCTTCTCAATCTCTTTAGTTTCTTTTATTTTATGTTTAATTTAGTTTAATTTCTGTCATTCTACCTTCTCCATTTCTTTTATTTTTTGTCTTAGTTTTATTTCAGGCTTTCCTTACAAGTTTGTTCAAAGTTTGTAGTCATGAGAGGCAAAAATTCTCAACTAAGGTTGAGGGAGAAACCTCATTAATGATAACACCAACTTTCTTGTCATGAAATTTATAAATTCGATATTTTATAAAATTCAAGTTCTAATTCAGCTTATTGATTCATGCATTTAAATTGAATATTTTATTTTCTAGTGGATATTTGATGTGTTTCAACTGATGGATACATCAATTGATTTCATTGAAAATGGATATTCATTGTGATTTTCCTGACAAACGGATACATTGGATGATTTGATCTCGAAGGGATAATCGTTGTGATTTATCTTAGAGTTGAATTCATCAAATGATTTACGATTTATTAAAGAACTTGAATAGCCAACTCATTTCAATCGGATTTATAATTAGCATGCAAGAATGTGGTGTTTGATTTGGTTTGGTAGATTCCAAAACCATAGTGCTTTTCTTTCTATTTAGTTAATCAACTTTTCTTTTGTGCTTTGATTCAAAAAAAAAAATTCAAAAATTCGAAACTAGGTTAAAATATGATTAATTTAAATAGAAATTGATTTTGGCAACGCAATTCCCTGTTAATTCGACCTCACACTTACACACACTATATTGCAAACTATTCGTGCGCTTGCGAGTAAATTAAAACTCACAACAAGTTTTTGCCGCCGTTGCCAGGGAATTGTTTTGTTTGTGAAAATTGATTTTATTTTTCTTCCAGTTTAGGTAGATTTGTGTTTTATTTTATTTTTCTCTTCTTGCAATTTTTTTTTCTTTTTCTTTTTATTTGGTTTTGCTTTATTGTCTCAAAAAAAATAAAAATTTGTTCCTTGTATTATCTTTTGTTTGTTTTTACTCTCTTCTTCTTTAAAAAAGAAAAGAAAAAAAAGAGTTTCTATCATTGTTTTGCAGCTTTGGTGAGATAATCCACGGAATTGTGCTCAAGCACACCAACGCAAAGGGCACCACTTGCGGTAGATCAGTAGCTAAAACTTTGCCAAAAATTTATTTTTGGTCCATTTTGTGAGTTTTTAAGTTTAGTTTTTAATTTTTGGTGTATTTGTTTGTGCTTCCGTGTTAATTTTTTTTTTTTTTTTTTTGATTTTATATGATTTATTTTTGGTTATTTTAACTTGTAAAAAAAGAAAAAAAAATTGCTAGCGTTGGCTTACGACACTATCCACTAATGCAATGTGTGGGAAAGTTTTGGCTTAGAAAGTCTTGGGATTTAAGAGTGTCCTTGTGACCCCCCTCACTTTCTTGTGAACTAACCTGGTCGTACCTTGGATAATTCTGTTTACCCCACTTGCATTTTCTTTTTAAGTTAAATTTTAGACAAAAAAAAGGGTCTAGTTTTTTGGATATTTGCATGTTAAAGAGTGAGAGTGAAACATGGAATTTCAGTTTGATGATTTTAATAATTTTTCTGCACAACATATTTCGCCTAGTTGTAGGTCACTCACTCCTACCAACTACACTCATGATTTCTACCCATATGGACCATGTTCATATTGCTCTAATCCTTATCATAGTTCTAGCAATTGTCCATCTTGGGGACAATTCTCCAATTGTTTACATGAGCAAATGAACATCAATTTCTCCAGCTCAAGGTTCAAATCAAATTCAAATTTTTACAACCTAGACTGAAGTAACCATTTTGATTTCTCGTGGCAAGCTCAAGCCACGGAAATTATGCTCCCCAATGCCATGAACTGCACCATTCTGAATATTCGCAGTTCGATAGCCAATCTTCCCATCATTCATCCTATATTCAACCGGTACCACAGTCCACTCTTGAAGATACTCTCCAGGCCTCCATGCAGATCACAGGCCAGGCTATTGCCATGCTGGAAGGACAGTTCGATTATCTGGTTGTTGAGTTAAACAGAATGGAGGAAGAAGAGCTTCAGAGTCAGCTGATGGCAAGAGGGCATGACATGATTGAAGAGGATGAGTCCAGCAATCCTCATCATGAGCATGTTCAAGCCACCACCACACCAGAGGGTGAAGACGTTGTTAAAGAGATTGGTAATGAGCCAAGTCTAGAAGATCCTTTAGAAGAGAGTTGTGCTCAATTTGAATTTGATCTAGATCTTGACATGCTATGTGAGCAAGCTGAAACCTTATTGGATTCCGCTCCTGAGATACGACCAGAGAATGTAGAAGCCAAAGAGATATCATTCCCTTCTTCATCAACAGCTGAGGAGGAAGAAAAAGAGGAGCACTTGGAGTCTGTTGAGCACCTGGAGCAAATTGAGCCCCCACCAACTCCAAATTTGTCCAATGACAAGGAAGTGAGTATTGCATCTCCACCCTTCATCATTGTCCCTCTTGAGACACATCATAAGCACCAAGCTTTAGTTCTTCAATGTCTCAAAGAGCCATTTTATGCCCGAATTCTCAAGGATATCTACACACAAGGTCACAAATCTATTAATCATCTTCCTAAGAAGATCCTTCGAAACAAGTAAGTAGGCTACCTGAGATGGCGAAACATTCTGCTAGAGGGCCATCAGATCCTAAAGAAGAAACGGTGGAAGGGATTAGTTGGACATCCCAATGATCGGGGAAAGTGCGGTAACTTTTCTTTTCCATTTTATTTTTCGTACATTTTCTTTTAGTCGTTTTTCATTTCATTTGTATCTTTTTCTTTTGTTTCTAACAGCAATTGACCTTGTGATGTGTGTTTCTGTGAGAAATATTATTGTTAGTTTGTGACAGGTGTGCTCGTGTTTAAGTTTGGGGGACGCCCTAGCCTTTTTCAATACCGAATTCTCTAAGCTCCAATAACTTCACAAAATAACTCTCTAAGCTCTGATGGAATTCAATACCGAATTCTTGCAGTTCTCAATGCCCAGGGGCCTCTATTTATAGGCTGAGGGTTCAAATGGGCGACTGCTATGATATGTACGGATGGTGGACATGGGCCGTCTGGACAGACAACTGTGGGACAAAAAATTTTGAGATTTTCGCTGAAAATCTTTCCTGTTTGAGAGCCACGTCTGGACGATGAGGCACTTTCGTCCGGATGGCCGCACGTCCGCTGCAAGTAATTTCCATATAAGGCTTCATGCGTCCGGACTAAGGGGGATGGCCGTCCAGGCGGTTGATCTTCAACACACAATTTCCATAACAGTTTAGCGCGCGTCTGGAATATGATAGGCAGGCGTCCGAACGATTGAAGTTGAATACGCAATTTCCATATCTGTTGAACGCGCGTTCGGACCAAGTTGACTGACGTCCGGACAGTTGTATTTGAATTGCGATTCTTGCCTTATGTATGAGATCATTCGGACGGGAATCCACGTCTTCCGAACGGTTGGATCAATCTTCCCTTATTTGAACTTGGAAAGAAAATCTGAAGCTGATCGATCAGTGGACGTCGTCCGGACAGGCTGCTGAGACGTCCTGACGGATTCAAGCTGGAATAGAAGCTTCAAGATATAGTGGAGGGTCCGAACAGAAATCCACGTTGTCCGGATGAATGATGCTTGGTCTGTCGGTCATCAGGACAGAATGACACGTCGTCCGGACGGATGATTCTTTGGACAGATGAGCGTCTGGACGGGATGGCATGTCGTCCGAATGGCTGGCAGGGAACCGAAACCTCTGACTTGTAAAAACAGTGCAAAATCATCTGAAGCACTTCTGAATAGTGGAAACCTTGTGAAAAGCATCTTTACATACAAGTGATTTTGTCCAATCAGAATGAGGCCAATCACAAACTAACAAACTCCCCCTTTGGCCATTCTGGGACAAAAATCACTTGACCGGTTTGGAAATATATTTTCGGTCCAAGAATAAAAATTACTCCCCCTTTTTGTCACAAAGGGACAAAGGGTAAAACAGAGTAATAAAAACCAACTGTAAATAAAAATTAATAAAAATTCCGCTTGGCAATGATTGGTCGATCCTTGATCTTGGCTTTAATGGCTGCCCGATCTCCCTCGGTCCTCTGGCGAACTCGGCGTTGTGGACTGCCTGCAAACATGATTATGCAAAAAGACACCAACAAGATAGCCAAAACATAATCCAAAAATATTCTTGTTAGGTCACACCGAAAATTTGGCATTATAACGGCAGTAAAAATGACTTTTTTAAAAATTATAGACAAAAATTATCACATTGTAGTCCCTAAAAATATCACCACAGTAGATAATTGCATCTCACTATCTCAAAAACATTCAAAAAAAATTAATGCTCTAATAGTTAAACAATAAACTGAAGAGAAAAAGACAAGGAAAATACCTGGAATGTGAGAATAATGAGCAAAAAGACAAGAAAGAGCAAGATAAGTCCAAAAGCTCACAAGAATTGTTTCACAAGATGCCAAAAGAGGGATTTTGGTGGGGTAAGGAGGACAAGTGGCGACTGTCTATATATAGGGCCGGTGGGGTCCCTGTCTGGACGGTGTATTAATGCCGTCCAGACGCGCGCTGCATTGGAAACAAGCAGACAGGTCACGCTCGTTCGGACGAGTTATCCTTACCGTCCAGCCGTTGATTGCCGCCGCCCGACGCTCCCGTCCGGACGACTAAGCTCCACCCGTCCGGACGCCAAGAGTAACCATTCGGACGCTCCACATTGAAACATCAGAAAACTGAGGAAAATTTACAGAAATCAATTTTTCTCAAGTCAGTGTTAGAACACGCATGTATAATTCACTAATAACACAATCAGAAAGCATCTCAAAACTAAGCAGAGATATAAAAGAGAGTTGAGATTTCAATCAGCACAAATATTTTCCTGGACATAGAAAATTTAAATAGACAACTCAACTCATGCAATGCGTGTGTGTGTGAAGACTTAACCCACAAGGTATGACTATCACAGATATGACAAAGAGCAACCAGATTTTCTAGACAAGAGTGAAAATCAGTGACAGATTAGTCAAAAGTCAAACCTTATAACTTACTAGGGCCTAGTCACCCTTTTCTGATACACTCCTCCTGAGATGCAGCACCTAATTTTTTACTTGCACGTAGAGGGCAAGGCATAAAGCAAATTCAGCACATAAGCAGTGAATATATAAGTAAAGCACATAATTCATATGATTTACTGCTTGATTCTTACGGTGCTGCAACCTAGAGGGAATGCCAGAGTTTTTAGGTTCTAGGTTCAACTAGCATGTGGTCAATTTGGCCATCTTATCAAAGACCTCTCCTCTTATCCAAAAATTCTAGAAACACAAAGTCAGAGAAGGAAAGATGTACCTTTAGGGGAGTCATGGATAGTGCACATTTTTCATCGCATGAGAAAAAAAGCTATCCTACTTTTGCATATACAGGAAAAAAAATCCTGCAAATTTTCCCCAAACCTTTTTTAAAAAAATAAAAATAAATGCAATATGGAAAAAAAATCATATGCATGGCAAGATCAAACCTGATGATGCCAATACAGAGAAATAGTCGCTCGACCTGCAAAATTCTTTCAAGAGAAATAGGGGGCAAAAACACAATTGATTCCTAGATTGCATACAAATATAGCAAGTGAAATGAGTAATCAAACCTGATGCTGTAGGATTAGGAACCAAATCCTAGGCATGAACACCTGATCCTGCTAGGTGCGTCTGTTCTCCCTCATGGGGTGACTGTCTTTCTTGACCCAAGCCTGCCTTCTTGTGGGTGGTTACTGGCAGGACTTTATCATCCACTCCATCATGCTCTGCATCCAGATAGGTGGTTCTCTGTGGTACTGATCTTCTTCCACCTTCTGAGGCCTTCTAAACTGCTTGGATTTGTTCTTGGAGGTGCCACTGTGATTGGCTGGTACAAATCACTGCTGAGGCCGCTGATGATACGATGCCCGGTATCGTGGTGCATGAGACCAAGGAGCTTGATATCTTGGTGCTTGATAATAGGGAACCAGATACCATGGAGTTTGAAATTGGGCCGCAGGTCTAGTGCCATGATTAGCCTGTCGGGGCACTTCTTTCTTGGCCTTGGCTTTCTGAGCCTTCAGGAGGGAGCACTGAGGATGAACATGCCCACTTAGACCGCAGTGATGGCATATGGGAGATCTTCTGATGGAATGAGGCTTTTGAGTGCCTTGAACATCATCATTGATCTTGTCCTTCCCTTTATCTTCAACAGTGGGAGGAGGCTCTGGGACTGCAGGTTTCACAAATATAGTCTTTGAAGTAGAGGGAGCATCAGAAGAGGGAGCTACCTACCCGAGACCAGTCTTGTCAGTTGGGCTCTTCTGGATAGACAGCATACGAGTCAGCTTCTCATCAGTGACTCTTTCTAACTGGAGCTGCATCTCTAGTAGCTTTTCCTCGAGCTCTTGAATTCTATGCAGCAATGTACTCTTCTTAGTTTGTAAGCTGTTCAGATCATGAAGGTGCTGCTTACGACCTTCCCTCAACTTCTCATACTCTATGTAGAGTGTCTTGTAAGCCTCCTTGAGCTCTTCCCCATTATCACTATGCTCCGAATAATAAGAGTCTTCTTCCTCAACGTGTGGGGAAACAAAGGCCAGAAATTTCTTAGACTCTGGAGCTTTTTCTTCTGACTCATCACTGAGAGTCACATTGTATGCCTTCCCCTTGCTCTTCTTAAGATTCCTGCAATCGGCTTGGATATGCCCAAAACCTGAGCATTCAAAACATCTGGGATCCTTATTTTCTTCTTCCTCAAGTTCATCTTCTCTGGGAGCTTTCTTCACTTTTTCAGAAAACTTCTTTTTGAACCGATCGTCTCTCATAAGGCTTCTACCTTTTTCTTGACCACATCTTTTTCTTCCTCCTCAGAGTCATCTTCAGATGAGGCTTCTACCTTTTTCTTGGAAGCCTTAAGGGCAATGGTCTTCAGCTTCTTGATCAAGGGCAGAGACAGCTCATATGTTTGAAGAGATCCCACCAACTCTTCAATCTTCATCTCTTCTAGATCTTTGCTTTCTTCAATGGTGGTTACATTGATCCTGAAACGCTTAGGCAAAGATCTTAGAATCTTTCGGATGAGTTTTACATCCGAGATAGGCTTCCCAAGACTCACCATGGAGTTTCTTAGGTCACTCATCTTGTAGTAAAACTCTCCAAATGTCTTTTATTCTAACATCCTAATCTCTTCAAATTTTGAAATCAACATTTGAAGTTTGGCAGATTTTACAAGTTTGGAGCCTTCATATGTTGTTTCCAAAATTTTCCAGCTGATTCGCAATTTGAAATCATTGCGAATTCAGATGGTGAAAGTGCTTGGCACAGAGCATGGAGGGCTTTATCATTTGAAAGACGTGCATTTTTCTGAGGGACTAGTTCGAGTATTGCATCCTCTGGTTTAGTCCAACCAGTTTCAACAATACTCAAACAGTCAATAGATTTCAAAAAGAAACGTATACGTGCCTTCCAATATGTTAGTATTTTGGCCTTATTCTGTGTTTAGACAAAATCACTTATGTGTAATGATGTGGTTAATAGGGATTCCACTTTCAGAGTGATGTCAGAAGATTCTGCCTGTAAGTCAGAAGAATTTCAAGTTCCTTGTCAGCCGTCCGGACGATGTGTCATCCCATCCGGACGCCCATCTGTCCACTGTTCCATCCGTCCGGACGACGTGTCATTCCGTTCGGACATCAGACAGACAAGCATCATCTGTCCAGACGACGTGTTTCTTCCGTCCGGACACCTACATCGTATTGAGAACCTTCTGTGCCAGCTTGCTCCGTCCGGACGTTTCAGCAGCACGTCCGGACGCCTATCAGTTCTCGAACGGTTCACTGATTATTTCCAAGTTCAAGAAAGGGAAGATCAATCAACCGTCCGGACGATGTGGTATCCCGTCCGGACGAGTATCTCCGTAAGGCAAGAATCGCAGTTCAAAATGAATCGTCCGGACATCTGACAGATGTGGTCCGGACGCTGGTGCATCGTATATGGTAACTGCCGATTCGACTTCAACCGTCCGGACGTCTCCCCCTCATGGTCCAGACTCACGCGCATCAGATATGAAAATTGCGTGTTGAAGTTTAGCAGTCCGGACGCTCCTGCCCCATGGTCCTGACGCGCGAAGCCTGTTATGGAAATTACTTGCAGCGGACGTGCGTCCGTCCGGACGATGTTCTTATACAGGAAAGATTTCTTCAAGAAATTTTTGGAAAACCATGTCGCACAGTTGTCCGTCCGGACGGCCATGGTCCACCGTCCGGACGGCTCCCAGGCATATTTTTGCCTGACGCCCATTCTGACCCCCAGCCTATAAATATGGGCCCTTGGGCACTTAGAGCTGGAAGAATTCGGTGTGAATTCCATTAGAGCTCAGAGACATGATATCTCCTTTGAAGCCGTTTTTCAAAGTGTGTTGTGCTGTAAACCGAAGTCTATCTTAGAGGTCGGCTCTAATGTAAGGAGTTCCATTGAAGACCCCTTCAGGTAGATGAACCTGGTTGGGAAGCGTTCGTGTTGGGTTACACGTCAGAGATCAAGGTACGACCACTGCATCCGTACATGTGAGTGTTACTATCTTGTATCTAGCTTTGTCTTTTGAATAGTGGAATTCTTGGGTTTGACTGCCTCGGAGTGGTTTTTCTCTTAACTGGGTTTCCACTTCGTCAACAAAAATCTCTGTGTCATTTACTTTCCGCTGTGCTTTAATTTTTGTTGACACTTGTTGCACACATTTTACTTTTAGAAGTCATTTCAATTTTTCAATTGGTATCAGAGCTTGGTACACTCTGAGAAGATTAATTTCTTGAGTGTTTTTATATTTGACTTCTATCTTTATTATGTCTCAAACTCTTAATTCTGTTCCTGCCTTTGATGGCTCGAACTATGGCTATTGGAAGGCACGTATGCGTTTCTTTTTGAAATCTATTGACTGCTGGGGTATCGTTGAGACTGGTTGGACTAAACCAGAGGATACAACACCTGAACTAGTCCCTCAAAAGAACGCTCGTCTTTCAAATGACAAAGCCCTCCATGCTCTATGCCAAGCACTTTCTCCATCAGAATTCGCCAAAATTTCAAATTGCGAATCAGCCAAAGCAGCATGGCAAATTTTGGAAACAACATATGAAGGCACAAAACTTGTAAAATCTGCCAAACTTTAGATGTTGATTTCAAAATTTGAAGAAATTAAGATGTTAGAGGAAGAGACATTTGGAGAGTTTTACTCCAAAATAAGTGACTTGAGGAACTCCATGGTGAGTCTTGGGAAACCTATCTCGGATGTAAAACTCATCCGAAAAATTCTTGGATCTTTGCCCGAGCGTTTCTGGATTAAGGTAACGACTATTGAGGAAAGCAAGGATCTTGAAGAAATGAAGATTGAAGAGCTGGTTGGATCTCTTCAAACATACGAGCTGTCTCTGCCCCCGGTCAAGAAATTAAAGACCATTTCTCTTAAGGCTTCCAAGAAGAAGGTAGAAGCCTCCTCTGAAGAAGAATCTGAGGATGAAGAAAAGGTTGTGGCGATGCTAGCTAAAAATTTCAGAAGACTAATGAAAGATGATCGGTTCAAGAAGAAGTTTTTTGAAAAAGCCAAGAAACCTCTCAGAGAAGCTGAACCAGAGATTGAAGAGAAGAAAGATCCCAGAGGACCCCGATGTTTTGAATGCTCAGGCTATGGGCATATCCGGGCCGATTGCGGGAATCTTAAGAAGGGCAAGGGGAAGGCTTACAATGTGACTCTCAGTGATGAGTCCGAAGAAGATGCTCTAGAGTCTGACAAATTTCTGGCTTTTGTGGCTCCATATATTGAAGAAGAAGACTCATATTATTCAGAGCATAGTGAGAATGAGGTAGAGCTCAAGGAAGCATACAAAACTCTCTACAAAGAGTTTGAGAAGCTGAGGGAAGGCCGAAAGCAGGAAGTTAATGATCTGAACAGTCTGTATACTGAGAAGAGCTCACTGCTGCTCAAGATACAGGAGCTCGAGGAAAAGCTACTTGAGACACAGCTCCAGCTAGAGAGAGTCACTGATGAGAAGTTGACTCGTATGCTGTCCATCCAGAAGAGCCCACATGACAAGACTGGTCTCAGGTATGTAGCTTCCTCTTCTGATATTCCTTCTTCCTCAAAGACTGTGTTTGTGCCTCCTACAGTCCCAAAGCTCCCTCCAGTTATTGAAGATAAACAGAAGGAAAAGGTCAATGATGATGTTCCAGGCACTCAGCAGCCTCATTCCATCAGAAGACCTCCTATTTGCCATCACTGCAGTCTCAGTGGGCATATACGGCCTCAGTGCTCCCTCTTGAAAGCACAAAAGGCCAAAGCCAAGAAAGAAGTGTCTAGACAAGCTCAGTATGGCACTGTACCTGCAGTTTAGCATCAGACTCCTTGGCATCAGGCATCCTATCAAGCACCATGGGGACAAGCACCAAGACATCAGATCCAAGCCCCTTGGTTTCATGCTCCTCAGCGTCAGCAGCCTCAACAGCGGTTTGTACCAGCCAATCAGAGTGGCACTTACAAGAGCAAACCCAGGCAATTGAGAAGGCCTCAAGAGCAATACACCGGTGAGCCTCCTGTTTGGATATAAAACATGATGGAGTGGATGATGCAGTCTTGTTAGAAACCACCCACTGGAAGGCAGACTTGGGCAAAGAAGGACAGTTACCCCAGGAGGGGTAACCGACGCACCTAGCAAGTTCGAGTGTTCATGCCTAGGATTCTGTTCCTAATCCTATGGCATCAGGTTTGATTACTCATTGTATTTGTTATATTATATGCAATCTAGGAACAAGTTATGTTTGCCCCCTTGTGTTTTCTTGAGAAAACTTTGCAGGTATGTTTGGGGAAGACAAAAAAAGCAGGTCGAGGGACTGTTTTTCTGTAATGGCATCATTGAGTGTACACAGGTTTGATCATGCCTTAGCATATGATGTCTTTTACATATTGCCTGTTGTTTTTCTAAAAAAAAAAAAAAAAAAAAAAAAAAATAGAAAAAAAAAATGGGGAGAATTTGCAGGATTTTTTTTCTTTGGCTTATTAGATATTGTATGCATTCTTGCCTGATATCTCAATTCGGTTTGCATTTATTCAATATGCTTAGATATAATTGAGAATTTTGACTATATTGGCCAAGTGTTTTTCCAGTTTATGCAAAAGTAGGATAGATTCTTTCCTCATGCGATAAAAAAGTGCACTATCCCGGACTCCTCTAAAGGTACATCTTACCTTCTCTGACTCTTTGCTTTTGGAAATTTTGGATAAGAGAAGAAGTCCTTGATAAGATGGCCAAATTGACCACATGCTAGTTGAACCTAGCTTCTATAAACTCTGGCACTCCCTACATTTTGCAGTACCATAAGATTCGAGCAGTAATTCTTAAAAAGTTTTGTGCTTTAAATCTGTTTAATCACTGCTTATGTGCTTAAAATTACCTTTCCCTCTATGAGCAAGAAAATTTTTATCTTGTCCTATATGGTACAAGTAAAACGAAATATGTGCTGTAACTTAGGGGGAGTGTATCAGATGAGGGTGTCTAGGCCCTAGCAAGTTATAAAGTTTGACTTTTGGCTAATCTGTCTTTGATTTTCTCTCATGTCTAGAAAATCTAGTTGGTATTTGTCATGTCTTGGAAAGTCTTACCTGGTGAGAAAAGAGTCTCCACACACACACGCATTGCTTGAGTTGAGTTGCCTATTTGATTTTTATATGATCAGGAAAAATTATTTGTGCTAATTGAAATCTCAACTTCCTTTTATATCTCTGTTTATTTTTGAGATGTGTTCTGATTGTGTTATCAATTGATTATGTATGCGTATTCTGACACTAACTTGAGAAAATTTGATCTCTGTAAATTCTTCTCAGTTTTTCTGGTGTTTCAGTGTGGAGCGTCCGGATGGTATTCCTTGGAGTCCAGACGGGTGTAGCATGGTAGTCTGGACGGTATTCTCTGGAAGTCCGGACATGTGCAGTGCCTCATAGTCCGGACAGGTCTTGTTGTACGTCCGGACTCACGTGCGCTGTCACCATCGTTCGGACGGGTAATTTATTTCATCCGGATGAGTATGACCGTTACGCACGTTCCCGAGGCCCACGAGTCCGGACGTCTTGAAAACTCCTTCCGGACGAGTCACCCACAGGGGCTATAAATTGCCCAGAATCGGCCATTGTCTCCCTCATACCCCACCAAATCCACCTTTTGGCTTTTTGTGAGTAATTTTCTTTGGTGTTTTTGGAGTAATATCATCCCTTTGTGTCTCTTTGCATTCTCAATCACTCTTCAGGTATTTTTCTTGTCCTATTCTTTTCAGTTCTTACACTGTTAGAATTTCTATATTTGATTAGAAGTGTTATTGAGAGTTTGAGATGCTTATATCATGTTGGGATTATTTGTAGGACTGTGATAAATTTTTTCTAATTTTATGATAGTCCTCTTACTGCTGTTATTCTGCCAAAATTTTTGCTAACCTAACAAGATTTTTTTTGGAATATTCTTGTTGGTTTTCTTTTTGCAGAATCATGTCTGCCATCAGTTCCTAGCCCCGGGTCCGTCAGAGGACAGAAGCAGAGTAAAATGAAATACAAGCGAAGATTATGGACCGGACTGTCATTGCTGAACGGAACGTGGTCCGTGTAGATATCATGGTGCCTCCGCTGAACAGTATCCATGAGACTATCCACCATTATCAGTGGACCTACCTCTATACCTATGCATGCGTCGTCCTCACCAGGCTGATCCAACTCTTTTATGCAAACTTGGAGGTTGCTCAGGATGATGAGCGTGGGACGGTACTGCAGTCCACTGTTGACGGACACATAATCATTGTTGATCCCCAGATCATCAGCCAGTTTATCGGGGTACCTGTTCTTGATCTACCTGCCAGTCCATTCAACGAGGTGGTACTTCCTCCCTCTATGGATGAGCTCCGAGAGTTTTTCCATGCTGCTCCATAGGGTGAGGAGCATCAGACCTCCATCAAGATTGGTGCTCTAGGTCCAGCTCATCGTATGTTGGCCAAAATTATTCTGCACAATCTGTGGCCGGTTACCAGGCGCAGTAATCTGATATTGAAGAAGGCCCAGTTTGTTTATGCTGTTCACTTTCGCTTTCCCTTCTATCTCTACAAGCATATTCTGTGAGTCATGCTCGAGGCTCGCGATGAGGGCACTGCCGGTCTTCCTTTTGGATGCCTCCTTACTCAGATCATCCTGTAGTCCGGTATCAATGTAGATGGAGAGCCTAGGATGAAGATGAAACAGCCCCTCAGCAAATAGACTTTGCTGAAGTTAAATGCGCAGCTGCAAAGAGAGGATTCTGATGAGGATATGCCTGCTGCGATGGATGTTGCTTTTCCAGACGTAGATTCATCCTCTCACACTGTCCCGCCTTCTGAACCAGAGGTCAATGTTTCTCAGATATGGAGGCTCTTGCTGCTCTTCAGGGGGGATGAGTAATATGCAGGTGTCGATGTCCTCCATGCAGCAGTCCGTGTCCTCCATGCAGCTGGAAATGCGGTCCATCAGCAAGAGGGTGGAGCAGACCCACTTGGACCTTCAAGAGTGTCTCCAAGTCCATCATCCAGAGAGCAGTGATGATGAGGCTGCTGCACCAAAGGCTGCACGTCGGACTCCGAGAGCTACACCTCTGGCAGAGGATGTTTGATTCCCTCGTGTTTCTTTGTTGACATTTTATTGTTTTATTTATTTATTTTGAGACAATTTGTTGTTTATTATAACTCTTGGATTTATATTACTCTGTTTCCTGGGTCCTTCTGAGACCGTTAGGGGGAGTAATCTTTATTTTGGTTGGTTGTTTTATTACTCTGTTTACCCTTTGTCCCTTTGTTACAAAAAAGGAGGAGTAATTTTTATTTTGGACCAGAAATGTATTTCCAAACCGGTCAAGTGATTTTTGTCCCAGAATGGCCAAATGGGGAGTTTGTAACTGCCGATTCGACTTCAACCGTCCGGACGTCTCCCCCTCATGGTCCGGACTCACGCGCATCAGATATGGAAATTGCGTGTTGAAGTTTAGCCGTCCGGACGCTCCTGCCCCATGGTCCGGACGCGCGAAGCCTGTTATGGAAATTACTTGCAGCGGACGTGCGTCCGTCCGGACGATGTTCTTATACAGGAAAGATTTCTCCGCGAAATTTTCAGAAAATCCTGTCGCACAGTTGTCCATCCGGACGGCCATGGTCCACCATCCGGACAGCTCCCAGGCATATTTTTGCCTGACACCCATTCTGACCCCTAGCCTATAAATAGGGGCCCTTGGGCACTTAGAGCTGCAAGAATTCGGTGTGAATTCCATTAGAGCTCAGAGACCTCTGAAGCCGTTTTTCAAAGTGTGTTGTGCTGTAAACCGAAGTCTATCTTAGAGGTCGGCTCTAAGGTAAGGGTTCCATTGAAGACCCCTTCAGGTAGGTGAACCTAGTTGGGAAGCGTTCGTGTTGGGTTACACGTCAGAGATCAAGGTACAACCACTGCATCGGTACATGTGAGTGTTACTATCTTGTATCTAGCTTTGTCTTTTGAATAGTGAAATTCTTGGGTTTGGCTGCCCCGGAGTGGTTTTCCTCTTAACTGAGTTTCCACTTCGCCAACAAAAATCTCTATGTCATTTACTTTCCGCTGTGCTTTAATTTTTGTTGACACTTGTTGCACACACTTTACTTTTAGAAGTCATTTCAATTTTTCACAATAGCCATAGTTCGTACCGTCAAAGGCAAGAACAGAATTAAGAGTTTGAGACATTATAGTAAATAGAAGTCAAAAATAAATAACACTTAAGAAATTAATCTTCTCAGAGTATACCAAGCTCTAATACCAATTGAAAAATGAAATTGACTTCTAAAATAAACAGCAAGTGTGTGCACAAAGTGTTAACAAAAATAAACAATGCGAAAAACCACTCCGGGGCAGCCAAACCCGGGATATCCACTATTCAGAAGACAAGACTAGATACAAGATAGTAACACTCACATACCCCTGATGTAGTGGTCGTACCTTGCTCTCTAACGTGTAACCCAACACGAACGTCTCCCAACCAGGTCTCCTACCTGAAGAGGTATTCAAATGGAATCCTTTACCTTAGGGCCAACCCCTAAGATAGACTTCAGTTGAAGCGCATCTATAGCACACTTGCAATGGCTTGTGAGAGAACAAATCAGCTCCAATAACTTCACAAAATAACTCTCTAAGCTCTGATGGAATTCAATACCGAATTCTTGCAGTTCTTAATGCCCAGGGGCCTCTATTTATTGGCTGAGGGTTCAAATGGGTGACTGCTGTGATATGTACGGACGCCGTCCTGACGGTGGACATGGGCCGTCCGGACAGACAACTGTGCGACAAAAAATTCTAAGATTTTCTCTGAAAAACTTTCTTGTTTGAGAGCCGCTTTCGGACTGTGAGGCATTGTCGTTCGGATGGTCGCACGTCTGCTACAAGTAATTTCCATATAAGGCTTCGCGCGTCCAGACTAAGGGGGATGGCCGTCCGGACGGTTGATATTCAACACGCAATTTCCATAACTATTTAGCGCGCGTCCGAACTATGATAGGCAAGAGTCCGGGCGGTTGAAGTTGAATACACAGTTTCCATATCTGTTGAACGCGCATCTGGACCAAGCTGACTGACGTTTGGATGGTTGTATTTGAATTACGATTCTTGCCTTATGTATAAGCGCGTCCGAACGGGAATCCACGTCGTCCGGACGGTTGCATCAATCTTCCCTTATTTGAACTTGGAAAGAAAATTTGAAGCTGATCGATCACTGAAGGTCGTCCGGACATGCTGCTGAGACGTCTGGACGGATTCAAGCTGGAACAGAAGCTTCATGATATAGTGGAAGGTCCCGACAGAAATCCACATTGTCCGGACGAATGATGCTTTGGACAGATGAGCGTCCGGACGGGATGGCACATCGTCTGGACGGCTGGCAGGGAACCAAAACCTCTGACTTGTAAAAATAGTACAGAATCATCTGAATCACTTCTGAATAGTGGAATCCCTGTGAAAAGCATCTTTACATACAAGTGATTTTGTACAATCAGAGTGATTTCCATGTGTTTGCGTGGAAATCTTTGTTTGTCAATAACATAATGCTTCAATGTTTGTGGGTATCATTTCTGGCAAACCCTCACGAGACTTCACTTGTCCACTAGGGAGTTCTAGTGGTTTAAAAGGCTTGTTGCATACACTAAATGCAATTGTCTCTCCCACGACAGTGAACTTATGTTTCATGCTTTGATTTTTGTTTTTCTTTTTGTTTTGCTAAGAGACTAGAAAAATGTAAGTTTGGGGATATTTGATGAGTGTCAAATATTGTATATTTGGACCCCTTAATTTACATTTGTTAAGCCTTTAGCGATGTTATTTTCTAACATTTTTGGTCAGTTTTGGTAATTTACAGGTCATTAAGGAAAAAGAGCGGTATTTTTGTGGGATTTGCACAAAATCAGGAAAAGAAGTTTTCAGAGCCATTCAAGCACAGGTGTTAGGGCTGACGTGGTACCAATGTTGTAAAAACAAGGAGACCTAAAGCACCAGAAGGGCACTCGAGCGCATCAATGCGATGTCGCTCGAGCGACCTAGAAGTCGCTCGAGCGACTATTAAGGCTGACATGCAGACGCGAATTCGGTTGCTCCCGGTGGCTACAAACACTCCAAAACCCTAGCATTCTTTTCTCTTATTAGGGTTTTGAGGGGTAGATGTACCATTTTTGAAAATATAGCGTTTAATCTAATGTTTTGCTATAAAAACCCCATGATATGCACCACTTTTTCATCGAACATTGTATATACACTTTTTCTTTTCAGAGCATTGTTATTAGCTTTTTTCTCTTTTTTAATTTAGATTAATTCTTTATTTATGTCTCCTCTATTCTACCTTTCTTTTATTTTTATGTTCGCATTACAAGTTATTTTCTTTCTTTTGTAATTTAGTTTAATTTTTGTCTTTCTACCTTCTCAATCTCTTTAGTTTCTTCTATTTTATGTTTAATTTAGTTTAATTTCTGTCATTCTACCTTCTCCATTTCTTTTATTTTTTGTCTTAATTTTATTTCATGTTTTCATTACAAGTTTGTTCGGTGTTTTTAGTCATGAGAGGCTAAGGTTGAGGATGAAACCTCATTAATGATAACACCAACATTCTTGTCATGAAATTTATAAATTCGATATTTTATAAAATTCAAGTTCTAGTTTAGTTTATTGACTCGTGTCTTTAAATTGAATATTTTATTTTCTAGTGGATATTCGATGTGTTTCAACCGATGGAAACATCGATTTATTTCATTGAGAATGGATATCCATTGTGATTTGTCTAACAAACAGATACAATGGATGATTTGATCTCAAAGGGATAATCGTTGTGATTTATCTTAGAGTTTGATTCATCAAATGATTTACAATTTATTAAAGAACTTGAATAGCCAACTCATTTCAATTAGATTTATAATTCGCATGCAAGAATGTGGTGTTTGATTTGGTTTGGTGGATTCCAAAACCTTAGTGCTTTTCCTTTTGTTTAGTTAATCATCTTATCTTTTGTGCTTTGATTCAAAAAAAAAATTCAAAAATTCGGAACTAGGTTAAAATAGGATTAATTTAATTAGAAATTGATTTTTGCAACGCAATTCCCTGTGGATTCGACCTCGCACTTGCACACACTATATTGCAAACAATTCGTACGCTTGCGAGTAAATTAAAACTTACAACGCGGATTTTCACAATTTCTCCCTAAACACCCTCTCTGAGCTGTAAAGAATTCATTACCTAATTCTGTAAAGAATACATGCCTAGAGGCCTTTATTTTTAGGCTAAGAAGACCTAAATCGAGTCTGTCTCTGAATTCTCTAGGTGACGTCCGGACCAAAGCATTGAGCGTTCATACAGTCTTCTGTGCAACCAGCTTTCCATAACCCGCTCCATGCATTTCCATATTATGGTCACGTCCGGATGGTGTTGCCCTAGCATCCAAACAGTTGCAACTCTGTTGCACGTAACTTCCATAATAAAGACCGCGTTCGGACGGTGTTGCCCTGGCGTCCGAACAATTGCAATTCTTCTCCACGTCTTGCCTTATTAAAGACTTCATCCGGATGGTGTTGCCTTGTCGTCCGGACGGATGCAGCTGTCTTCCCATATACGTGTCTATGAAGGAAAACCTAATTCTTATTGAACCTTGAAGTTTGTCCGAATGTATTGCCATGACGTCCGGATGGATGTACGTTGGAGCACTAAGAATCTTCTAGACATAGATGATCAATTCTATAATTTTTAAAATTTTCAAATTTACTGAACAATTTGACACATATCCTTTGGGTTCACCTTTTTTCCATCAAATCAACATTGATAGACATGATAGAAAATGATTAGAAGTCAAATAGAATCACATTCAAGAATTTAATCTACACAGAGTGTACCAAGCTCTGATACCATTTGAAAAATAAATTGACTTCTAATTTAATCGTGTGTGTGTGCAACATGTAACAAAATATCAAAGGTGCAGAATTTAAATGAGACAGATATTTTGTTAACGAAGTGGAAACTCAATTAAGAGAAAAACCACTCCGGGCTAACCAAACTTAGGAAATCCACTATTTAGAAGACAAAGCTAGTACAAAGATAGTAACACTCACATACCCATACGTAGCAATCGTAGTGTGCACTCTAACACGTAACCCAACGTGAATGCCACCCAACCAAATCTCCTACTTGAAGGGGTCTTCAATGGAGTTTGGCAAGAAGAGCCCATGCTCGAAGAACACACGTAAAAGTAAGAACTCTCATAAGGCCTTCAGCAAGAAGAGTCGCGATGTCATTCACCAATGAAGATGAAGAAGGTGTGATGCTTTAGTCATAACCATGACTCTAGAAGATAAAGGAATCATAGAAGTAAAGGGAGATCAAGTAATAGCTTAGAGGTGTTACAACACAACTCAAAAGAGCCTAGTTCAAGAGAGACCTTATCTGTCCGGGTTGAAATCCAAAATGAGAGGACACTATAGCAAAGAGGGCCAATTGAAGAGTTGGTGGAGATACAGATCGATGACTCCGACTGGAAAGTAAAGATTGGAACACAGCTATTTTGAGAGCTTCATGAAAAATTCACAAGCTTTCTCCAAGACAATAAGGACTTCCTTGCATGGACTTATGAGGATATGCCAAACATTGGGATCCCTCGGTAATAGTTCATCGGCTTAATGTAGACCCTACCATCAAGCCAGTAAAAAAAAATGATGAAGCCTTGCCCTAGAGTAGAATCAGGTCGTCACAAATGAAGTAGACAAATTATTCCAAGCTAGCTTCATTAGAAAAGCCCATTATCCATATTGACTTGCCAATGTGGTACTTGTCAAGATGTCTAAAGGTAAATGGAGGATGCGCGCGAATTTCAAGAACCTGAACAAGGCATGTTGGAATGATAGCTTCCCACTGCCTCGGATCGATCTTCTGGTGTATTCCCCATCGGTGTATCATCAAGGAACCTCCTAAGATACATGGTCTGTTAGAGAGGAATAGAGGCCAATCCGAAGAAGATAAAGGCAGTACTGGAGATGTAGTCGCCTCAAAGCACAAAGCATTTATAGTAGCTCACAAGGTGTGTCGCTGCCCTAAATAGATTCATATCCCGATCTACTGGAAAATGCGTTCCTTTCTTTAAGATCATGAGGAAGGAATTTGGATCGGCCACCAAGAAAAAGTAGTGGAGTAGGGGTAGGGTTGACATTCTCGGTGTGATGACCCTATTTCTTTTTCTGTACAAAATGGAATCACCACAGTGGCATGACGATTGGTTATAAGCTAACACCAACCTAATACATTTCATAACATACGCATAATATATTAGAGATAATGCATTGCAGCGAAAACTTCTATCATAAATAAAAAAGTGAAGTAATTACAACATCAGAGCCATTTGATTATCTATGTAATTAAAGCTTAACAATGTATTAATTACATGACCAAAATAATGGTTGTACAAAATAGATGTCACATACAACATATTACCAAAATAATGGTTGTGCAAAATAGGAGTCAAATGCGACACAAGCCATATATAATATGTCTATACAAAATATGGACTATCCACAAGCCTGACAAATACAACTGTCGCAAAGAGCTTCAGTCGTAGTATCCCAAATACAATGCCATTGGATCCTCATTGAAATCAACGATACCTATACCCAAAGCATCAACTTCTACACGATTGTGGTGGTAGCCACGTTCGTATAAGTGGATGTATGAGTCCACAAACTCAGCAATATAAAACTCACTAAGTTTTCACAGCGAGACAATTTTTTTCCTTTCTACCTTACGTTACTATAATAGCTACTATTAGTGAGAATCTTTCTTTTAAAATGTTTTGTAACTAATATGGTAAACATATGCGCTTTAATTCAAGAGAAACTTTACTACTTTTTACACACATTATACATATATCAAGTGGCTAAGTCATACTCGTATATGAAAATCGAAATTGACTTCTAAAAATAAAGTGTGTGCACAAGTGTCAACAAAAATTAAGCACAGCGGAAAATAAAAGACACAGATTTTTGTTGACGAAGTGGAAAACTCAATCAAGAGAAAAATCACTCCGGGGCAGCCAAACCCAAGAATTCCACTATTCAGAGGACGAAGCTAGATACAAGATAGTAACACTCACATGTACCAATGCAGTGGTCGTACCTTGCTCTCTGACATGTAACCCAACACGAACGCTTCCCAACCAGGTCTCCTACCTGAAGGGGTCTTCAATGGAATCCTTTACCTTAGGGCCAACCGCTAAGATAGGCTTCAGATGTAACGCAGCACACTTGTGACGGCTTCAGAGGGATTTTGAACTTCTCTGAGCTCTTATGGAATTCAATACCGAATTCTTGCAGTTCTCAATGCCTAGGGGCCTCTATTTATAGGCTGGGGGCTCAAATGAGCGTCAGGAAAAATATACCTGGGCGCTGTCCGGACGGTGGACATGGGCCGTCTGGACGGACAACTGTGCGACAAGATTTTCCAAAAATTTGATGGGGAAATCTTTCCTGTTTAAGAGCCTCATTCGGACGGGATGGCACATCGTCGGGACGGTCGCACGTCCGCTGCAAGTAATTTCCTTGTAAGGTTTCGAGCGTCCGGACCATGGGGGATGAGCGTCCGGACGGCTGAACTTCAACACGCAATTTCCATATCTGATGTGCGAGTGTCCGGACCATGAAAGGCAGTCGTCCGGACGGTTGAAGTCGAATCGAAAATTTCCTTCTTTGATGAACCCGCGTCCAGACCACAGCTGTCAGACGTCCGGATGGCGATATTTGAATTGCGAATCTTGCCTTTACCTTTTATATGTTTCCTATGCGGAGGGACATATTTTGCTGAGGAAGAATCTCCAACTTCACTTTTCCTCAGAGCATCCTGCTTAATCCAAGGCCTGTGGGATTTCAACAAATAACAATTTGGCCTAATATGACCAATCTTCCCATAATTATGACAAGTAGGGACAAACTTACCATGAGCTTGTGTACCTGTATCTTTGGATTTTGGCATCAGATAATTAGTTAAGCAAGAATTTTCTAAACAAGCTCTATCTACTATCACAGGCTTAATATCAATTGAATCTATTTCAGAATCAGAAGCATGTGAAGTAGAAGAACTCATATCATCAACAATTGAAGCAGGCTTGTTAGAAATATCTGAATGAATACAAAGCATGCTTTTCAAATTATCACTTGAGACTTTTTTCAAGAGATCCTCAGATTCGTTTAATTTATTCTCAAGTGTATCAATAATGTTAAATAGCATGGTATTATCAGATCTCAAAGAGTCAATCAAAGCATGTGATTCAAATAACTGAACAATCAAAGACTCTTTTTCTTGTTTCACCTTTTTGAGCTCTTTTGGAGACACAATTTTATCTATTTTAGCAAAACTTTGGAGAGCTCAATATCATGATTTTCTTCAGATAACTGAGAGAAATCCATGATAAAAGGTTAATCAAAAAAATAGAAGTCACAAAAGATGAGGATCATACTCAGGAAATAAATCCTTTCAACGGAGTGTGCCTGCTCTGACACCAATTGAAAATTTAAATTGACTTCAAAAAATAAAGTGTGTGCACAAGTGTCAACAAAAATTAAGCACAGCGGAAAATAAAAACCACACAGATTTTTGTTGACGAAGTGGAAAACTCAATCAAAAATCAAACCTTATTTTACCAGGGCCTAGCCACCCTCATTTGATACACTCCCCCTAAGATGTAGCACTTTTCTTTTACTTAGTCCTTTAGTGACCGTCTATTTCTGCAATGATTTGGTCACTGACTGTTTCTTTAGGTACAAGTTTAAGAACATATTTATAGGACAATAAGCAGTGAATCTTTTTATTTATACATATTTATTGATTTTTTAATGCTTTTTATCACTTGGTGCTACAACCTAGAGAGAACACTAGAATTTTTAGGTTCTAGGTTCAATTAGCGAGTTGGTCAAATTGACCATCTTAGCAAAAAAAATCTCTCTCATCAGAATTTCCAAAAGCTAAAAATCAATAAGAAAGAAAGAAATGTACCTTAGGGGAGCCTTGGATAGTGCATAATTTTTCATCGCATGAGAAAAGTAACTATCTAGCATTAAGATGCACATGAAAACTTAGCAGTTATCAGGCATAAATTCTCAATCATATAAAAAGGTACAAAGGAAAAGGATTACCGCAAGACGTGCTGACCGCCGGGCTTTATTGGTAGGGGGTATGAAATCAGTTGAGAATCAAGTTGATTCATGCAGCTCGGCTACCCAGGACTGCAATGCCTCGAAGTTTGTTGAAAGAGACCAAGCAGTTTTTGAGGATGTAACGGTTTCTGATGGGGTTACTTTCATCAAATATGCATAGTCAATCAATGCATAATGAACTGAGATATTAGGCAAAAATACATACAATATCTACAAAGCTATAAAAAGAAAAAAAAAAAATTCTACATCTTCTTCCCCAAATTTTTTTTGTAATGAAAAAATAGACAGAAAAAAAAACAAAAACATGTTAGATAAAAATAAATGCACAAACACCTCTTAGCATGTGTGATAAAATTAAACTTGTTTACATTAATGGTTCAGAATTTACAAAGACAGAAAAACAGCAGCCTGATGTGGTTTTTCTGTCATCCTCAAATAGTTCCTGCAAAAATTTCTCAAGACAACAAGAGAAAATATGGGGGATAAAATAAATGGTTCCTCAAACAGAATGCAAGGCATGAGTAACATGACATGCACTAGGATTTAGGAACCAAAATCCTAGGAATGGTGAGGCTTCACATTTACTAGGTGAGTCCACTCCCCCTCAAGGGGTGAATGGTCACCTCATTCTTGACCCATACCTGCTTGACCCGTGGAGGAGGTTTGTGGGTCATGTCCATGTTAGCCATTCTCATTTGCATACCTTGCATCAGGCTCAGCAACCCCTTATAGCCATGGTTGCTATTGGGCTTTTGAGGCCACTTTGATCGGCAGGAACAAACTTCTGCTAATGCCGTGGAGCCTGATGTGTCGTCGGAGGTAGAGTGCCTGATGTAGCTCTTGTTGGCAGGTCCCTTTGAACCTTCGACTTTAGAGCCCAGAGCTGTGTGAAAAATAATATGGACTTCTAAATTTAACAGTGTGTGCATAAGTGTCAACAAAAATTAAAGCACAGCGAAAAGTAAATGAAACAGAGACTTTTGTTGACGAAGTGGAAACTCAGTTAAGAGAAAAACCACTCCGGGGCAGCCAAACCCAGGAATTCCACTATTCAGAAGACATAGCTAGATACAAGACAGTAACACTCACATGTATACAGGCTTGTTGGAAATATCTGAATGAATACACATCATGCTTTTCAAATTATCACTAGAGAAAATAGAATCTTTTAATTTAATCTCTAGTGAATCAATAATGTTAAACAGCATGGTATTCTCAGATCTCAAAGAGTCAATTAAGGCATGTGATTCAGACAATTGAACAATCAAAGACTCTTTTTCTTGGTTCACCTTTTTAAGCTCTTTATGTGAAATTTTAGAATGATGATCATTCTTCAATTTATTAAAAACCTTCAAGAGCTTAATATCAGAATCCTCATTTGATAACTAAGAAGAATTCATGATAAAAGGTGTAATAAAAAATAGAAGCCACAAAGAGATGAGGATCACACTCAGGAATTAAACCCTAAACAGAGTGTGCCTGCTCTGATACCAATTGAAAAATAATATGGACTTCTAAATTTAACAGTGTGTACATAAGTGTCAACAAAAATTAAAGCACAGCGGAAAGTAAATGACACAGAGATTTTTGTTGACGAAGTGGAAACTCAGTTAAGAGAAAAACCACTCCGGGGTAGCCAAACCCAGGAATTCCACTATTCAGAAGACATAGCTAGATACAAGACGGTAACACTCACATGTACCGATGCAGTGGTCGTACCTTGATCTCTGACGTGTAACCCAACACGAACGCTTCCCAACCAGGTTCACCTACCTGAAGGGGTCTTCAATGGAACTCCTTACCTTAGAGCCGACCTTTAAGATAGACTTCAATTTACAGCACATCACACTTATAAAACGGCTTCAGAGGGATTGATGACTTCTCTGTGCTTTAATGGAAATCACACCCTTGGCAAGGCTTTAGAGGAAATATCAGGTCTTTAAGCTGTAGAGAATTCACTACCGAATTCTGTATTGAAAGCATGCCTCAAGCCTCTTATTTATAGGCTTTGGAAATCCAAAATCGACTAAAAAACGGAGTCTGAAACACGCGCGTCCTGACGGGAGCCAGGGCCGTCCAGACGGGTCAAGTTTTTCTTTTCTGGAAAGTAATTCTGAAATTTTCTGCAGGGCCGTCCGGACGGGCAATTCTTTCCGTCCGGACGGAGTTTGTCCGGACGCTTCTAGAATCCGTCCGGACACTCAAATTACAGCATTTTTTCTAAGCTTTCCAATGAAGCCAATTTCTTCCCAATTTGATATTTGAGTAAAATTTTATGACCAAAATACCCGAGGGCGTCTGGACAGCTTGACCGAGCGTCCGGACGGTCAACTGTAACCGCCTCTCCAAGATAGCGCTGAAAGCTTCCATAACAAGGCCGCGTCCGGACGGTGTTGCCCTAGCGTCCGGGCGGTTACACTTCGGCTGCACGAAATTACCATAATAAGGCTTGGAGCGTCCGGACCTTGAAGGCTAACGTCCGGACGGTAGAACTGGTGCACGTAATTTCCATATATGAAGCTTGATCGTCCGGACCATGAAGGCTGACGTCCGGACGGTTGAACTTGGTATGCACATTCTTTCCTTATAGAGGACATCGTCCGGACGGGATCACACATCGTCCGGACGGTAGCAGCCATCTTCCCATAACTGTGTCTTGAGGCTGAAACCCTAATGCTTGTCAAACCCTGAATGGCGTCCGGACGGTATAACCACGTCGTCTGGACGGATGCGCTGGAAAACTGGGATTTTCTCGAACTCTGAAGAGCGTTCGGACGATTTGCCATTACGTCCGGATGGATGCAATCTTGAACTGTTCGAAGCTTTTAGACACTGATGGGCGTCCGGACGGAAAGATCTCGTCGTCCGGACGGATGTTGCTAATTGATGAGCGTCTGAACGGAATACCACATCGTCCGGACGGCTGACAGGGAACCGAAATAAATCCTTGAAAACTTCACAGAATCTTCTCGAAGAACATAGCTGAAGAGTAGACTCTGGGTAAAGCAGCATCCCTATGAAAGCAGCAACATTACATAGAAGTGATTTTGTCCAATAGAATGTAGCCAACACAAAAACTAACACTGTGGACATTTGGATTGGATGTGACCGGTAATGCCGCAGTGATGACAGGTGAGCAGGCTTCTTTTGTTTGAATACTTCTTGATAGTCTCTGTAGATTTTAGGTGAACATTCTTACAAATAACATTGTCCTTACATTTTATATGTCTCCTATGTGGAAGGACATATTTGGATGAGAAAGATTTTTCAACTTTACCTTTCCTCGGAGCATCCTACTTAATCCAGGATCTATGGGTTTTTAACTATAAACAATTTGGTCTAATATGACCAACTTTCCCACAATTATGACAGGTAGGGACAAACTTACTATGAGCTTGTGTTCCTGTATCATTGGATTTAGGCTTCACACAATTATTTAAGCAAGAATTTTCAAAATTATCTAACCAAGCAGTATCTACTATCACAGGCTTAATAACAATAGAATCTAATTCAGAATAAGAAGTATGTGAAGTAGAACTACTCAAATCATCAACAATTAAGTCAGGCTTGTTAGAATTATCTGAATGAATACAAAGCATGCTCTTTAAGTTATTACTAGAGAATTTTTTCAAGAAATCTTCAGATTCTATTAATTTATTCTCAAGTGTATCAATGGTAGTAAAGAGCATGGTATTCTCAGATTTCAAAGAGTCAATCAAAGCATGTGATTTAGACAATTTAATAATTAACGACTCTTTATCTTACTTAACCTTTTTGAGCTCTTTATTGGAATTTTTTCAAATTTTACTCAATTTAAGAAAATTCTCAATTAGCTCATTATAAGAATTCTCTTCAGATAACATAGAAGAATTCATGATAAAAGAAGTCAAAAAAAATATGGATCACACTCAAGAATTTAATCTACACAGAGTGTACCAAGCTCTGATACCAATTGAAAAATAACTGACTTCTAATTTGCCATACGTGTGTGCACAATGTGTAACAAGATATTGTAAACGCAGAATTTAAAGAACACAAATATTTTGTTAACAAAGTGGAAACTCAATTAAGAGAAAAACCACTCCGGGGCAGCCAAACCCAGGAAATCCATTATCAGAAGACAAAGCTAGTACATAGACAATAACACTCACATATCCGATGCAGCAATCTTATCTAGCACTCTAACACGTACCCCAAAGTGAGGGTCTCCCAACCAAGTCTCCTACTTGAAGGGGTCTTCTATGGATTCCTTTACCTTGGGGCTCCTCCTTAAGATAAACTTCAATTATGAGCATAGGAACTGCACATCGACAACAGTTTGAGAGCTAACAGATCTTCACAATATCTCCCTAAGCACACTTTCTAAGCTATAAAGAATTCAATACCGAATTCTGTAAATAATACGTAAATAGAGGCCTATATTTATAGGCTACAGAAGACCTAGATCGACACTGATTCGGTTTTCTCTAGGCGGCGTCCGGATGCAGGCTGAGGCCGTCCCGATAGACAACTGTACAACCGGCTTTCCACAATGTGATCCACGCAATACCATATCAGGGCCTCATGTAAATACCATAATAAGGACTGTTAGTTTGTAATTGGCCACATTCTGTTGGACAAAATCACTTCTTTGTAATGATGCTTTTAAATAGGGATTCCGCTATTCAAAGTGCTTCCAGAAGATTCTGCACAGTCTACAAGTTAGAAAAATTGGATCCCTTGTAGCCATCTAGACGACGTGATATACCGTCCGGACGCCCAACTGTCCAAAGCATCATCCGTCCGGACGACGAGAACTTTCCATCCAGACCTTCCTCTGTGTTGAGAAGCTTCGAACTACTCCAGCTTGCATCCGTCCGGACGTTTCAGCAGCACGTTCTAATGACACTCAGTGTTCGACCAACAATGGGATTTCCTTCCAAAACACAAATATGGGAAGATCACTGGAACCGTCTAGACGATGTGGATTCCCGTCCAAATGCGCTCATCCATAAGGCAAGTATCGCATTCAAAATTCAGACGTCCGGACAATAGTCTTCATGGTCCGGACTCACGAGCTACTTATATGGAAATTGCATGCATCTGATTAACTATCCGAACGATCATTTCCTTTGTCAGGACGCGCGAAGCCTTAATATGAAAATTGGGTGCAACTGAAGTGCGACCGTCTTGACGCGGCTCAAATCAGGAAAGAATTTCAGCAAAATTTTGGAAAGTCGATCACACAGTTGTCCGTTTGGACGCCCTATGACTACTGTCTGAACAAAGCCTAGTTTTATCAAGCCAAACGCTCATTTGAACCTACAGCCTACAAATAGAGGTCCCTAGGCTTGAGAACAACAAGAATTCGGTATTGAATTCCTTAGTGATTAGAGAATTATATTGTAAGGTTATTGTGCTAAGTTAGTCTCTCTGAAGCCATTGTTGTGTGTGTTGTTGCTGCGCTGATCTGAAGTCTATCTTAGGGGTTGGCCCTAAGGTAAAGGATTCCATTGAAGACCCCTTCAGGTAAAAGACCTGGTTGGGAGGCGTTCGTGTTAGGCTACACGTTAGAGTGCAAGGTATGACCACTGCATCAGGGGTATGTGTGTGCTACTACTTTGTAACTAGTGTTGTCTTCTGAATAGTGGGTATCCTAGGTTTGTCTGCCTCGAAGTGGTTTTTCTCATATTGCGTTTCCACTCCGTTAACAAAATTCTTGTGTTGTTTAAATTTTGCATTGATATTATTTGTGCACACACACATTTGTTTATATTAGAAATCAATTTAATTTTTTTTCAATTGGTATCAGAGCTTGGCACACTCTGTTTAAGATTCAATTCTTGAGTATTTTTTTTTTTTTACTTCTATTCATAATGTCTCAAAGTCTTAATATTGTTCCCGCCTTTGATGGTACGAACTATGGCTATTGGAAAGCTCATATGCGGTTCTTTTTAAAATCCATTGACTATTGGAGTATTGTTGAAACTGGTTGAACTAAGCCAGCGGATACAACTCTCGATCTAGTTTCTGAGAAAAACGCACGACTTTCTAATGATAAAGTCCTCCATGCTCTATGTCAAGCGCTTTCACCATCTGAGTTCGCAAGAATTTTAAATAGTGAATCTGCTAAAGAAACGTGTTAAATTTTGGAAACAACATATGAAGGCACCAAACTTGTTAAATCTGCCAAACTTCAAATGTTGATTTCCAAATTTGAAGAAATTAAGATGTTGGAGGACGAGACATTTGGAGAGTTTTACTCCAAGATGAGCAACCTACGAAACCAAATCGTGAGTCTTGGGGAAACTGTCTCGGATGCAAAACTCATCCGCAAGATTCTAAGATCTTTGCCTGAGCGTTTCAGGATCAAGGTAACTACAATTGAAGAGAGCAAAGATCTGGAAGAAATGAAGATTGAAGAGTTGGTGGGATCTCTTCAAACTTATGAGCTGTCCTTACCCATAGTTAAAAAGCTAAAAACCATTGCTCTGAAAGCTTCCAAGAAGAAGGTCGAAGTCTCATTTGGAGATGTCTCTATGGATGAAGAAAAAGTTGTGGCCATGCTGGCCAAGAACTTCAGTTCAAAAAGAAATGAACGGTTCAAAAACAAATTTTCCAAAAAAAATGAAGAAGGTCCCCAGAGAAGCTGAACCTGAGGAAGCCGAGAAGAAAGATCCCAAAGGCCCAACATGTTATGAATGCTCAGGGTTTGGGCATATCCGGGTTGATTTTTGGAATCTCAAGCAAGGTAAGGGGAAGGCTTATAACGCGACTCTCAGTGATGAGTCCGAAGAAGAAGAAGCTCCTGAGCAAGAGAAATTTCTAGCCTTTATGGCTCCACATGTCGAAGAAGAAGATTCTTACTCAGAGCATAGTGATGATGGGGAAGAACTCAAGGAGGCCTATAAAACCCTTTATATATAGTTCAAAAAGCAGAGGGAAGGTTGCAAGCAGCACATTCATGATCTGAACAGTTTGCAGACTAAGAAAAGTTCATTGGTGCGTAAAATACAAGAGCTAGATGGGAATCTACTAAAGACACAATTCCAATTAGAGAGAGTCACTGTTGAAAAGCTGACTCACATGCTATCAATCCAAAAGAGCCCAACTGACAAGACTGGTCTCGGGTATGTAGCTCCTCCCTCTGATACTCTACTTCCAGGACTGTCTTTGTTAAGCCTGCAGTCCCAGAGCCTCCCCCTACTATTGAAGATAAAGGGAAGAAAAAAATTAATGGAGATGTTCCGGGCACTCAGAAGCCTCCTTACATCAAAAAATCTCCTATATGCCATCACTGCGGTCTAAGTGGGATGTCCGACCCCAGTGCTCCCTTCTTAAAGCACAAAAAGCAAAGGTCAAGAAAGAAGTGCCCAGACAAGCAAATTACGGCACAAGACCTTTGGCCCAGCATCAAACTCCATGGTATCGGGCTCGTTATCATGCTCCATGGAATCAAGCACCAAGGCATCAGGCTCCTCAATATCAAGACCCTTGGTCTCATGCACCACAGCACCAGGCATCTCAGCATCAGGGGCCTCAGCAGCGATTTGTACCTGCCAATCATAGTGGCAAACCCAAGATCAAATCCAACCACTTTAAAAAGCCGCAGAAGGTGGAAGATGATCAATACTGCATGGAGCCACCTATTTGGATGCAAAGCATGATGGAATGGATGGGTCAACAGATGAAGTCCTGCCAGCAACCACCCACAAGAAGGCAGGCTTGGGTCAGAAAGAAGGAAGACATCACCCCATAAGGGGGAATAGACTCACCTAGTTGGTGAAGGTACTCATGCCTGGGATTTGGTTCCCAATCCTAAGGCATCAGGTTAGATTGCTTGATTCTTACTTGATATATTATATGTTTACTGTGCAATTTGGGAACCATCTTTTTGCCCCCTATTTCTGTTGAGAATATTGCAGGTACTATCTGAGGAAGACAGAAAAAGCAGGTCGAGCGATTGTTTTTCTATATTGGCAACATCGAGCTTACACAGGATTGATCATGTCGTGCATGTTATATGAGGTTATTTCCATATAGCATTTTGTTTAATAATAAAAAAAATATTAGGGGAAGGAATTGCAAGAAATTTTTTCTTTTCTTGGCATGTCAGATATTGCTTGTGTTTTTACCTGATATCTCAATTCTTTATGCATTAATTTACTTTGCTTAGATATGATTGAGAGTTTATGACTATATCTGTCAAATTTTTTCCTGTATATACAAAAGTTAGATAGCTTATTTCCTCATGCAATGAAAATGTACACTATCCAAGGCTCCCCAAAGGTGTGTATTTTCCTCTCTAACTTTCTGCTTCTGGGTACTCTAAACAAGAGAGAGGTTTTTGAGAAGATTGTCAAATTGACCAAGATGCTAGTTGAACCTAGAACCTAAAAATTCAGGCACTCTTTAGGTTGCAGCATCAAAAAGAATCAAGCAGTTACTCTTATGAATCTATGCTATGTATGTATATTCACTGCTTATGTGTTGAATTAGCTATATACCTTATCCTTCATGGTGCAAGTAAAATTTTACCTTGTCCTTGATGGTACAAGTAAAACAATTGGGTGCTGCATCTTTGGGGGAGTGTATCAGATGAGGGTGGCTAGGCCCTAGTAATTTATAAGGTTTGACTTTTGACTAATCTTTCACTGATTTTCTCTCTTGTCTAGAAAATCTAGTTGCTTTTTTTCATATCAGTGAAAGTCATACCTTTTGGGAAAAGTCTTCACACACACACGCATTGCATGAGTAGAGAAATCTATTTAAATTTTCTGTCTATAGGAAAATCTTTGTGCTAATTGAACTCTAAAACTCTCTTTTATATCTCTGCATAGTTTTGAGATGCTATTTGATTGCTTTATCAGTTGATTATACATGCGTGTTCTGAAGCTGACTTTAGGGAAAAAAAATTGCAAATTTTCCATCAGTTTCTGTCTTTTCAGTGTGAAGCGTCCGAACGGTCTCTCTTTACGTTCGGACGGGGGTGGCTCAGAAGGCCAGACGGTAATGTTACACGTCCAGAAGTGTGCGGCTCCAATGGCCGGAAGGTAAGGTTACACGTCCAGACGTGCGTGGCCTGTTGCATGTTTACAAGGCAACGCGGGTCCAGACGGGTAAATGAGCCGTCCGGACAGGGACCCCACTGGTTTTAAAAACCCTAGCCCCACATTTTTCAGCTACCCCACTCAATTTCTCACTTTCTTTTGGCTTCTAGTGAGTGATTTCTCAAGATTTTTGCATTATCCCGCCCTCTTTTGTCCTTTTATGCATTACTCTCCTCATTCTAGGTACTTTTCTAGTTAACTTTATTCCTGTTTGTAATTTTCGGAAAAGTCCATTTTACTATCGTTATAATGCCAAATTTTTTATGAGAACTAACAAGAATATTTCTTTTGGATTATTATTGGCAAATCTTGTTGGTTTCTTTTGCAGAACCATGTCTGCAGGCAGTCCACAGCGCAAAGTTAGACAAAGGACAGAGGGAGATAGGGCAGCCTTTAAAGTGAAAATTGTGGACCGACAAGTCATTGCTAAGAGAAATGTAGTTCGGTCAGAGATCGTGGTGGCTCCTCTAGCCAGTATCCACGACGCTATCCAGACCTACCATTGGGGGTATCTGCACAATTGTGCCTATGTTGTGTACACCAGGCTGGTCAGACTATTATATGCCTTCCTCGAGGTGGTTCAGGATGATGACCGTGGGGTGGTAATTCAGCCCACTGTAGACGGACATTCTATCACTATTGATCCCCAGATCATCAGTCAGTTCATAGGAGTGCCTGTTCTCCAGATCTCTGGCAGCCCGTACAATGAGGTGGTCATACCTCCCTCTCTGGATGACCTCAGAGAATTTTTTCATGCCGTTCCCCAAGGAGAGGATCACGCCACCACCATTAGGGTTGGTGCCCTATCTGCCCCACACCGCATGCTAGCCAAGATTGTCCAGCACAACCTCTAGCCGGTTGTTAGGCGCAGTGACCTAATATTGAAGAGGTCCCAGTTCGTGTATGCCATCAGTCTTCGCTTGCCTTTCTGCTTATGCAAGCATATCTTAGGCATTATTCTGGAGGCCCGTGATGAGGGAAATACCGGTCTCCCGTTTGGCTGCCTGCTCACTCAGATTATTCTACAGTCAAGCATCAGTATTGCTGGCGAGCCGAAGATGAAGATCCAGGATCCTATCAGTAAGCAGACTCTGATGAAGTCCAATGCTCAGCTGCGGCGAGATGATCAGGATGATGATGTTCCCCCGCCTCCTCATATTCCTGTAGGAGTACCAGATGTTGCGTCCTCTTCGCAGACTACTCCACCACCTTAGCAGGATGCCAGTTATTCCCAGATTTTGGAGGCATTGGCAGCTATACAAGGGGGCATGAGTGCCATGCAGCAGGAGGTTCACTCCATTAACCTCCGTGTAAAGCAGAACCAGATTGACCTCCGAGAGTGTCTCAAGTTCCATCATCCATCCAGCAGTGACGATGAAGATGATGCGCCTATGACAGAGGCTGCTTGAGTTTATTTTGTTCATTGTTGTTTACTTATTTGAGACATTTTTGTTATCTTTTTGATAATTTGCTACATTTGCTTGAACTCCTGGATATTTTATTACTCTATTTACCCTGGTCCTTCTGAGACCTTTAGGGGGAGTAATTTTTGTGTTTCATCTTTATTACTCTGTTTTACCCTTTGTCCCTTTGTGACAACAAGGGGGAGTAATTTTTTGGACTGGGATTGTATTTTTAACCGGTCAAGTGATTTTCATCCCAGAATGGCCAAAGGGGGAGTTTGTTAGTTTGTAATTGGCCAAATTCTGTTGGACAAAATCACTTCTTTGTAATGATGCTTTTAAATAGGGATTCCGCTATTCAGAGTGCTTCCAGAAGATTCTGCACAGTCTACAAGTCAGAAAAATCAGATCACTTGCAGCCATCCGGACGACATGATATACCGTTCGGATGCCCAACTGTCCAAAGCATCATTTGTCCGAACGAGGAGAACTTTCCATCCGGACCTTCCTCTGTGTCGAGAAGCTTTGAACTGCTCTAGCTTGGATCCGTCCAGACGTTTAGCAGCACGTCCGGATGACACTCAGTGTTCGACCAGCTATGGGATTTCCTTCCAAAACACAGATATAGGGAGATCACTCTAACCATCTGGACGTGCTCAACCATAAGGCAAGTATCGCATTCAAAATTTAGACGTTTGGACTATAGTCTTCATGGTCCAGACAAGCGAGCTACTGATATGGAAATTGCGTGCATCTGATGAACCTTTTGGACAACCATTTCGTGTTTCGAACACGTGAAACCTTAATATCGAAATTGCGTGCAGCTGAAGTGCGACCGTCCGGAGGATAGGGCACCACCTTCCGGACGAGGCTCAAATCAGGAAAGAATTTCAGTGAAATTTTGAAAAGCCGATCACACAGTCATCCGTCCGGATGTCCTATGACTACCTTCCGGACGGCGCCTAGGTTTTATCAAGCCAGACGCTCATTTGAACCTGCAGCCTATAAATAGAGGTTAATAGCGCACCACCGTCTGGACGAGGCTCAAATTAGGAAAGAATTTCAGCGAAATTTTGGAAAGACGATCGCACAGTTGTCTTTCCAGATACCCTATGACTACCGTCCTGACGACGCCTAGGTTTTATCAAGCTAGACGCTCATTTGAACCTGCAGCCTATAAATAGAGGTCCCTAGGCTTGAGAACAGCAAGAATTCGGTATTGAATTCCTTAGTGCTTAGAGAGTTATATTGTAAGGTTATTGTGCTGAGTTAGTCTCTCTGAAGCCATTGTTGTGTGTGCTATTGCTGCGCTGATTTGAAGTCTATCTTAGGGGTTGGCCCTAAGGTAAAGGATTCCATTGAAGACCCCTTCAGGTAGGAGACCTGGTTAGGAGGCGTTCGTGTTAGGCTACACGTTAAAGTGCAAGGTATGACCAATACATCAGGGGTATGTGAGTGCTACAACTTTGTAACTAGTCTTGTCTTCTAAATTGTGGATATCCTGGGTTTGGTTGCCCCAGAGTGGTTTTTCTCATATTGAGTTTCTACTTCGTTAACAAAATTCTTGTATTGTTTAAATTCCGCATTGATATTATTTGTGCACAAACACACTTGTGTATATTAGAAGTCAATTTAATTTTTTTTCAAGGACTACGTGCAGACGGTGTTGCCCTTTCTTCCGGATGGTTGCAATTATTCTTCATGTCTTGCCTTACTAAGGATAGCATCCAGACAGTATTGCCCTGTCATCCGCACAAACGTAGCTATCTTCCCATCTCTGTGTTTGTGAAGGAAATCTGATTTCTTGTCGAACTCTGATGAGCGTCTGGACGTGTTGCCATTACGTCTGGACGGATGCAACCTTAAACTATTCGAATCTTCTAGATACTGATGGGCATCCGGGCGCATAATTGGGCCATCCGGACGGAATCTTTGGATTTGACTTTTTTGACTTGGAATCTGCACAGAATCTTCTTTTGAACGCCTTGAACCACTTTTCTGAAATGAAGACTCTGAAATAAACAGCATCCCTAATTATGTAGCAACATTACATAAAAGTGATTTTGTCAAACAGAATGCAGCCAATTACAAACTAACAAAACTCATAAGCATACTAATACATCTAGTCTTGGAAACATCATAAGACATAAATCATGTCAGACTTCATGTCGTGCTTGTCATACATCTGTTTTCCTTGTTTTCGATTGCTGATGCCAAGGGGCTTTATACCCATTGGTCTTACACTTGCTCTAGTTGTTATGTGTCGTGGGACTTGAACTCCTGGTCTTGTTTCTGATGCCATGGGGCTTTATACCCACTGGTCTTACACTTGCTCTGGTTGCTATGTGTCGTGGGACTTGAACTCTTGGTCTTGTTTCTAATGCCATGGGGCTTTATACTCACTAGTCTTATACTTGCTCTACCAAGGTAGCTTTAGACCTTTGTCTTACCTTCAGCTTTAATGATTTCTTTCCATGCTCATGCTCATCATTTCTCATACTCATCATGATCATTCTATCATACACATATGCATCATATAAGTTTGTATGCTTCTTTATCTCTTTTCAACTACATGATGAAAACATAAATCTCAACTCATTTCAAATATTTTAAAAAGATAACTCATTCACAATTTATTAACACATTCCAAAGCTCATAAATCATTATCAAATCACATCTCGTTGTACTAGAAGGTATTGAAAGCAATCACAAGCATATATCATTGGCTCGGTTTATCATAAATCTAGCAGTTAAGATATTCCTAAACCATTAAAAGTAGTAGTAGTAGTAGTATCTTTTCTCAGTGAGTTGAATACTCACTTGGCTACTTGACTAACATCTTATGAAGGAGTTTTCCACGTAAGCCATGCAATTTATCATTGTACAACGCATTGCAACGACACTTTAAAACTAATCCATAATATTTTCTAACTCTAAATCCAACTTAAGTTCTTGATTTCGTTCAAGAGCTAAGATCCATGGAAAACCCATAAATTTCAAGGGCTCCATTTGACAACCCATTAACTAATAACACCCATAAGATAGTTGAAAAATTGAAATGACTTCTAAAAGTAAAGTGTGTGCATAAGTGTCAACAAAAATTAAAGCACAGCGGAAAGTAAATGACACAGATATTTTTGTTGACGAAGTGGAAAATCAGTTAAGAGAAAAACCACTTTGGGGCAGCCAAACCCAGGAATTCCACTATTCAGAAGACATAGCTAGATACAAGACAGTAACACTCACATGTACCAATGCAGTGGTCGTACCATGATCTCTGACGTGTAACCCAACACGAATGCTTCCCAACCAGGTTCAGCTACCTGAAGGGGTCTTCAATGGAACTCCTTACCTTAGAGCCGACCTCTAAGATAGACTTCGGTTTATAGCACATCACACTTGTAAAACGGCTTCAAAGGGATTGATGACCTCTCTGAGCTCTAATGGAATTCACACCCTTAGCAAGGCTTTAGAGGAAATATCACGTCTCTAAGCTGTAGAGAATTCACCATCGAATTCTTGCAGCTCTAAGTGCCCAAGGACCCCTATTTATAGTCTGGGAGTCAGAATGAGCGTCAGGCAAAATAAGCCTGTGAGCCGTCCGGACGGTGGACCATGACCGTCCGGACGGACAACTGTGCGACAGGATTTTCTGAAATTTTCGCGGAGAAATCTTTCCTGTATAAGAACATCGTCAGGACGGGATGGCTCGATCGTCCGGACGGACGCACGTCCGCTGCAAGTAATTTCCATAACAGGCTTCGCGCGTCCGGACCAAGGGGCAGGAGCGTCTGGACAGCTAAACTTCAACACGCAATTTCCATATCTGATGCGTGTGCGTCCGGACCATTAGGGGGAGACGTCCGGACGGTTGAAGTAGAATCGTCAGTTACCATATACGATGCACCAGCGTCCGGACCACAGCTGTCAGATGTCCGGACGGTTCATTTTGAACTGCGATTCTTGCCTTACGGAGATACGCGTCCGGACGGTTGATTGATCTTCCCTTTCTTGGAACTTGGAAAGAATCAGTGAACCGTTCGAGAACTGATAGGCGTCCGGACGTGCTGCTGAAACGTCCGGACGGAGCAAGCTGGCACAGAAGCTTCTCGATACAGTGAAGTGTCCAAACGGAAGAAGCACGTCTTCCGGACGGATGATGCTGGATTGTCTGGCGTCCGGACGGTATGACACATCGTCTGGACGTATGGAGCAGTAGACAGATGGGCGTCCGGACGGGATGACACATCGTCCGGACGGCTGACAGGGAACTTTGAAATTCTTCTGACTTCACTCTGAACAGTGGAATCCCTATTTGCAGCATCCTTACATATAAGTGATTTTGTCTGAACACAGAATGAGGCCAAAATACTAACAATAATCTTAGGGTTAGACACAAAATTCACCAATTTAAAACACTTAGACAAAAATTAGGGTTTTAGGTTGTACCTTGATTTTTCTCCAAAATCAGACCCAATGCTTGGAGATGACTTAGACAAGAACACCAAATACCTAAAATGATTTGAGATATTAATCTCAAACTCTAAGCATTTACACAAAATTTATCAAGGTTAGGATTTTGGAATTTACCTC
This sequence comes from Alnus rubra, assembly GCA_028654335.1. Classification (NCBI taxonomy): domain Eukaryota; kingdom Viridiplantae; phylum Streptophyta; class Magnoliopsida; order Fagales; family Betulaceae; genus Alnus; species Alnus rubra. The sequence continues at coordinate 371,795 of JAJPGS010000952.1, forward strand.
AAAACTATTAGTGAAAAAGTAGATCTTGCAACGAGGATCAAGTTTTCGGCAACGTATTTGAGTTTGGAAGCTCCAATATACCAAGATCTAGGGTTTAATATCAAAATCTAGTGGAGAGAGAGAGAGAGAAAGAGAGAGAGAGAGAGAGAGAGAGAGAGTAACATCCAGCCCTAAATTCAAGGACAGAGTGGAAAATTTAAATCAATTAACCACAAAACACTACTTCTAAATCCTTAAAAAAAACATCGCAGTAGAAAACTTGAATAATTTTTCTTTTGAATTGAACACATAACCATTTCCAATAAACTACCAAGAGCTTCTAAATCATTACATCTCAAATGACAATTATAATGTACAAGTCATTACAACACCAAGAGAGTCTGACTTAGGTCAAGTCAATGTCTCACCAAACAGCATCATGAAGGAATTCCTTCGATAACCACTAAGCTTGCACACGATCTATCGCACATGACATCTAAACCTGCAACAATGACAACATTTACATGATTGTGGTATTAGCCACAATCGTGTAGTGGAATAATGAGTCCACGTTCTCAACAGTATAAATCTCTTTAAGTTTTTGCAATGAACCAATATTTCTTTTCTTTCTGCCATTCGCTTACAATAATAGCTACCATTTGTATTTTACTTTCATTTTAAACATTTCGTAGTTTATAAGGTAAACATTGGCATTTTATAAACAAGTAAAATCATACTACGTAGCTATGACTATATAAACGTCTTTCAATCTCCTGCTTGGAAGCACATACATATAAACTCATCTACGACATACATTTTAAATTTATACATATATATTATGTGACTCATATATACTCATATACAAGCTTTCCAAACCCTTGCGAAATACAGGCATACGAGAATATCTAAGCATAAAACTTCTTGACTCTATGTTTCAGCTTTATGCGCATACAAGTCTATTGAACCATTGGAGAATTCTAGTATACACATTCTCCCAAGCATGGCATCATAAGAAAACAATTGAAATAATATTACAGCATCACACGCATACAATTCTTCCAAACCTTTGAGGAACACAAGTATACGTGCACTCCAACATTAAATCATAGGAAAGCATTCAATGTAACATTTTGGCTCTATACGCATACAATTTTTCTAAACCTTTGGGCAATACAAGTATACGTATAGTCCCAAACGTTACACCTCAATAAATCAACTAACATCATAACTCATTCTTATGCGCATACAATTCTTCCAAACCTTTGGGGAATACAAGTATACGCGAACTCCATGGATATGACATCTCATAAAACACATATTGAATCTGGTTGATTATCACTATACATATTATCTGGCAAACTCATATGCATATTGATACGTCTAACATGAAATACTTTACTAAAACATGTTACACACCATCATGCTATGCATGCTCTTGTTCTGTTTCTTGGTTTCTAGTGCCTACAGAGCTTCAACCCCAAGTCTTGTTTCTGATGCCGTGAGGCTTTATACCCATTGGTCTTACGCTTGCTCTACCAAGGTGTCTTTCAACCAGGGTCTTACGTTCAGCGTTCATGATTTTGTAACATGCTCATGCTCTTATACTATATATGCCTGGTGTATATGCTTTCACACTTATGCAACTCTTATCATCACATGCTTTTCTTAAACTTTACCAACATAACATGAATTTCTTAACTTCTTATAAAGCAATAAAGGCATAACTCAATCTGCATTTTCATAATCATATCTTGAAGCTCATAAAACATCTTATTTCTGAATCTCATAAACATACTTTAAATCTCATAAACCATCATCAATTCTCATTTTCATAAACATACATTAAATCTCATAAACCATCATCAAATCACATTTCAACATAATTCAAGGTATCGAAAGAATTCATTACACATGTATATTATCACAACATATTATGGGCTTGAATTAAAACAGTTATAACATTTTATAACTTCATTAAAACCATAAAGCTTAGTATCTTTTATCAGTGAGTTAAATCCTCACATTTGGTAGACCGCATAGGACTCATGACTCAAATACTCTTTCACGTTCTAGTTACCTTGAACTATACATTGGAGAACAAGTTGGAGTCTCCAACCTCATGTTTCATGCCTGCAAACAATTGTAATATTAGATTCAACTAAGCTATCGAATCCTATACTCTATAACACATAAAGCTACCGGCGTGCTCACATTTAGCATCTCTTGCTTTCCAAAACTAGCTAAGTACTATTGTCTCCTATTATGTTAATCTTAGTCTCTAGGTTCGTATTTATTTTGCTTCTTATCTTTAAGGTACAGTTATTATTTAATTTTCTTATTTATTATTATATCTCATCATCATTGTTAACCCTTTTATAACTTGTTGACTATTTACTTAAGTTAACAAGGTATATTTGGCCCATACTTATGTGTGTGTATATATATACATAAAACACTTGCTAAGCTTAACTCTAAATTAATAGTACACTTAAGTACCTTATGTACATGAATAGATGCATTAATTACTTAATTACAACTCCAAATGGATTCAAAACCCATTCATGTATTCCTAGAATATTGCTAATTTATACTTAATTGGATTAAGGTTATTTTGGGTCATTTACAATTCTATGACATCCTCATCTTAACCATTACATTTAACACTTAACTCAATATCACACCATACGGGTTTACATCCATACGACTATATAGCCTAGTGATCCAATCCTCATAAATAATCTCTTACTCAATCAAAGCCTCAAAGCATACCATAACAATAATCAACAATAATCCATTAACAAACAACATAACATTCCATCCCTAAATACCCAAATGAATTCCTTATTCTCAAGTGGGGTCACCCATAGATTTTTTTACAAAATCACATAGCAACATCCATTAGACTTCATACCAATTCCTAATCAACCCAACACAAATAAACTCAATCTCTTCCATAGGCAACAGATCTAACAATCTATAACAAGCAAACTTAATAAAAACTACATTCTCTAACACTCATCCATTATTGCAAATCAAATACCCAATTAAACTTTATACACATACACCCATTCGGATAGCACTCCATGGAAACCCCAAAAATTGTTAAACATAAACCCTAATTTTCGGACCCAAATAGAACTCCCACAAATCAACATGATTACAAGCTTTAGATCCAATGGGTATGATGAAATTACAAAGAAAAGCTTCAAACCTTACCTTATAGCTTCCATGGATGAAATCCCTTAACAAACAACTCAAAAATCAACTGCAAACTCCACAATCTAAAAATATTTCTAATGACCCACATAATTTCCGTGATGTATAGACAATGGGTAACATGAAAACATAAGGAAAAGGTAGAAATTTACCTCACAAAACCAAGCATGGTTGGAACTCCTTTTTCTTCTTCTCTGTGTCGTTCTCTCTCTCTCTCTCTCTCTCTCTCTCTCACTTGGTCTATTGTGTGTGTGTGTGCATGAAAGAGGGGAAGAAAGGGAGAGGAAGATGAGGGAAAGAGGAAAGAAAGGGGAAAGGGAACGTGTGGTGTGAGTGAGCAAGGGGTAAGGGGTGATGGGAAGAAAGAAGAGAAGGGGGAGAGTGAATGACCATATGGAGCTTAGCCCCGTCATTTAATTTTTGTCTATCTTTTTTTTTTTTTTCCTTACCATGGCTAAGGGAGAGGATATCCCCTAAGCCAACCACAAAGTGACAAGTAGCATTGGATAAGATCCCCTTTTATTTTAAGGTCTCATCTCTTATAAATTACTCTATAACCCTACCTCATTTTAGTTATATCTTTTGTTATTTAATGTTTGACCCCATATATTTAATTCAACTACAAATTTTCCTTACAATTCATTATTTATTACCAAAGGACTCATTAGTAGTATTATATCATTAAACCCATTTTATTTCAATAATATAAATATCATCACTTAGAATCTAATATTAATTTCATCATATTTAATAAATATAATTTATTTATGTTAAAACTTATAATTTATTTTCTTGGGCGTTACACAAAGAGAGAAAGAGAGAGAGAGAGAGAGAGAGGAATTAGTTGAAAACTCGCTCTGCCAATTTCTACCCAGGCATGTCGGGACAAGTAAGTAGGCCATCCGAACGTGCATGGAAATAAAACTCTCTGGAAGATTTATTTGCTAACTGTCTCGACACGGTAACAAAAATGACCATACTGCTAAAGCTGTCCAGACGCAACAAGTGCCCGTCCAGACTCCCAACTCAGAAATTCACACTTAGGCTATTTTTAAGTGCTCATTTTCCTCATTTTACCTAATTACTCTCTTCATTAGTCTAATTCATGTTTTTAACACCTAATTAATATCTTGCACGTTACCTCTCTCCCACCTTATAAGAATTTCATCCTCAAAATTTAAATTCTAAACAGATAATCAAGCTCACAAACATGCTTTATATCTAGAGGAATGCATTAAAATGGTATGACAAATTAATCATACCTGGGTTTACTCGAACAAATGGGGATATCGATCCTACATCTCTTGCTCAAGGTCCCATGAGGCTTCGTCTATGCCATGGTTTTGTCATAGGACTCGGACAAGTGGAATGGTCTTGGTTCTCAATAGTTGTTCCTTGCGATCTAGCACTTACACGGGGAGTTCTCATATTTCAAGTTTACTTGAATATCAAGAGGCTAGTAGCTAATGACATGTTATGGATCATGAACACACCTTCGCAACTGAGAGACGTGGAATACATCATGAATACTTGCCAAGCTATGAGGCATTTCCACTTTGTACGCCAATGGGCTCATGTGCTTGACCACTTGGAAGGGTCCAACATACCTTGGATTGAGCTTGCCCTTATTGCCAAAATGCATTATGCCTTGCATTGGTGACAGCTTGAGATACCCAAGGTCACCATCTTCAAATTTAAAAATTGAGATTGACTTCTAAATAAGTTTGTGAGTAAAGTGTCAACAAAAATAAGCACAACGAAAAGTAAAAGACACAAAGATTTTTGTTGACGAAGTGGAAACTCAATCAAGAGAAAAACCACTCTGAGGCATCCAAACCCAGGAATTCCACTATTCAGAAGACAAAGCTAGATACAAGATAGTAACACTCACATATACCCGATGCAGTGGTTGTACCTTGCTCTCTGACGTGTAACCCAACATGAACGCTTCCCAACCAGGTCTCCTACTTGAAGAGGTCTTCAATGGAATCATTTACCTTAAGGCCAACCCCTAAGATAGACTTCAGATGTGACGCAGCAACAGCACACTTGAAATGGCTTCAGTGGAAATATCACGTCTCTGAGCAGTTGTGGAATTCAATACCAAATTCTTGCAGTTCTCAATGCCCAGGGGCCTCTATTTATAGGTTGGGGGCTGAAATGAGCGTCAGACAAAATATAGCTGGGCGCCATCTGGATGGTGGACATGGGCCATTCGGACGGACAACTGTGCGACAGGATTTTCCAAAAATTTCGCTGAGAAAAATCTTTCCTATTTAAGAGCCGCATCCAGATGGCTGAACTTCAACACGCAATTTCCAGTAGTCGTCAGGACGGTTGAAGTCAAATATGTAATTTCCATAATAGTTGCACGCGCGTCCGGACCAAGACTAACAGACGTCCGGACGGTGGTATTTGAATTGTGATTCTTGCCTTAAGGAGAAGCGCGTCTGAATGGGATACCACATCGTCCGGACGGTTGATCGATCTTTCCTTTATCGAAACTTGGAAAGAATCTGAGACTGGTCGAGTACCGAGAGGCGTCTGGACTTGCTGCTCTGAAAGTGGAATCCCTATTTACATCATCTTTATACATACAAGTGATTTTGTCCAAACACAGAATGAGGCCAAACTACTAAAAAAATTGAAGATTTTGGCAAAATCACTATTATGTAATGTTGCTGCTTTCACAGGGATGCCGTATATTTCAAAGTCTTCAAATATTCAGAGTTTATTTCTCTGATGTGGAAAGAGCCTTATTATGACAAGTTTGAGTGTCACCAGCTGCAAGAAGGCTATTTAAGTGTTCAAGGAAGACTCTGCACAGATTCCAACTCAGAGAAGTCGGATCCTAAGCTTCCACCCGGACTACTCAATAAAGCTTCCGGATGATCATCAATTAGCATCATCCATCCAAACGATGTGGTTATACTCTCCGGACCGCCATCTATGTCCAGAAGCTTTGAACTGTTCAAGGTTGCATTTGTCCGAACGTAATAGCAAATTGTTCGATTGATATTTAGAGTTTGAGAAGATTTTAGCATTCTAGTAAATCCGTCCGGACGATGTGGTTATTACGTCCGGACACCAGTCAGAGCTTGAGGAGAATTAGGTTTTCCTTCGCAGACACAGATATATGAAGACAGCTACAACTGTTCGAACGATGTGTGTTCCCGTTCGGACGCTCTCCTTCATAAGGCAAGTCGTGCATTCAAAAGTTCAACCGTCCGAACGTCATTCTTCATGGTCCGGACGTTCAAGCTTTATATATGGAAATTGAGTGCATCAGTGTAATCGTCCGGACGACAGCCTTAATGGTCCAAATGATTAAAAGCCTTGATATGGAAATTGCGTGCAGCTAAAGTGCAACCGTCCGGACGCTAGGACAACACTGTTCGGACGCAACTTTATTCAGGAAAGAATATCATACAAATTTGGAAAGTCGGTTACACAGTTGTCCGTCTGGGTGCCCTCAGCTATCGTTCGAACGCCGCCTAGGTAATTCAAGTCAGACGCGAACTTTGATTCTTGTAGCCTATAAATAAAGGCCCTTAGGCATGTTGTTCGTATGAATTCGGTAGTGAATTATTTGTAAGCATAGAGAGGGTGTTTAGGGAGATATTGAAGATCTGCTAGCTCTCTAGCTGTTGCCAATGTGTGATTTGATCAGCTGTGAAGTCTATCTTAGGGGTTGGCCCTAAGGTAAAGGATTCCATTGAAGACCCCTTTAGGTAAGAGACATGGTTGGGAGGCGTTCGTGTTGGGTTACACGTCAGAGTTCAAGGTACGACCACTGCATCAGGGGTATGTGAGTGCTACTGCTTTGTAACTAGCTTTGTCTTCTAAATAGTGGATATCCTAGGTTTAGCTGCAACAGAGTGGTTTTTCTCTTAATTGAGTTTTTACTTTGTCAACAAAATATTTGTCTCCTTTAAATTTCGCATTTAATATTCTTTTGCACACTGTTCACACACATAGTTAATTAGAAGTCCAATAATTTTCAATTGGTATGAGAGCGGGTACACTCCGTTTAAAGGATTTAATTCCTGAGTGTGATCATTATCTCTTTGTGACTTCTATTTTTAGATTACACCTTTTATCATGGATTTCTCTTAGTTATCTGAAGAAAATTATGATATTGAGCTCTCTAAAGTTTTCATTAAATTGGATAAAATGGTTTCTCCAAAAGAGCTCAAGAAGGTGAAGAAAAAGAGTCTTTGATTATACAATTGTCTGAATCACATGTTTTGATTGACTCTTTGAAATCCGAGAATACCATGCTATTTGACATTATTGCTACACTTAAGAATAAATTAAAAGAATCTGAAGATCTCTTGAAAAAATTCTCTAGTGATAATTTAAAGAGCATGTTTTGTTTTCATTTAGATATTTCCAACAAGCCTGATTTAATTGTTGATGATTTGAGTGCTTCTACTTCACATGCTTTAGATTTTGAATTTGATTCTATTGTTATTAAGCTTGTGATAGTAGACACTGCTTGTTTGGATATTTCTGAAAATTCTTGCTTAACTAATCATGTGATGCCTAAATCCAAGAAATCAGGAATACAAGGTAAGGTTATTCTTAAGTGTCATAATTAAGAGAAGATTGGTCATATTAGGCCAAATTGTTATTTTTTGAGATCCCACATGCCTTGGATTAAGCAGGATGCTCTGAGGAAAAGCGAAGTTGAAGATTCTTCCTCACTAAAATATGTCACTCTGCATAGGAGACATATAAAATGTAAAGGCAATATTGTTTGTAAGAATGCTAACCATATTTTTGTAGAGAAAGTCAAGCAGCATTCCAACAAAAGAAGGTTGCCCACCTATCATCACTGCAACATCACTGGTCACATTCGACCCAAATTTCCACATCTCTAGGCTTAGAAGTCGAAGGTTCAGGGGGAGCTGCCAGTAAGAGCTACATCCGGCACTCTACCTCCGATGGCACATCAGGCTTCACAGCATCAGCAACAGTTTGTTCCTGCCAATCAGAGTGGCAAATCAAATAAGAACAAATTAATACGCTACAAGAGAAAATCGCAGAAGCCCATTAGCAACCATGGCTATGAAGGGTTGCTGAGCCTAAGGCAAGGTATGCTAAGAAGAATGGACAACATAGGCAAGACCCGCAAACAACCGTCACGGGTCAAGCAGGCATGGGTCAGTAATGATGAGACCATTCACCCCTTGAGGGGAAGTGGACTCACCTAGTAGAGGTACAGTCTCACCATGCCTAGGATTTTGGTTCCTAAATCCTAGTGCATGTCAGGTATGTTTGCATTGCATTGTTTATCATGTCATATCTTATTCATGCCTTACATTTTGTTTGAGGAACCATTTACTCTATCCCCATATTTTCTCTTGTTATCTTGAGAAACTTCAGCAGATAATTTTTTAGGATGATAGTTAAAAGCAACGTCAGGCAGCTACTTTTCTGTCTTGGTATTTCTAAACCTCTCTCCCTGAGAACATGTTTGATTTTACCTTACATGCTGAGACTAAATGTTATTTCCTTTTCCATAAGCATGTCCTTGTTGTTTTTCTGTTTTATTGTTTTCAACATAAAAAAATAAAAAAATAAAAAAGAAAAAAAAAAGAAGAAGAAAAATTGGTGGAGAAGATGCAGAATTTTTTTTTTTCTTTTGATAGCTTTTAAAATATTGTATGTGTTTTTGCCTGATATCTCAGTTCATTGTGCATTAATTAAATATGCTTACATACGATTGAGAGTTTTTGTCTGATATTTGCTAAGTTTTCCTATTTCATCTTAATGATAGATGGTTGCTTTTCTCATGCAATGAAATATTGTGCACTATCCAAAGCTCCTCTAGGGAACATCATTTTCCTCTCTGACTTCTTGCTTTTGGAAACTCTAATGAGAGAGATGTTTTTGATAAGATTGTCAGATTGACCAACATGCTAGTTGAACCTAGAGCCTAACAATTCTAGCATTCTCTCTAGGTTGCTGCACCAAAGAGAAACAAGCAATTATTCTTCTGAATTCCTTGTTATATGCTTAAATTCACTGCTTCTGTACTGAGTTAGCTTTATATCTTGTCCTTCATGGTGCAAGTAAAATTTTATCTTGTCCTTCATGATATAAGTAAAATAATTAGGTGCTGCATCTTAGGGGGAGTGTATCAGATGAGGGTGGTTAGGCCCTAGTAAATAACAAGGTTTGACTTTTGACTGATCTTTCATTGATTTTCTATCTTGTTTAGAAAATCCAGTTGCTTTAAGTCATATCAGTGAACTTCATACCTTATTGAGAAAGCTTTCACACACACACGCTTTGCATGAGTTAAGTAATCTGTTTAAAATTTCTATCTGCAGGGAAATTTATGCTTATTGAGTACTTAACTCTCGTGTTTATCTTTGCATATTTTTACAATGCTATTTGATTGTTTTATCAGTTGATTATATATGCGTATTCTGAAGCTAACTTTTGGGAAAAATATTTTTCTGCAAATCTTTGTCCAGTTTCAGATTTTTAGTGTGAAGCGTCCGGACGGACCTATTCTTACGTCTGGACGAGAGCAGTCTTGCTATACGTTGACCTAGCAGTAGCCGTTTGGACGGTTAAGTGACAAGTCCAGACGGGATCTCTACAGGTTTAAGACTTGCGTCTCTTTCTCTGCCATACACACATATCTGCATTTTTATTGATTTATCATGTCATGCTGTGTGTTTTTCTGGCGGATTTCTCCTAAGATTTTGGCATTCTCTGCACATTTCTTCTCATTCCATGATCTTCTTTCTGTCTTTCTTTGTTCTTTTAAGTTTTTGTACTTTTAGAATATTGGAATATTTGTTGATTGGGATATTTTCTTGAGATATTGTGCATGGAAAACCTATTATGTCCGTGAGCTGGGTTGATCTTGATTTTTGCCTTATGAATTGCTGCATTGCTTATATTTTCCTTTGGCTTTCATTTGATAGCTGTCATAAATGCAACATTATTTTTGGAACTAACAGGATCTGATTTTTTTTTGTAATGGTATTTTTAAAGATATTTCTGTTTAATCTTGGTTCAGGAATATGTCATCCAGTGGCTCCCAGCATAGTGTTTAACAGATGGATCTTTTGGAAAACAGACAGTTATTGAAGTCATTTGTTCATATTTCCAAAGGTCTCAAGTTTTAGATGAGCTTTTCCCCCTCTCATGCAGAGCCTTCCATAGCATCTCCCTCAGATCTGTATCAGTTAAAGGTTCAGTGGTGAATCTCCTGATTTATCTTGCTGACCAGTTGCTTAAAGGATGCCAATATGCGGATAACCAGGTTCAGGCATTGCAAAATCAAGCGACTGAAGGTTTTTCAGTCTATTGTTCCTGGCTTCCGAAGCTAGAAGCCTAAGTAGTTCAAATCCAGCCTTTTATACGGCTTTTTCTCCATTACTTGATTTTAGTGGATCAAGGGGATTTGGTACTTGGAGGATTTTTTTTATGCTCTCTTTTGGGCCACTTGCAGACTCTTCTCTAGTTTCCTATTGTTTTGGATTTTATAATGTTTTTGTCTATCGATTTTATATACTCTGTCTATCCTTCTTCTGTTGAGACATCACGGGGGAGTATTTTGTTACTGTGGTCTTTCTATACTTTGTTTACCCTTTGAGACAAAAAAGGGGGAGTATGTTAGTTTTTGGACCAAGAATGTATTTTTAACCGGTCTAGTGATTTTTGTCCCAGAATGGCCAAAGGGGGAGTTTGTTAGTTTTTGATTAGCTGCATTCTGTTGACAAAATCACTATTATGTAATGTTGCTGCTTTCACAAGGATGCCATATATTTCAGAGTCTTCAGATATTCAGAGTTTATTTCTCTGATGTGGAAAGAGCCTTATTATGACAAGTTCTAGTGTCACTAGTTGCAATAAGGCTATTTTAGTGTTCAAGGAAGATTCTGGGCAGATTCCAACTCAGAGAAGCCAGATCCCAAGCTTCTGTCCCAACAACTCAGTAAAGCGTCAAGACACTCATCAGTCAGCAACATCCATCCGGACGACGTGGCAATACCGTCCGAACCGCCATCTATGTCCAAAAGCTTCAAACTGTTCAAGGTTGCATCCGTCCGGACATAATGGCAAATCATCCGGCCACTATTTAGAGTTCAAGAAGATTTTAGCGTTCCCGTGAATCCGTCCAGACGACATGGTTATTCCGTCCGGAAACCGGTTAGAGCTTGAGGAGAATTAGGTTTTCCTTCGCAGACATAAATATGGGAAGACAGAAACAACTGTCCGGACGATGTGTGTTCCCATCCGGATGCTCTCCTTCATAAGGCATTCAAAATTGCAACCGTCCGGACATCATTCTTCATGGTTCGAACGCTCAAGCTTCAAATATGGAAATTGCGTGCAGCTAAAGTGCAACCGTCCGGATGCTAGGGCAACATCGTCCGGATGCGGCTTTATTCAGGAAAGAATATCGTACGAATTTTGAAAGCTGATTGCACAGTTGTCCGTCCGGACGCCGCCTAGGTAATTCAAGTCAGACGCGAATTTGGATTCCTGTAGCCTATAAATAGAGGCCCCTAGGCGTGTTGTTTGTATGAATTTGGTAGTGAATTCTTTGTAAGCTTAGAGAGGGTGTTTAGGGAGATATTGAAGATCTACTAGCTCCCTAGTTGTTGCTAGTGGGATTTGATCAGCTGTGAAGTGTATCTTAGGGGTTTGCCCTAAGGTAAAGGATTCCATTGAAGACCCCTTCAGGTAGGAGACCTGGTTGGGAGGCGTTCGTGTTGGGTTACACGTCAGAGTTCAAGGTACGACCACTGCATCAGGGGTATGTGAGTGCTACTACTTTGTAACTAGCTTTATCTTCTGAATAGTGAATATCCTGGGTTTGGCTACCCCGGAGTGGTTTTTCTTTTAATTGAGTTTTTACTTCGTCAACAAAATATTTGTCTCCTTTAAATTCCGCATTTAATATTTTGTTGCACACTGTCCACACACAGTTAATTAGAAGTCCAACAATTTTCACTAAAGTTCATCTTGGTTCCCATTGTATGCTACAGTCTCTCCTAAAAATTTGAACTGAACCACAGATCACGGTTCGACACAATGAAAACAGGCAGCCTTACTATCTCCCGTACATATATTTCTACCAATTTTTCCATAGAATCTGTAATCTTGATGGGGAGTGAAAATTTATTGACTTCTAATTTAAACCTAGTGTGTGTGTTTGTGTGCAAACAAATATCTTAAATGCGGAATTTAAATAAGACAAGATATTTGTTACGAAGTGAAGAACTCTATGAAGAGAAAAAACCACTCTGAGGCAGCCAAACCCAGGAAATCCACTATCCAAAAACAAAGCTAGTTACAAGACACTCGTACTCACATAACCCTATGCAGTAGTCATACCTTTAACTCTTACGTGTAACCCAACACGAATGCTTCCCAACCAGATCTTCCACCTGAAGGGGTTTTTTATGGATTCCTTTACCTTAGGGCCGACCCATAAGATAGTCTTCACACGAACAACTTAGCACACACCGCAACGGCTTGAGAGCTAGCGGATCTTTGATTCTCCCTAAACACCCTCTCAAAGCACTATGAAATTCACTGTCGAATTCTGTACAAAACACTAGCCTAGAGCCCGCTATTTATAGGCTTCAAGAGACCTCAAAAACTGCTGAGATTCAGACTCTGGCAGGTGAGCGTCCGAACTGTTTTCTAAAATATCCTTTCAGAAACAGGGCAATTAAGTTTTTATCAGGTTCATGTTCGGACAACTTGACTGAGCATCCGGACGGTCTTCACTAAAATCATTTCCACGTTCAAACGAAACTCTGGAATATTCTAAACTACTGGACATCGTCTGGACGGCTTGCAGAGACTTCCCAAATAGTGTCGACTTCTGAAATCAAACTCCTTGTTGAATACTGATTGACCTATCATCCGGACGTTATTACTCTGACGTCCGAACTGCTTTAGCGTTATCTGCTGGACACTGAGTAGCATCCGGACTCCTTCAAAGGCACGTCTGGACAGTTGCACAGGAACCGGCTGTTTTGTCTTGGATTTTGCACGTACTCTTCATGGACATCTTTAAGAAGCTTGTGATCAGTTATTGTCTTTGATTTGATCATTGTCTGAATACATGAAGATTCTGAATTGAAAACCGACCATCTTGTTAAAACGCAACCATTACATAAAGTGTTTTCGTTTATCCAGAATTTAGCCAACATAAAATACTAACAGCGAGGAAGTGGGCATTCTTCGTAAGTCTATTTATAATCATCCATATGGCATCTTGTCCATTTGGTGCTTTTGGTAGACCAACGACAAAATCCATAGCTATTTGATCTCATTTCTGTAACGCCCCGAATTTGAGCCTGCAAATTCGTAAGCAGAAACCTCCGGTTCCCACGTGACATTACTACATCAGAGATAAACTCTCGCAGCGGAATATATATTTTTTTCTTCTAAAGCCTTAGGAATTGATAGCATAACACATTTAGAGCTGACTGAAATACCTCGGTACATTTATTACAAGTTACTTATGTTTATCTTTACATGTCATATGCACACTAGGTGCATCAAAATTAGTGCCACAAACAGCACATAAGCTTATAACATAAAACATGCTAAACATGACACCGTTATACATATTTACATGCCATAAAACAAAACATAAGCACAACTAGTAATTTCTAAACTAGCACATAATCGCTTGTTGAATGGTTTCAAAAACCATCAAAACTGGCATATGGGTCCATGCCTTCATTCTCCAGATCTGCATCAGTAAGTATGCAAATATGGCGTTATCATATTTGCATAGACAAACAAGTGAGTCATCTATTTTCATATCTACGTTACCATCAATCTAATAACAGTTCATATAGAATGCAAATGTAAGGGTTGTATGAATATGCATCGTAGTAACTATTTAGTTTGTGTTTTAGGATCATCTTACTTCAAACCTCTCGTTCTAGGTTATCTGAACCCGTTCACGTCCTTTGCCTCACACTTAAAGTCTTACCTGTTTGCACTGGAATCCTACCGGTCCCAGCATTAGTTATATATTAGGCCTTCGGATACCCCTGGGTCACTATGAACCCCCTGGATCCACTGACTAGCCTTCCTTCCCCTTGCTACTACATCAGCTTGTTGATGGCTATCTCATCAGCCGTTATATTAATTGGACACAACATGCAATGCATGAACAACCACATGCAATAAACACACACCACACAGTCCTAATGAAACATAGAATCATTCCTCAGTAAGTAACTTCATACTTACACTCCTTGGTGTAGTTTCTTAGCTCCTTTTCTGTCATAAATAAATATATATACAAAGAAGATATTATATTCATCAGTCCTTTTTCAAATATTAAAACTGTTTATTTTTATACCCATTCATTAATCGTTTTTAGTCATTAATATTAAAAGGTGATTACTTATAAGTTTTTGACAGTTTAAGCTTTATGTTCAAACATTGAAACGTAGTGATATAATGTTTAAACATAAGTCTTTTAGTCAAAGAACTTAATAAGTATTTTAAAGCAATTATGTTTACCCACAAGAATTGTAAGTGTAAAACAAGACAATAATATAAGAATATAAATACTACAACGATTCATGTGTAAGCACCGAAACACAGCATAGTGCTCTTGGTGACATAACACTTAAACATGAATCCTAACAAGATAATATTATGCTGTAAAGGGATAGGAAAATTAGCGGCATAGCCACTTTGTAGGATTGCATTTTAAAGTAATTATGTTTACCCACAAGAATTGTAAGTGTAAAACAAGACAATAATATAAGAATATAAATACTACAACGATTCATGTGTAAGCACCGAAACACAGCATAGTGCTCTTGGTGACATAACACTTAAACATGAATCCTAACAAGATAATATTATGCTGTAAAGGGATAGGGAAATTAGCGGCATAGCCACTTTGTAGGATTGCATTTTAAAGTAATGAATACGGGGGTTGTTAAACCAACGCCGTAGTAACGAAACAAATAAACAAGTAAATAAATACGGGGGTTGTTTAAACCAACTCCGTAGTAACGTAATAAATAAACAAGTAAATAAATACGGGGGTTGTTACACCAACTCCGTAGTAATAAATAAATAAACAAGTAAATAAATACGAGGGTTGTTACACCAACTCCGTAGTAATAAATAAATAAACAAGTAAATAAATACGGGGGTTGTTACACCAACTCCGTAGTAATAAATACAAATGAAATCAAATAGTAAGGAAGAGGTGTCAAGATTTACTCACCAATTTGATTTGGAGAGAAAAATAACTTCAAGAACACCAAAGTGGTTGTGTGGTAGAAGGAGAGAAAAAGGGAGAGAAAACCAAAGCACAAAGCTTTCAAGAAAGTTGTCTAGGATTTTGTGTGGAAAACAAGGAGCCTTGCATGCTTATTTATAGGAGGAAGTTAGGGGTATTTAGGTCCAAAATGTAATAAAAGAATTAGCTTATTGGATAATGTCTTGTAAATTTGGAATTTAGAATTTTCGTCCAACTAAAGGGCAGCCTACTCCGAGAATTATTTCGATGGTCAAACCTACTCCGATTGACGTAAAATTTTGAGGGTAGATAGAGGACTTCATGACAAACATTTTCTCTTTTTGGTTCGTCTCATTTTGAGTTCGTTTTGACATAGTTCCAGTCAAGTCAAAGTTTCTGTCTATAAAGCCAAAATATCTTTTATCCACTTTCAGCGTTCACACTTGCTTTATTGATTTTTCCTCCTTTTCATGATTACTTTTAAGATATCCTATCCTTTCATCATTACTCTTGTTTTTTATACATAAATGTTTCTAGAAGCATGGAGATATTATTCTTGACAGTTTTTCGTTTAATATCGACAGTTGGGTTATTTAGGCTTGGGGTCAAAAAGTCAACTGGTGGTCTTTTTACTAACTTTTGCCATATAATCATCTAAATCTGAGTTCGTTTGACCTATTTTTGGTTCAATCAAAGTTTAAAGCTTAAATGTAACTTTTAGGTTTTTAAGGGTTTTTAGGTTTTGATCTTTTAATTTTTCGAATCAACTTTAGGTTTGCTTATAAAAACATGTGGATATTGTCTCCTCAACAATATCAATGATTTCTTAAGAGCTTGAATTTACTGGGCGTTACAATTTCCACATTGGCACTTTGAAAGGCTAAAGTTGCGAAGCTGGCCTTTGGTGTTCATCTTTCACATTATGCTTCATGCCACACCACCAAAACTTCATTTTCAGATCTTGGTACATTTTATTGTTGTGGGGTTGAACAGTGTACCGTGTTTGATAAGTTTCATCAAGAATTTGCCTTTTCACATCATCATTGGGAATAATTGTTCTCCCACTATTATTCTTCAATGTTCCACCTACTATTAGATAGAACCCATATGTTTCTCCCCGTTTGGTGTTGTCAACAAGATCTTGCAACTAAAGATCATTTTCTTATGCTAGACTGATTATATCCAGGCATTGTGGCTGTACAACAAGGGCTGCTCATAATTGGAGGCCCACCAATTAGCACTTCATCAATTTGCATAATCGTAAACTTTTGGGCTAGTTGGTCCACGAGCACTTCAGAGTCGATCTTGCCATCCAGAGACTTTTTGCGTAGTGCATCAGCCACTAAATTGGCTTTTAGCAGGGTGGTAAAACATCTTATTGTCATATCTTTCTGCACTTGAGACTCTGGTGATCAATGTGAATTTCGTACTCTTCACCATTGAGGTAGTGCCTCCATATCTTCAAGGCATACACTACAGCTGCCAATTCCAAATCATGAGAAGGATAGTTCTTCTAATGATCATTCAGTTATCTTGAGGCATAGGCCATAACCTTGCCTTGCTACATAATCATGCATCCCAGCCACTTCCGTGACACATCTATATAAACCACATACCCAACAGACTCCATAGATAGTCTAAGTACAAGTGCAGTTACAAGTATTCGCTTTAGCTCTTGGAAACTAGCTTCACATTCCTCGCTCAATTCATATTGGGCATTCTTCTTTGTAAGACTAGTTAGTGGCCCTAACAATGCGAAGAATTCCTTAATGAATCTCCGTTAGTAACCTGCTAGACCTAAGAAACTACGGATCTCCTGAAGATTCGTCAATCAGTCACACTCAACCACAACCTTTACCTTTGCTAGATCAATAGCTAGTCAATTCCTGTTCACAGTATGACCCAAGAAGGACACTTCTTCCAACCAAAACTCACATTTCTTGAGCTTGGCAAATAACTTCCTTTCCCTCAACACACTCGAAACCATCTTCAAGTTTTCTTCGTGTTTGACATAATTAGATGAGTTAACCAATATGTTCTCGATGAACACTACCACAAAAAAGTCCAAATACTCATGGAATACCATAGTCATCAAGTCCATGTATACTGATGGTGCATTAGTCAACCCAAATGGTATCATCAAAAATTAATAGTGGCCATACTGTGTTCGGATCGCTGTCTTTGGCACGTCTTCTTCTTGCACCTTGAGTTGATGGTATCCCAAAAGAAGATCAATCTTCGAGAATACCGAAGCTCCCTTGAGTTGATCGAACAAGTCTTTGATCCTTGGTAAGGGATACTTGTTCTTAATTTTCACCCGGTTTGGCTCACAGTAATTGTTGTGAGTTTTAAAGTACTTGCAAGTGCACGAATCGTTTGCAGTAAAGGCTTTTGCAAGTGAGAGATCGATCCCACAGAGAAATGGTCAAAAATCAGTTTCTTGTTTAACTAATCTCAATTTAACCTTCTTCCAAATGTTGAGGTTCAAATATGCAAAATAACAACTATGTTACAGATGATGAAAAACAAAATATAAAATGAACTAAGGCTTAAGAATCCACCAAACCAAATCCAACAACACACACTCTTGTTTTCCATTTAAACACCCAAAGAACATTTAAGCTTTGCATTGTTCTTCAAGTACTTAACCATATATGTTAGAACTATTTAATGAATCCAACTCAAAGATAAATCACAAAGAGTACCCAATTGAAATCAAATCATCCATTGTACCCATTCAAAGAATAATTCACAATGGATACCCTCTTTCAAACCAATAACTCGATGTATCCATCGGTTAAAACACATTAAATGCCCTACTACTTCAATAAATGCACATTTTCTCTAAGGCATAAGCAATAAAGAGAATGAAACTTCGATAGCATTTCAATAAAAGTTGGACTGTACAAATAGCATAACAAGAGTGTGAGTGTTATCAGTGGTGAGGTTTCATCATCAACCTTAGTTGAGAGTTCTAGCCTCCCATGACTAAAAACACCACAAAAGCTTGAAGAAATAACATGAAATTAAAGGAAACTTAAACTACAAGAGTTACAAAATGAAAAGAACTTTTGAAACTAAGCTACAACAGAAGAGAAAATGGCCTAGCTACTACCCTAATTCATTGGCACACAACAGCAACGGCTTAAGAGCTAGCGGATCTTCACAATTTCTCCCTAAAATATACTCTCTAAGCTATGAAGAATTCAATACTGAATTCTATAAATTGAACATGCCTAGAGGCTATGTATAGCCTAAGAAGACCTCAATCGAGTTTGTCTCTGATTTCTCTAGTTGGCGTCTGAACGTAAGCTGAGGCCATCTGAACGGACAACTGTGCAATCAGTTTTCCATAACGCGCTTCACGCAATACAATATCAGGGCCGCGTCCAGACAGTGTTGCCCTGTCGTCCGAACGGATGCAGCTGTCTTCCCATATTTGTGTCTGAGAAGGAAATCAGATTTCTTGTTGAACACTGATGAGCGTCCGGACGTGTTGCTGAGACGTCCGGACAGATGCAACCTTGAACAATTTGAAACTTCCAGACACTTATGGGCATCCGGACGGATGACTGGATCTTCCGGGCGGAAGCTTGGGATCTGACTTCTCTAACTTGGAATCTGCACAAAATCTTCTTTGAACTTCTTGAAGCACATTTCTAAAAAGAAACGACATTCCTAATAAAATGGCAACATTACATAAAAGTAATTTTGTCAAACAGAATGCAGCCAATCACCTACTAACAAACTCCCCCTTTGGCCATTCTGAGACAAAAATTACTTGACCCGTTTTAAAAATACATTCTCAGTCCCAAAAAAAAAAAAAAAAAAAAAAAGGTATAGAAAAACCAGCTAAAAATTACCCCCCCTTAATGTCTCAACAAGACAAGGGTAAACAGAGTAAATAAAATGTAGGTTATAAAAGTTTACAAACAATAAAACAAGAATAACAATGTTAGTTTGAAATTGGCCGCATTCTGTTGGACAAAATCACTTCCTTGTAATGATGCTCTTTAACAGGGATTCCGCTATTCATATGTGTTTCCAGAAGATTCTGCACAGTTTGCAAGTCAGAAAATTTGGTTCCCTGCCAGCCGTCCGGAGAACGTGTCATACCGTTCGGACGCCCAGCTGTCCAAAGCACTAGCCGTCTGGACAACATGTCATACCGTCCGGACGCCCATCAAACTAAAGCATCATCAGTCCAGACGACGTGGATTCCTGTCCGGACCTCCTCTATGTCGAGAAGCTTCAAATTGCACCAGCTTGCGTCCATTCGGACGTTTCATCAGTCCGGACGACTCTCAGTGTTCAACCAAAGCTTCAAGGTTTCTTTCCAAAACACAGATATGGGAAGATTGCTACAACCGTCCAGATGACATGGATTCCCTTCCGGACGCTCTCATCCATAAGGCAAGTATCACAATTCAAATCCAGACGTCCGGACGCCAGTCATCATGGTCCGGACGCACGTGTATCAAATAAGGCAATTGCGTGCATCACATCAACCGTCCGGACGACCATCCTCCTGGTCTGGACGCGCGAAGCCTTTATATGGAAATTACTTGCAGTGAACGTGCGACCGTCCGAATGACAGGGCAACACCGTCCGGACGCGACTCTCAAACAGGAAAGATTTTCAACGAAATTTACAGAATTTCGGTCGCACAGTTTCCGTCCGGACGGCCTATGACCACCGTCAGGATGGTGCCCAATTTTATCAAGCCAGACGCTCATTTGAACTGTCAGCCTATAAATAGAGGCCCCTAGGCTTGAGAACTGCAAGAATTCGGTATTGAATTCCATTAGTGCTTAGAGAGCTATATTGTGAGATTATTGAGGTGAGTTGATCTCTCTGAAGCCGTTGTTGTGTGTGCTGTTACTGCGCTTTATCTGAAGTCTATCTTAGGGGTTGGCCCTAAGATAAAGGATTCCATTGAAGACCCCTTCAAGTAGGAGACCTGGTTGGGAGGCGTTCATGTTGGGTTACACGTTAGAGAGCAAGGTACGACCACTGTATCAGGGGTATGTGAGTGCCACTACTTTGTATCTAGTCTTGTCTTCTGAATAGTAGATATCCTGGGTTTGGCTGCTCGGAGTGGTTTTTCTCATATTGAGTTTTTCACTTCGTGAACAAAAATCTTGTGTTATTTAATTTCCGCATTGTTATTATTTTGTTAACACTTAGCGCACACACACACACATTCTTTGTGTTAGAAGTCAATTTCAATTTTTCATTTGGTATCAGAGCTTCGTACACTCTGTTAAGATTCAATTCTTGAGTGTTATTTTTTTTTACTTTTATCTATTAAAATGTCTCAAACTCTTAATACTGTTCCTGCCTTTGACGGTACGAACTATTGCTATTGGAAGGCACTTATGCGGTTCTTTTTAAAATCTATTGACTGTTGGAGTATTGTTGAAACTGGTTGGACTAAACCAGCAGATGCAGCACTTGAACTAGTTCCTCAAAAGAACACAGGACTTTCAAATGATAAAGCCCTCCATGCTCTATGTCAAGCACTTTCACTGTCTGAATTTGCAAAAATTTAAAACTATGAATCTGCTCAAGAAGCGTGGAAAATCTTGTAAACAACATATGAAGGCACTAAACTTGTAAAATCTACCAAACTTCAAATGTTGATTTCCAGATTTGAAGAAATTAAAATGTTGGAAGAAGAGACATTTGGAGAGTTTTACTCTAAGATGAGTGACCTTAGAAACTCCATGGTGAGTATTGGGAAGCCTGTCTCGGATGTAAAACTCAACCGAAAGATTCTAAGATCTTTGCCTGAGCGTTTCAGGATCAAGGTGACTACTATTGAAGAGAGCAAAGATCTTAAAGAAATGAAGATTGAAGAGTTGGTGGGATCTCTTCAAACTTATGAGCTGTCTCTGCCCCCGGTCAAGAAGCTAAAGACCATTGCCCTAAAAGCTTCCAAGAAAAAGGTAGCCTCATTTGAAGATGACTATGAGGAAGAAGAAAAAGTTGTGGCTATGTTGGCCAAAAATTTCAGAAGACTAATGAGAGATGACCGATTCAAGAAGAAGTTTTCTAAAAAGATGAAGAAAGCTCCCAGAAAAGCCGAACCTGAGGAAGAAGAAAACAAGGATCCCAAAGGTCGAATATGTTTTGAATGCTCAGGATTTGGGCATATACGAGTTGATTGTGGGAACCTCAAGAAGGGCAAGGGGAAGGGTTACAATGTGACTCTTAGTGATGAGTCAGAAGAAGAAGCCCCTGAGTCTGAAAAATTTCTAGCCTTTGTGGCTCCACTTCTTGAAGAGGAGGATTCTTATTACTCGGAGCATAGTGATAATGGGGAAGAACTCAAGGAGGCGTACAAAACTCTCTATGTAGAGTATGAAAAGCTGAGGGAAGGACGTAAGCAGCACCTTCATGATCTGAGCAGTTTGCAGACTGAGAAGAGTTCATTGCTGCTCAGAATACAAAAGCTCAAGGAAAAGCTACTAGAGACGCAGCTCCAATTAGAAAGAGTCACTGATGAAAAACTGACTCGCATGCTATCCATTCAGAAGAGCCCAACCGAAAAAACTGGTCTTGGGTATGTAGCTCCTCCCACTGACACTCCCTCTACTTCCAAGACTGGTCTTGGGTATGTCCCAGAGCCTCCCCCCATTGCTAAAGATAAAGGGAAGGACAAGATTAATGATGATGTTTCAGGCACTCAGAAGTCTCTTTCCATCAAAAGATCTCATATATGCCAACTGCGGTCTAAGTGGGCATGTCTGACCCCAGTGCACCCTCCTTAAAGCACAAAAGGCGAAGGCCAAGAAAAAAGTGCCCAGACAAGCTAATCGTGGCACTAGACCTCTGACCCAGCATCAGACGCCATGGAGGCAAGCACCAAGGCATCAAGCTCCTCAATATCAAGCCCCTTCTTCTCATGCACCTTGGCACCAGGCATCTCACAATCAGTGACCTCAGCAGTGATTTGAACCTGTCAATCACTCCGGAAAATCCAAGATCAAATCCAAGCACTCTAAAAGGTCGCAGAAGGTGGAAGAGGATCAATACTACAGTGAGCCACCTATTTGGATGCAGAGCAAGATGGAGTGGATGGGTCAACAGATGAAGTCCTGCCAGCAACCACCCACTGGAAGGCAGGCTTGGGTCAAGAAGAAGAATAACCCCATGAAGGGGAATAGACGCACCTAGCAGGAGAAGGCGTTCATGTCTAGGATTTGGTTCCTAATCCTAAGGCATCAGGTTTGATTGCTTGACTTTTACTTGTTATATCTTATGCAATCTAGGAACTAGTTTTGTTTTGCCCCCTATTTCTCTTGAGAGAGCATTGCAGGTACTTGACAGAAAAAGCAGGTCGAGCGACTGTTTTTCTATATTGGCATCATCGAGCTTACACAGGTTTGATCTTGCCTTGCATATGATGTTATTTCCGTATTGCGTTTTTTTTAATATAAAAAAAAATGGGGAGAAATTGCAGGATTCTTTTTCTTTTTTTTGGCAGATCAAATATTACATGTGTTTTCACCTGATATCTCAATTCATTATGCATTAATCTACTTTGCTTAGATATGATTGAGAGTTTATGACTATATCTGCCAAGTGATTTTCCTGTATATACAATAGTTGGATAGCTTCTTTCCTCATGCGACGAAAATGTACACTATCCAAGACTCCCTTAAAGGTTCATCTTTCCTTCTCTAACTTTTTGTTTCTAGAGATTCTCGATAAAAGAAGAGGTTTTTGATAAGATGGCCAAATTGACCAAATGCTATTTGAACCTAGAACCAAAAAACTCTGGCACTCTCTCGAGCTTGCAGCATCAAAAGAATCAAGCAGTAATTCTTCAGTTTTCTGTGCTATATGCTTACACTCACTACTTCTGTGTTGAAAAAACCTTGTCCTTCATGGTACAAGTAAAATTTTACCTTGTCCTTCATGGTACAAGTAAAACAATTGGATGCTGCATCTTAGGGGAAGTGTATCAGATGAGGGTGGCTAGGCCCTAGTAAGTTATAAGGTTTGACTTTTGACTAATCTTTCACTGATTTTCCCTCTTGTTTAGAAAATCTAGTTGCATTTTGTCATTTCAGTGAAAGTCATACCTTGTGGGAAAAGTCTTCACACACACACACATTGCATGAGTTGAGTTGTCTATTTAAATTTTCTGTCTACAGGAAAATCTTTGTGCTGATTGAAATCTGAACTCTCTCTTATATCTCTGCTTAGTTTTGAGATGCTATTTGATTGTGTTATCAGTTGATTATACATGTGTGTTCTGCAGTTGACCTTAGGAAAATTAATTTCAGCAAATTTTTCCTCAGTTTTCTGCATTTTCAGTGTGGAGCGTCCAGACGGCCCTGCCTCTCTTTGCATCTGGATGGGTGTAGATAAGACGGCCGGACGGTAAGGTTAGACGTCCGGACGCGTGTGACCTGTCCGCATGTTTCCAAGGCAGCGCGCGTCCGGATGGTGTTAATGAGCGTCCGGTTGGGGACCCCACAGGCTTTATAAATATCTCTTTTGGCTTCTAGTGAGTGATTTCTCGCGAGTTTTTGGCATTATCTCGACCTTTCTTGTCTTTTTGTGCATTAATCTCTCATTCCAAGTATTTTTCTAGTCGATTTCTTTTCAGTTTATTTTTAAACTGTTAGAATTTTGATTATTTTAGGAATGTTGTTGAGATTATAACGTGCATAGTTGTGATATCTATTGTGTTGGGATTCTTGGTTTGATATTTTTGTGGACTGTACTTTCTGCCTGTTTTACAAGTCCCTCTTACTGCTGTTATAATGCCAAATTTTCTCTGTAGACTAACAAGATCATTTCTTTTCGATTTTTTTTTGGCAAATCTTGTTGGTTTCTTTTGCAGAATTATGTCTGCAGGCAATCCACAGCGCAGAGTTCGCCAGAGGACAGAGGCAGATCGAGTAGCCCTTCGAGCCAAAATCATGGACCGCCTAGTCATTGCCTAGAGGAATATGGTCCGTTCCGACA
This sequence comes from Alnus rubra, assembly GCA_028654335.1. NCBI lineage: Eukaryota > Viridiplantae > Streptophyta > Magnoliopsida > Fagales > Betulaceae > Alnus > Alnus rubra. The sequence continues at coordinate 396,234 of JAJPGS010000952.1, forward strand.
TTATGGTGGCTCCTCTGGATAGTATCCATGACACCATTTAGACTTATCATTGGGGATATCTTCACAGCTGCGCCTGTGTTGTTTACACTAGGCTGGTCCGACTGTTCTATGCCAACCTCGAGGTGGTTCAGGATGATGACCATGGGTTGGTGCTTCAGTCCACTATTGGAGGGCATACTATCACTGTTGATCCCCAGATCATTAGTCAGTTCACTGGAGTTCCTATTCTCCAGATATCTGCGAGCTCTTACAATGAGGTGGTACTTCCTCCATCTATGGAAGATCTCCGAGAGTTTTTCCACGCAGTTCCATAGGGAGAAGAGCGTACCACCACCATCAGGATCGATGCCCTATCCACCCCTCATCGCATGTTGGCCAAGATTGTTTAGCACAACCTATGGCCAGTTGTCAAGCGCAGTGACCTGATTTTGAAGAAGGCCCAGTTCATCTATGCCATTCATCTTTGCTTGCCCTTTTGCCTGTGCAAGCATATTTTGGGCGTTATTATGGAGGCCCGTGATGAGGAGCAATACCGGTCTTCCATTCGGCTGCCTGCTCACACAAATTATACTACAGTCAGGCATATCCACTCAGCAAGCAAAAGCTGATGAAGTCAAATGCTCAACTGCAGAGAGATGATCCAGATGACGATGATGTGCCCTCGCCTCCTCCTATTCCTATAGGCATACCGAGTGTGGCATCCTCTTCTCAGACTATCCCGCCATCCCAGCTGGAAGTTAGCTATTCTCAGATCATGGAGGCATTAGCCACTATTTAGGAGGCATGAGCTCCATGCAGCTCTCGATGACATCCATGCAGCAGTCCATCTCTACCATGCAGCAGGAGGTTCACTCCATTAACCTCCTGGTAGAGCAGAACAAACTGGACCTCCGGGAGTGCCTCAAGTTCCATCATCCTCCCAGCAGTGACGATGAGGATGATGCGCCGATGGCCGAGGATGCTTGAGTTTTTTGTGTTTTGTAGTTGTCTTATTTGTTTTTGAGACAGTTGTTTTATATTTTGCTACTCTTGTTAAAACTCCTAGATTATATTACTCTGTTTACCCTGGTCCTTCTGAGACCTATAGGGGGTGTAATTTTTATGTTTTTGGTTTTTATTACTCTATTTTACCCTTTGTCCCTTTGTGACAAAAATGGGGAGTAATTTTTATTATTTCGATCGAGCTTATATTTTTAACCGGTCAAGTGATTTTGGTCCTAGAATGGCCAAAGGGGGAGTTTGTTAGTTTGAAATTGGCCACATTCTGTTTGACAAAATCACTTCCTTGTAATGATGCTCTTTAACAGGGATTCCGCTATTCATAGGAGTTTCCAGAAGATTCTGCACTGTTTGCAAGTCAGAAAATTCAGTTCCCTGCCAACCGTCCGGACGACATGTCATACCGTCCGGACACCCAGCTGTCCTAAGCACCAGCCGTCTGGATGACGTGTCATACCGTTTGGACGCCCATCAGACTAAAGGATCATCCGTCCGGACGACGTGGATTCCCGTACTTCCTCTATGTTGAGAAGCTTCGAACTGCTTCAACTTGCATCCGTCCAGATGTTTCAGCAGCCCGTCCGGACGACTCTCAATGTTCGATCAAAGCTTCAGGATTTCTTTCCAAAACACAGATATGGGAAGATTGCTACAACTGTCCGGACGACATGGATTCCCGTCCGGACGCGCTCATCCATAAGGCAAGTATCGCAATTCAAATCCAGACGTTCGGACGCCAGTCATCATCGTCTGAACGTGTGTGTATCAAATATGGCAATTGCGTGCATCACATCAACCGTCCAGACGACCATCCTCCTGGTCCGGAAGCGCGAAGCCTATATATGGAAATTACTTGCAGCGAACGTGTGACCGTCCGGACAACAAGGCAACACCGTCCGGACGCGGCTCTCAAACAGGAAAGATTTTCAGCGAAATTTTTGAAATTTCAGTCGCACAGTTGTCCGTCTGGACGGCCTATGACCACCATCTGGACGGCGCCCAATTTTATCAAGGCAAACGCTCATTTGAACTATCAGCCTATAAATAGAGGCCCCTAGGCTTGAGAACGGCAAAAATTCGGTATTGAATTCCATTAGTGCTTAGAGAGCTATATTGTGAGATTATTAAGCTGAATTGATCTCTTTGAAGCCGTTGTTTTGTGTGATGTTGCTATGCTTAATTTGAAGTCTATCTTAGGGGTTGGCCCTAAGGTAAATGATTCCATTGAAGACCCCTTTAGGTAGGAGACCTGGTTAGGAGACATTAGTGTTGGGTTACACGTTAGAGAGCAAGGTACGACCACTACATCAGAGGTATGTGAGTGCTACTACTTTGTATCTAGTCTTGTCTTCTGAATAGTGGATATCATGGGTTTGGCTGCCCCGGCGTGATTTTTTTCATATTGAGTTTTCCACTTCGTGAACAAAAATCTTGTGTTATTTAATTTCTGCATTGTTATTATTTTGTTAACACTTAGCACACACACATACACTTTCTTTGTGTTGGAAGTTAATTTCAATTTTTTAAACAATAGATATTGTCTCAAAAATAAAACACCAAAAAGAAATCAACAATCAATCTTCATCATCAACGGATGGATGATCCTCGTCATAATGGGACGAATGAAGGTGCTTGAGACACTTCTGGATGCCAAGCTGGCACTGCTCCACTCAGAGGTTGATAGAGTGAACCTCCCGCTGCATAGAACTCATACCTCCCTGAAGAGACTCTAGAACAACTAGAATCTAAGCAAAACCTGCATCATACTGTGGAGACGGAAGAGCAGTCTGAGAAGAGGACACTCTAGTGGGCATCTCAACATGAACAGGAGGAGGCTGAGGAGCTTCATCTTGGCCTTCATGCCTCAACTAGGCATTTGACTTCGAAAATATTTATTGACTTCTAATTTAAACCTAGTGTGTGTGAAAAATTAAATGGACTTCTAATTTAACAGTGTGTGTGAAGTGGAAACTCAATTAAGAGAAAAACCTCTCCGGGGCAGCCAAACCCAGGATATCCACTATTCATAAGACAAGACTAGATACAAGATAGTAACACTCACATACCCCTGATGCAGTGGTCGTACCTTTCTCTCTAACGTGTAACCCAACACGAACGCCTCCCAACCAGGTCTCCTACCTTAAGGGGTCTTCAATGGAATCCTTTACCTTAGGGCCAACCCCTAAGATAGACTTCAGATGTAGCACAGCAACAATATACTTGCAATATCTTCAGAGGAAAAATCACGTCTCTGAGCAGTTGTGGAATTCAATACCGAATTCTTGCAGTTCTCAATGCCCAGGGGCCTTTATTTATAGGCTGGGGGCTCAAATAAACGTCAGGAAAAATATAGATGGGCGCCGTCCGGACGATGGTCATGGCCGTCCAAACGGACAACTGTGCGACAGGATTTTTCAAAACTTTCGCTAAGAAATCTTTCCTGTTTAAGAGCCGCGTCCGGACGGGATGGCACATCATCCAGACGATCGCACGTCCGCTGCAAGTAATTTCCTTATAAGGCTTCACACGTCCAGACCATGGGGGATGAGCATCCGAATGGCTGAACTTCAACACGCAATTTCCATATCTGCTATGCGCGCGTCCGGACCATGAGAGGCAGTCGTCCAGACGGTTGAAGTCGAATCGGCAATTTCCATATTAGTTGCACGCGCGTCCGGACCAAGGCTGACTGACGTCCGGACGGTGATATTTGAATTGCGATTCTTGCCTTAAGGAGACCCACGTCCGGATGGGATACGACATCGTCCAGACGGGATACCACATTGTCCGGACGGTTGAATCAGTCTTCCCATATTTGAACTTGGAAAGAATCTGAAGCTGGTCGAGTACTGATAGGAGTCCGGACGTGCTGCTGAGTTGTCTGGACGGATACAAGCTAGATAGAAACTTCTCGACACAGTGGAGGGTCTGGACGGAAATGCACGTCGTTCGGACGGATGATGCTTGGTCTGACTGGCGTCCAAACGGTATGGCACGTCGTCCAGACGGATGGAACAGTTGTCAGATGGGTGTCCGGACGGGATGGCTCGATCGTCCAAACGGCTTACAGGGAACCGAAATCTTCTATCTTTCACGCAGTGCAAAGTCTTCTGAGAGTGCCCTGAATAGTGGAATCCTTGTTGACAGCATCTTTACACACACAAGTGATTTTGTCCAGAATGAGGCCAAAATACTAACAATGTGTGTTTGTGTGCAAACAAATATCTTAAATGCGGAATTTAAATAAGACAAGATATTTGTTACGAAGTGAAAAATCTATGAAGAGAAAAAAACCATTCCGAGGCAGCCAAACCCAGGAAATCCACTATCGAAAAACAAAGCTAGTTACAAGAAACTCGTACTCACATAACCCTATGCAGTAGTCATACCTTTAACTCTGACGTGTAACCCAACACGAACGCTTCCCAACCAGATCTTCTACCTGAAAGGGTTTTTGATGGATTCCTTTACCTTAAGGCCGACCCCTAAGATAGACTTCACACGAACAACTTAGCACACACCGACAACGGCTTGAGAGCTAGCGGATCTTCAATTCTCCCTAAACACCCTCTCAAAGCACTATGGAATTCATTGTCGAATTCTGTACAAAACACTAGCCTAGAGCCTCCTATTTATAGGCTTCAAGAGACCTCAAAAACTGTTGAGATTGGGACTCTAGCTGGCAAGCGTCTGGACAGAGAATAGCCTCGTCCAGACCATTTTCTGCGATATCCTTTCAGAAACAGGGCAATTCTATCTTTATCAGGTTCACGTCCGGACGGCATGACCCGAGCGTCTGGACGGTCTTCGCTAAAATCCGGACGGCTTCATCGTTATCTGCTGGACACTAAGGAGCGTTCGGACGCCTTCAATGGCCAGTTTGGACGGTTGCACAGGAACCGATTGCTTTTGTCTTGGATTTTGCAAGGACTTTTCATGGTCATCTTTAAGCAACTTGTGATCAGTTATTGTCTTTGATTTGATCATTGTCTGTATACATGAAGATTCTGATTTGAAAACCGACCATCCTATTAAAACGTAACCATTACATAAAGTATTTTTGTTTTATCCAAAATGTAGCCAATATAAAATACTAACAAAGTCCCCATTTGGCCATTCTGGAACAAAAACACTAGACCGGTTCGGAAACACATTCCCGGTCTAAAAAAAACCAAAAAATACTCCCCCTTTTTGTCACACAATGATAAAGGGTAAACAGAGTATTAATTAAAAACCATATGTGTTTAATCAAAATGTCAACACAATTTTAAAATTGTTTACACACAAGCAAACAACAAAAAGAACAATAATAAAAAAAAAATCAGTTCTCATCATCACTCGTGGGGTGATGGTACTGCAGGCACTCGCGGATGTCAATCTGACATTGTTCCACACACTCTCCAATAAGACTAACGTCAAGCTGGAGAGCTCCCATGGATGACATCAGCTGAGAAAATCCAGCCTCTATATCGAAAGTAGGGGGCACAGCCTGGGATGATGATGATGCAGCTGCTGGTGGTGGAACTGATGGAGGCTGAGGAACACCGCCTTGAGCCTCATGCCGTAACTGGGCATTAGACTTCATGAGAGTTTGTATGCCAAGGGGATCTGGAATCCGTGAGCGGGGCTTCGAGTCTGAAATATCTGGCATGACCTGAAGGCAGATTTGAGTGATCAGACACCCAAAAAACAAACTCGTGTTCTTCTCATCTGGAACCTCGAGCATAGTGTGCAAGATGTACTTGCACAAGAAAAAAGGAGTCCGCATCACGATGTCATATAGAAAGGTGGCCTTCTTAAGGGTAAGCTCACTTCACCGAGCTTGAGGCCAAAGGTTTGTGACAACAACCTTTTCTAAGAATAGGTGCATAGGAGCAAAGGCACCGATGTTGATCTAGGAGTGGGACTTGTCCTCGGGCTGTGGTCTCGTCCCAAAGAAGTCAAGTAAAAACTCAATGCTGGGAGCCTCATTAGGAAAAGGAACTCCAAAGACTGGTAGAACAGGAACCCCGATCACAGAATTGATAAGCTGGGGGTCTATCAAAATTTTATGGCCTCTAACCATAGTCTGCATGATTAGTCCTCTATCATCATCCTGAATGACGATCATATGGCCATAAAATTCCGGCACCAGTCTAGGAAAGGCCTGGCAGGAACAATTATATAGGTATATAGGTACTCCCAGTTCTTCTCAAGGAGCATCTGAGCGATGGGAAGCAGAACTAGGTCTCGCAGATCTGGGCGGAGAAGATTCGGCTCAGATAGGACCTGTCGTGATTGCATACGATGCAACCGGTCAGTAACTGATTCTTCAATTCTTTGCCTGACACGGGGAGGTGAGTCATCGGAAGACATAATTTCTAAACTAAAACAAAAAACACAAACAGAAATTCATGAAAACATTAATTTATGTTAGTCCAAAAAAAATTGGGGGCATTATAACGGCTATAAAATGGACTATCCATAAATTACAACATCAAGAAAACACAACCCAAACAATATTGAGAACCAAATATGCAGAATATCAATCTCAAATAATAACATATGTTGAGGAATAATACACATTAAACTAAACAAAATAGAAACCCAAAAACACCCTATTTTAAGCATAGAAACGTAAAAGAAACTAGTAAAAAAGTATTAAAAACATACCTAGGGTGGAGAGAAACTGCAAAGATGACACGTGCACGTGAGAAATACGCATAAAAATCACAAGGAACATGCACAAGACGACAAAAAGAACCAAAAAGGGCGAAAAAAATGGGTTGCGGCGCAGGGAGAATGCGATTTAACCCTACAGGGTTCACCGTCCGGACAGAACTTAAATGACGTCCGGACGTAGTGCCACGTAGAGATCATAAAAACACACTCGTCCAGACAAGAAGAATGAACGTCCGGACGAATTAACAGTATCGTCTGGACGTCCCAAAAACACCGTCCGAACGCTTTACACAAAAGAATCTGAAAAAGAGAGGAAAAAGAGCAGAAAAATATTTCCCAAATAATTTCCAGAGCACGCATGTATATAACACTGATATCTTACTTGAATTAGCATTTTTTTTAAAAAGTCCCAAGATATAATTGAGAGTTATGTTTTAATCACCACAAGAATTTCACTGCAGAATGACATTTTTCAATAGACAACTTAACTCATGCAATGCGTGTGTGTGTGTGAAGACTTTCTCAAAAAGGTATGAAGTATGCTAATATGACTTAAATCACCCGAATTTTTCAAAGAAGAGAGAAAACCAATATTATATCAGTCAAAAGTCAAACCTTATTGATGAGTGTCAAATATTGTATATTTGAACCCCTTAATTCACATTTGTTAAACCTTTAGTTTTGTTATTTTTTAATGTTTTTGGTTAGTTTTTGTATTTTGGTATTTTGCAGATCATTGAGAGAAAACGGTATTTTTAAAGTGAAAAATGCAAATTTTGGAAGTCAAAATCGGATGGGATTAAATTTCAGGTTCTGCACAAGTCACAGTATTTTGACCATAACTTTCAGATCACGTATTGGATTAAAGTGGAATCAGTGTCGTTGGAAATCTAATTCCAAATTCTACAAATCATTTTGAAATAGAGTTTTCCTAATTCGAATGTATGATACGTCATAAGTGCCCCGTAATATAAGAACGCGAATTTTCTTGCTCCGGGCAGCTGCAGACACTCCAAATCCTAACATTCTTTTCTCTTACTAGGGTTTTTAAGGGGTAGAGGTGCCATTTTGAAAATATGGCCCTAAACCCTAGCGTTCTTTTCTCCTATTAGGGTTTAGAGAGGTAGAGGTGCCATTTTGTAAAAATTAGGTTTAACCTAATTTTCTGTTATAAATACCCCATGCTAGGCACCAGTTAGGGCATCAATTTTTCTTCAGAGCATTGTTTTAGCTCTCGTCTTGTTCCTTATTTTGTAAGTGTTACTTTGTTCTGATATTATTTTAATTCAAAGTTATTTGTTTTTTTTTAGTTCTTCTTTTCTTTTATCGCTTTACTTTTATAATATTTAAATTTTCAGTTCTTCTTCTTCTTCTTCCTTATCAATTTTAATTCATAGCACTTTTAGTTTATTGTTATTTAATTTTTTCAATCTCTCTTTCTTTTCCATTATTTCGTTTGTTGTTTTCTTTTATTTATGTTCTTTTGTTCTTCCTTTTTCTTTTCGTTTTATTTTATTATTATGATTTCATTTCAAGATTGCTCGGTGTTTTTGTTCATGAGAGGCTAAAATCCTCAACTAAGGTCAAGGATGAAACCTCATCAATGATAACACCTTCGCTCTTGTCATGATATTCATAAATTCAATATTTATTTATATTCAAATTCTATATCAATCTCTTTAGATTGATTTTTTTTATATATATATTTGTGTAATTCAATCGATGGATACATCGATTGATTTCTTTAAAATTGGGGTATCTATTGTGATTTCCGGATACAATAGATGATTTCAATTAAAAAAATGGATAATCGTTGTGATTTGTGTGTTGAGTTATTCAAATATTTTCATGTTTTGAATTTGAATATCGGGCCTATTAAATTGAATTTATGAATAAAATGTAAGAGTAGGGTGTTTGATTTGGTTTGGTGAATTTCGATACCTTAGTGTTTGTTTTATAAATTGTTCTTGTTTATTTTAATTTCGTTTATTATTTTGTTTACAAAAAAAAGTTCCACATCTTTGGGTCTAGGTTAAAATAAGATTAATTTAAATAGAAATTGATTTTCGTTTGTTTACACACACTTCCCTGTGGATACGACCCCGTACTTACGCATGCACTATGCTACATATGACTCGTGCGCTTGCGAGTATTAAAATTTCCACATCAAGTTTTTGGCGCCGTTGCCGGGGAGGTGTTGATTTGTAAGAAAGAAATCAAGTTTTGTTTATTTTAATTTTGTTTTTCTACTAGATTTTTTTTCTCAATCTTTTTATTTTTATTTATAACAAAAAAAAAACACAAAAGAAAAAAGCAAGGGTTTCTGTTCTGTGGTTGTTTCAAGTTGTGCGGAATTTTGCGAAGTCAATTGAGCGACCGTCAAAGTCGATCGATCGAACCAACATAGGAGGCGTTACCTAGAGAAGTTCAGTAGCAGAAAATTTTTGCCAAAAATTTTTTTTTTTTGGTCCAAACCTGTAAGTTTCAATCCTTTCCTTTTATTTGTCTTCGTTTGGTTGTATGCATTTGTAACGTCTTGGATTTTTTTTTTTCTTATTTATTTTGTTTGTGCTATTTTTCTTTTAATCTTTTAAAAAATAAAAATAATAAAATAAAATAATAAGAGAAAAGAGAAGACTTTGCTAGTGTGGGTCTACAGAACTATCTAAGGGGCAAATCAAGGCAAATTCTGGCAAGGAAGGTCTTGGAATTTAAGTGTGTCCGGTGTAACCCCACTCACCTTCCTGGGAACTAACCTAGACTGGACCTTGGAGAATTTTGTTTACCCTACATGCAATTTATTTTCTCTATCTTGTTTATTTTTTTATTTTTTATTTTTTGTCCTTCTTTTCTATCTTGTTTGTTTTGTGGTTAAATTTTGTTTGGAATTCTGTGTATGCTTGGTCGGAGATCCTTGAACTTAGAATTGTTACCCTTAGATCCCGATATAGATAGGGTGTTTAGGAAAAAGAGCAAAACGCCTGTCCGAGCAAAAGTTGAGTGAAGAACAACTTCTGAGATGGGAGACAACACGGAAGGAAATCCCAATGTAAATGTGGCGCAGCCTGAGCAGCCAAGAGCGGAAAATGTGGACTACACTAGATCACTCAGGGATTTATTTGCACCCGTTGTGACGAACTCTGCGTCATGTATAGTTTTGCCACCCACCAATACCACCCACTTCGATCTAAAACCACATGTCATCCAACTCTTACCCTCATTCCATGGCTTGGACCTCAAAAATCCTTACAGCCATGTAAAGAAGTTCAAAGATATCTATGCTACTTTCAAATTTCAGAACTTTTCTGAGGAATCTGTTCATCTTAGGCTCTTTCCATTCTCTCTTCACGATAGAGCCAAGGCATGGCTGGATTCAAATATGCCTGGTTCTATCACATCTTGGGATAACTTACTAAACAAGTTTTACAACAAATTTTTCCCAATGTCCAAGGTGAATGAATGTAGAAAGGAAATAAGCTCTTTTACTCAGGAGGAGGATGAAAAAATTTCAGAGAGTTGGGAAAGATTTAAAGAAATGTTGATCAAGTGCCCTCCTCATGGATACGAGAAATGGAGACTCTTGCAGTTCTTTTACCAAGGATTGGCTCAATCCAGCCGCAGCATGATTGAGTCAATGAATGGAGGCGCATTTCTGAGTTTGACGGGAGAAGAAGCATATCGAACCTTGGATCAGTTGTCCGACAACTCCCAACAGTGGGATTTTTCAAGCTATCGGGATAGATCAGCTCGCATCCAAAAGAAGGGAGGCATCTACGAGGTGAAGGAAGATATGGAGCTAAAGATGAAGTTAGATGCCCTTACTAAGAAGGTCGATGCCCTCGTCATAGCGAAATCCATCAATGCGGCGAACCCATTCCACGTGGATTGCTGTTCCATCTGTGCTAGCGCCATTCACTCAGCACAAACTTGTCCTTCTTTGCCAACCTTTGTCGAGTCATCAATGGAACAAGTTAATGCTTTCAATGACTTTAGGAAGCAATCCAATGGACCTTTCTCTGAGACTTACAATACTGGGTGGCGAAACCATCCTAATTTTTGGTGGAAGCAGAACCAACCAATGAATCAAGGGGGGGCCTCTCATCAAGCCCATAATCAATACCCCCGGGATTTCATCATCAGGGTCGTCAAGCACCGCCAGCACCAATATACCAACCCCCATATTCAAGCCCAAGCCTCTTCTTCATAGTCCACGTTAGAGGACGCTCGCAAGGCCTTCATGCAGCTTACAGGCCAATCCATCAATGAAGTGAAGAATGCTACCATGGTGAACACCTAGGCTATTGCCAAGATGGAGACTCAAATTGGGCAGATTGCTAATCACCTGGGTGAGAGAGAAAAAGGAAAGCTTCCTAGCCAGCCCGTGCCAAATCCAAGGTTACAGATTCAAGGGGGAAGTTCATCCAATGCCTTGAAGGGGCAAGACCATGTTCAAGCCATTGTCTCACTTAGGTCAGGGAGACAAGTGGACAACCAAGTGGCTCTTCCTGAAAATAACCTTGTTGCACAACAAGAGCAAAGAAGTGGCAGCACTAAGGAAAAAGATATGGAGCCATCTACAGCCACTATTGAGACCCCTCCCAGGTCGTTTATACCTAAGGCGCCCTACCCTGACAGATTACTTGCGCCCAAGAAAGGAGGGAAGTTCGAGGACATTCTGGAGGTATTCAAGCAAGTGCAGATCAACATTCCATTTTTGGATGTCATTCAACAGGTGCCGTCTTATGCCAAGTTCTTGAAGGACTTGATTACTGTTAAGAGGAAGACCAATGTCCCGAAGAAGGTGTGTTTGACTGAGCATGTCAGTTCGATCCTGCAATGCAAGCTGCCCATCAAGCATAAGGACCCTAGATGTCCGACCATCTCTGGCATGATAGGAGTTAGCCGCATAGAGAAGGCTCTGCTAGATCTTGGAGCAAGTGTCAACCTCCTCCCTTATTCAGTTTATCTACAATTGGGGTTGGGAGAATTGAAGCCTACCTCTATGACGCTCCAATTGGCTGATCGATCAGTAAAGGTACCATGGGGAATCATTGAGGATGTTTTGATTAAGGTGGATAAATTCTATTTCCCCATGGATTTCATAGTGCTAGACACAGAGCCGGTCTAGAATGTAGGGATTCAAATACCGGTGATTCTAGGGCATCCTTTCTTAGCCACGGCTAACGCCTCATCAATTTGTCTGACAGGGGTGATGAAGATCTCTTTCGGCAATATGACTGTGGAGCTGAACATCTTCGACATCAACAAACAACCATTAGAGACTACTGAGATTGGAAGTGCATGCTTGATTAAGGAGATCATTGAAGATACTATTGATGAAACAAGCATTGAGGACCCCCTGGAGGCATGTTTTGCTCAATTCGGAGAAGATTTGGACTTGGATAAGCTACTTGAGCAAGCAAATGCCATGTTAGAGTTTGCTCCTCTGGAGAGCAGCTAGGAAGAGGAGGTAGCAGTTTCCGAGCCTCCCTAGAAGGAACTTAAGCCATTTCCTGACAGTCTTAAGTATAAGTTCCTAGGTCCAGCCGAATCTTTGCCAGTAATTATAGCCTCAGACTTAGTTGGTACTCAAGAAGAAAAATTACTGGACGTTTTAAGAGAGCACAAGGAGGCTATTGGTTGGACCATAGAAGATATCCAAGGAATCAGCCCGTCGGTGGTTATGCACAAGATACACTTGGAGAAGGATGCCAAACCATCGAGGGAGCCGCAAAGAAGGCTGAACCCAGCTATGCAAGAAGTAGTAAGGGCTGAAGTGATCAAGTTATTGGATGCAGGCATCATATATCCAATCTCTGATAGCAAGTGGGTGAGCCCAATTCATGTTGTGCCGAAGCAGGCTGGATTGACGGTAGTGGAGAATAAAGATGGTGAGTTAGTGCCAACTCAAGTTCAATCAGGATGGAGAGTGTGTATCGACTACCACAAATTGAATGCCTCCACTAGGAAGGATCATTTTCCCCTACCTTTCATCGATCAAATGGTGGAACGCTTGGCGAGGCATGCTTATTACTATTTCTTGGATGGATATTCTGGATACAACCAGGTACCTGTGGACCCTGACGATCAGGAGAAGACGACTTTCACCTGCCCTTTTGGCACATTCGCCTATCGTCGCATGCCCTTTGGGTTATGCAACCTGCTACTTTTTAGCGGTGCATGGTCAGTATTTTCTCTAATATGGTAGAAAAAATTCTAGAGATCTTCATGGATGACTTCTCTGTCCACGGTTCATCTTTTGAGGAATGTCTGCACCGCCTCACGTTGGTCCTAGTACTGTGCAAAGAGAAGAACCTGGTGCTAAATTGGGAGAAATGCCATTTTATGGTAAAGCAAGGGATTGTTCTTGGGCATGTCATTTCTCATCGTGGGATCGAGGTGGACAAAGCAAAGATAGATCTGATATCCAACCTTCCACCTCCACGTACTGTCAAAGTGGTTCGTTCTTTCCTGGGCCATGAAGGATTCTATCGGCGATTCATCAAGGATTTTAGCAAAATCGCCCGACCCTTATGCAAATTATTGGTAAAGGAGACCCCGTTTATATTTGATGAGGACTACAAGAAGGCATTTGGGGCTCTAAAGAAGATTTTGACGTCCATTGATGAGTGCCAAATATTGTATATTTGGACCCCTTAATTTGCATTAGTTGGACCTTTAGCTTTGTTATTTTCTAATTTTTTGGTTAGTTTTTGTATTTTGGTAATTTTTAAGTGAAAAAATGCAAAGTTTGGAAGTCAAAATCGGATTGGATCAAATTTCAGGTTCTGCACAAGTTATAGTATTTTGATCATAACATTCATCTCAAACATCGGATTAAAGTGAAATCAGCGGCATTGGAAAGCTAATTCAAAATGCTACAAATCATTGTGAAAAATAATTTTTCTAATTCGAAATTCTGTTACGTCATAAATGCCCCGCAATATAAGAGCGCGAATTTCCTTATTACTGGCGTCTGCAGACACTCCAAACCCTAGCATTCTTTTTTCTTATTAGGGTTTTTGAGGGGTAGAGGTGCCATTTTGAAAATATGGTCCTAAACCCTAGCGTTCTTTTCTCCTATTAGGGTTTAGAGGGGTAGAGGTGACATTTTGTAAAAGTTGGGTTTAACCTAATCTTCTACTACAAATACCCCTGCTAGGCACCACTTAAGACACATCTCAACATTGTACATAGCAGCAGTTGGGTTCTTTGGCTTCTATTCTTTGTAAGTTTTTATTTTTATGTTCTTAATGAAATTTAGTATTTTCTTTTTAGTAATGAGTAGCTAATTTTTCAACTAAGGTTGAGGATGAAACCTCACCTTAGAAGAGCAACTATATTTTCATGAGAGTTTTTGCTATCCGATTTTATTGGATTTAATATTTTCAATGTTCTACTTCTTTTCAATTTTTGAGATGATTTCTTGGATATCTATTGTGATTTTCGGATACATGTGATGATTTGAGAATAGTCTCATTTAATTGATTGCTTGGATTTTTCATTTATCAAAATATTGGATATTCATTGTGTTTCATTCTGCGGATACATTTGATGATTCGGTTTAAACCGGATATCTTTTGTGATTTGTGCAAAGAACGGATTCATTGAATGATTTAATTAATTTTTGAAGCATAGTAGAACATTCATAAGATTTTTACGGTGAGAACTTCCGATGTGTATTAACGAACATGAGAATATGTTGCTGTGATTTGGTGGGTGTGGATTCTAAAACCTTAGTACATTTTTTTGTTTTATTTTATTTTATTTTTCTATTATTCACCAAATTTGGAACTAGGTTAAAATAGAATTAATTTAAATAGAAATTAATTTTTGCAATGCAATTCCCTGTGGATACGATCTCGCACTTGCACATACACTATATTGCAAACGATTCGTGCGCTTGCGAACATTTAAAATTCACATCAAGTTTTTGGCGCCGTTGCCAGGGAATTGTTTGTTTGTGGAAATTGATTTTTGTTTGAATTGATTTTATTTTTCTACTAGTTTAGGTAGATTTTTGTTTTCTTTTTCTTCTTCCAATTTTTGTTTCTTTTTATTTTTATTTGTTTTTGCTTTATTGTCTAACCAAAAAAAAAAAAAAAAGGAAAAAAAGAAAAAAAGAAAAAAAAGCAAGGGTTTCTGTTTTATTGTTATTTCAGGTTGGGCGGAATTTTGCGAAGTCAATTGATCGAACCAACACTGGAGGTGTTACCTGGAAAAGTTCAGTAGCAGAAATTTTTTGCCAAAAACATTATTTTTGGTCCAAACTTGTAAGTTTTAATTCTTACCTTTCTGGTGTCTTTGTTTGTTGTATGCATTTGTGTTAGTCTTCATTTTTTTTTTTGTATTTATTTTGGTTGTGCTATTTTTCTTAAAAAAAAAAAAAAAAAAAAAAAAAAAAAAAAAATTGCTAGTGTGGTCTACGGCGCTATCCAAGTGTCTAGGCAAGTTCTGGCTAGGAAAGTCTTGGGATTTAAGTGTGTCCGGTGTGACCCCCCTCACTTCCCTGGGAACGAACCTGGGCTCTTGGAGAATTCTGTCTACCCCACTTGCATTTTTCTTGTAAAAAAAAAAAATTTACTAGTGTGGTCTTACGGCGTTATCTAAGTGTCGAGGCAAGTTCTGGCTAGGAATGTCTTGGGATTTAAATGTGTCCGGTGTGACCCCCCTCACTTTCCTGGGAACGAACCTGGGCTCCTGGAGAATTCTGTCTACCCCACTTGCATTTTCTTTTAGCAAAAAAAAAAAAAGGTTCATATTTTTGGTAGGAAGTGATTCTAAAACATGAATTATCACCCATATGGACCATGTTCACGTTGCTCTAATCCTCATCATTGTGCCAGTAATTGTCCATCTTGGGGACAATTCCATAATTTTTCATATGAGCAAATGAACACAAATTTCTCTAGCCTGGGGTTCAATTCAAATTCCAATTTTTACAACCCTGATTGGAGCAACCATTCTGATTTCTCATGGCAAGCTCAAGCCATGGGAAATTGTGCTCCCCAATTGCAGGAACTGCATCATCCTGAATATCTGTAGTTCGAAAACCAAGTCCTCAATAATTCATCATATGATCCCCTTCCTAAAAAATCATTAGAAGATACACTGAAGGAATTTATGGAGATAACTGGCCAATCCACCATTCAAGTTTTACAACCAGAGTCGTCATTGGAGGATACGCTGAAGGAATTTATGGAGAACACTAGCCAAACCATGCAAGAGCTTAAGAATGTCATCATGGTTGATAGCTCAGCCATTCGAGAGATCGAAGATGCCACTATGGCCAATACTTCAGCAATTCAAAGGGTTGGAAGGACAATTTAATCATCTGGTTGCTGAGTTTAACAGACTGGAGGAAGAAGAGTTTCAGAGTCAGCTGATGGCTGAAGGGCACTACGTGATTGATGAGGATGATTCTAGCTAATCATTATGAGCATGTCCAAGCCGCCACCACCACATTTGGGAGTGAGGTAGTTTTTGAAAAGATTGTTAATGAGCCAAGTCTGGAAGATCCTTTTGAAGAGAGTTCTGCTCAATTCGAATTTGACCTTGACTTTGTACCTAAGCAAGATGAAGCTTTATTGGATTCCACTCCCAAGATACAACCTGAGAATGGGGAAACCACTGAGATATCATTCCCCAACACATCTTCATTAGCGGCTTCGAATGAAGTGAAAGGAGAGCACTTGGAATATATTGAGCACCTTGAGCACACAAAGCCCCTGCCAGATCCAAATATGTCCATTGAGAAGGAAATGAGTACTGCAGCTCATTCCTTCATCACAATCCCTCTTCAGACATTTCATGAGCCCCAAGTTTCATTTCTTCAATGTCTCCAAATGTCATCTTCTACTAAAAGCCTCAAGGATCGATGCACACAAGAACAAAAATCTAGGAACCATCGTCCTACGAAGATCCTTCGAAGCACGCAAGTTAGCCACCCAAGACGGCGACACATTCTTTTAGAGGGGTATCAAATTCTAAAGAAGAAAGGGTGGAAGGGATTGGTTGGACATCCACGTGATCGGGGAAGGCGTAAATTTTCTTTTCCCTTTTATTTTTTGTACATTTGATTTCTTTCAGTTGATTTCCTGATATTTTATTTTTGTTTTTGACAGCAATTAACTTTTTTATGTTTGTTTCTATGAGAAAATGTTGCTATTAGTTTTGTTGACAGGTGTTTGGTGTTTAAGTTTGGGGGACTCCCTGGCCTTTTTCATACCTCGGATTTTCATTCCCTTCTGGTAACGTATTTCTATACCACACATTGAGGACAATGTGTAATTCAAGTTTGGGGGTATGGAAAAAAACACTCTATCTGTTTGTTTGTTTTTTTTTTTTTTTTTTTTTTTTTTTTTTTTTTTATGTTTGTTTGATTATTTTTAGCTGTCTTTTTGTTCTTAAAATTTTGCGAAAAAAAAAAAAAATTGTTGTCAAGTTTGAGTTAAACTGTAGCTGTGGTTTGCATTTCATTGGCTTGCTTAAAGTGTTGAACATTTCATTATGTCATTAGGAATCCAATTCTTTTGACTTATTTTTGGGTTGGTAAGACTTCACTTCTTTGAATTGAATTATCACGAGCACTCTAGCATGCAATTTGTGGGGTATGAATTTGTGCTTAATCATTGTGTATTTTGAGAATTGTTGGATGAACTATTGATAAATAACCTTGGCCTGCAAGATATATTTACATTTATTAAAAAAAAAAAATAAAGATCACTTTGAGTTTTTCACTGAGTAACCGGGCCTCTTGCCTCATTAAGCAGTGAGTGTTCGCTTCAAAAGGTGAGAATTTCAATTTGGTTGATTGTATGGCTAGTTTGGCTTCGTAGCCTTTTTGACTTGAGTAATTAAGCCCTTAGGGATGTTTTTACATCTAGTGCCCTAAGACCATCTGGTTTGGGAGTCACTGGCCCAACACTCGTTACATGGGTCAATTAGAAAGATTAAGGGAGTCGAGCATTGCACAGCCTACAAAAAAAAAAAAAAAAAAAAAAAAAGAGAGAGAGAAAAAAAACTATAAATAAAATAAAATAATTTATATATCTTGCCTTGGTTGTTTCAATTGATAGGGATTCCAACGATTTTTGAGGTACTTATCTTGAGATTAAAATGAAACCTCATGATTGTATGTTAATTTCACTCTACACTTTTGAGAACAGGTGATGTCTTAGTTGTCCATTTATGAGTGATTCGATGTTAGATCCCCTGTTGATGTTGATAGTGGTGTTTGTCTTTTTAAGCATGCTAATGACGTATGAACCATGGTTTGTGTGAAAATTCTTTCTTGTTGACAACATAGTGTTTCAATGTTTGTGGGTATCATTTCTGGCAAACCCTCACGAGACTTCACTCGTCCTCTAGGGAGTCCTAGGGGTTTAAAAGGCTTGTTGCATACGCTAAATGCAATCGTCCCTCCCACGAAAGCGGATTTATGTTTATTGCTTTGATTTTATTTTATTTTTTTTGTTTTCTAAGGGACTAGCAAAAATGTAAGTTTGGGGGTATTTGATGAGTGCCAAATATTGTATATTTGGACCCCTTAATTTGCATTAGTTGGACCTTTAGCTTTGTCATTTTCTAATTTTTTTGGTTAGTTTTTGTATTTGGTATTTTACAGATCATGGAGAGAAAACGGTAATTTTTAAGTGAAAAAATGCAAAGTTTGGAAGTCAAAATCGGATTGGATCAAATTTCAGGTTCTGCACAAGTTATAGTATTTTGAAAATAACATTCAGCTCAAACATCGGATTAAAGTGAAATCAGCGGCGTTAGAAAGCTAATTCAAAATGCTACAAATCATTGTGAAAAATAATTTTTCTAATTCGAAAGTCTGTTACATCATAAATGCCCCGCAATATAAGAGCGCGAATTTCCTTGTTCCTGGCGGCTGCAGACACTCCAAACCCTACCCCTGCTAGGCACCACTTAAGACACATCTCAACATTGTACATAGCAGCAGTTGGGTTCTTTGGCTTCTATTCTTTGTAAGTTTTTATTTTTATGTTCTTAATGAAATTTAGTATTTTCTTTTTAGTAATGAGTAGCTAATTTTTCAACTAAGGTTGAGGATGAAACCTCACCTTAGAAGAGCAACTATATTTTCATGAGAGTTTTTGCTATCCGATTTTATTGGATTTAATATTTTCAATGTTCTACTTCTTTTCAATTTTTGAGATGATTTCTTGAATATCTATTGTGATTTTCGGATACATGTGATGATTTGAGAATAGTCTCATTTAATTGATTGCTTGGATTTTTCATTTATCAAAATATTGGATATTCATTGTGTTTCGTTCTGCGGATACATTTGATGATTCGGTTTAAACCGGATATCTTTTGTGATTTGTGCAAAGAACGGATTCATTGAATGATTTAATTAATTTTTGAAGCATAGTAGAACATTCATAAGATTTTTACGGTGAGAACTTCCGATGTGTATTAACGAATATGAGAATATGTTGCTGTGATTTGGTTGGTGTGGATTCTAAAACCTTAGTACATTTTTTTGTTTTGTTTTATTTTATTTTTCTATTATTCACCAAATTTGGAACTAGGTTAAAATAGAATTAGTTTAAATAGAAATTAATTTTTGCAATGCAATTCCCTGTGGATACGATCTCGCACTTGCACATACACTATATTGCAAACGATTCGTGCGCTTGCGAACATTTAAAATTCACATCAAGTTTTTGGCGCCGTTGCCGGGGAATTCTTTGTTTGTGGAAATTGATTTTTGTTTGAATTGATTTTATTTTTCTACTAGTTTAGGTAGATTTTTGTTTTCTTTTTCTTCTTCCAATTTTTGTTTCTTTTTATTTTTATTTGTTTTTGCTTTATTGTCTAACCAAAAAAAAAAAAAGGAAAAAAAAAAGAAAAAAGCAAGGGTTTCTGTTTTATTGTTATTTCAGGTTGTGCGGAATTTTGCGAAGTCAATTGATCGAACCAACACTGGAGGTGTTACCTGGAAAAGTTCAGAAGCAGAAATTTTTTGCCAAAAAAATTATTTTTGGTCCAAACTTGTAAGTTTTAATTCTTACCTTTCTGGTGTCTTTTTTTGTTGTATGCATTTGTGTTAGTATTCATTTTTTTTTTGTATTTATTTTGGTTGTGCTATTTTTCTTTTAATCTTAAAAAAAAAAAAAAAAAAAAAAAAAAAAAAAAAAAATTTGCTAGTGTGGTCTACGGCGCTATCCAAGTGTCTAGGCAAGTTCTGGCTAGGAAAGTCTTGGGATTTAAGTGTGTCCGGTGTGACCCCCCTCACTTTCCTGGGAACGAACCTGGGCTCTTGGAGAATTCTGTCTACCCCACTTGCATTTTTCTTGTAAAAAAAAAAGAAAATTTACTAGTGTGGTCTTACGGCGTTATCTAAGTGTCGAGGCAAGTTCTGGCTAGGAAAGTCTTAGGATTTAAATGTGTCCGGTGTGACCCCCCTCACTTTCCTGGGAACGAACCTGGGCTCCTGGAGAATTCTGTCTACCCCACTTGCATTTTCTTTTAGCAACAAAAAAAAAAAAAGGTTCATATTTTTGGTAGGAAGTGATTCTAAAACATGAATTATCACCCATATGGACCATGTTCACGTTGCTCTAATCCTCATCATTGTGCCAGTAATTGTCCATCTTGGGGACAATTCCATAATTTTTCATATGAGCAAATTCCTAAACCCTTAGAGGACAAAGCAAAGATAGATCTTGTCAGTAACCCCCTGCCAGTAATTTCTCATCCGGTGGATTCTACTACTGCAAGAGGTCGACATTGAAATTCGGGATAAGAAGGGTTCTGAAAATGTGGTAGCCGACCATCTCTCTAGGTTGACTGTTGATTTTACTAAGGAGGCCACCCCCATCTCTGAAACCTTCCCTGATGAGCAATTGATGCACATTGCTCATATCCCTTCACCATGGTTTGCCGATATAGTCAACTATCTTGTCACGGGCCACATGCCTTTACATTGGGGACGACAAGATAAGTCCAAGTTTGTGGCCATGGTGAAATATTTTTTCTGAGATGATCCTTACCTTTTTAAGTATTGTCCTGATCAGATCATGAGGAGATGTATCCCTGAACATGACCAAGTTAATGTCATCTCATTTTTTCATGATCATGCTTGTGGAGGCCCCTTTAGTGCAAAGAAGACCGCTGCAAAGATTTTACAGTTTGGATTTTATTGGCCTACCTTGTTCCGTGACTCTCATACCTACTGTGCCTCTTGTGAGCGTTGCCAGAAGCTAGGGAGTATTTAGAGAAGGAATATGATGCCTCTCAACCCCATTCTGATTGTTGAGATTTTTGATGTGTGGGGCATCGACTTTATGGGACCATTCCCAAACTCCTATGGCTATCTTTATATCCTTGTTGCTGTGGACTATGTGTCCAAATGGGTGGAAGCTGCTGCTTGCAAGAACAATGACCACAGAGTAGTGGTTCAGTTTTTGAAGGATAATATCTTTGCTCGTTTTGGTACTCCCCGAGCAATCATAAGTGATGGTGGTAAGCATTTCTGCAACAGGATCTTTGAGTAGTTGATGAAGAAATATTTCATCACCCACAAGGTTGCAACCCCATATCACCCTCAGACCAGTGGACAAGTGGAGGTATCTAATAGGGAGATCAAAAGAATTTTGGAGAAGATGGTAAATCCTTCACGGAAAGATTGGTCTCTACGCTTGAATGATGCACTATGGGCATACCGCACAGCCTTCAAGACCCCGAGTGGCATGTCTCCATATCGACTTGTCTATGGCAAGGCTTGTCATATTCTGGTGGAGCTGGAGCATCAAGCTTATTGGGCCATCAAGCAGTTGAACTTTGATCTCACAAAGGCTGGCTCACAAAGGAAGCTCCAACTCAATGAATTGGAGGAACTAAGGAATGATGCTTATGACTGTGCAAGGTTTTACAAGGAACGAATGAAGAGGGCCCATGACCAAAATATTTTGAGACGATCTTTTGAGCCTAGTCAGAAAGTCCTTCTCTACAATTCTCGGTTGCATCTCTTCCCAGGTAAAATCCGATCTCGATGGACGGGCCCATTTATTGTTCGCTCTGTTTCTTCTTATGGGGCCATTGAGATCGTGGATCCTACAAATGGTACGACTTTCAAGGTCAATGGGCAAAGGCTGAAACCATTCCTTGAGTTGAAGAGTCCGGAGATTGAGACGACTCTTTTGGAGGACCCGAGCTATTCCGAGTAACTGTTGTCTCTAGAGGAAAGTCTGGCTGAAGACTTAAAACTTAGCGCTTGTGGGAGGAAACCCTCATTATTTTCCTTGTCACTTGATTGTTGTTTTGTTTTGTTTTTATTATGTTTTTCAGGATAAGTGTCTGCCATTCAAGTTTGGGGGAGCATTGTTACACTCGACTTGCGTCACCCACATTGGTATTGTATTTCTGGTCACATTGGGGACAATGTGTCATCTTAGTTTGGGAGTGAGGTAGACATTTCTGTCTCTTTATGTTATTTTGTTCTTATTTGTTCTTATTGAAAAAAAAATTGCTATGTTGTTGATTGAGCGTGATTACATCTTACTATGGTTTGCACATCATTGGTTTGCTTAACATTTTAAACATTGCATATCATTAGAAATTTGAATCTGTTGACTCATCTGCTGGATTTGAGAGACCTCACTTGTTTTAATTAAAATTCAGAAGCACATTTGTATTGGTTCTGTGGGGTATGAAATTTGAATTGGGGAATGTGTATCATAAGAACTGTAGGATGATTGGTTGATAAAACCTCGGCTGTTAAAAAAAAAAAAAAAAAAACATCATCAGTTTGAGTTCTCATTGAGTAACCGGGCCTCTTGCCTCATTAAGCATTGAGTGTTTGCGTAAAAAGATGTGGAATCTAAATTTGATTAATTGTATGGCTAGTTTGGCTTCGTAGCCTTTTTGACTTGAGCAATTAAGCCCTTGGGGATGTTTTTACATCTAATACCCTAAAACCATTTGGTTTGGGAGTCATTGGCCCAACACTCGCTACATAGGTCAATTAAAAAGCTTAAGAGAGTCAAGCATTGCACAGCCTACAAAAAAAAAAAAAAAAAAAATTACAGCCTTGGTTGTTTTCATCTAGTAAATTCCTATGAATTTTGGGTACACAAACTTTGAGAAAAATTGAAACCTTATGAGTTTATGTTAAATCTCACTTTGCACTTATTGGAACAAGTGTTTTCTCGATTTCTCAGCTATGAGTTAATTGATTTGTGATGTCTGATGTGATTGTGATGTTCGCCTTGTTAAACCTACTCATGATATAAGAACCATGTGTTTGTATGGAAGTTTTTGTTTTAACAACAACATAGTGCTTTAAAATGTTTGTGGGTATCATTTCTGGCAAACCCTCACGAGACTTCACTCGTCCTCTAGGGAGTCCTAGAGGTTTAAAAGGCTTGTTGTATACGCTAAATGCAATCGTCTCTCCCACGAAAGCGGATTTATGTTTCTTGCTTTGATTTTATTTTTCACTTTGTTTTGCTAAGGGACTAGTAAAATGTAAGTTTGGGAGTATTTGATGAGTGCCAAATATTGTATATTTGGACCCCTTAATTAACATTTGTTAAACCTTTAGTTTCGTTAATTTTTAATGTTTTTGGTTAGTTTTTGTATTTTGGTATTTTGGAGATCATTGAGAGAAAACGGTATTTTTAAAGTGAAAAATACAAATTTTGGAAGTCAAAATGCTACAAATCATTGTGAAATAGAATTTTCCTAATTTGAATGTCGGCTACGCCATAAGTGCCCCGCAATATAAGAACGCGAATTTCCTTGCTCTTGGCAGCTACAGACACTTCAAACCCTAGCATTCTTTTCTCTTACTAAGGTTTTTGAGGGGTAGAGGTGCCATTTTGAAAATATGGCCCTAAACCCTAGCGTTCTTTTCTCCTATTAGGGTTTAGAGGAGTAGAGGTGTCATTTTGTAAAAAATAGGTTTAACCTAATTTTCTATTATAAATACCCCATGCTAGGCACCACTTAGGGCATCAATTTTTCTTCAGAGCATTGTTTTAGCTCTCGTCTTGTTCCTTATTTTGTAAGTGTTACTTTGATCTGATATTATTTTAATTCAAAGTTATTTTTTTTTTTTTAGTTCTTCTTTTCTTTTATCGCTTTACTTTTATAATATTTTAATTTTATGTTCTTCTTCTTCTTCTTCCTTATCAATTTTAATTCATAGCACTTTTAGTTTATTGTTATTTAATTTTTCGATCTCTCTTTCTTTTCCATTATTTCGTTTGTTGTTTTCTTTTATTTATGTTCTTTTGTTCTTCCTTCTTCTTTTCGTTTTATTTTATTATTATGATTTCATTTCAAGATTGCTCGGTGTTTTTAGTCATGAAAGGCTAAAATCTTCAACTAAGGTTGAGGATAAAACCTCATCAATGATAACACATTCGCTCTTGTCATGATATTCATAAATTCAATATTTATTTATATTCAAATTCTATATCAATCTCTTTAGATTGATGATTTTTTTTAATATATATTTGTGTAATTCAATCGATGGATACATCGATTGATTTCTTTAAAATTGGGGTATCTATTGTGATTTCCAGATACAATAGATGATTTCAATTAAAAAAAGGGATAATCGTTGTGATTCGTGAGTTGAGTTATTCAAATATTTTCATGTTTTGAATTTGAATATCAGGCCTATTAAATTGAATTTATGAATAAAATGTAAGAGTATGGTGTTTGATTTGGTTTGGTGAATTCTGATACCTTAGTGTTTGTTTTATAAATTGTTCTTGTTTATTTTAATTTCGTTTATTATTTTGTTTACAAAAAAAATTCCACATCTTTGGGTCTAGGTTAAAATAAGATTAATTTAAATAGAAATTGATTTTCGTTTGTTTACACACACTTCCATGTGGATACGATCTCGTACTTGCGCATGCACTATGCTACATATGACTTGTGCGCTTGCGAGTATTAAAATTTGCACATCACTTATTATGCTAGGGCCCATTTACCTTCATCTGATACACTACCCCTAAGCTGCAACACTTTTCTTTTACTATGTCCTTTAGTGACCATCTATTTCCGCAATGATGTGGTCACTAATTGTTTCTTTAGGGACAAGATCAAGAACAAATTTAGCATAAACAGTGGATCTTTTTATTTATCCATTTTTATTTAGTTTTGAATGCCTTTTATCACTTGGTGCTACAACCTAGAAAGAATGCCAGAATTTATGGGTTAGGTTCAACTAGCGAGTTGGTCAACTTGACCATCTTGGCAAAAAAAAACTAGAAGCTAAAAGTCAAAGGAGAGACACAAATACCTTAGGGGAGCCTTTAATAATAGTGCACTTTTTTCATTGCAAGAGAAAAGCAACTATCTAGTATGGATGCCACTGGGAAACTTGGCAGATATCAAGGAAAAACTCTCAGTTATATAAAGGCAAATGAATAAATGCATGAGAAACTGAGACATCAGTTAAACACACATAAGATATCTGGACACTTAAATAATGGACAACAAAGCTCTGCATCATTTATTCCTTCCCCCTTTTTTTTAAAAAAAAAAGAAAACCTAAACAACAAACAGGCTTCACAATAAAAAGGAGTAGTGTTGACCAAGCATGTAAAGTAAAAACAAACCTGACCTCAAGGAGAGAGGTTTGAGAGTAACAAGATAGAAAAACAGCCGCTCGACGTGCTTTTACTATCATCCCTATTTAATACCTGGAGAATTTCCTCAAGACAACCCAAGAGGGAATATAGGGATAGAAATGATGGTTCCAAAACAACATGCAAAGTTTTTATAAGATGATAAAATAAAATAAACTATGCAAGTGTACCTGTCATGCTCTAGGATTTAGGAACCAAAATCCTAGGCATGTGTGAACTTACCTACTGGGTAGGTTTGCTCCCCCTCGGGGAGTGGGTGTCCTCGTCCTTGTCCTGTCCTTCTTTCTTAAGCTGTAGTGTCAGAAATCTGACCAGATCTTGCATGAAATAACTGGTGGAAGATGTTTCTTCACTAGAAATTTCCCTTCCTGTAATCTTCTTGGGGACCCAAGTCTTTTTCGCTTAAGTAGGTTTCTGCAGCTACTGAAGCTTTGGAACATGATTTTTGGGCGGAGATCTATGATACTTGGGAGGCTTAGGTGGAGGACACCTTGGTCTGATATGACTGCTAACTCTACATTGGTGACACATGGGAGTTTTGGGAGCCAGCCATTTTTTCTTTTGCAGAACTTACCAATGTGGGCAATTTGGTCCGATGTGCCCTGGCTTGCCAATATGATGGCATTAGGAGTGAGCAAATCCCCGCAAAACCCGCCCCGCCCCGCAGAAACCGCCCCAACCCTCCCCACAGAGCCCAAAACCCGCACCCATGGTGCGGGCCATGGGGCTGTTTTTGGCCCCCCCGCGCGGTGCGGGGCGGGTTGCGGGGGGGACCCTTAAATTTTCTCGGGTCCCCGCCCCGCATATTTAAAAAAAAAAAAAAAAAAAAAGGAAGAAAGCGGCAAAAACTAAAACTTTTCTTACTTCTATTCTAACCTAACCGGCTAACCCTAACTTTACCTTCTCTCTTCTGAGTCTTCTCTAACTCCCTAACCCTAAGCACTTGCGCCGCAGTCCAGACTGCCCAGTAAGCCCACATCGCTCCGTGGCTCCGCCAGTCGCCTGAGTCGCCTCACTAGTCACCGGCTCACTAGTCACCAGCCCTCACCTCCCCGCACGCACGGTCCGGCACAGACACACCCGCAGCCGCAGGCCACAACAGAGCACACCCGCAGCTGGTAAACAAGAACTTCCTTTCTCCGATTCAGGTAAACAAGAACAATCTTTTTGTTTAATGATGTGAATTAATTTTTGTTTATAATGATTTTTAGTTTCTGGGTAATGAGAAAGTAATTTTTTTTTATAGAGTTGAAATTCCATTTTAATTGTTTGTGGTTTATGTTCGTTAATCTTTTTCAAGAAAAGAAGCTGAGGAAAGAAGCTGATGAAATTGGAAATTTTTTTTAACTGTTTGTGGTGTATGAGAATAAAAATTGGAAATTTTTTGTGCTATAAACAGCCTATAACCTGTCTGGGTTTTTCAAAATTTACTAGAAGAGCCAAATAGTTGCGTTCTGATTATTAAATTGTTGTGGTTGGGCTTTTAGTAGAAATGTAAAC
Organism: Alnus rubra; assembly: GCA_028654335.1. NCBI lineage: Eukaryota > Viridiplantae > Streptophyta > Magnoliopsida > Fagales > Betulaceae > Alnus > Alnus rubra. Next base: position 423,035 of record JAJPGS010000952.1, read on the forward strand.
TGGGCATAGAAACTTTCTGAAGCAAAAACAGAAGTATTGATACATGTCTTGAACAAAAATTCATAAAAAAATATATACAAAAATGGTCAAACAAGGTAGTCTTAGATTGTTCATGTATCCATTCCAACTAGAGTGTCACAGATGTAATAACAAATAGTTCTTGAGAGAAATTAATTGAGAAATACTTGTTCCTCTGACCCTCTCCTCTATATGCTCTGCAACATTTGCAGTTATTTATTTATTTGTTCATTTTAATGTGAGAGATATAAGAATTCCAACCAGTAAAACTGAAAATCATATTGGGAACTGTTGTGATAGTGATATTCAATGTGATCATTAAAAAAGTTGAAGCCTTTGATTTAATTTATGAAAACAGAAAAAAATGAAAAAGAAAGAATGTTTTGGATTTAATTTATGCTTAATTGATTCTTAACTAAAATTTAACTGATTTTTAAATTGATTGTAGTTGTTTTTGACACAATGATTTAATAAGAGATTTAATTTTTATGTTTTTTTTTTTCCACTTAAATTGTAGAATCAAGTCATGGACAATTCAACTAGTGCTACTATTGGACCTATTGGTTCTAGTTCTGCTTCATCTAGGCCTAGTCTTTTGGATACCAATATGGGTTCTAGTTCTTCAACTATGGGCCCTCAAAATCCTAGTGCAGCTCTCCCACCAAAACCTAAAAAAAATGAGCAAACATCATCAGTTTGGGAACATTTTACCAAGTTAGTGTCGACTGACCCCGATGATCATAAATCACAGTGCAATTATTGTAAGAGGGAGTTTAATTGTCACCCTAGAACCCATGGTACTTCATCTATGCTACAACATATCAGGAAAAGCTGTAAACAATTTCCTGATAGGTTTGATAAGACACAATCGAAGTTGAGCTTTGAGGCTAAGAGGGAAGGACAAGCGGCAATGGGTGAAGGATCTAGTGGTAACCTTGTGCTTGCTAAGTTTAATGCTTCAAAAATAAGGGCATCACTTTCTAGGATGATCATAGTGGATGAGTTGCCATTTAGATTTGTGGAAGGTGAAGGGTTTAAGGACTTCATGAAAACAGTTGAACCTAGGTTTTCAATTCCTTCCCGTTTTACTATGATGAGGGATTGTTTTAAGTTCTTTATGTTTGAGAAAGAAAAGTTGAGGGGAATGTTCTTGACATCTGGTGTTCGGGTTTGTCTTACCACTGATTGTTGGACTTCAATACAGAACCTTAATTACATGTGTATTACTGGTCATTTTATTGATAATGAATGGAACTTACACAAAAGAAATTTAAACTTTTGTTTAATTCCTAATCACAAAGGTGAGACCATTGGGGGAAAGATTGAGTCGTGTATGCATGAATGGGGCATTGGTAGCATTTTCACTATCACGGTTGATAATGCTTCTTCCAATGATGCTGCTTTGGAGTACTTGAGGAAGAGAAGTGCTCATAAGCCTAGTGCCATATTAGAAAATCGATTTATGCATGTGAGGTGTTGTGCACACATCTTAAATCTTATTGTGACTGAGGGGTTGAAAGAGGTTGATGAATCCATTATGAGGGTTAGAAGTGCGGTTAAATATGTGAAGTCTTCTCCTGCAAGATTTGAGGGTTTTAAGATTTGTTTGGAAAGAGAAAACATTAATTTCAAGGGGTTGTTGTGTTTGGATGTTCCAACTAGATGGAACTCTACATTTAAGATGTTGGAAGGTGCAGAAAAATGTCAAAGTGCTTTTGAACTTATGGAATAGTTGGATGGATATTATGGTCCTACGTTGTTGGATAGCAAAAACGGTTTAGGACCTCCTAATTGTGATGATTGGGCTCGTATTAGGGTTTTTCTCAAGTTCCTTGAAATTTTTTATGAAGTCACAATGCGACTTTCTGGGTCTTTGTATGTGACATGTAATATGTACATTGAAGAAGTTTCTGCCATTCAACTGCATTTACAAGAATATTGTGACAGTGATGATTATATATTGAGTTCTATGGCGGAGAAAATGATGTTGAAGTATAAAAAGTATTGGGGGGATCTTGATAAGGTTAATGTGTTGTTGTTTGTTGCTATTATTCTCTATCCACGGACCAAGTTGGGATCATTGGAATGTTGGTTCAATGATATTCTTGATATTGAGCAATGCAATGATATGATATTAAAATTGAAGAACTACCTTAAGAAATTGTTTGATCACTTCAACACTGGAGAAAACTCTCAAGGTGAACATAGTGGTGCACTTCCTCAAGGTTCCTCGGAAGAAACTGGGAAACGTACCTATACGTTGATGAATAGGTACAAAAACCTCGTGACTTCTAATAGTGATGTTCAATATAAATCGGAGTTAGATCGGTATTTGATGGAGGAGATTGAAAAACCGAATGAGAACTTCGATATTTTAAATTGGTGGAAGGTGAATTCAACCAAATTCCCAGTACTAGCCCAAATAGCACGTATTGTGTTGGCCATTCCCATTACTACAGTTGCTTCAGAGTCGGCATTTAGCACTGGAGGGCGTGTGTTGGATCCTTTTCGAAGTTCATTGGCCCCAATAACGGTTGAAGCATTGGTGTGTACACAAAATTGGTTGAGATCAAAACCCATCAATGGTTATGACACAGAGATGGTTGAAGATCCTGAAAGTTATAAGCTCGAGTCAGGTAATCTTTTAGGCCTTTAGCTTTCTATTATTCACTTCTTAATTTATTTTGCTATTTAAATATTCTAAATTTCTAATTATCGGTTCCAATCTTTGTAGAAATCAATTTGAAGAACATCAATCTTTTGCTTGAGGAGGATTAGTGAAGTGAAGATTCAATCCGATTGGGAGATGCTTGATGCTTTGGAACATTTAATATTTGGGTTTTCTTCATCTTGTAATATTATGTTCTTTGCTTTGTCAGTAATTTGTTCATTTATGGGATTGAATTTCTATTCGTAATTAGCAGTTATGTGTAATATTTGTAATATGATGTTTTTGCTTTGTAATCTGTTTTTTTTTTTTTTCAATTTTTTTGCACTAAGTGATTGAAAACATTGCAAGCAAAAATGCTTTCTTTCTTCTTTTTAAGTTTTTTTCCCCTTACATTTTAATAGATGTTGGAATTTTAATTAGGGTTCAATTGCAACTTGCAATTTGCAAGGGTGACAGGGAGTAAAAATAATGGATTATTAATTTGGATTAGTAAATTTTGAACACAGGGGTACTTATCAAAAAAAAAAAAATTTGAACACAAGGGTCAATGGGTCAAAACCCGCGGGGATCCCCGCCCCGTGCGGGTGGATGGGGTTTTCTGCGGGGTGCGGGTTCACTTTGGGGAACCCGCACCTCTGCGGGGCGGGGTCAAAAAATCCCCATCCCCGCCCCCCCCCCCCCCCCCCCCCCCGCCCCATGCTCAGCCCTAGATGGCATGTGAGTAGCTTTCTTCTAATAGGAAGCTTGGCCAGAGGCTGAGGGATGATAGGACCTTCCCCTTTCATAACAGCTTTTCCCTTATCCACTCTTGAGGGTGGAGATTCGGGAATAACTGGCTTTATGAAAATGGTCTTGGAGGTAGAAGGAGTATCATGACTAGAAGGAGGAACATACCCGAGTCCGGTCTTGTCAGTTGGGCACTTCTGAATGGAGAGCATGTGAGTGAGCTTATCGTCTGAAACTCACTCTAGCTGCAACTATGACTCTAGTAGTCTATCTTCTAAATCATTGATCTTTATGAGCATAGAAGTCTTCTCTATCCTGAGGCTGTTAAGCTCTAGTACCTGTTGTTTGTATTTCTCCCTCAACTCTATAAATTCAACATATTGAAGTTGATAGGCTGACTGCATATCTTCTTCTTCACTATTCTCAGAGTATTTGGACTGAGAATCCTCCTTATCTTCATGTAGGGCTACGAATGCCAGGAATTTTTCTTCCTCAGGAGTTTCTTCTTCTTTCTCAAACTCGTCGCTGAGAGTTGCATTAAAGGCTTTTCCTCTTTGTTTCTTCAGATTTGCACATTCAGTCCTGATGTGCCCAAAACCTAAACATTCGAAGCACTGGGGACCCCTCGGATCTTTCTTTTCTACTTCTTCTGTATCAGTTGTGTGGGGAGCCTTTCTTAATATGTCAGAGAACTTCTTCTTGAATTTATTAATCTTCATAAAACGCTCGAAGTTCTTGGCTAACATTGCCACTACATCTTCATCAACATCGAAGTCTTCGTTAGATGAGACTATGGATTTCTTCTTGGATGCCTTAGATGCCTTGAGGGAAATTGTCTTTGCCTTGCTGACCGGAGGTAAAGAATATTCGTATGTCTGAAGAGATCCTACCAGCTCTTCAATCTTAATCTCCTCCAGATCTTTGCTTTCTTCTATTGTTGTCACCTTAATCCTGAAATGCTCAGGCAAAGATCTTTGTATCTTTCGGATGAGTTTTACATCCGAGATTTGCTTCCCAAGACTCACCATCGAGTTTCTTAGGTCGCTAATCTTAGTGTAGAACTCTCCGAATGTCTCGTCTTCTAGCATCTTAATTTCTTCAAATTTAGAAATCAACAAATGAAGTTTGGCAGATTTCACTAGTTTTGTGCCTTCATATGTTGTTTCTAGAATTTGTCATGCATCTTTAGCAATTTCACAATTTGAAATTCTTGCGAACTCAGATGGTGAAAGTGTTTGACATAGTGCATGGAGGGCTTTATCATTGGAAAGCTTTGCGCTTGTTTGAATAATAGTAATTTTGTATGTTTCTTCTGGTTTAATCCAACCAGTTTCAACAATTTTCCAGACGTCAATAGATTTTAAAAAGAAGCGCATTCGGGCTTTCCAATAGCCATAGCTCGTCCCATCAAAGGGAGAAACTGAATTAAGATTTTGAGACATAATAATCAAAAACAGAAGTCAAAAGGATACACTCAAGAAATAAATCTAAAAACAGAGTGTACCAAGCTCTGATACCAATTGAAAATATTTATTGACTTCTAATATAAACCTAGTGTGTGTGTTTGTCTGCAAACAAATATCTTAAATGCAGAATTTAAATAAGACAAGATATTTGTTACGAAGTGGAAACTCTATGAAGAGAAAAAAACCACTCCGGGGCAGCCAAACCCAGGAAATCCACTATCCAAAAACAAAGCTAGTTACAAGACACTCATACTCACATAACCATATGCAGTAGTCATACCTTTAACTCTACCGTGTAACCCAACACGAACGCTTCCCAACCAGATCTTCCACCGGGAGGGATTTTTGATGGATTCCTTTACCTTAGGGTCGACCCTTAAGATAGACTTCATACGAACAACTTAACACACACCGGCAACGGCCTAAAAGCTAACGAATCTTCAATTCAAACTAAACACCCTCTCAAAGCACTATGGAATTCACTATCTAATTTTGTGCAAAACACTAGCCTAGAGTCCCCTATTTATAGGCTTCAAGAGACCTCAAAAACTGCTGAGATTTGGACTCTGGCTGGCGAGCGTCTGGACGGAAATTAGCCTTGTCTTGACGGTTTTCTATGATATCATTTCAGAAACAGCGCAATTATATCTTTATCAGGTTCACGTCCGGACGGCTTGACCGAGCGTCCAGACGGTCTTCGCTAAAATCCTTTCCATGTTTGAACGGAACTCTGGAATATTCTGAACTATTGGACATCGTTCGGACTTGTTGCCACGTCGTCCAGACGGCTTGCAGAGACTTCCCAAATAGTGTCGACTTCTGAAATCAAACTCCTTGTTGAATACTGATTGACTTATTGTCCGGACCGTGTTGCTCTGACGTCCGGAGGGCTTCATCATTATCTACTGGACACTGAGGAGCGTCCGGACGCCTTCAAAGACCCGTCCGGATGGTTGCACAGGAATCAATTGTTTTTGTCTTGGATTTTGCAAGGACTCTTCATGGTCATCTTTAAGCAGCTTGTGATCAGTTATTGTCTTTGATTTGATCATTGTCTAAATACATGAATGAAAAATAGAAATTGACTTCTTAAAATAAACAACAAGTGTGTGTGTGCACAAAGTGTTAACAAAATAATGCGGAAAATAAATAACACAAGATTTTTGTTAACGAAATGGAAACTCAAGATGAGAAAAACCACTCCGGGGCAGCCAAACCCAGGATATCCACTATTCAGAAGACAAGACAAGATACAAGATAGTAACACTCACATACCCCTGATGCAGTGGTCGTACCTTGCTCTCTAACGTGTGACCCAACACGAACACCTCCCAACCAGGTCTCCTACCTGAAGGGGTCTTCAATGGAATCCTTTACCTTAGGGCCAACCCCTAAGATAGACTTCAGTTTAAGCGCAGCAATAGCACACACAGCAACGGCTTTAGAGAGAACAAATTAGCTCAATAACCTCACAAATAACTCTCTAAGCTCTAGTAAAATTCAATACCAAATTCTTTTAGTTCTCAATGCTCAGGGGCCTCTATTTATAAGCTGAGGGTTCAAATGGGTGACTGCTTTGATAAATACGGGTACCGTCCGGACGGTGGACATGGGTTGTCCGGACGGACAACTATGCGACCAAAATTCTGAGATTTTCGCTGAAAATCTTTCCTGTTTGAGAGCCTCGTCCAGACGGTGAGGCACTGTCGTTCGGGCGGTCGTACGTCCGCTGCAAGTAATTTCCTTACTAAGGCTTCGCACGTCTGGACCATGGGGGATGGTCGTCCGGACGGTTGATCTTCTACACTCAATTTCCATATCTGTTGAACGTGCATCCTGACCATGGCAGACTGACGTCCGGACGGTTGAGTTTGAATTGCGAACTTTCCTTAAGGAGTAGTGCGTCCGGATGGGAATCCACGTCGTCTGGACGGTTGCAGCAATCTTCCCATATTAGCTTTCGGAAAGAAAATCTGAAGCTCGATCATTGAGAGTCGTCCGGACGGGCTGCTGAAACTTCCGGATGAATGCAAGCTAGAACAGAAGCTTCTCGATACAGATGAGGGTCCGGACGGAAATCCACGTCGTCCGGACAGATGATGCTTTGGTCTGTCGGGCGTCCGGACAGTATAGCACATCGTCCGGATGGGATGACACGTCTTCTGGACGGCTGGCAAGAAACTGAAATCTCTGACTTGAAAACAGTGCAAAATCTTCTAAAGCACTTCTGAATAGTGGAATCCCTGTTGAAAAGCATCTTTACACATAAGTGATATTTTCCAATCAGAATGTAGCCAATCACAAACTAACAAACTCCCCCTTTGGCCATTCTGGGACAAAAATCACTTGACCGGTTAAAAATACAATCCCGGTCCAAATTACTCCCCCTTTTTTTGTCACAAAAGGACAAAGGGTAGAACAGAGTAAGAGAAAAAACCAGACAAAAATTACTCCCCCTAAGTGTCTCAGAAGGACAGGGGTAAACAGAGTAATAATACCCAGAGACCAAAAACGTTCTAAAATCCAAAACAACAGGAAAATAGAGAAGAGTCTACAAGTGGCCCAAAAGAGAGGAACATAAATCCTCCAAGTATCAAATCCTACTGATCCACTAAAATCAAGTAACGGAGAGAAATCCGTATAAAAAGCTGGATTTGTACTACTTCGGCTTCTAGCTCAGGAAGCCGGGGACCATGGATTGAAAACCTTCAATCACTTGATTTTGCAAAGCCTGAACCTGGTTATCTGCAGATTGACATCCTCTAAGCAACTGGTCTGCAAGATAAATGAGGAGATTCACCACTGAACCTCTAACTGATGCAGATATGAGGGAATGCTACGGAAGGCTTTGCATGAGATGGGGAAAAAGCTCATCTAAATCCTGAGACCTTTGAAATTTTTGAACACATGACCTCAAACATTTCCAAAGGATGCATCTGTCAAACACTGTGCTAGGAACCACTGGATGTCATATTCCTGAACCAAAACCAACCAGAAATATCTCAAAAAATACCATTAGATCCTGTTAGTTCCAAAAATAATGTGGTATTTAAGACGGCTGTCAAATGGATGCCAAAGAAAAATATAAGCAATGCAACTATTCATAAGGCATAAATATATCAAGATTAGCCCAGCACACAGACAGAAAAGGATTTTCATGCACAAAATCTCATGAAAATATCCCAATCAACAAATATTCCAATATTCTAAAAGCACAAGAACTTAAAAGAATAACGGAAGACACACTGAAGATCATGGAATGAGAAGAGATGAGCAAAGAATGCCAAAATCTTGGGAGAAATCCACAAGAAAAACACACAACATGCCATGATAAATCAATAAAAATGCAAAGATGTGTGTATGGCAGAGAAAGAGACGCAAGTCTTAAACCTGTAGAGATCCTGTACGAACATGTCACTTAACATCCGAACGGCTATTGCTAGAATAGCGTACGACAAGACTGCGCTCGTCCGGATGTAAGAATAGATCCATCCGGAAGCTTCACACTGAAAATCTGAAGCTGGAGAAAAATTTGCAGAAAAATATTTTTCCCTAAAGTTAAGTTCAGAACACGCATGTATACTGAACTGATAAAACAGTCAAATAGCATTACAAAAATATGCAAAGATATAAATGAGAGTTAAGTATTCAATAAGCACAAATTTCCCTGCAGATAGAAATTTTAAATAGATTACTCAACTCATGCAATGCGTGTGAGTGTGAAGACTTTTCCCATAAGGTATGACTTTAACTGATATGACAAAAAGCAACCAGATTTTCTAGACAAGAGAGAAAATCAGTGAAAGATTAGTCAAAAGTCAAACCTTATAACTTACTAGGGCCTAGCCACCCTCATCTGATACACTCCCCCTAAGATGAAGCATCCAATTGTTTTACTTGTACCATGAAGGACAAGGTAAATATTTTTACTTGTACCATGAAGGACAAGGTATATTTTAGCACATAAGCAGAAAATATACATATATCGCACAGAATTCATAAAGGTAACTGCTTGATTCTTTTGATGCTGTAACCTAGAGAGAATGCAAGAATTTTTAGGTTCTAGGTTCAACTAGCATTTGGTCAATTTGGCCATCTTATTAAAAACCTCTTCTCTTATCTAGAATTTCTAGAAGCAAAAAGTCAGAGAAGGAAAAGATGTACCTTAGGGGAGCCTTGGATAGTGCACATTTTCATCGCATGAGAAAAGTAACTATCTATCATTAAGATACCACAGGAAAACTTAGCAAATATCATGCATAAACTCTCAATCATATATAAGCATATTTAATCAATGCATAATTAACTAAGATATCAGGCAAAAACACATGCAATATCTGAAAAGCTATCAAAAGAAAAAAAAAAATTCCGCATCTTCTCCCCAATTTATTTTTTTTTGTTGAAAACCAATAAACAAAAAAACAACAAAGACATGCTTATAGAAAAGGAAATGACATCTAATCCCAGCATGTAAGGTAAAGCCAAACCTGTCCTCATGGAGAGAGGTTTAGAAATACCAAGACAGAAAAGCAGCCGCCCGACGTGCTTTTAACTGTCATCTCAAGATAGCAAGAGAAAATATGGGGGATAGAATAAATGGTTCCTCAAACAGAATGCAAAGCATGAATAAGATATGACATGAAAAACAATACCTGACATGCACTAGGATTTAGGAACCAAGATCCTAGGCATGGGAGATATCACCTACTAGGTGAGTCGACTCCCCCTCAAGGGGTGAATGGTCTCATCCTTCTTGACCCATACCTGCTTAACCCGGGGAGATGGTTTGTAGGTCATGTCCATGTTGGCCATACTCCTGAGCATACCTTGTATTAGGCTCAGCAATCCTTCATAGCCATGGGTGCCATTGGGCTTCTGCGGCTTTCTCTTGTAACGCCTTGGTTTGTTCTTCTTTGATTTGCCACTCTGATAGGCAGGAACAAACTGCTGCTGATGCCGTGGAGCCTGAAGTGCCGTAGGAGGTAGAGTGTCTGGTGTAGCTCTTGTTGGCAGCTTCCTCTGAACCTTCAACTTCTGGAGCTGTGGACATTTGGATCGGATGTGACTGGTGATGCCGCAGTGATGACTGGTAGGCAGGCTTCTTTTGTTTGAATGCTTCTTGACATTCTCTGCAGAATTATGATTAGCATTCTTACAAATAACATTGCCCTTACCTTTTGTATGTCTCCTATGAGGATGGACATATTTAGATGAGGAAGAATCTTCAATTTCACTTTTCCTCAGAGCATCCTGCTTAATCCAAGGCCTGTAGGATTTCAACAAATAACAATTTGGCCTAATATGACCAATTTTTCCACAATTATGACAAGTAGGAACAAACTTACCTCGTGTTCCTGATTCCTTAGATTTAGGCATCACATGATTATTTAAGCAAGAATTTTCTAAACAAGCTGTATCTACTACCACATGCATAATATCTAATTCAGAATTAGAAGCATGTGAAGTAGAATTACTCATATCATCAACAATTGAAGTAGGCTTGTTAAAAATATCTGAATGAATACAAAGCATGCTTTTTAAATTATCACTTGAGAATTTTTTCAAGAGATCCTCAGATTCTTTTAATTTATTCTCAAGTGTATCAATAATGTTAAATAGCATGGTATTCTCAGATCTCAAAGAGTCAATCAAAGCATGTGATTCAGATAACTGAACAATCAAAGACTCTTTTTCTTGCTTCACCTTTTTGAGCTCTTTTGGAGAAACAATTTTATCTATTTTAGCAAAAACTTTAGTGTTAGTTTGTGATTGGCCTCATTCTGTGTTTGGACAAAATCACTTGTTTGTAAAGATGCTTTTATCAGGGATTCCACTATTCAGAGTGATGTCAGAAGATTCTGCACTGCTTTCAAGACAGAAGTTTTCAGAGTCCCTGTCAGCGGTTTCAGAGTCCCTGTCACCCGTCCAGAAGATTGTGCCATCCCATCCGGAAGCCCATCTGTCTACTATTCCATCCGTTCGGAGGACGAGCCTTACCGTCCGGATGCCAGACAGACCAACCATCATCCATCCGGACGACGTGCATTCCCGTCAAAACCTTTACTGTTTCGAGAAGCTACTGTTCTAGCATTGCATCTGTCCGGACGTCTCAGCAACCCGTCCGGACGTCTCAACAGCCCGTCCAGACGCCTCTCAGTGATCGATCAGCTTCAGGTTCTTTCCAAGTTTGATTTAAGGGAAGATTTCTTCAACCGTCCGGACGACGTAGATTCCCGTCCGGATGCGCTCATACATAAGGCAAGAATCACAATTCAAATATCACCGTCCGGATGACTGCCTATCATGGTCCGGACGCGCGCATAATAGATATGGAAAATGGGTGTTGAAGTTCAGCCGTCCGGACGCTCATCCCCCATGGTCCGGATGCGCGAAGCCTTATATGGAAGTTACTTGCAGCAGACGTGCGACCGTTCGGACGACTGTGTCTTACCGTCGGGACACGGCTCTCAAACAGGAAAGATTTTCAGTGAAAATCTCAAAAATTTCTGTTGCACTGTTGTCCGTTCGGACGACCCAGGTTCACCGGCCAGACGGCGTCCGTACATATTAGAGCAGTCACCCATTCTGCACCTCAGCCTATAATAGAGGCCCCTGGGCATTGAGAACTGCAAGAATTCGGTATTGAATTCCACAAGTGCTCAGAGAAGTTGTTTTGAGAGATCGTTGAGCTGATTAAGTTTCCTTTGAAGCCATTGCAAGTGTGCTGTTGCTGCGCTACAACTGAAGTCTATCTTAGGGTTTGGCCCTAAGGTCAAGGATTCCTTTGAAGACCCCTTCAGGTAGGAGACTTGGTTGGGAAGCGTTAATGTTGGGTTACACGTTAGAGAGCAAGGTACGATTACTGCATCGGGTATATGTGAGTGTTACTATCTTGTATATAGCTTTGTCTTCTGAATAGTGGATATCTTGGGTTTGGTTGCCCCGGAGTGGTTTTTCTCTTGATTGAGTTTCCATTTCGTCAACAAAAATCTCTGTGTCATTTAATTTCCGCATTATTATTTTTGTTGACACTTTGTACACACACTTGCTGTTTATTTTAGAAGTCAATTTCAATTTTCAATTGGTATCAGAGCTTGGTACACTCTGTGAAGATTAATTTCTTGAGTGTTATTTATTTTGGACTTCTTTTTATTATAATGTTTCAAAATCTTAATTATGTTCCTGCCTTTGATGGTACGAACTACGGCTATTGGAAGGCACGTATGCATTTCATTCTGAAATCTATTAACTGTTGGAGTATTGTTGAAACTGGTTGGACTAAACCAGAGGATGAAACACTTGAACTAGTCCCTCAGAAGAACGCACGCCTTTCAAATGATAAAGCCCTCCATGCTCTGTGCCAGGCACTTTCTCCATCTAAATTCGCAAAAATTTCAAATTGCGAATCAGCCCAAGAAGCATGGCAAATCTTGGAAACAACATATGAAGGCATGAAACTTGTTAAATCTGCCAAACTTCAAATGTTGATTTCGAGATTTGAAGAAATTAAGATGTTGGAAGAAGAGACCTTTGAAGAGTTTTACTCCAAGATGAGTGACCTGAGGAACTCCATGGTGAGTCTTGGGAAACCTATCTCGGATGTAAAACTCATCCAAAAGATTCTAAGATCTTTGCCTGAGCATTTCAGGATCAAGGTGACTACCGTTGAGGAAAGCAAGGATCTTGAGGAGATGAAGATTGAAGAGCTGGTAGGATCTCTTCAAACATATGAGCTGTCTCTGCCCCCGGTCAAGAAGTTGAAGACCATTTCCCTAAAGGCTTCCAAGAAGAAGGTAGAAGCCTCATCTGAAGATGACTCTGAGGATGAAGAAAAAGCTTTGGCTATGTTAGCCAAGAATTTCAAAAGACTGATGAAAGATGATCGGTTCAAGAAGAAGTTTTCTGAAAGAGTAAAGAAACCTCCCAGAGAAGCTGAACCTGAGGAAGAAGAGAAGAAAGATCCCAGAGGACCCCAATGTTTTGAATGCTCAGGCTTTGGGTATATCCGGGTCGATTGCGGGAATCTTAAGAAGGGCAAGGGGAAGGCATACAATGTGACTCTCAATGATGAGTCAAAAGAAGAAGCTCCAGAGTCTGAAAAGTTTCTAGCCTTTGTAGCTCCGCTCATTGAAGAAGAGGACTCATATTACTCGGAGCACAGTGATAATGGAGAAGAGCTCAAAAAGGCTTACAAGACACTCTACATAGAGTATGAGAAGCTGAGGGAAGGTCGCAAGTAGCACCTCTATGATCTGAACAGTTTGCAGACCGAGAAGAGTTTATTGCTGCTCAGAATACAAGAGCTCGAGGAGAAGCTGCTAGAGACTCAGCTCCAATTAGAATGAGTCACTGATGAGAAGCTGACTCGTATGTTTTCTATCCAAAAGAGTCCAACTGACAAGACTAGTCTCGGGTATGTAGCTCCCTCTTCTAATGATCCCTTTACTTCAAAGACTGTATTTGTGAAATCTACAGTCCCAGAGCCTCCTCCCACTGCTAAAGATAAAGGGAAGGACAAGCTCAATGATGATGTTCCAGGAACCCAGAAGCCTCATTCCATCAGAAGAGCTGCCATATGCCATTACTGCGGCCTAAATGGGCATGTTCGTCCTCAGTGCTCCCTCTTGAAGGCACAAAAAGCCAAGGCGAAGAAAGAAGTGCCCCAGCAGGTTAATGGCACTAGATCTGCAGCCCAGCATCAGACTCCATGGCATCAGGAACCTTACCAAGCACCGTGGGGACAAGCACCGAGGCATCAATATCAAGCCCCTTGGTCTCGTGCTCCTAGGGTTCAGGCAACTCAGCATCAGCGGCCTCAGCAGCGATTTGTACCAGCTAATCACAGTGGCAACTTCAAGAACAAATCCATTCAAGTTAGAAGGCCTCAAAAGGTGGAAGAAGGTCAATACCACAGTGGACCACCTATCTGGATGCAGAGCATGATGGAGTGGATGATGCAGTCCTATCAGTAATCATCCACAGGAAGGCAAGCTTGGGTTAAGAAGGACAGTCACCCCATGAGGGGAAACAGACGCACCTAGCAGGATCAGGTGTTTATGCCTAGGATTTGGTTCCTAATCCTATGGCATCAGGTTTGATTGCATATCTCATTTGTTATATTTTGTATGCAATCTAGGAACCATTTTTTTTTGTTTTGCCCCTTATTTCTCTTGAGATAATTGTGCAGGTATTTGTTGGGGAAGACAGAAAAAGCAGGTCGAGCGACTACTTTTTTGTATTGGCATCATTGAGTATTCACAGGTTTGATCTTGCCTTATATGATATAATTTCCATATTGCATGTTTTGTTCTCTTTTTTTAAAAATAATAATAATAATAATGATAATTTGGGGAGAATTTGCAGTATTTTTTATTTTTCTCTTGGCATATCAGATATTGCATGTGTTTTCGCCTGATGTCTCAATTCTTTGTGTATTAATCTACTTTGCTTAGATATACTTGAGAGTTTATGACTATATCTGCCAAGTGTTTTCCTATTTATGCAAAAGTAGGATAGCTTCTTTTCTCATGCGATGAAAATGTGCACTATCCAAGACTCCCCTAAAGGTACATCTTTCCTTCTCTGACTTTTTGTTTCTAGAATTTCTGGATAAGAGAAGAGGTTTATGACAAGATGGCCAAATTGACCCCATGCTAGTGGAACCTAGAACCTAAAAACTCTGGCAGTCCCTTTAGATTGCAACACCACAAGAATCAAGCAGTCATGCCTATGAATTATGTGCTTTAAATTCTATAATTACTGCTCATGTGCTGAAATTGCTATATACTTTGCCCTTTACGTGCAAGTAAAAAATTTACTTTGTCCTTCATGGTACAAGTAAAATAGTTAGGTGCTACATCTCAGGGGGAGTGTATCATATGAGGGTGGCTAAGCCCTAGTAAGTTATAAGGTTGGACTTTTGACTAATCTGTCACTGATTTTCTCTCTTGCCTAGGAAATCTCGTTGCTCTTTGTCATGTCATCGAAAGTCTTACCTTGTGGATTTTTGTCTTCACACACACACGCATTGCATGAGTTGAGTTAGCTATTTGAATTTTGCATGTTTAGGAACTTATTTGTGCTGATTGAACTCTCAACTCTCTTTTATATCTCTGTTTAGTTTTGAGATACTCTATGATTGTGTTATCAGTAGTTTATACATGTGTGTTCAGAAGCTAACTTGGGAAAAATTTGATTTCTGTAAATTTTCCTCAATTTTCTAATGTTTCAGTGTGGAGCGTCCGGACGGTAGTTTCTTGACGTCCAGACGGGGATGGAGCTTAGACGTCCGGACGGGAGTTGTTTAACGTCCGGACGCGCGCGGTCAGCATCGAGCCGACGGTTAAGATTAATCGTCCGGACGCGCGCGACTAGTCTACTCATTTCTGAGGCAGCGCGCGTCCGGGAGGCATTAATATATCGTCCGGACTGGGGACCTATAGAGGCTATATATATACCCCAGATTGCCGCTCACTCCATCCTACCCCACAAAATCCATCTTTTTAGCAGTTTGTGAGTAAAGTGAGCTTTTGGAATTTTTTTTTTCTTGCTCCTTTTTGTCCTTTTACAACTCTCTCACATTCCAAGTATTCTTCTAGAAATCTCTTGTCAGTTTATTTATTTTGAAAACTGTTAGAATTTTTTTTGAATGTTTTCTTGAGATTATGAGATGCATCTGCCATGTTGGAGTTATTGTGATTATGTTTTTAGGACTTAATTGTGATATTCTCTATTTTTATTTTTACCAAAATGCTTTTTTTTTACTGCCATTATTCTGCCCAGTTTTTTATCCTGACCTAACAAGCATTTTTTTTCGGATTATTCTTGGCAAAATAGTGTTGGTCTTTTTGTGCAGAATCATGTCTGCAATCAGTTCCCAACGCAGGGTCCGTCAGAGGACTGAGGAGGAGAGGAGCGCACTCCAAACCAAAATCATGGATCGAGTTGGATCTATAAATATAAAATTTTACATTATCGCTAATTCAATAATGGTTGATTTTTCGTTGAAACTTTAACTTTATTTTTTATTTATTTATTTGTTCATAAAAAAAAAAAACATGGGATTTAAGCTTGTTTTTTTTTACTTATATTCATTGAGTAAACCCAATCAATATTTTTTTTATACTTCTCTCCGATTTTTTTTTACACCTATACCCTTTTGTATTTATCTTTATTAAATATGTAGTGCTAATTCAATACAAGTCATTAGTTTTTTGATTTTTAATTTCTATTTAATAAAATTTCTTATAGCAATTCAATATTATATTGTTGAGCGCAATGTGGTCCGATCAGACATCATGGTGCCTCCGCTGGATAGTATTTATGAGACTATCCAGACTTACCACTGGGGATACCTCTACACCTGTGTCTGCATCTTCCTCAACAGGCTGGTCAGACTCTTCTATACCAACTTAGAGGTGGCACAGGACGATGAGCGTGGGTTGGTACTGCAGTCCACCATTGACGGGCACATCATAACTGTTGATCCTCAGATCATCAGTCACTTCCTTGGGGTACCAGTCCTTGAGCTGCCCGGCAGTCCCTATAATGAGGTGGTGCTTCCTCCCTCTATGGACGATCTTCGAGAGTTCTTCCATGCAGTCCCACAGGGAGAAGAGCGTGCTACCACCATACGGATCGGTGCCCTGTTTCCCTCTCATCGCTTGCTGGCCAAGATAGTACAGCACAACTTATGGCGAGTTGTCAGGCGCAGTGACTTGACTCTGAAGAAGGCCCAGTTCGTGTATGCCATCCACCTCCGCTTGCCTTTCTGCCTGTGCAAGCATATTATGACTGTGATGTTGGAGGCCCGTGATGAGGGTAATACCAGTCTCCCTTTTGGATGCCTGCTCACTCAGATCATTCTTTAGTCCGGCATCATCATTACTAGAGAACTGAAGATGAAGATTCAGCAGCCCATAGGCAAGCAGACTTTGATGAAGTCTAATGCACAGCTGCAGAGAGATGACTCCGATGATGAGGTGCCCATTCCTGCTGCCATGCCAGTCGGCTTTCCAGACATGGCCTCATCCTCTCAGACAGTCCCGCCTCCAGAGCCAGAGATCAATTTCTCACAGATCATGGAGGCCTTAGCTGCTATTCATGGAGGCATGAGCACCATGCAGCAGTCCATCACTTCTATACAGCAGGAGGTGCGTTCCATAAACAAGCGGGTAGAGTAGAATCAGCTGGATCTCCAGGAGCGCCTCAAGTACCATCATCCTGGCAGTAGTGATGATGAGGAGGATGCACCTATGGCAGCAGATGATTAAGTCTCTTTGGCTGTAATTTGTTTTTGGTAGCTATCTTTTCAGTTTTCTTTTGTGACATTCGTGTTATATTTAGCTACTTTTGTAAAACTGTTGAACTAATATTACTCTGTTTCCCGGGTCCTTCTGAGACCGTTAGGAGGAGTAATTTTTATTACAGTTGGGTGTTTTATTACTCTGTTTTACCCTTTGTCCCTTTATGAAAAAAAAATGGGAGTAATTTTTATTTTTTGGACCAGGAATGTATTTCCAAACCGGTCAAGTGATTTTTGTCCAAGAATGGCCAAATGGGGAGTTTGCTAGTTTGTGATTGGCCTCATTCTGTGTTTGGACAAAATCACTTGTTTGTAAAGATGCTTTTATCAGGGATTCCACTTTTCAGAGTGATGCCAGAAGATTTTGCACTGCTTTCAAGACAGAAGTTTTCAGAGTCCCTGTCAGCCGTTTCAGAGTCCTTATCAGCCGTCCGGACGATCGTTCCATCCCGTCCGGATGCCCATCTATCTACTATTCCATCTGTACGGACGACGTGCCTTACCGTTCGGACGCCAAACAAACCAAGCATCATCCGTCCAGACCTTCAGTGTTTTGAGAAGCTACTGTTCCAGCATTGCATCCGTTTAGACGTCTCAGCAGCCCGTCCGAACGCCTCTCTATGATCAATCAGCTTCAGATTTTTTCCAAGTTCAATTTAAGGGAAGATTGCTTCAACCGTCCGGACGACGTGGATTCCCATCCGGACGCGCTCATACATAAGGCAAGAATCGCAATTCAAATATCACCGTACGGACGACAGTCAGCCTTGGTCCGGATGCGCGTTCATCAGTTAAGGAAATTGTCGCTTCGACTTCAACCATCCGGACGACTGCCTATCATGGTCCGGAAGCGCGCATAGCAGATATGGAAATTGGGTGTTGAAGTTCAGCCATCCAGACGCTCATCCCCCATGGTCCGGACGCGCGAATCCTTATAAGGAAATTACTTGCAGCGGACGTGCAACCGTCCGGACTCGGCTCTTAAACAGGAAAGATTTTCAGCGAAAATCTCAGAAAATTCTGTCGCACTGTTGTCCGTCCGGATGGCCCAGATTAACCGTCCGGACAACGTCCGAACATATTACAGCAGTCGCCTATTCTGCACCTCAGCCTATAAATAGAGGCCCCTGGGTATTGAGAACTGCAAGAATTCGGTATTGAATTCCACAAGTGCTCAGAGAAGTTGTTTTGAGAGATCGTTGAGCTGATTAAGTTTCCTCTGAAGCCATTGCAAGTGTGTTGTTGCTGCGCTACAACTGAAGTCTATCTTAGGGGTTGGCCCTAAGGTAAAGGATTCCATTGAAGACCCCTTCAGGTAGGAGACCTGGTTGGAAAGCGTTCGTGTTGGATTACACGTTAGAGAGCAAGGTACGACCACTGCATCGGGTATATGTGAGTGTTACTATCTTGTATCTAGCTTTGTCTTCTGAATAGTGGATATCCTGGGTTTGGTTGCCCCGGAGTGGTTTTTCTCTTAATTGAGTTTTCACTTCGTCAACAAAAATCTCGTTGTCATTTAATTTCCGCATTATTATTTTTGTTGACACTTTGTGCACACACTTGCTGTTTATTTTAGAAGTCAATTTCAATTTTCATTTAGAGAACTCAATATCATGATTTTCTTCAAATAACTGAGAGAAATCCATGATAAAAGTTGTAATAAAAAAACAGAAGTCACAAGAGATGAGGATCACACTCAGGAAATAAATCCATAACAAAGTGTACCTGCTCTGATACCAATTGAAAAATAGAAATTGACTTCTTTAAATAAACAACAAGTGTGTGTGTGTGTGCACAAAGTGTTAACGAAATAATGCAGAAAATAAATAACACAAGATTTTTGTTAACGAAGTGGAAACTCAAGATGAGAAAAACCACTCCGGGGCAGCCAAACACAGGATATCCACTATTCAGAAGACAAGACTAGATACAAGATAGTAACACTCACATACCCCTGATGCAGTGGTCGTACCTTGCTTTCTAACGTGTAACCCAACACGAACGCCTCCCAACCAGGTCTCCTACCTGAAGGGGTCTTCAATGGAATCCTTTACCTTAGGGCCAACCCCTAAGATAGACTTCAGTTGTAGCGCAGCAACAACACACTTGCAATGGCTTCAGAGGAAACTTAATCAGCTCAACGATCTCTCAAAACAACTTCTCTGAGCACTTGTGGAATTCAATACCGAATTCTTTTTGTTCTCAATGCCCAGGGGCCTCTATTTATAGGCTGAGGGTTCAAATGGGCGACTGCTTTGATAAATACGGGTGCCGTCCGGATGGGCCGTCTGGACGGACAACTATGCGACCAAAATTCTGAGATTTTCGCTGAAAATCTTTCTGTTTGAGAGCCGCGTCCGGACGGTGAGGCATTGTCGTCCAGACGGTCGTACGTCCGCTACAAGTAATTTCCTTACTAAGGCTTCCCACGTCCGGACCATGGGGGATGGCCGTCTGGACGATTGATCTTCTACACGTAATTTCCATATTTGTTGAACGCGCATCCGGACCATGGCAGACTGACGTCCGGACGGTTGAGTTTGAATTGCGAACTTGAATTAAGGAGTAGCATGTCCGGACGGGAATCCACATCGTCTGGACGGTTGCAGCAATCTTCCCATATTAGCTTTTGGAAAGAAAATCTGAAGCTCGATCACTGAGAGTCGTCCGGACGGGCTGCTGAAACGTCTGGACGAATGCAAGCTGGAACAGAAGCTTCTCGATACAGATGAGTGTCCGGACAGAAATCCACATCGTCTGGACGGATGATGCTTTGGTCTGTTGGGCGTCCCGACGTTAAAGCACGTCGTCTAGACGGCTGGAACTATGGACAGATGAGCATTCGGATGGGATGACACGTCGTCCGGACGGCTGGCAGGGAACCGAAATCTCTGACTTGAAAACAGTGCAGAATCTTCTGAAGCACTTCTAAATAGTGGAATCCCTATTGAAAAGCATCTTTACACATAAGTGATTTTGTCCAATCAGAATGTAGCCAATCACAAACTAACAATGAAGATTCTAAATTGAAAACCGACCATCCTGTTAAAACGCAACCATTACATAAAGTGTTTTTGTTTTATCCAGAATGTAGCCAATATAAAATACTAACAGACTTCATCAGGGTCTTACTGCCAAGGGGATCCTGTATCTTCATCTTGGGCTCTCCAGAGATGTCTATCCTAGACTGAAGGATAATTTTCGTGACCAAGCATACGAAAGGAAGCCCTTTAGTATGCTCATCTTTGGACTCTAGCATAATGTTGAGGATGTGCTTGCACAGGCAAAATGGCAACCTCATGACAATAGCATATAAAAACTGAGCCTTTTTCAGAATCAGCTCACTCCTACGAACAGTGGGCCATTGATTGTGCTAAACAATCTTCGCGGCAAGCGGTGCAGGGGAGAAAAAGCACCGATTCTGATGTTCGTATGTGTTCGATGATCCTTGCCCTATGGAACAACATGAAAGAACTCCCTAAGCTGCTCCAAAGTAGGAGGCTCCACAACCTCAATAAAAGGACTAGCTAAAATATGAAGCACCGGTACACCAAGAATTCATGCTGATGACATGTGGATCAATCTGAAATACATGCCCTTCTACAGTGGACTGAAGGACAATGTCTCTGTCTTCATCCTGTACAACCTCCAGATGCCCATAGAATTCTCTCACTAGCCTGGGGAGCACAATGCAAGCACAATTGTAAAGGTAGCCCAAGTGATAAGTTTGAATAATGTCATCAATAACATCCAAAGGTGACACTAAGACATCAGCTCAAACCACATTCCTCTCTTGTATAGCTTGCTGATTTGCAATTTTTGGCCCTGGAGGCAGCAATGCCTTCCTCTGTCCACTGTCCTCTGTCGAACTCTATGCTGAGACCTGCCAGCAGACATGGTTCTGCAAAGAATAACCAAAAATATTGCCAAAAATAATTCCAAAGAAGATTGATTAGTCCCCAAAAAAAATTTGGCATTATAACGGCAGTAAAATGGACTTTCCACAAATTACATATAATAAATATCCCAAACATAGTCCAAATAACTGACAGAACAAAATTAAACCAACCTCAGCAGCAGTAAATAAAACCAAATTCATGCATGATTTATCTCAACAAAATATTCCAAAAGAGTCTAAAAATTCTAACAATTCAAATAAACTGAAAAGAATCTGAAAGATAGAATAAAGTACCTAAAATGGAGATAATATGCAGAAAAAGACAAAAGAGGCGCGAGAACTTGTGAGAAAACACGAGAAAACCAAGCGAAATTGCAAAAAGTAAGTGAAAAAGAAAGGGTGCGGCAGTAGGAGAGAAAAAGATGCGATTTTAAAACCTGTAGGGTACCCGTCCGGATGCGCAACCTACCCGTCCAAATGGCCACAACTAGATCAGCACTCGGCAGAACCTCATGCGTCTGGACGTGTAACTTAACCGTCCGAACGACTGAGCTGCACGCATCCGAACCTAAGAGGAGGATCGTCTGGACGCTTCACACAGAAAATCTAAAATTGGAGAAAAATCTGCAGAAAAATATTTTTCCCTAAAAATAGCTTCAGAACACGCATGTATAAACAACTGATAAAGCAGTCAAATAGCATTTCAAGAATATGCAAAGATATAATTGAGAGTTAAGTTTTCAATAAGCACAAATTTTCCTGCAGATAGAAATTTTAAATAGATTCCATAACTCATGCAATGCATGTGTGTGTGAAAGCTTTCTCATTAAGGTATTAAGTTCGCTGATATGACTTAAAGCAACTAAAATTTCTAAACAATAGAGAAAATCAATGATAAATCAGTCAAAAGTTAAACCTTATTTTACTAGAGCTTAGCCACCCTCATCTGATACACTCACCCTAAGCTACATCACTTTTCTTTTACTTAGTCCTTTAGTGACAGTCTATTTCCTCAATGATTTGGTCACTGACTGTTTCTTTAAGGACAAGTTGAAGAACAAATTTATAGCACAATAAGCAGTGGATTTTGTTATTTATCTAAATTTATTGATTTTTGAATGCTTTTTATCACTTGGTACTACAACCTAGAAAGAATGCCAGAATTTATAGGTTCTAGGTTCAAATAGCGAGTTGGTCAATTTGACCATCTTATAAAAAAAATCTTTCTCATAAGAATCTTCAAAAGCAAAAAGTCAAAGAGAGAGAGAAAAAAAAAAAAAAAAAGAGTATATCTTAAGGGAACTTTGGATAGTGCACAAAAATCATCGCATAAGAAAAGTAACTATCTAGCATTAAGATGCACAGGAAAACTTAGCAGATATCAGGCATAAACTCTTAATCATATATAAGTATAGGCAATCAATGCACAATAAACTGAGATATCAAGCAAAAACACATGCAATATCTGAAAAGCTATCAAAAGAAAGGGAAAAAATTAAAAAATAAATAAATTCTACATCTTCTCCCCTAATTTTTTTTTTTTTTTTTTTATTATTATTATTATTATTATTTTATAAAAAATAAAAACATGCTTCAAAGGTAAAGAGCCAAAACTAAACCTAGCATGTATGGCAAGATCAAACCCGTCCTCAAGGAGAATGGATCAAAATTACCAATACAGAAAAGCAGTCGCCCGACGTGCTTTTTCTGTCATCCCCAAATAGTACCTGCAGAATTTTCCCAAGAACAACAAGAGAAATAAGGTAAAAAAATAATGGTTCCTTGATTGCAAAGCAAGCATAAATATGTTAGAAAAAAACAATGCAATGCATTCAAACCTGATGCTCTAGAATTAGGAACCAAATCCTAGGCATGTGTACCCTCGCCATCTAGGTGAGTCCATTCTCCCTCAAGGGAGAAATGTCTTCATCCTTTCTGACCCTTGCCTACCTTTCCTGTGGTGGTTGTTGACAGGACTTCATCTAGTGATCCATCCACCGTATCATACTATGCATCCATATAGGCAACTCCCTATAGAATTTATCATCCTTAAGCTTCAAAGGCTTATTCATGTAGTTCCTTGATTTGTTTTTCTTGGGTTTACCATTCTGATTGGCAGGAACAAATCGATGTTGATGCCACTGATGCTGAGGAGCCTGATGCCGTGGGGCCTAATGCCATGGAGCCTGATGCCGTGGAGCCTAATACTGGGGAGCCTGATGTCGGGCCAGAGGTCTAGTGCCGAATGTAGATTGTCTTGGTAACTCTTTCTTGACTTTTGATCTCTGAGCTTTGAGAAGGGAGCACTAAGGTCGGATGTGACCACTTAACCCACAGTGGTGGCATATAGGAGGCCTTCTAATAATAGGAGGCTTCTGAGTAACTATTGCAATAGCTTGAACATCCCCATCAATAACTTCCTTTCCTTTATCCAGGCTGATGGATGGAGGCTCGGGAATTGTGGGCTTGACAAATACAGTCCTAGAAGTAGAAGGGATATCAAAGGAAGAAGCTACATACCCGAGTCTGGTCTTGTCTGTTGGGCTCTTTTGGATTGACAGCATATGGATTAGCTTCTCATCAGTGACCCTCTCCAACTGTAGTTGTGTCTCTAGTAGCTTCTCCTCTAGATCTTGAATCTTGAGCAGCAAGGAAATCTTCTCTGTCTGTAGACTGTTCAACTCATGGATGTGCTGCTTGCTAGTCTCCCTCAACTTCTCGAACTCTACATAGAGGATTTTATAGGCCTCTTTGAGTTCCTCCCTGTCTTCATCACTATGCTCAGAGTAGTAGGATTGAGAATCCTCCTGGTCTTCTTGTGGAGCCACAAAGGCTAGAAATTGATCTTAAGCAAGAGTTTCTTCTTCTTCTGACTCATCACTGAGAGTCGCATTGTAGGCCTTCCCTTTACCCTGCTTGAGATTCCCACAGTCAGCCCATATATGTCCAAAGCCTAAGCATTCAAAACATCTGGGGCCTCTTGGGTCTTTCTTCTCAGCTTCTTTAGGCTCAGATTCTCTGGGGGCTTTCTACAGTCTTTCGGTGAATTTCTTCTTGAATTTATCATTCTTCATTAATCTCCCAAAAATTTTGGCTAGCATTGCCACAACATATTCTTCATTATCAGAGTCCTCTTCAAATGAGACTCTATCCTTTTTCTTGGATGCCTTGAGGGCAATAGTCTTTACCTTCTTGACTGGAGGCAAGGAAAGCTCATATGTTTGAAGAGATCCCACCAATTCTTCAATCTTCATCTCTTCTAGATCCTTGCTTTCTTCAATGGTAGTCACCTTAATTTTGAAACTCTCAGGAAAAGATCTTAAAATTTTTCGGATGACCTATCCGAGACGGTCTTCTCAAGACTCACCATTGAGTTTCTCAGGTCGCTCATCTTAGTATAAAACTCTCCGAATGTCTCATCTTCAAGCATCTTAATCTATTCAAATCTAGAAATCAACATTTGGAGCTTGGCAGATTTAACAAGTTTTGTGCCATCATATGTTGTTTCTAAGATTTGTCATGCTTCTTGAGCGATTTCACAGTTAGAAATTTTTGCAAATTCAGACGGTGAAAGAGCTTGACAAAGAGCATGGAGGTCTTTATCGTTAGCAAATCGTACATTTCTTGTAAGAATCAGATCGAGAGTTGTAGCCTCTGGTTTAGTCCAACCAAATTCAACAATTTGCCAACAATCAATGGATATTAAAAAGAAACGCATGCGAGCTTTCCAATAGCCATAGTTTGTACCATCAAAGGCAGGAACAGTATTAAGATTTTGAGAGATAACAAAAAATTAGTAGAAGTCAAAAGGATTACACTCAAGAAATAAATCTAACCAGTGTGCACAATGTGTAACAAAATATTGTAAATGCAAAATTTAAAGAACACAAATATTTTGTTAACGAAGTGGAAACTCAATGAAGAGAAAAACCACTCCGAGGCAGCCAAACCCAAGAAATTCACTATCAGAAGACAAAGCTAGTACATAGATAGTAACACTCACATACCCGATGTAGCGATCGTATCTAGCACTCTGACACATAACCCAACGTGAACTCCTCCCAACCAAGTCTCCTACTTGAAGGGGTCTTCTATGGATTCATTTACCTTAGGGCTCCTCCTTAAGATAGACTTCAATAATTAGCACAGTAACAACACACAATAGCAACGGCTTGAGAGCTAGCAGATCTTCACAATTTCTCCCTAAAGTGTACTCTTTAAGCTATGAAGAATTCAATATTGAATTCTATAAATTGTACATGCCTAGAGGCCTCTATTTATAGGCTAAGAAGACTTAAATCGAGTCTATCTCTAATTTCTCTAGGCGGCGTCTGGACGCAAGCTGGGGCCGTCCAAACGGACAACTGTGCAATCAGCTTTCCATAACGCGCTTTATGCAAGCCGCGTCCGGACGGTGTTCCCCTAGCGTCTAAACGGTTGCACTTTTGCTGCACGTAATTTCCATAATAAGGACTGGCCTTCGAATCTCAATTTTTCGATCCGGAGGCAATCTTGTGACTTCAGCGAAAACATCTGGATAGTGGCATACTACCAGAATGTCTTCCAACTTCGACTTGACTTCAAGCTTGGCCAAACATAGGCCAAATACGCTTGTGCAACCTCTCTAACACTTTTTATAGCTTGAACGGCAGAGAAGAGTGGCGGAGTAGCTTGTCGAGACCAGCAGAACTTGAACTCTTCGATGCCATGAAGTCAGAATACTACTTTCTTCTTGCGACAATCTATATTCGCTTCATACTTTAATAGCCAATCCATCCCCAGAATGACATCAAAGTCCAACATGCTAAACACTCATATTTCGCTGGCAGAGTCTTCCCTACTATAACAATAGGGCAATTCTACACATATTTCCTACAAGTCACTGCGTTACCAACAGGACTGGCCCTGCATATGTTTTGTTCAAGTGGTTCGGTGCTCAAGTTGCATATCTTCACATAAGTTGATGAAATAAAAGAATGGGTAGCACCCGAATCAAACAAGATGCACGCAACACTGCAGAACAAAGGGATAGTACCTGCACCACATCGGTAGCATTTTCTTCAGCTTCGATGTTACCAGGAGTGGGTGAGTCGACTCTGGCTTGTGCGGGTTGCCTAGGCTGATAGTTGATTACTAGAGACTCTGGGGTAATGGCCCTCTTGGCCACATTGAAAACACGCTCTAGATCCCATGCGGCACTCGCCCAAGTGTGGCCTCCCACACTTGCTACTGAAGCTGTCCTGACTCACAAAAGCACTTCTTCTCCTAAAGGATCCAAAACTGCTTCTCGAAGATTGACTTTTTGACGGAGGTGGAAGAGGAGGAGCTCCCATTGACATTGACTGCTTCCTATTCACATAGTCAGCAACCGCTTCTCTGATCTCTTTCTCAGTAATGGTGGCAGTCTCCACCATTTTGGTGTAGCTGGTAATGTCGAGGAAAGCAATCCTCTCTTTCATTCTAGCGACAAGCCATAAAGAAATCTTTCAACTTTCGTTTGCTCATCAAAGATGAGGTGTGGAGCATACCTCGATAGCTTCAGAAACTCAGCCAAATACTGCTCGACTGACATGTTCCCTTGCTTGAGGTCTTGGAACTCTCGAGCACATTGTTGTTGTTGTCCTGGAGGGAAAAATCAGTTGTTGAATTCCCTCTTGAACCTATCCCATGTGATTGAGACACCGTGGCCCAACTTTATAAGGACTTTTGTGGATTTCCACCAATTGTTGGCTTCCCCATCCAACTTTAGTCTTTCATAGTCAACCTTTTGATTGTCAGTGCATTAGCAAGATCTAGAAGTTAGAAATCCAGTTATCAGGTGCTAAGAGCCATGAACTTCCATCAAACACTACTGAATTGTGTCTGAAGAAGTTGGTCGATGAACAATCGACCCTTTCATTACGTTCGCCCTGTCTAGGCATGGCGGCCATCATGGTCGTCATGAACTGTGTAGCATTAGCCCAAAACTGGGCCATATCAGGCATGTTGAACGGTGGAGGCGGTAGGGGTGGTGGGGCAGAAGGACACCGCGTACCGCCATCCCCATCATTCACCGATTCCTTATCCTCCTGCCGCAGTGCTCTGCGCAATCATATTGAAGTTAGCCTACAAATGTGAGAGTGGAAGAGGTGCCACATAAACAAGTATACATCATAACAAATGCACTACAAGAAACATGCAATGCACAAGTCCCAAACTAATTAAAGTTTTCATGTCTTAAGTCTTTGTTATAAGCTTTTAGAATCCTCAGGCTCTAGTGTTACACATAGACTCTAACATGACCCGGATACTATAAGCTGTGACGACCCTTTTTTTTTTCCTACAAAATGGAATCACTACAGTGGCATGATGATTAATCATAAGCCAACACCAACCTAATACATCTCATAACATATGCATAATATATCAGAGATAAAACATTGCAACGGAAACGTCTATCATAAATATAAAGTGAAGTAATTACAACATCATAGCCATTTGATTATCTATGTAATTAAAGTTTAACAATGTATTAATTACATGACCAAAAGAATGAATGTACAAAATAGGTGTCACATGCAACACAAGCCATATATAATATGTTTGTACAAAATATGGACTATTCCCAGGTCTAACAAATCCAACTGTCGCGAAGACCTTAAGTCGTAGTATCCCAAATAGTATTTTTTAACTATATATGTTTGAATAATTGACATAATAAATTCTAATATTAAAAATAAAAATCTCCAACCCATCACAATTTTAAATTATGCCTGTAACTGTAAGTTGGAGATCACCTGGTTTTAAAGCGATTAGTGCACTGCAGCCTACCATTAAACAAATGTAGCGAATTTCTAGCTAATTGACAAGTCAATACATCATTGCAGCTTTATTTTGTCGGGGTAGTTGGGCCAATACTTAATTTGCTTGTTGATCTGTACCTTTTGGTGTTGTTTGATTAATATTTTTTTTTAATATATATATATATATAAAGTTTAATTTTGTGAAGTTTAACATCTCTATTTCTGAAAGCATTTTTTGTGGTTTGGTAGATCTCGTATTCTTCTTATCTTGCACATGAAAAAAAAATAATAATTGCAAAAAGAAGAAGCGAATATTATTCATATACATTTCTTTATATTGCCACACATGCTTATGCATGGGTTGAGCAAAACATATAGAAGGTTGACAAACACAAGCTGTCGGTTGGGACTATATATGGACAATACTACTCCTGTTTTAAAACAGTGCTACCAAACACAGGAAAAAAAAAAAACGTTTGAAAAAAAATCTGGCGTCACTCGACAAAAAACAACAAAATGAGTTAAGCGTGATTTGTGACTTGTAAAAAACATAAAAATGAGGCTTCGTTTTGTGTTTAATGTTTGAGGAATTCAGGTTTAGTGTCGGTGCCTCTAAAAATTATTGTTGTTGATGATGTTTTTGAACCGGTGACGTGGCATCATCAAAGACGTCCCTTCATCCGCGCCTTGACCTGCAAAACAGGAAAGACACGCCGGGGGTGGCCGGCGGAGCCTCCTCCGACGATCAAGTCAGTCCAGTGTTTGTAAGAAGAGGAGAGAGGGAGAGAAGATCTCAGAGAAAAAATGAATTGCCCTTTAATAATTTCTACACTCCCTTTTTATACCCCTATGTGCTATATGTCTCTTTTACCCCTGTCAAGCACAGGGCTCCATGTAGATGTCTCATATCTTCCCTGACTTGATTTGACTGGTTTCATAAATATTGAAGGCTTCCTGCGACCAAGGTCATTGTCCGGGGACCAATCCTTTCCGGTGTCCGAAATCCCACTTGGAGGGCAAATCCTCCCCCACCTTGGGTGGGGGAGGAATATTCCTTAACAATTGTTGTGAGCATCCATGAAACTAAACTTTATAAAATCCCAATTACTTTGCGTCATCCACACCGTTCTATTTTTCTTTTCTTTATTTATTTTTTTAAAAAAATAATTACACCAAGGTCTGAAGAGTAATTAATATTATATAACTTGAAGAGTAAATAGTAGCAATGACCATGCAGTACTGCAACTTGTGGGGGTGTTCGTTTCTTTAAAATACAAGTAGAGGATTCAATTTGGCACAGTTTTTATATTCGTAGAAAAATCTCCTAATGCTTATTGTACCCTAGCCTTTCTGATACTTTTTCTAAAAGTATAGTGCACAGAGAATTTAATTTCCCAACAATCTCATTTATTATTTATACACGATCCCTATTATAATTCATGTTATAGTCAAGACTTAAAAGCTGGTACAAAATAAAAATAAAATGAGCGTTGATAGTTGAGTACGTTAGGATTAGATTCTTCAGTATTAAGATTATTTAGAAGTTTTTATCGATTTAGGTTTCATTCAAAAGTTGTGGTTTTATCCCGCCCTAACTCCTCTTGTAGTCTTTCCTACCCGAATGGAACTACACGAATCCCATTTCCTTTATAATTCAATATCAAGTATCCATCAATTGGTATCAGAACCGTTTCAATTCTGAAATTCTCCATCAATTCACCCGAACTCGGCATCTCAGCCCATGGCACGTACTAAGAAATTGAAGCATCGTTTAATAAGCCAAAAGAAAGGTAACATGAATTACAGCGTAGATTTTGCCAACCCTTCCCTCCACCAACCGAAAAATTGCCCAAAATCACAGTCCCACTACGCAGCAAACAACCCATCAATTTTCAACCCAAGACACACTTCATTTAACCTTCCCAACGCCCAAAAAAGAAGAAGAGAGGCAAAATTTGCTGTTCAAAAACCAAAAGAGAAAACTCTCCACCGATTCAACCCAGAAAAGTCCAAACACAATCCAAACCAAAGAAACTAGAAGTCTAGCAGAGACACACATACACAAACAGCATCAACACTCGTTCTGTTTACTCGGTTAATACATATAATGATGTATATAATTTTATATTATGTAAATTTTTATATCACATTAATTATTTTTGAACAAATTTTTTATTTTTCATACAAAAAAAATATTTGAAATTTTATATATCCTATATCAAATCATTCACTTTTTATTTCTAGTTAAAAAAAAATAATAAAAAATTGACAGCCCAAATATATACCAAACACAACAAGAAGTCAAGAAGTAATCCGGCGGAGAAACAAGTCATTAGGCTACGGACCCCACGCGATTAAACACCTGTCATGATTGTCGACAGTTGGACAGACGAGAAGATCTGGAGCGTACAAAATGTTGGAATCAACAAAGGTAACACCATGCAACTGCAAGAATTGTGCCAGGTCAGAGTGGGACACAGACATGCGTGTGAACTTTACGTGCTTTGCCTGTCCTGCACTCCAATAGTCCAATGTCAGCCTAAGCCCAGCTATTCTGATAATTGCGGCTCACGCACCCTGCTTGCTTAAAGTCCCAACAATGAACAACCTCATTCCTTGTAGTTTTCCTCCCCCCGTGAATTTAATTCAACTTGTTTGTTTCTTAAGAAATTTCTTTTACCACTAGTTGTCCTTTTTCTTTTCCTGGTTTAGAGAATCAGTTGAGTTGATGTTGATGTGGTTACCAGATGAACAAAAGAACAGATTGATAAGTCGCACGTGCCTAGGTTCCACGCTTTCAGTGATTATCTTTGTAAATTAATGAAATCAAAATATTCTTACAATACTTTTTTTTTTTTTTTTTTTTAAAAAAAAAAAAATTTATAGGTACTAGAATGGAGGCTTACATTTTCTAGTGGCCCGATAAACCATCGACCTAATATCCATAAGGCCCAAGCGTAAATTTTGGATCACATAGGAGCATGCAAGCCTACATGGCATCTGGCTTGAGGCACACGCATGTCACCAAAGAGGCAATAAATCTCCATAATTATGACACCACAAATCACTTTCTTAATGAAAAAAAGAATGTCTACCTAGAAGAATCGCTTAAAAGGATCCGGTTACTATGCGGTACTGAAAAGTACCGCATATCTGCTAATCTGCGGTAACTTTTTGAATGGCTGAGATTCATTACTCACTCTAGCCATCCTTTTTTTTTTTTTTTTTTCTTGGCTTTGTGTGATTCATTACCGCCACAGTTTTAAGTCCTTGCCTGCATATTCCAAAGAGTACAAAGGCTTCTCCGGCGAGAAGGAACTCTTCGATCCCCCATCGCCAGCGGAGGCATCCTCAGAACCCGAACCACCATCACCGCCACAAGACCCACCAACATAGGCCTTCTTGATTTCCTTTAATTTTAACGAGACCGCTACGCCATTCGGAGAAAAACGATGTCGACGCCGAACTGACGACCTATATAATGGGCGTGATCTCAGTCCTGCAGTTTTGAAGAATTATCTGTCGCATCGCCGATGTTCCCGATCATCAAGCAATACTAGCTCTGCTAGAAATGAAATTTTCTCAAAAAATGCTAATGTTTTGTTCGGCTGCAGAGAAATTGAAGGAAAAGAAAATGCAAACAGAATGCTAACACATCACATTTCTACTGCGGTAGCTGTGAATGAAAGAGAGAAGAAAGGTAAAGGAAAAAAAAAAAAGCAATTTCTGTTTAACACGTTTCCCCACAAAGCCAAGAGACAAAAAAAGAAAAAGAAAAAAATAGGTTGGCTGGCTGGAGTAATAAATCTCAACCGTTCTAAAATTACCGCAGATATGCAGTACTTTTTAGAACTGCATAGTAGCCGGATCCCGCTTAAAATACTTTAACATTATCAAAGGCCCGATTAGCTACTAAATCAGCAATACTTGCCTTACATAGACATCCAATCAAGTCAAGACCACATCTATATGAGATTAGTAAAGGTTAGACCCATATATGCTCTCATGCTCCAATTTCTACCTATTTATCTTATTCTCTTATTACCTTACATCTACACATTTATTAAATTAAGTACCAAAGATAGTACTGTCGCCCCGCTCCCTTTTTGCAGCGTACTACTTTGACATTTGATTTTCTTGCAAGGATCTCAAATCGAGAATTAAGCGTATATAATTACTGTTAATTTTCGACAATAAAGGGATAATATCATGTGTTGGTACAGTTTCCGGTATGGTGACGTGTCGCCTTATGATTCGCTGCTGATTTCTACCGACTGCCTCAACCCTGTAAAAAGGACAAACAACTCGTCGGGGGTGCCGACTACGCCCACTCCGATGCCTAAGTCAGTTTAAATCAATTTTCTGCAGAGTATTCTGAATCTTAATCTCAAGAGCTTAGAGAATTCGTCTTTTCATACCTGGTGTGACGGTCTTTATTTATAGGCCAGACCTTCTTGACACCTAGTTGGATTAGGAGTTTGAGTCCTAGCCTGGTTGAACTTTAACCATATCTTCACGGAATTCGAGTAGGAGTGTGAAGTCCGTAGTTGATTGCGTTTGTACTTCTTTAAACTTGATTACGTATCAATAACTATCTTATCCCATAAATTATGGATCTGTGGTTTATCCCTGATCTTCTGGGATTCTATCCTTATCGCACTCTAAGACGAGTGTGGCGCATGACACCTTTTTGAAGACTACAGCACATTTCAGCCAACCTCCGAGGTGATGATATCCGAGATATGTTCGCTCCGACCTGGAGATCTCGGGATATCGCCGCACCATAACGGGGTTGTGTAAGTCCGAGATGTTGCTACTCCGAGACATTGGCACATCCAATGGATATCACCCCGAGGAGATATCACACCGACTCGATATCATCCCGAGGCATTATTACTCCGAGACACAAATATCCGAGATATGTTCGCTCCGTTTTGACTGGGAGATCCCGGGATATTTTATATACCGTAACCTGGAATGTTAAGACCGAGACATCGTCATACCTCCGAGATGTCTTTATACCTAGACGACCTTTTCTTCGCTGGGCGGAACAAATGTCCGAGACATAACTCCGAGATGTCTTTGGATCCACGTGTCTCTAGGGTTGATTTTATCCCTAACAGTTACCCCCCTAATTCTCTGATTTCAGAAATAAATGGAAATAAGAGAATTACTTTCCGTCTGCCAGTCTGTACCTGCTACTGTGAAGGGCGCGTCTTTTCAACAGTTCAAATATTTAAATCTTACCTCTTCTTTTTCCAATGACGACGTCAGCTCTGTACCGCCGCCCCTTTTGTCATCATGAAACGGTATGGTCGAGGCAGTGCATTTAATTCTGGAATACGGAAGGCGCGCCTTTTCAACTTCGAAAATTTTGAAATGATGGCGCCTTTTGGCATCTCAGACACGTGGGGGAGGGGGTATTTAAAGTTTTGAATACTTTTACTGTTCATTCCTTGACAATTCTCTCTCTCGATCCTCCATTGTCGCATTCTTCCTCAACTCCTTTCTTTCTCTGTATCCTCTATTTTTTCTTCTTTCTTTCATGGCCCCTAAAAAAGCTGGTTCGGTTGTTCCTGCTACGTCTCGGGCTCGGACGAAAAGGTCCGACGGCTTCGTGGATCTCTCTCCCCTGGAGAGTAGGGTGGAAACTGCCCTTTTTGCGAAGCATGAGGGTGTCCTTCGTCTGAACTATGAAATTCCTCCAACAGTGAAGATGTTCTATCAGGCGCCTGGAGCTCGGATCATCAACGGCGGCGATATTACCTTGTATGAGAGGATGTTTCTTGCTGGGCTACGGTTACCATTTCCAGAGATTGCTCGGGATTTTGCCCTTTTCTTGATGGTTGCACCCAGTCAGATTATGCCCAATGCCTGGAGGTATCTGTTCCCTTCTTATATCCTTTGGAGACTCATGTTGAAAAAGGAAATGAATATCTTGCAATTTTTCAACATCTACAGGCCGAGGCAAACTTCAGAGGGGATGATTGAACTTTGTGTTCGTCACCCGCCTGTCTTCATCAAGCTCAAGAGTGGGCTAACGAACAACAAATTCTGGGAGATGCAATTTTTCAGAGTTTCCGGGGAGTGGGAATGCCCCGAAGGCACTCTTTTTCCTGAAGACCGTATGATGCCTCGGACTTGGCAATTGCTACGACCTGACCGAAGCGACCCCCCTTCACTCTGTGTATCCGAACTGGAGGATGTCAAGAAGATAAGTGGGTGGTCCGCTGCCAGGGTCAAGGCTGACAAGTTTGAAGAGGTTGATTTTGATAACCTTGTCACCGAGGAGAATTTAAGGCAATTTCTCGGATACGACATCCCGAGAGACAAACAGCTGATCACCAAGAGAGGGGCTATTAAGAAGAGGAATGACGCCCCTCCATCTCCGAGGCCTGTTACTAAGAAGAGGCCTTTCAAAAGTTCTGAACAAGTTCCCGAGGCTGTCCCTTCGCGGAAGAAACAGAGCATTCCCCTAGCTGCTCTGGGTGCCAGGAGGACTCCCCCTTCGGTTCCGTCATCGGGAGTGAACGTTGAAGAGGGTTCAGCAAGTTTTCGGGGTTTCATTCCAGAAGTTTCTCCTACACCAGAAGCTAGTGCTGCTCCTTCTTTTGGTTTAAGGGATGAGTCTGGCTCCGAGGCAT
The DNA here is from genome assembly GCA_028654335.1 of Alnus rubra. Classification (NCBI taxonomy): domain Eukaryota; kingdom Viridiplantae; phylum Streptophyta; class Magnoliopsida; order Fagales; family Betulaceae; genus Alnus; species Alnus rubra. The sequence continues at coordinate 457,544 of JAJPGS010000952.1, forward strand.
CGTATCAGGGTGAACAAGGTGCAGAAACTTCTTTTGCGGAACCTCCTCTCGGAGCTTCGACAGTGATTGCCCCGGAACCAGAGAGATCTAGAGAAGGAGATGAGAGACTGTTCCTGAGGCTCGAGACATACAAGTCACACGCAGGGTAAAGCATCCGGCCAGGAAGCGGAAGTTCACAGCCCAGGACCGAATCGCTCAAAAGCTTTTGGACGCCGAGCGGATGTGGGGTAAGGCGGTTATAAGACCTTCTGATGCCGAGGAAGTGCCCCAAGAGCCTATTGCTTCATGTGGTGAATCTCTTGAAGAGATGGATGAGGAAGTTGGCACCCCCCGAGCTGAGCCTCTTGTTGAGGAGTTTGAAGTTGAAGGTACTCCCCGAACTCCTTCTTCGGAACGTCCAGACACGCCACCACTTCCCGAGGAAAACCTTGAAACGGGGCCTGCCACCCCCCAAGCTCCATGTTCTGCACCTGTACAACTTGGAACTCATACTGGAGTACCTGAGGCTGAAAATGTTGAAGAGCCTAGCGCCTTTCGGGAAGTGGTTGATCAGGAGGTGCCGGGCTCTACTTCTGAAGTTCAAGGTGCAGGTCAACCCGAAGTAACTCCCCATCTCGGAGTGCCTGAGGAGTCTCGGATGGACTCCGAGAATGTCATTCCTGAAGCTGGTGTGCTTCCTGAGACTTCTACTAGGAGCGAGTCTCGTGTTGAGGCCAGCCCTTCTAGATTAAGATCTGATGGGTCCGAAGCGGCTCCAAGTGTAGGGACTGTACCTCCTGTGGGTCCTAGCTCCTCTTCTAGGGTCTTGGCTGGTTTCGAAGTTTTGGGCAGGGGCCTTTTGGGTCATCCAATGGAGGCTATAAAGAACTTAATTCCCGAGGGATATCTGGCAAATACAGGGGTTTCTTCTCCCGAGAAGATTGCTCAAGGCATTCTTATCTCTCATTATCAAGTAAGTTTCTGGAACCAGGCCTTTTCATTCTGTTCGCATCTTGAATCTGACTTTGCTTACTTTTTTCTTTATAGCTTCTTGTAAAGATGACCGCCCTCTGGCAGAAGTACGAGAATCGTCCTGCGTCCCCGCCTGTTCCTGCCCCCGAAGTGCAAGATCGTATCTCGGGCTTGGAGAACGAAGTTGGGGCACTAAAGTCCCTTCTTCAATCCAAGGACGAGGAACTCGCATCTCGGGACTCGACTATATCCGAGATGCGTTCTGCCAATGCTCGTTTGAGGAAAGAAGTACTGGAGGCCAATGACCGGTACACACGTTCTGTTGCAAGCCTTTCTTCCGAGCTGGATCGTGCAGATCAATTGTCTCTTCGTTTGTCGGCCGTGCAGAACGAATGCTCCGAGGCGTGCAAAAATGCTATGAATGCCGAAGCCGAAAAGGACAAACTTCAAGATGAGGTTGAAAGACTTGAGGCCGAGAGAAATAAAGCTGTTAAGGCGCAGGATCACTCGGAGAGTCTCTTAATTAGGCTCAGGGCTAGATATGACACAGATCGGGCAAAGCTCAAGCGTTATCTGAAGCAGTTGAGCTATGCACCACATCTTCGGGATCAGAGTTGGGCTCGGGGTTGCCATTGGGGTTTCGAAAATTTTTGAACCTTGGTAACGAATCCTCAATATAAATTCGACCCCAAGACGGTTGGACCGATGCTTGTGGGTTTTCCTGAAGAAGCCATCTTAGAGATGGACGATTTCGGTAAGGACTTCATGCCTGATGTTCCGAGTTGGGATATTGACGCGCCAGATCCTCGAGAAGATCCTCTTGATGGTTCCGCAAGCTAAAGGCTTCTCGGGCTAATGTCTGAATTTTTCTTTTCTTTTCTTTTTTATCAACCTGTAATGAACCTCAAATATGAAATGAAATCTTTTGAATGAAACCTTTACCTTTTAAATATCTCTTTTCTGATCATGGCATTTGGAGGAGCCTTTTACTTTTGATATTCTTTTCAAGTCATCTGAGGAATAGACTATCTTGAATGCTCTTTTCCTTTTCTGCTCTCGATTTTGGACTAACCGAGAGGCTTTTCCTGCTCTCGGTGTTGGACTAACCGAGAGGCTTTTCCTGCTCTCGGTGTTGGACTGACCGAGAGACTTTTCCTGCTCTCGGTGTTGGACTGACCGAGAGACTTTTCCTGCTCTCGGTGTTGGACTGACCGAGAGACTTTTCCTGCTCTCGGTGTTGGACTGACCGAGAGACTTTTCCTGCTCTCGGTGTTGGACTGACCGAGAGGCTTTTCCTGCTCTCGGTGTTGGACTAACCGAGAGGCTTTTCCTGCTCTCGGTGTTGGACTGACCGAGAGGCTTTTCCTGCTCTCGGTGTTGGACTGACCGAGAGGCTTTTCCTGCTCTCGGTGTTGGACTGACCGAGATACTTTTCCTGCTCTCGGTGTTGGACTGACCGAGAGACTTTTCCTGCTCTCGGTGTTGGACTGACCGAGAGACTTTTCCTGCTCTCGGTGTTGGACTAACCGAGAGACTTTTCCTGCTCTCGGTGTTGGACTGACCGAGAGGCTTTTCCTGCTCTCGGTTTTGGACTAACCGAGAGGCTTTTCCTGCTCTCGGTGTTGGACTAATCGAGAGACTTTTCCTGCTCTCGGTGTTGGACTAACCGAGAGGCTTTTCCTGCTCTCGGTGTTGGACTGACCGAGAGGCTTTTCCTGCTCTCGGTGTTGGACTAACCGAGAGACTTTTCCTGCTCTCGGTGTTGGACTAACCATATCCACCCCCCATTTCGCAAATGGCCACGGAGAAGTGAGGGGGGTGAGCTTCTCGGGACTTGCTTTCATGATTCTTGCGAATCTCTGGCACTTGTCACAGGTTTTGACGAGAAGAGCTGAATCTTTCTTGATCGTAGGCCAATAGTAGCCCGCTCGGATGGTTTTTTGTGCCAGCATCCTTCCTCCTGAGTGGTCTCCGTACACACCTTCATGAATTTCCCTGAGAACATAATTCGACTCGGCCTTGGAGAGGCATTTGAGCAGGGGTTCGGAATATCCTCTTTTGTACAGTATCTCCCCGAGAAGGCAGAACCGTGCTGCTTGTATCTTCACCCTTCGAGCCGCAACCTTATCTTCGGGCAGCAACCCATGTCTGAGGAACTGGATAATGTCCCTTGCCCATTCTGGCTCCTCTGGTGTTGAGTCTACTTCCATAACCTTGGTCCTCGGGGCTATCGAAGGCTCGGTCAGAACAATAATTTGCCTTCTTGATGCTTCAATCTCTTCCTCTGTTCCCGACTCGATCTTTGAGAATTCATCGGCTCGGATGTTTTCCTCCCGAGGTATTTTTGTGATGACGAACCTTTCGAAATAGGATTGGAATCGCCGTACCTCTTCCAAATACCTGGCCATTCTATCTTCTTGTGCTTCGAATTGCCCTTGGACTTGGCCTACGACCACTTGAGAGTCACTCCGGATTTCGACATTAGTTGCCCCCATCTCTCGGGATAATGCCAAACCTGCTATCACCGCTTCGTACTAGCTTCATTGTTCATTGTAACGAAGTCCAGTTTTACAGCAAAACCGAACTCTTGCCCTTCGGGATTCCTGAGGAGGACTCCTACTCCGCTTCTGCTCTGTGTAGAAGAGCCATCTACAAACACAACCCAGGTTGACTCCTTAGGAAGTTCTTCTGCTTCAGGAATGTTGCAGAATTCTACCAGGAAATCTGCTAGAACTTGTCCTTTGATAGCCGTCCCAGGATGAAACTCGATATCAAATTGTCCGAGTTCCACCGCCCAGTTGACTAATCTTCCCGAGAGGTCAGGTTTTTGCAACACCTTCTTCATCGGATACTCGGTTAGAAATCTGATAGCGTGAGCCTGAAAGTATGGCCTCAATCTTCTGGCTGAAATGATCAAAGCGAACGCCAACTTCTCGATCCGAGGATACCTCCCTTCCGCGCCATGCAGTGCTTTACTTGTAAAGTAAACCGGTTTCTGAACCCCTGAATCTTCTCGGACTAGCACCGAGCTTACTACTGAGGGAGAGACTGCCAGATAGAGATAAAGAATCTCCCCTTCGGTTGGGCGGCTCAACAGTGGTGGGTTGGCTAGATATTCCTTCAACTTCCTGAAAGCCTCCTCACACTCCTCACTCCATATAAATGCTTTTCGTAAAATTTTAAAGAAGGGAAGGCACTTATCTGTCGACCGTGATATGAAACGGTTCAAGGCTGCAATCCTTCCTGTCAGTCGTTGGAGTTGTTTTGTTGTTCTCGGGGCCTCCATCTCGAGGACAGCTTTGACCTTTTCTGGATTAGCTTCAATGCCCCTCTGTGACACCATAAACCCCAGAAACTTGCCTGAAGAAACTCCGAAGGCACACTTCGCGGGGTTGAGCTTCATGTTGTATTTTCTTAGAGTCCGAAAAGTTTCTCGGAGGTCTTCTATGTGTCTGTTTGCCCGAACACTTTTAACCAGCAGGTCATCTACGTATACCTCAACGTTTCGGCCAATTTGACTTTGAAACATCCGGTTCACAAGTCGTTGATATGTGGCTCCAGCATTCTTCAGTCCGAAGGGCATCATCTTATAGCAGTAAAGTCCTCGGTCTGTGATGAAAGCAGTTTTCTCCTGGTCTGTTTCTTCCATGTAGATCTGATTGTACCCCGAGAAGGCATCCATGAAGCTTAAGAGCTCGTGTCCGGCCGTCGAATCCACCAATAAATCTATCCGAGGCAGGGGAAAGCTATCCTTCGGACATGCTTTATTCAAGTCGGTGAAATCTACACACATCCTCCACTTCCCGTTAGACTTCTTCACCAGCACTACATTGGCCAGCCACTCAGGATAATCCACCTCTCGGATGAATCCAGCTTTCAGCAACTTCTCTACTTCTTCAGCAACAGCCGTGTTTCGTTCGGCAGCAAAAGCTCTTCTTCTCTGCTTCACAGGGCGATAATTTGGATCCACATTCAGCTTATGGACAATAACCGAGGGATCAATCCCCGGCATATCTTCATGGCTCCAGGCAAATACATCTTTGTTGCGCCTCAAGAATGCCACCAGATCTTCCTTCATTGGTTGAGGGAGTTGTGAGCCTATACGAACTTTCTTTCCTGAGTCGCCTATCTCGAATTCCTCCAAGGCTTCCACTGGCTCCCCCAACGGTGATTGCTATTTCCCATCCTCCTTAGTTTTCTCCCCCCGACTGTGCTGCCCCGGGGTTTCTTTTAATGATAGATTATAGCATCGCCTGGCTTCCCTCTGGTCTCCCTTCACCTCTCCAACTCCTTCTTCTGTTGGGAACTTCATGCTGAGATGCGGAGTTGAAGTCACAGCTTTGAAGTCGTTGAGAGCTGTACGTCCGATAATGGAATTGTAGGCTGAGACTTTGTCAACTATCAGGAACTTCACCATAATGACTTTCTGCCTTGGATAAGTCCCTGCAATCACAGGTAGGTCAATAGAACCGAGAGGCAACACCTTTTCTCCAGCAAAACCCTGTAACTGGCATGAGACCGGGACCAATTTTTCTCGTGGAACACCCATGTGATCGAAAGCTGATTTAAACAAAATATCAGCTGAGCTCCCTGTGTCAACGAGGATCTGCCGAGTCTGGTAGTTTGCTATGGTCAAGGTGACCACGAGGGCGTCTGTGTGCGGAAGCGAGACCCCAGCATAATCATCATCAGAAAACCCTATAACCAGAGGGTTATATTTCCGAGACTTTGGGGGTTTCTGGACCGAGTATACTTCAAAATCGTCCAGCTGCCTGGTATACGCCTTCCGAGCCGAGTTGGACTCGCCTCCTCCTCCAAATCCACCCGAGATAGTGTGGATGATTGGGAGATTACCTTGCTGCGCCACCCGAGGTCTGCTTCTACTTCTCTCCCTTCCTTCATCCCTCCGAGGTCGAGGTGCTGGCTCTCGGCTTCTTCCTCTTCTGTCTTCTTGTCTCGGTTGATAATTCCTCCTTTCATTCCGATCCTCTTCCCTCCGAGGCCGCGGATAATGGTCTCGCTCCTGATAATTCCTCTCATTGGCAAGAAATCGGACTAGTTTCCCATTCTCGATGAACTTCTCGATCAACTGCCTCAATGATACACACTGTTCGGTCAGATGACCGAATGAATCATGAAAGGCACAGTATTTGTGAGCCAAACGCGTGGGCGGATCTCCTGGAATGGGTCTCGGTCTCTGGTAATTCGGATCCTTTTTGAGTTCCATGAGCACCTCGGTGATGGAGGTGTTCAATGGTGTCCACTTGTAGTCTCCAAAATTCTTTTTCACCTTCTTGTATTCTACGGGACCGGTGTCCTGTATAGGCTCAGGATTCTTCTTCTTCTTAGGCTTCTCGGTTGATGGCTGTTGTTGTTGCTGGGAGTTATCGAGAAGGGCTCGGAGCGTTTCTTCTTGATTGATGTACCTGTCCATCTTTACCATAAAGGTATGAAGATCTTTCGGTGGTTTCAACGCCAGTTCTGCCATCAGAGGCCCATCCTTCTTCAAGCCTTGAAAAATTGCTCCATAGATGAAATCATCTGGCGCACTTTCTGTGTCCAGCTTCTCCTGGTTGAATCTCCATAGGTAGTCTTTTAGAGACTCGTTTGGCCCCTGCTGTACAGAGAGTAGGTATCCTCGGGGTTTTCTTCTAGCTCTCCCGGACACGAACTGGGCCAGGAATTTCCTTCCGAGGGTGTCGAAACAATCAATCGACCTTGGTGTGAGATTCCTGAGCCAGTCTCGGGCCTTTCCCGACAAGGTGAGAGGAAAAGCTCGGCATGCCACAGTATCTGGTGTCTTGTGCAAAGAGACATGGGATCGAAAATTGTCCAAGTGCTCCACCGGATCTTCACTGCCTGAAAAAACAGGGATATCAGGTACCTTGAATCTTACAGGTAGATCGAAGTTGGATACTTCTTCGGTGAATATCGACTCCTTGTGCTGAAAGAGGTTGTCTACGAGAGACTCCTTCCCACCACGCTTCTGATCAATCGTCTTTGACAGCACGTCATATTTTGCGCCCAGATCCTGGACCATCTTCTGCAACCTCCTTTCTGCCTCCGTGGGTGGAACCGGATTGATGGGCTCTCCATGATCTTCGTTCCGCGGCCCTGCTTTCTCTCCAGACCCTTCGGGGTTGCCACCGAGATTTGTCCCTTCTACTGCATCATGATTGAATGGCGGTGGTGTCTGCGCAGCCGTGAGCAGAGCATTTTGAGCCAGCAAATCCTCCACATTCTTCTGCGCCTGGGCCAACTGTTGACTCAGTTGGGTTATTCTGGCCTCTGGTCCAGCAGATTCTGCTTCTCCACGAACATCGTCTCGGCTGGTAGGCGGTGCATCGTTTTGAATCGACTTGGAACGCCTCGTAGTCACCATCGCGGATTTGTTTTTCGTAAGAACAACTTATCGTTCCCACAGACGGCGCCAAACTGTTGGTACAGTTTCCGGTATGGTGACGTGTCGCCTTATGATTCGCTGCTGATTTCTACCGACTGCCTCAACCCTGCAAAAAGGACAAACAACTCGTCGGGGGTGCCGACTACGCCCACTCTGATGCCTAAGTCAGTTTAAATCAATTTTCTGCAGAGTATTCTGAATCTTAATCTCAAGAGCTTAGAGAATTCGTCTTTTCATACCTGGTGTGACAGTCTTTATTTATAGGCCAGACCTTCTTGACACCTAGTTGGATTAGGAGTTTGAGTCCTAGCCTGGTTGAACTTTAACCATATCTTCAGGGAATTCGAGTAGGAGTGTGAAGTCCGTAGTTGATTGCGTTTGTACTTCTTTAAACTTGATTCTGTATCAATAACTATCTTATCCCATAAATTATGGAGCTGTGGTTTATCCCTGATCTTCTGGGATTCTATTCTTATCGCACTCTAAGACGAGTGTGGCGCATGGCACCTTTCAGAAGACTGCAGCACATTTCAGCCAACCTCCGAGATATGTTCGCTCCAACCTGGAGATCTCGGGATATCGCCGCACCATAACGGGGTTGTGTAAGTCCGAGATGTTGCTACTCCGAGACGTTGGCACATCCAATGGATATCACCCCGAGGAGATATCACACCGACTCGATATCATCCCGAGGCGTTATTACTCCGAGACACAAATATCCGAGATATGTTCGCTCCGTTTTGACTGGGAGATCCCGGGATATTTTATATACCGTAACCTGAAATGTTAAGACCGAGACATCGTCATACCTCCGAGATGTCTTTATACCTAGACGACCTTTTCTTCGCTGGGCGGAACAAATGTCCGAGACATAACTCCGAGATGTCTTTGGATCCACGTGTCTCTAGGGTTGATTTTATCCCTAACATCATGCTTGCTAATTAATTATCAATTTCATCGTTTCACCTCAATGACTGTATATATATATATATTAGCTCTAACTTCTTCCATTACACGTGTTGCAGATAATGCTTATAAAATGATATGAATATTTTGTAATTTTGTCGACAATGCCTTGCTCAATCGGCATGGCATGCTTAAGCCAAACTTAATTAGTAGTGTATAAATATAATGACAAATAATTCACAACAACATCTTCATATATAATCGACAACTCACATAAAAGCAGAGAGTAGGAATAGTGTTTTTCCGGTACGTTGAATAGAAATGCTGACAGTTGTGATAATTTCAAGACAACAGCTGGCAAATTATTATACAACATCTTGGCCATTTTGACAAAACATGCCGAATCAGCATGATCTTGCAGAATCTAACCCCCTAAACATGGGGGAATGAAATTCAGATAAGAACCATGATCACGAGATGTCAATATCTCATGCCTCTGATTAGATTATTGCCTCGCTCATAAAACCCTAACCCTAAAAAGGAGTTTATCTTAACCTTTCCGCTATATCTTTTGTGACTTTTCTTCACTTTTAATCACACGCGAGTTTTCAAAAGATGGTCTTTTCCGTAGGTTACCTTACAAAAGGCCTGCCTAATCAGAAAAGAAAAGTTAATGCCAATTTTAATAATTATTATTATCATTTTTTTTTTCAATATAAATAAGTTTCATACAACGGTTTAGAGTATCTACAAGATTCGACTAATTATTGCTACAAACTCCCAATTAGATCTTCTCTGAAAAGTATATATTGTGGCGTTGGTACAAAGTATTTGATTTGGGCACCCTTAAATTAATGTAGTAGATCGGTTGCAAAATAAAATCCCCATTGAATGAATGAGCAAGGCAAGCTTTTATATTTGTTGAATATTTAGGACTATCTTTAATTAACTAAAGTGGTCCTACGAAGATTAGCTTTGTTTGAGCTCAATTGCCGAAATACCAAATACTCATTATTAGGATGATAGAAATTTCTTACGTACTTATTTCTAAAATAATTTTTACAACTTATATATAAGATTGACATGTATCCTTTGGTATATAAGAAGCACATGATATTTAAATAGCATGTGCTTTTTACATATTTTTTTAATAACATTAATAAAAAAAAATATGTAATTTTTACATGCTTAAAGAACGCGTGTCAATCTTGTATGTGAATTGTAAGAAATTTTTTACAAATCGATTTACAAAAAATTTTCGTCCTTATAAAAATGATACTGGTAGGTGAAAATTATTATTACCTAGAGAGAGATACAAAAAAAAAAAAAAAAAAAAAAAGAAAAAGAAAAAAAAAAGGAGGGAGCGGCGGGGGGTGGGACAATTATCGGTGGTGGTAATACTTGGCTGAAGCAAAATTTATGGAATTCATCCGGAAATTTTATTTCAGTGTAGCACTGCTCAGCTAGTAGATTCTCCGGGTAAAGCTTGGATGAAGCAAAATTTTCGGAAATCATCCAAAAATTTTGCCTATCATAATTACAAAAATGCCATTGATAGGCAAAATTTCCGGATGATTTTCAGAAATTTTACTCCTCCGTAGCACTGCTCAGATTCTCCTCCTGGTTTTTGATTCTAGCGTTGGTTGGATTCCGTTTTTTGTCCTATACAATCTGAAAGATTACAGTAAGAGGAAAGCTGGTATAAACAAGGCTGTTTATTTTATTTTTAATTTTTTTAATGAAGAAATTCATTTATTTATTGTTAAGGAATTTCCCGCCATTGATCAAAATGATAGAGAGATGAGCTGAAGTCTACAGCTACGGGCAGAGCTATTTGACTGGAGTGGGAGACTTCTCTCTAATTAATATTTTTGTCTTATTAATCAATGATCATCCGCCGCCGATCAGATAAAGTAGGGATGAGTCGGTATAAACGCCTGGGTTCGTGGGCTCAAATTAATTAAGGAAAAGAAAGGCATCTTCAGGTAATAAATGTTGACGTGAAGGATATTTAAGAGGGACAGACATATAAAAGGTTTGGGCTGATAAAAAAGAGAGGTATCTTCTTCTTCTAAAGATATACGCACTTCTTCTTGCTGACCAGAATTTTCTCTCCCATTCTAACTTGATCGTCGGAGGTGGTGTCGCCGGGACACCCCGACGACCCCTTTTGTTTTGCAGAAAACTTGAAGAACCTTTATTTGATTCTCATCAACCTTGTGAGCTTTGCTACATCGCGTTATACCGGAATTCCAAGTCATCAGCTCCAGAAAATTTGTTAACACTTTGGCGCCGTCTGTGGGAACGACGTGGTCACGTGTTCCTGTGAATACGAGAATACTTGGAATCTTCTATGGTAAGTACGCGGTTAACTCGAAGAAGTATGGCTAAAGAAAATGTGCGTGAGGGACCAGGGACTTCACATGACCCCCAGGCGGAGATAGTCCGCTTAAATGAGAAAGTGGCGCAACTCGAGAGGGAGCTGCAGGATCGAAATCGAGCAGAGCAGCCAGAAACTCAAGAAAACCCGCCACAGGGTGATCAGGCAAATCTCGAGTGTGAAGATGAGCGTCCGGAAGAGGTGGTTGAAGGTAATGACGAGTCTGATGGGGATGCCGAACTTGTTGACCTTATGGGAAAGAATAAAAAGGTGAAAAAGGAGTGGGCCCGAAAATTGACTAAATTGGAACGACAGTGTGATTACTTGATGGGATCCACGCAAGCGGGAGCTAAGGGGAGAGCTCTGTTGACCGATAGCTTGTTTTCTACCGCGGTGTCCCCTTTCACTGATCGTATAATGTCATGCCAACTCCCAAGTAAGTTCAAAATGCCCGAAATACCCGTATATACGGGATTGGGGGACCCTATTGAACATTTGGCAAGTTTCCGTACGCACGTGGTGCTGCATGCCACCCCGGACGAAGTTGCGTGCCGGGCTTTTCCCCTTACTTTGGCAGGGGGAGCTCGGGAGTGGTTCAGAACCCTGCCCCCTCGTTCAGTCTCGAGTTTTGAGGGCCTCGCCAGGAAGTTTGCGTCTCAATTTATGGCAGGTGTTGTCCGGAAAAAGCCTGCTCAACAATTGATGACCATTAAGCAAGGCCCCCAGGAGTCATTGAGAAGTTACTTGCTCCGCTTCAACCAGGAGAGGTTGGCCGCGGAAACTCAGAATGAGCAATTCATCCACTGTGCTATTTATCAAGGGATCAGGAAAGATGGTGCCCTCATGGCGGACCTAGCAAGAAGACCGGCAGATAGTTTGCAGGAATTTTATGATCGGGCAGAAGAGTTCGTGAACCAGGAAGAAACCCTCCGCGCGTTCCGAGGGGCCGAGGGGCCGACGAAAGAAAACCCCGTGCCGGACAGGAGATCGAAGCCGAGGACGGCCCCGACAGGAAGGGAGGTTGCAGAGCGCAGACCCGCTAGGAGAGTTGAAGGTTATCACTGGACGCCCGTGAATGCTCCGGCGAAGGAGATTCTCATGGAAATCAGAAAGGATCCGAGCTATAGGGATCCCTCACCAATAAAGGGCCAGCCGCCTCTGCGCAACCGGCATAAGTACTGCCACTACCATGACTCTTTTGGTCACTATACAGACAATTGCATTTCTCTGAAAGAGGTGATCGAAAGGTATATAGTTGATGGCAAGTTGAAGCGTTTCGTGGAGAGACGTGAGAGCTCCTCGGACAAGCGCCCTGCGTATAAAATTGCCAGGAACTAGGGATCGTCCGGGCGTGATGCGCGCCCAGGAAAGCAGCAATACTATCGGGAAAGAAGACCGCCTCAACAGCCCCGCAGGGATGTCCGGGCGGAGAAGTCGCCTCAGCGTGAGGGGAGTAGAAGCCGCGGGAGGCCGCAGGATTCGGGGAGCTTCCTCGAAATCCAGACTATAGCTGGAGGCTTTGGAGGTGGAGGCGAGACTTATTCGGCTCGCAAGTCTTATGCGAAGGAAATGCGAGAGGTGTCCATTTACATGATCGCGAGGCCGGAAAAAGCTGCGAGGCGCGAGAAGTTAACCATCACCTTCTCGGATGAAGATTACGAGGGGGTATACTTACCCCACTCGGATGCCCTGGTGGTAACCATGGTTATAGGAAATCACAGGATTCACCGGGTCTTGGTGGATAATGGTAGTTTGGCGAACATCCTATATAAGTCGGCCTTCGATTTGATGAAAATCAGTAAGGATAAGCTCTCTGCCTTCAGATTTCATCTGGTGGGGTTTGCAGGAGAACAGGTGATGCCACTGGGGTCGATCGAGCTTCAAGTTACGGTGGGTAGTTCCCCAACACAGAAGACAATTCCGGTGAGGTTTCTTATTGTCGATCAACCTTCCGCTTACAACGCTATATTCGGGAGGACAGCTCAGGCTGAGTTGAAAGCGATCACATCGATACCCCATCTTAAAATGAAATTTCCAACGGATGACGGAGTAGGAGAAGTCCGGGGGGAGTAGAAGGCAGCCCGCAAGTGTTACAATGTTTCCCTGGGGGGTCCCTCTCGCCAGGCACACCCTAGTCAGGAGACAGGCCCTGTGGCTAAATAGCAGTTACAGGTAGGGAGTCCGACCGGGGATCTTGAGGATGTGGAGGTCGGACCCCAAGGTAGGAAGCTCCGAGTAGGCGCACAGCTTCCAGCAGACGAAAAAGGGAGGTTGGTGAAATTTTTGCGGGACCACCTTGATGTTTTTGCTTGGGGGCATGATGAGATGCCCGGAGTAGACCCCTCGATTATTGAGCACCGGCTAAATGTTGACCGGAACTGTAGGCCAGTGAAGCAGCGGAGGAGATCTTTTGCCCCAGAGCGCAATCAGGCGATTGCAGACGAAGTGCAAAAGTTGATTAAAGCTGGATTTATCCGGGAAGTTGATTATCCGGAATGGCTGGCCAATGTAGTATTGGTAAAGAAAGCAAATGGGAAGTGGAGGATGTGTGTAGACTTCACCGACCTAAATAAAGCGTGTCCGAAAGACAGCTTCCCTCTCCCCAGGATAGACCAGCTCGTTGACTCGACGGCCGGTCACGAGGTGTTAAGCTTTATGGATGCGTTTTCCGGCTACAATCAAATACGCATGGCGAAGTCCGACCAGGAGAAGACGTCGTTCACGACTGATCGGGGGCTGTATTGTTATACGGTAATGCCCTTCGGATTAAAAAATGCTGGTGCTACATATCAAAGATTGGTGAATAAAATGTTCCAAACGCAAATCGGGCGGAATATGGAGGTTTATGTTGACGACATGCTTGTCAAAAGCCTGACTACTGGAGACCATATTGCCGATCTGGCGGAAGCATTTGAAAATCTAAGGAGGTACCGAATGAAGCTGAATCCGCAGAAGTGTGCTTTTGGGGTCGACTCCGGAAAGTTTTTGGGGTTCATGGTGTCGCATAGGGGAATTGAAGCGAACCCCGATAAAGTCAAGGCTATTTTAGAAATGCCATCTCCTCGGACAATGAAGCAACTGCAACGATTGACGGGAAGGTTACCCGCTTTGAGTCTCTTTGTTTCCCGGTCGTCGGACAAATGCTTGCCCTTCTTTAGGGTGTTAAAGAAGGCTTTCAATTGGACGAAAGAATGTGAGAGGGCCTTTGCGGAGCTAAAGACCTATTTAGCCAACCCCCCGCTCTTAAGTCGCCCAGTGGAGGGGAAGATCCTCTATTTGTATCTTGCGGTGTCCCGAACCGGAGTCAGCTCAGTATTAGTGAGGGAGGAATCAGGCCAGCAGAGGCCTGTGTACTTTACTAGTAAGGTATTACATGGGGCGGAAGAGCGATATCCTCGGATTGAGAAATTGGCGTACGCTCTGGTGATCTCAGCGCGAAGACTAAGGCCCTACTTTCAAGCCCATGCAGTACGAGTCCTTACCGAATATCCCCTTCGGAAGGTGCTGCAGAAACCAGATTTATCGGGAAGGCTAGTCAATTGGGCAATCGAGTTAGGAGAGTTTGATATCGAGTATCATCCTCGGACAGCAACAAAGGCACAAGCCCTGGCTGATTTTGTAGTGGAGATGGGTGAAAGTCCGGACGAGGAAGGTTCGTCGAAAGGACCGACTTGGGTTGCCTATGTAGATGGTTCCTCAGCGGGGGGAAGAAGCGGAGCCGGAGTGGTGTTCCGTGGGCCCGATAGAGAGGAGCTCAGATATGCTCTCAAATTTGATTTCCCTGCCACTAATAACGAAGCTGAGTATGAGGCTGTGTTGTCGGCCATGGAGATGGCGCGGCAAATGGGAATAGCGGATATAGAGATTCGGAGCGATTCGCGAGTAATTGTCGAGCAGATAAATGGAAGTTACGCTGCGCAGGAAACGAGGATGTCCGAATGCCTCGAAAAAGTACACCAGTTCTACTCGTACTTTGACAGGATCGTCGTAGTAAAAATTCCCCGGGAGAAGAATGGGATGGCAGACGCTCTCTCGCGCATCGGATCAGGATCGGACCCTGCGACGTCAGTACGTGGCTACAAACTCCTGACCAAAGCTCACCCCACGGTGTTGGCGACAGAAGAACTGATGCAAGTAGCCGAGGCGGTCCCCGAATGGGCTACTGAAATTGTGCGGTATCTAAGAACAAGTGAGCTCCCTCCGGCCAAGGAAGATGCTCAGAGAATTGTTCGTCACTCGGCGCGTTATGTCCTCGTCGGAGGAACTTTGTACCGACGGGGGTATTCTTTTCCCTTGCTAAAATGCCTGCCGAGTGAAGATGCGGATTATGTGTTGAGGGAAGTGCACCATGGAGTATGCGGAAACCATTCAGGAGCTAAGGCTCTTGTAAACAAGGTTGTCCGAGCAGGATATTACTGGCCGACGATGAGTAAGGACGCGGCGGAGTTAGTGAGAGTTTGTGATGCCTGCCAGAGATTCTGTCGTATCCCCAGAAGCTCCCCGGAATACCTTCATTCAATCACCTCTCCCTGGCCATTCGCCAAGTGGGGGGTCGACATTGTCGGTCCCCTGCCGACGGGAAAAGGTAACAAGAAGTTTGTACTGGTGGCAGTGGATTATTTCACTAAGTGGGCGGAGGCCGAGGCACTTGTGACGATCACAACCGAGAATGTCATTAAGTTCCTATGGAAGTCGATAGTGTGCAGATTTGGAATACCCAATGCCATGGTGACCGATAACGGCAAACAGTTTGATTGTGGCCGTTTCCGTGAATGGTGTTCCGAGCTGGGCATACGGAAGAGTTTCTCCACTCCTGTCTTCCCTAAATCGAACGGCCAGGTGGAGGCCACCAACAAAACGTTGATTCAAATGTTGAAGAAAAAACTCGGTCAGAGAAAGGGAGCATGGGTCGAGTACCTCCCGGAAGTGCTCTGGTCCTACCGGATCACGGTCAGAACTGCTACGGGAGAGACCCCATTTGCCCTCACCTATGGGATGGAAGCAGTAGTACCAGTTGAAGTGGGGTCACCGAGTTTCCGAGTGGCCCACTACAATCCAGGGTTGAATGAAGAGGGCATGAATCTGCACTTGGATTTGCTGCAGGAACAGCGGGAGGACGCCCGCGCAGCGTGTGCGGCCTATCAACGCCGTGTGGCCAAATATTATGATAAGAAGGTTAGACCCAGAGAACTTCAAGTTGGTGATTGGGTCCTGCGGAAGGTCAATCTGATGACTCGAGAGCCTACTGATGGTAAGCTGGGACCGAACTGGGAAGGGCCATACAGAGTCGTAAGCTCCTGTGGAAACGGGGCCTATCGCCTAGCTACAGAACAAGGGAAAGCGCTCCCAAGAGCCTGGAATGTAGAACACCTCAAAAAATATTACTTTTGAAGCTCTTGTCTTGTAAAGTGAAGCTTTCATTGTATCAATTCCAAAAAACTGTGGACCTCCTATATCCGGATAGGAGGATTGAAGGGAGCCCGCCCCTACGAGGGGACGAACGGGTGGACCCCCTGTCTCTGGACAGGGGGATGAAGAGAGCCCGCCCCCACGAGGGGACGAACGGGTGGATCCCCTGTCTCCGGACAGGGGGGGTAACGGAAGCCCGCCCTCACGAGGGGACGAACGGGTGGACCCCCTGTCTCTGGACAGGGGGATGAAGAGAGCCCGCCCCCACGAGGGGACGAACGGGTGGATCCTCTGTCTCCGGACAGGGGGGTAACGGAAGCCCGCCCTCACGAGGGGACGAACGGGTGGACCCCCTGTCTCTGGACAGGGGGATGAAGAGAGCCCGCCCCCACGAGGGGACGAAAGGGTGGATCCTCTGTCTCCGGACAGGGGGGTAACGGAAGCCCACCCTCACGAGGGGACGAACGGGTGGACCCCCTGTCTCTGGACAGGGGGATGAAGAGAGCCCGCCCCCACGAGGGGACGAACGGGTGGATCCCCTGTCTCCGGACAGGGGGGTAACGGAAGCCCGCCCCCACAAGGGGATGAACAGGGGAACAGGGAGACTAAGGGGAAAATACCCTAACAAGGGTAATAATGGATGATCCAACCCACGGACATGGGATGCGAGGTCCTTTTTAACAATAAAATAACGTTTGACTGCTTTGTTTGGAATCACTTCGATTTACCCCTTTCGCATAGCAAATCCCTCCGTTCCTACTCAGTAGCAACGCATGGATTTGGAGGGGAAGAGTGAGGTAAGTGATCCGGTAAGTGATCCCGCCCCCTCCGACGTTCGTACGTTATTATTTGGCTCGGGAACAACATCTAAAGGAGATATTTAAAAAGAGAGAAAAGGACATGCTTATTGATAAGATACACAATTAGAGCATGCTTATTGATAAGATACACAATTACATGTTGTAAAATATTTGGGCTGGCATACACGAGGGTAAGTCGGGCGCCAACAGGTCACCGACCTCTTCCGCTTCCTCCCCATAGAAGCGTCGTCAGGAGGCGACATCCCTAGCAGACGGGAACCCAGTTGTTCAAAGGCACAAGTGGCCAATGCAAAGTTGGAGAGTGGCGAGGAGTCGGACGACGGGGTCCACTGGACGATGGGTTCCACTGGACGCCGGAGTGGACCCTGGGCCCGGCGACTTCCAACTGGGCGTGGTAAGCAATGGAATATCTCCGGCGTAAAGCCGGAGATCACACCTCCCTTGCTAAATAAAGCCGAAGATCACGCATCCAAGTGGGTCTAGATACTGGAAATGGGACACTCCTAACTCCATGCCTAAGTGCTGGAACCGCGAACACAACGCGACTCCAAATGAGAAGAGGCAAGTACGAGAGCTTGAAATGGAGATGTGATGGATGGGGAAGTCCAGAGGTACATATATATATAGGTGCGAAATTGTTTAATGCATTCGCTATTCCCATAATGACAGGTATACCTAACGCTGAAAAGTTAGATTGAAAATCAATTCGGGCCGGTAGCCATTAATGGAGTAAGACCAGACGAGAGGTTCATTAATGGCAGTAATAAATGAAATATACAGATCTCCTTTTCATTGAAATGATAAAGTAAAACAATACATTAGAGTTATCAGGGGTTGCCGGGGGCGCGACTGGAGGAAGGAGCCCCTTCTCCGGACGAAGAGGAAGTGGACCCCGACTCTGAGTTTCCTGCTGGGGCGGGTTTAGAGGTTTTCGGGCACCAATCGGCCACATGATGGAATTGGTCGACTCCTATCTTGGCCATGGTCTCCAAGGCCTCGTCCGGGATCTGGATGGTGCTGATATCGAGATCCTTGAAGGACTCGTCACCGGGAGGGGCACTTCTGGCAACACCTCTGTAGTGTTCAAAGCCCCAATTTAAGCCCACGGCCCATGATGTATCTCGGAGCTCTGGAACCTAAGAAAGCTCCCTGGTGAGCTCAACCACTTGGAGATGGAGCTCTTCAATCCTCTCCACCGCTTCTCTCCTTTCCTCAAACGCACTGATCTGATCGTCGAGAGCTTGCTTTTTGTCAACAATGGCTTGTTCGAGCTCCGACGTAACCCGATCCCTAGCGGTGAGTGCTATTCCCTTCTCTGACAACACTTGATCTCTTTCCTCAGCGAGCTTTTCATTGTCGATCAGGGCTTGGTCTTTCACCGCTTGAATCGATTGCAGCTCGGATCTCAACTCCGAATTCTCGGCTTGTAGGGATTGGACAGTTGCCCGCAAAGAGCCAGAGGATTGAAGCTCTACCCCCAATGTGGTTTCAAGTTTCGCCTTCTCGGAAAGAGCATCTTTTAGCCGAGTTTGGGCTGCGGATAGATTGCTTTCAAGGGTCTCCATGTCACGGACCATTCTCTCGCAGCTGGTTAAAGTGCTCTCTAGTGTGCTTTCCCGGAGCTCGGATAGTTTTTGGAGCCTTAGCCGGTGCTTCTCGGACTCGGCCAAAGCTCTCCTCTGCCCCCGGGACTCCTCTTCCAACTCCTTCACTTGAGCCTGTAGTGATTGAATGGCCTCGCATTGGTCTTGCTCGGGTTCTCGGAGACTCCTCCAGGATGCGGCAACGTCCACGGCGAACTAAGTAAGAATAAGGCATCAGCACTTGAATGGAGATGAGAGATAAACTAAAAATAAGGAATGTCAGAACCATGTACCTGAAGGATCTTTCCGGTAAGCTGCTCGGCATAGCCCTCCACAGGGAGCTCCCCGAACAGGGGGCTGTAGTCCGGGGTGACTAGGGAGCTCAAAGCTTCCAGGGGACATCCCGCTAGCCCGTGGGTCTGAAAGTCCTGTCGTCTCCCAACAGTCACAGAATCGGAAGGGAGAACGGAGGTAGAAGCTTGGGGCGACGTGGGGACCGGAACCGGGGTCGAGGACTCAGGCCTGACAGGAAAAGCAGTCATCGGAGAGGCCTGCCCGAGCGCCTCCCTTTCGGAGGCCACTTCTTCTTGCAATTTGCTGAACTCCTGAGAGAAAGTATCCAGCTCCTCCCTCAGTGGTGATTGAATTGGTGACCCCCTAGGAAGAATTTCATCTCCCACGACAACATTAACTCCGGGGCTCGCTTCAGCCCCCGGATGGGCAACAGGTTCGACCGGAGAAGTCACCGACGTGATAGGCATAGGAGGGGATGTAGTGGTTGGAGGATTCTGGATGCCAGGAGGAGTGTAAACCTTGGCCATGGCCAATATCCGGCCGACCATAAAACTACTATCCCGTTGAGCTCGAAGTTTTTTGGATTCGGGGCCCTCATCGGCCCCCAGAGCGACCCTCTTCCCTTTCTGCTGAGGCAGGGGCGCCTCATGTTGAATAACTGAACCTTCTGCAGGTCGGGGAGCAGCAATGGCCACATCTTTACGGGGGAGAATCTTTACGGCTGGGGAAGAGTTCCCCTCTTTTTCTTCGGATGAAGCCTCGGCTACATCATCAATCTCCCTCATAATAGAATCATCGAAGCCGATTGATGAATCAGAAGATGGCCTGTCCGGAAGGGCCTGAGGAACTCGGGAGGCCGGGGCCTGTGGTTGATGAACCTTCGAGGAGCGTGTTCTTCGGGGAGACTGATCGGCCTGCCTCCCTGACGTACTCCCCTTTTGGGCGACCTTCTTCGGAACCTTGCCCGGAATGGGCCTACTGGTCGTAACGGACCACCCAACTATCGGGGTCCCCCGCTTGTCCAGAATTACTTTTTGCTTTGGGATTTAGTACCCAAAGCACTCGTTCAGGCTCTGGACCGAAACGAGATTTTCGTAGTCGATCGACGACTGAACCGCCCTGGCCGAAAAGGAGAGCATGGTGTTGACCTCCTTGATTTTAGCGACGCTCAGTGTGGGTAGGATCCGTAAGTCGTCGACCAATGGCCTCAATTCTCTGGGCACCCGTTGGGAGTCCGGAATAACCGACTGGGAGGGGCATTCCCATTCTCCGGAGACCCGAAAAAACTGCTCTCTCCAACCTTTGTTGTTCCTGTACTTACGCTGATCGAGGTAGATGAATATCGGATCTTGGCGCACTCGCAGCTCGACGGCTCCGTCCTTGGTAGACGGACGGTATATACTGAAGAATTGGGCGGCGTCCATCTCAGTTCCGAGGATCAGCCGCCACAGGATGGATGACGCTACCATGTACCTCCAGCCATTCGGAGCGATCTGGCCGGGGGCCACCCCGAGGAACGCGCACACTTCGCGAACGATTTTTGGGAACGGAAGTCGAACCCCTGCCATGAACATACGCTCTGTCAAGGTAACTTCGCCCCCGGCTATTCCTCGCGATTCAGGTTCTTGGAAAAAGATGTTGACAGATGGGCCGATGTCGTAAGCCCTCCGAAGAGTCGCCTCGTGGCACGCCAACCAGGTCGACTCTAACCGATCTTCCGGCGGCACCAAACGCGCGACCCCAGGTCTGACAGTAGAAGAGGAGACAATGGCCAAGGGAACAGGCTCTTCAGGAGCGTCCACATGACTCCTGGATGCTGGGTCTCTGCGAGTGATGGCCATGTGGAGTTTGGAGGAGGTAATGAAGAGAAAGAGCCGAGAAAAGAAGAAGACAAAGACAGAATGAACGACGGAAGGAATGAACAGAGCTGCGGCCGAAGAGAGATATTTATAATGAAGTCGACAGACTCTGAAAAACGGAGAGGTGTGCGACTATTTGATTGATGGCGGCGAATTAATTCTGTAACCGGCGTGGAAGTCGAAAGGCCTTCTTGTCATCATCATTACGCCGCACGTTAAGGTCCCTGATTCCTGACAAAACGCGCCTGTTCGGTATAGGAACGTTTCCAGTCCCTCCACAGCAAACTGGTCACGCTGGCGAAAGGTGAAATCAAATGTCCTTTCCCTGGGGCCCACCATGGAGGCCGGAACACCCTCAAATTAAATGGCGGAAAGAGACAATCCCGGGAAAAGTGCTAGAATTCTCTTCCCCTTCATCAGGAATGGAGAAAGAATTCGGGGGGTAAGTGTTAAGGAATTTCCCGCCATTGATCAAAATGATAGAGAGATGAGCTGAAGTCTACAGCTACGGGCAGAGCTATTTGACTGGAGTGGGAGACTTCTCTCTAATTAATATTTTTGTCTTATTAATCAATGATCATCCGCCGCCGATCAGATAAAGTAGGGATGAGTCGGTATAAACGCCTGGGTTCGTGGGCTCAAATTAATTAAGGAAAGAAAAGGCATCTTCAGGTAATAAATGTTGACGTGAAGGATATTTAAGAGGGACAGACATATAAAAGGTTTGGGCTGATAAAAAAGAGAGGTATCTTCTTCTTCTAAAGATATACGCACTTCTTCTTGCTGACCAGAATTTTCTCTCCCATTCTAACTTGATCGTCGGAGGTGGCGTCGCCGGGACACCCCGACGACCCCTTTTGTTTTGCAGAAAACTTGAAGAACCTTTATTTGATTCTCATCAACCTTGTGAGCTTTGCTACATCGCGTTATACCGGAATTCCAAGTCATCAGCTCCAGAAAATTTGTTAACATTTATGATCGTCCATCCAAAATTATATTAAAAACAGAGGAGAATTGTACAATGGAGATTCACAGTACACGCGCGTATTTTAAAAGGGAAATGTTAGTTAATTTCCTTCCCGTATCTCAAATCAAATAAAAAGTTAATTTATAGTTGACGTAGCCAGCCATAAGCTTCAGACCGGAAGCAAAAACTACAAACAATGGAAGACCAAAGTGTTGTCTCATAAAATGATGCCCCCAAATTGACATATGAGATTGCTCCAAACCGGTGACTGCGCCAGACATTTTAATGTGAAGGGTTCAAATAATTTTCTTAAGTAAGGGTTTATATATATATATATATATATATATATATATATATATATATATATATATATATATATATATATAGAAAGTCAAATTTTAAGTAAATTAAACATAACCCACTTCTTATATTTTTATTATTCCCTTCAAATTAAAAATCAATATGCAAATTTGACAAGAAATTTTTTTGAAAAAATAAAAAAGTAAAAACAATCGCTGTCCAACGATACAAAAAATAATTTTTTTTTTTAAAAAAAAATGTATCAATTTCTATATTGAAATTGAGAAATTTTAGTTTGAAGAATTGTGTGTTTTCCATCATTCTGACAAGACTTTACATGGATGACATCACTCTTGAAGCTAACATTCTCTTACTCCTTTTGTTAGAACAACCCACTATAACTAATAAAGTAGCCCACCAACTGTTATACAAAACACAGTGACCTTGTTTGGCGAAATATCTCCAATAGGCAAAAAAACCCTATAATTTATTTTTTTTTTTTTGTGAAAAATACAATTTAACTTCCCAAATTTTTGTGAAAAATACAATTTAACTTCCCAAACGAACACCATTTCTCTGGATGGACTCCCAAATTATCAAGGCTTACTCTGACCCCCAAACTACCAAAACCTTTGAGAAAGGCCCATTTTGGTGAAATATCTCCATAATACCATGTCACGTTTCATTTTTTAATTAAAAAATAAAAATAATCAAAATAATCAAAAATAAATAAAAATAAAAATAAAAAAACTAAAATTTTATTTCTTGCTTTTATTTATTTATTTTTTTTTAAAAAAAAATGGGTGTTTGGGGTGACGTTATTTCCTAACCACGACCTGATCTTCCCAACACCCCTCCGGTCACCGCCCGTTTGCAATGTCGTGATGACCGATTTTATGTCCGGCTCAACGAGTTCCGATTCGCAATCATCAGCTTGCTGATCTCGACCGAGCTTAAGGTCGCCCCGCTCTGAAAAATATCATCCACCTGAGAGAAAAACTTGTGTTCCTTGAGCCCCAAGTAGTTATTGGCCAACATTTTGAATGTTAAAATCACAGAGAGAAAAATGGATATGAACATCAATGGACAAGCTCACGCCTGTTGATTTCTCTGTTAGAAACCGATCGAGGTCTTCCATAACGATGATAGTCTTCCTTGTCATTTGTAATAAAAGAAAATTCAGATTGGAATTATTCACAACCTTCGAAAAATCAATATCATAGACATCGAATGATAGAAAATTAGCCATGTTCGCATTCGGAGAGGTGAGGACGAGTTCGCCAAGCTGCAGGCGTGCATCGTGCCCAACGACGATGCTAGAAAGAAGCAGTACGTCCTTCGGTCAATCACAATATTTTTTAGGAATAAAAAATAAAATAAAATTTTAGTTTTTTTTAGTTTTTTTTTTTTTAATTGACAAATGATACGTAGCATGAGTATTATGGGGATATTTCGCCAAAAGGGCATTTTTCAAAGGTTTTGGTAGTTTGGGGGCTAGAATGCAAGCCTTGGTAGTTTGGGAGGCCATCCGGAGAAAATGTGATAGTTTGGAGGGCTAAATTGTATTTTTTATTTTTTATTCTTTTTTGTTTTTACCATAATTTTTTTTCTCCTTAAGAGTTGAGGGGGGCCATTGCCCCTTCCGACCCCCTCTCCCTCCGTCACTGCTCCAAACCCAAGTCACTGTCCTCAATTAAGGAATATTATAAAGTTCTTAGATCTTTTATAGATAATATGTCATTATGGGCTTCTAAGAGCAATCACAATAACTTATTTATATTTATCAAACAAAAAAATAAAAATAGCTTATCTATATTTAGAGTAATGTTTCATGCACAACAAATGTACATACTTTGTACAATGATTCTGACGTAGAAATTGTTTCATTTTTTTTTTTTCATGAAACATTACTTTTACATATATATTTAAAATAATTAATGGAAAGCATTTGTTATTTTAGCTAATAGCTTTTTAAATACACTCACATTTGATTATCTAATTTTTTTTATGTATTAATAATTTTTTTATTCGTTCTTTATTTCTTTTTTAAAGATTGTATTTTTCCAACGGTCCTATTTTCATACCATTGTATTAGCTAACGATAGAAATCAATGAAAGAATAAACATCTCTTGATCATAATTAGAATACCTTAATTAGTGGTCATGCTGTAATAATCTAATGTATATAAAAAGAAGAATTGGGGCCCCTCATCAACTAATCTAGCATGGCTACATGCTGTGAGAGTTCTTGTGAAGTGGACTCCAATTGGCTTGAACCCTTCCTTCTACATCAAGCTGAAAAACTTCAGAGCTTCTTCTGCATGGCCATCAATTAGACACCGATATAAGTGATGTATCATAACCTATTCCTACATTGTCATTATACATTGAGTAACAATTCTGAGCTTTTCACCTTATCCTCCTGTTATTGAAATTATATCTCTTATTCTTAAGAACAACCTTATTCATGACCTAGGGTCTCAACGTCCTGTTAATAATACACAAGGTCCTTCATAACTATGCCCATGTTTATCTTTGTTTGGGAATTTAGCAAACTCGGCGAAAAGACTCAAGTTATCCTAAGAAAGCCGTGT
This sequence comes from Alnus rubra, assembly GCA_028654335.1. Classification (NCBI taxonomy): domain Eukaryota; kingdom Viridiplantae; phylum Streptophyta; class Magnoliopsida; order Fagales; family Betulaceae; genus Alnus; species Alnus rubra. The sequence goes on from JAJPGS010000952.1 coordinate 482,011, forward strand.
ACTTAACTCTTAATATCAAAAGAAAGTAACAACACTACAAAAAAAAAAGGCATTTATGGACAGTTTCTTTATAGACGGTTTCTAAAACTGTCTAGAAAATAAAATTTGCAAACGGTTTTCTTGAAACCGTCTGGAAAAAATTTATTATGAACGGTTTGATTAAACAGTCCATAAAATTCCAGACGGTTTTATAAAAACCGTTGGTAAATTTTATTTCCAGACGGTTTAGTTAAAACCGTCTGGAATTTTATGGACGGTTTTTACCAAACCGTTTGATTTTTTTTCCCACGCCATGTCATCAATCCGCGTGATGGCCCCTTATTTCATCACGTCCGTCAAATTTATTTCCCAACCAAAATCAGAACCATCGATCTCTCTCTCTCTCTAGCTCTCTCGTTCATCTTCTTCCCCCAAAACTCTCTTCTCCCCCAAAAACTCTCTTCTCCTCAAATCTCTCTTCTCTCTGTCGCCTCTGTGATCCTTCTCACTATCTTTTGATCTTATTTTGTTGTTTGCTTCTTCTTTTTTTCAACGTACAGGACGATGGATCGGACCACTCACCCCCACCTACCTAGCCACACGACTCATCGCCACCACCCAGACTGGGAGATCGGGCGACTCAGAGAAGTAGAGATCGAGATCGAGAGAGGGAGGAGATCTGGCGAAGGAGGCGGCCTCCTTTTTGGTGATTTCTAGTCCTTTTTTATGGTGATTTTTGCTCCTTTTTGGTCCTTTTTGTTGGTTGCCGGAGTTGGTGATTTTTGGTCCTCTTTGTCGGTGACGGAGATGAAGGGTTAATTTTGGGGTCTTGCCAAGGAGTCTGGATCGATTTTAATTTGGGGAGGAAGGGGAAGAATTTGCCGGCCCTTGAAGAAGTTTCCAGCAAGGGCAGAAACATAGCATGCCGGCAAAGAAGAAGAAGAAGGAAAAAAAAAAAAAAAAAAAAGAAGAAGAAGAAGAAGCAACAAGAGAAATTCTGGATATTAATTTTTGATATTAATATATAAAACAAAAGGAAACAAATCGAAACAGGAAAAAAAAATTAAAAAAAAAATGAAGTTTGGACGGTTTGGGCCAAATCGTCCAGAATTCCGGACGGTTTTGCCCAAACTGTCTAGAAATTCATTTAGCGACATTATATCCTAGACAATTTTAAACCGTCTAAAAAAAACCGTCTGAAATTGATTCCAGGCGGTTTTTCTACATTTCTGGACGGTTTTAAACCATCCAGAATTTGCTTTTTTTTTTTCTTTTTTTTTTTGTAGTGCAACCATCACGCAACCTAGGAACAATGTGTGTATTCAACCAATGAAAGTTGCACCTGTCATTATTTTCATATATACACTACAAAAATTTTCGATTTTAGTAACCTAGGTTTACTAACGTGCAAAAGCCTTTTACACGTTAGTAAACTGTAGTAACGTGAAATCAGTGGCGTGATTTTTACGTTCCTAATCCCATAGTTACTAAAATAATTTTAGTAACATCCAAATGGGCATCACGTTACTGCATAGTAACGCAGAAAAATTGCACGTTAGTAAATATGTAGTAACGTGTAAATGAGACGCCAGTAAACATAGTAACGTGATAATTTACTTTGAACGAATTTTTAATTTAGTAACGTGCAAAGTGTTGCACGTCACTAAATTAAAAATTAAAAACAAAATGTTACTAATATATATAAAAAATGAAAATAAAAAGATTATTATTTTTAGTAACGTGTGTTAGCACGTTACTAAAATTATGTAAAAAAAAAAAAAATGTTAACCCCAACGCACAGGCTTCATCTGAATCATCTCTCCCTCCAGCTCCAATCCAGCCATTTTTTCAAGGCTTCAAGCAAAAAATCTTGAAACCAATATTCAAGGCTTCAAGCGATGCACTGCACTCCATTAAAGAATATTCATTAATTACCTCTCATGAAACCACTGCACTCCATGCCATATTCTGCAAACCCCAATCAATATGAATTAAACACTCTCACCCATAAGAACAAACACACTACATAGACACAGAGAGGAACAGAGAGAGAAAAATACCATGACAGAGGAAAACAAGAGCTTTTGGAGAAGAAAAAAGGCAACCATCTACAAGTAAAGAGTTGCACTCCTCTTGAATTCATTTTGTATTCCTGATATTGTTTCACAAATATTACAAATATCACAAATATATCTCAACACCATAACAAAAAGAGAAAACCCAATATATATAGCTGAAGGAAAAAGAAGAAGAAATGAAAGACTTACTTGTTGATATTCAAAAATAAAGAAATAAAACAGTTATGAAACCATCAGATCTGTTACCCATCACAAAAACAGTTTTGTGGATAATTGTTAAAAATTGGAACAAAAAGAAAAGAGAAAAAAAATGCCAGAGAAATAACAAGAGAAGGAAGCCAAAAGGCATAACCAAGGGAGGGAGAGAGAGAGAGAGAGTGAGAGAGTACCTAGTGGGAGAAAGCAAGAAAGCTTGGAACACATGGGGAGAAAAAAATGGCTGGAATTGGTGTTTTAAAAGAACCCGAAAGGCTGGAATTATTTCGTGTCCTGCGTGCAGATGACTAGGAAAAATTTAGATTTTAGTAACGTGCAAAACCCTTCTGCACGTTACTAAAGCATAGTAACCTTATTTCAGTCACGTGATTTTCAGTTACTAAAATAATTTTAGTAACGTGGAAATCATTACCGCATTACTATTTAATAACGTGAAAAATTTGCACGTTACTAAAATTTTAGAAAAAAAAAATTAAACTTTCGGGTGAGGCGCGTGCGGGACACGAAATTTTCGTGTCCCGCATGCACCCGACTTCCCCCCAAAAGGCTCAATCATGAGCTTTTTTGTTTTTTAATTAACTTTTTTTTTGTATATATATATATTGGTATTTATTCTTAATTTTCATTTATATATATATATATATATATATATATATATATATATATATATATATATATATTTAAAAAAAAAAAAAAAAATTACTTTTCTTTTTCTTTTTCTTTTTTAAAAAAAAAAACAGGATTTTTTTTTTTAATTTTCGTTTGTTTTCTTTTTCCAAAAAATATTGTTTTCATAATTATTAATTATTTTTTCATTTGTTCTTTTAAATAAAATTATTTCTCGTTTTTTAATTTTTTTAATTTGTTTTTGTAAATAACTTTTTTTTTATATTTTTTTTTTTGGAAAAATTGGTTTTTTTTTATTATTATTTTAAGTTAATTTTTTTTTTTAAAAAAAAAAAACAAAAACGTCTTTTTTTTTTTGTTGAATTTGTTTTTTTTTTCTTTATATTTTTTTTCGAATTTATAGATATTTTTGTCTTATTGAAAAAATACATTTTTGCCTTATATAGTATGTTAAACTAACATATTAATTAGTTATTAATACTTACTATATAACATATATCCTATAGCTAGTATATAACTAACTATAAAATATAGTTTACTTTAAAAAAAAATAGTTATATATATATAAAAACACGCATATATCACATTACTCATAGTTTACAGATCAGATTGGAGCAATACGCTTTGATCGATCAGATATTCTATCGATCCTATGATCTTGTCATGATGGATCGGACTAGTACTTATTAGGATCGATCAGATGTTTGGTCGAACCTTCACTGTGTCAAGTATGATTGATCAAACTCTATCACGATCGATAGATCATCCGATCATTCATGATAGATCTATAGGATCAATAGATCATTCGATCGATCATGATAGATCAATAGGATTGATAGATCATCCGATCAATCATGATAGATCAATAGGATCGATAGATCAATAGATCGATCATGATAGATCAATAGGATCGATAGATCATCCGATCGATCATGGTAGATCATCCGATCGATCAATCATAGTAGATCACCTAATTGATCAATCACGGTAGATCATCCGATCAATCATGATAGATCAATAGGATCGATAGATTATCAAATCAATCATGATAGATCATCCGATCGATCATGATAAATCATCTGATCAATCATGATAGATCATTTGATCGATCCATGATAAATCATCTGATCGATCATGATAGATCAATAGGATCGTTAGATCATCCGATCAATCATGGTAGATCATCTGATCGATCATGATAGATCAATAGGATCGATAGATCATTCGATCAATCATGGTAGATCATCTGATCGATCAATCATGATAGATCATCCGATCAATCAATCATGGTAGATCATCCGATCGATCATGATAAATCATCTGATCAATCACGATAGATCATCTAATCGATCATGATAAATCATCTGATCAATCACGATAGATCATCTAATCGATCATGATAAATCATCTGATCAATCACAATAGATCATCCGATCGATCCATGATAAATCATCTGATCGATCATGATAGATCAATAGGATCGATAGATCATCCGATCAATCATAGTAGATCATCTGATCAATCATGATAGATCAATAGGATCGATAGATTATCCAATCAATCATGATAGATCATCTGATCGATCATGATAAATCATCTGATCAATCATGATAGATCATCCGATCGATCCATGATAAATCATCCGATCAATCATGATAGATCAATAGGTTTGATAGATCATCCGATCAATCATGGTAGATCATCCGATCGATCATGATGGATAAATAGGATAGATAGATCATCGAATCAATCATGGTAGATCATCCCATCGATCATGATATATCAATAGGATCGATAGATCATCTGATCAATCATTGTAGATCATCCAATTGATCATGATAGATCAATATGATTGATATATCTTCCGATCGATCATGATACATCTATAGGATCGATAGATTATCCGATCGATCATGATAAATCACCCGATCAATCATGATAGATCAATAGGATCGATGATCTTCCGATCAATCATGGTAGATCATCCGATCAATCATGATAGATCAAAAGGATCGATAGATTATCCAATCAATCCTGATAGATCATCCGATCGATCATGATAAATCATCCGATCAATCATGATAAATCATCTTATCAATCATGATAGATCATCCGATCGATCCATGATAAATCATCCGATCGATCATGATAGATCAATAGAATCGATAGATCATCCGATCAATCATGGTAGATCATCTGATCGATCATGAAAGATAAATAGGATCGATAGATCATCCGATCAATCATGGTAGATCATCCGATCAATCATGATAGATCAATAGGATCGATAGATCATTCGATCGATCATGATAGATCAATAGGATGGATAGATCATCCAATCAATCATGGTAGATCATCCGATCGATCATGATAAATCAATAGGATCGATAGATCATCCGATCAATCATGATAGATCAATAGGATCGATAGATTATCCAATCAATCATGATAGATCATCCGATCGATCATGATAAATCATCTGATCAATCATGATAGATCATCCAATCAATAATGATAGATCATCCGATCGATCCATGATAAATCATCCGATCGATCATGATAGATCAATAGGATCGATAGATCATCCAATCAATCATGGTAGATCATTGGATCGATCATTATAGATAAATAGGATCGATAGATCATCCAATCAATCATGGTAGATCATTTGATCAATAGAATCGATAGATCATCCAATCAATCATGGTAGATCATCTGATCGATCATGATAGATCAATAGGATCGATAGATCATCCAATCAATCATGGTACATCATCCGATCGATCATGATAGATCAATAGGATCGATAGATCATCCAATCAATCATGGTAGATCGATCATCATAGATCAATATGATCGATAGATCATCCGATCCATCATGATAGATCATCCAATCGATCATGATAGATCAATAGGAGCGATAGATTATCCGATCAATCATGATAGATCAATAGGATCGATAGATCATCCGATCGATCATGATAGATCAATAGGATCAATAGATCATCCAATCAATCATGGTAGATCGTCAGATCGATCATGATAGATCAATATGATCGATAGATCATCCGATCAATCATGGTAGATCATCCAATTGATCATGATACATCTATAGGATCGATAGATTATCCGATCGATCATGATAGATCAATAGGATTGATAGATTATCCAATCAATCATGGTAGATCATCCGATCGATCATGATAAATTATCCGATCGATCATGATAAATCAATAGATGGTAGATCATGATAGATCATTATTATTTAGCGATGTGTTAAATTTGACACGTCATTAATAATTTAAATTTAAATTTTTTTTTTATACCAACTTAGTAACGTGCAAGAATTTTGTATGTTACTATTTTTGTAATGTGCAAGAATTTGAACGTTACTAATTTTGCTTGTTACTAAATTCAATAACGTGCAAAGAATTTGCCTGTTACTAAATTTAGTAACGTGCAAAATTAGTCAGGTTACTAATTATTTAAAATTTTATTATTTTTAAAAAAATTATATTGACACAATATTTAGTAATGTGCAAATTTTAGCACGTTACTAAATAGTAATGTGCTAAATTTTGCACGTTATTAGTATAGTAACGTGCAAAATTTTAGGGTTACTACTTTAGTAATGTACCAAATTTAGTAACGTGCAAATTTTTGCATGTTACTAAATAGTAACGTGCATATTTTCGCACGTTACTAAATAATAACGTGCGAAAATTTGCACGTTTCTAAAGTTTTTAGTAACGTGCGAATTGTTAGCACATTACTAATATTAGTAACCCACAAAAATTTGCACGTTACTAAAATCGAAATTTTTTGTAGTGTATATAGATGGTACCTTTTAATTTGACCACTTCTGATTCCTCTGCCTCAGTATCAATTCTTCTCGGGACAAGTGAGTACACCTAAGCTCGGGCAGGTTGCTTCTGCACTAACACATCTTACCAATTTTAAAACAAGTAACCTTTACACTCAATCTTAGATAAAGGCTGGTTTTAAGCCATCTTATTAATAATTCAATCTTTAATAAATGTTTTATAACCTATAGCTCTGATATTATCCCTTAGACTCACTATTCCTAGGTCTAACTCTCACAATTCTTAGAGCAAAATGCTTTGATACTACAATGCAGTGCCACACCCTTCAAATTAAGTGTGTGACCTGGTATTAAGTTTATAATAAATTAACCACTCGTAATAGAACACATTTTTATAGGATAGGGTCTATGTGATGGTGTCAAATCTCAATGATTGTTGGTTCTGTATCGTTAAATGTATCAAGATTACTTGTAATATAATCCAAAAAAAGAGTTGATGGTTTGTATCAAATATCACTAAAGTAAATACGTAAAAGTAAGTGTAACATAGTAAGGAGAATTATAGAGTATTGATTTCATCACTAACCTTATAATAATAGTAACTTGCGATCATCTAGGGAAAAACATGAACATGAATATTAGGACTCGTGAGTGGGTGTCAAGTACCCAACGTTGTCATAAAGAAAGTACTTGTATTAAGAAATAAGAATAATCTATCTTTGGTTGGAATAGATCGCCCACCTAACATGTGAGATGCGGAATGATCCATTCTTCCCTTGGTATGAATTATTAAATCAATTAATTAGCATACAGCTAATCAAGAAATAAGCATAAGTTATCTTTCGGCAAGAACAATTTGATTTACCTAAATTAAACTTGTTAGTATTTTATATTGGCAACATTTTGATTGACAAAAACACTTTATGTAACGGTTGCTTTTTAACAGGATTATCGGTTCTATTCAGAGTCTTCAAGTAATATGGACAGTGTCTCATTTCATGCCATGTGTGTGGTCACAAGTTTCTAAGAAGATGTCCATGAAGATTCCATGCAATTTCCATGTCAGAACAGCTAGTTCCTGTGCAACCTTCCGGACGGGCCTTTGAAGGAGTCCGGACGCCCCGCAGTGTCTAGAAGCTTCAGCGTTGAAAAACGTCTAGACGTTAGGGCAACACTGTCCGGACGCTAGGTCAAGCTATTCAGAATCCGAGTAGAAATTGGATTTCATGTTTAGATATGGATTGGGAAACATCAACCGTCTGGACGGAAGGGCAACACCATTTAGACGCTTTTCAGGTTTCCAGGAAGATTTATGCACACGTCTTAGTGTTTTTATCATAACTCTCTACTCGAGTATCGGATTGAGACGAAATTGGTGTCGTTGGAAAGCTAAGAAAAAAATACTACAACTTAAATGTCCAGATGGTAAATAGAAACGTCCGGAAGGCCCACCGTTGGGACGGAAAGAGCGTAGCATCCGGATAGTCGGCAGAAATTTGAGAAATTTTGGAATTCCTTTTCAGACACGGGAACAGTTCACCATCCGGACGCCCTTTGCTTGCCGTTTGGACACCGCCCAGAGGACTCCAATTTTGAGTAGAATTATGTTTTTTGAAGCTTATAAATAGAGACCTCTAGGCATATGTTTTGTACAGAATTCGGTATTGAATTCTCTTAGCTTTGAGAGGGTGTTTAGGGAGAATTGAAGATCCGCTAGCTCTCAAGCCGTTGCCGGTGTATGCTCCTTGTTCTTATGAAGTCTATCTTAGGGGTCGGCCATAAGGTATAGGATTCCATCAAAGACCTCTTCAAGTAGAACACTTGGTTGGGAAGCGTTCACGATAAGCTTCATGTTATAGTTAAAGGTATGACTACTGCAATAAGTTTTGTGAGTACGAGTGCTTTGTAACTTGCTTTGTTTTTGGATAGTGGAGTTCCTAAGTTTGGCTTCCCCAGAGTGATTTTTCTCTTCACAGAGTTTCCACTTCATCAACAAATATCTTATCTCTTTTATTTTTCCGCATTTAAGATATTTTGTTACACACAAATACACACTTGGTTCTTAGAAGTCATTATTTTATTTTTCAATTGGTATCAGAGCAGGTACACTTTTGTTTGGATTTATTTCCTAAGTGTGATTCATGACTTCTAACATAAATCATCCTGAGTTCTCTGAAAATGATTTTTATGATTTCTCTAAAGATACCCTTTTGATAGGTAAACTCTTTAAGAAATCCGATAAAGAACTCAAGAAGATTAAGCAAGAAAAAGAATATTTGATTTTACAGTTATTAGAATCACATGCCTTGATTGACTCTTTGACATCTGAGAATACCATGTTTTTTGATACTGTTGATGCACTAGAGAATAAATTAAAAGAATCAGAGGATCTCTTGGAAAAATTCTCTAGTAATAATTTGAAAAGCATGCTTTGTATTCATACATATATTTCTAACAAGCTTGATTTAATTGTTAATGACTTAAGTACTTCTACTGCACATGCTTCTGATTTTGAATTAGATTCTATTAATATTAAGCCTGTGATAAAAGATACAGCTTGTTTAGATAATTCTTGCTTAACTAATCATGTGATGCCTAACTCCAAGGAATCAGGAATACAAGGTAAGTTTATTCCTAAGTGTCATAATTGTGGGAAGATTGGTCATATTAGGCCAAATTGTTATTTGTTAAAATCCCACAGGCCTTGGAGCAGGATGCTCTGAGGAAAAGTGAAGTTGAAGATTTTTCCTCATCAAAATATGTCCCTCCGCATAGAGACATATAAAAGGTAAGGGTAATATTGTTTGTAAGAATGCTAACCATATTTATGCAGAGAAAGTCAAGCAGCATTCCAACAAAAGAAGCCTACCCACCTATCATCACTGCGACATCACCGGTCATATCCGACCCAAATGTCCATAGCTCCAAGTTCAGAAGAAGAAGGCTCAGAGGAAGTTGCCTACTAAGACCACATCAGGTACTCTACCTTCGGTGGGACATCAGGTTCCATTGCATCAGCTGGAACAATAGCGGTCTGTTCCGAAGAACACATCAAGGCACTACAAGAAAAAGCCGCAAAAGTCCGATAGCAACCATGCCTATGAAAGGTTGCTGAGCTTGTTACACGAGATGCTAAGGAGAATGGACAATATGAGCAATACCTGATCACATCTACCACAGACACATCAGGGTTCGGTCAGAAAGGATGAGACCATTCACCCCTTGAGGGGGAGTGGACTCACCTAGTATAGGTGTAGTCTCACCATGCCTAGGATTTTGGTTCCTAAATCCTAGTGCATACCAGGTATGTTTGCATTGCATTGATTGTCATATCTTATATATATATATCTTATTTTTGCCTTGCATTCTGTTTGAGGAACCACATTTTCTATCCCTAGATTTTCTCTTAGTTGCTTTGAGAATTTTCTGCAGGTACATTCTATGGATGACAGAGAAAGCATGTCACTGCTTTTCTGTCTTGGTATAGTCAAACCTCTCTCCCTGAGGATAGGTTTGCTCTTACTTACATGCTTTGTCTAGACATATGTTCTTTTCCTTTTAAGCATGTCTTTATTGTTTTTCGCTTTTTTTTTTTTTTAAAAAAAAAAATAATAAAATTGGGGGAGAAGATGCAGAATTTTATTTTTTTTATATAGCTTTTTAGATATTGTATGTGTTTTTGCCTGATATCTCAATTCATTATGCATTAATTGAATATTCTTATATATGATTGAGAGTTTATATCTGATATCTGCTAAGTTTTCATGTGCATCTTAATGCTAGATAGTTGCTTTTCTCATGCGATGAAAAATTGTGCTCTATCCAAAGCTCTCCTAAGGTACATTTTTTCTCTTTAACTTTTAGCTTCTGAAAATTTTAATGAGAGATATTTTTTTTTTTTTGTTGTTGCTAAGATTGTCAAATTGACCAACTCACTAGTTGAACCTAGAACCCATAAATTATGGCATTCTTTCTAGGTTGCAGCACCAAGTGATAAAAAGCAATCAAAACTGAATAAATATGGATGAATAAAAAGATCCACTGCTTTTGCGCTATAAATCTGTTCTTGAATTTGTCCCTATAGAAACAGTCAGTGACCAAATCATTGCGGAAATAGACGGTCACTAAATGAGGAAGTAAAAGAAAAGAGCTGCAGCTTAGGGGGAGTGTATCAGATGAGGGTGGCTAGGCCTTGGTAAAATAATGTTTGACTTTTGACTGATCTACCATTGATTTTCTCTCTTATTTAGAAAATTCAGTTGCTTCAAGTCATATCAGTGAACTTCATACCTTATTGAGAAAGCTTTTACACACACACGCATTGCATGAGTTAAGTTTACTATTGAAAAATTTCTATCTGCAGGGAAATTTTTGTGCTTATTAACTTTTAACTCTCAATTATATCTTGTTATGTTTTTGAAATGCTATTTGACTCTTTTTATCAGTTATTTATACATGCGTGTTCTGAAGCTAACGTTGGAAAAAAAAAATTCTGCACATTTTCCTCTGTTTTTCAACTTCTAGTGTGAAGCGTCCGGACGGACATGTTCTTGCGTCTGGACGTGCTCGGCTGTGTCGATCTCTTTTCTGACAACATGCCGTCCGGACGAGTATGTACCACATCTGGACGTGAGCTTTTTTCTTTCTCTACCAAACACACACACACACACACACACACACACACACACACACACACACACACACACACACACACTACTTTTTGCCTGTTCTATCATGTTGTGTTGTGTGTGTTTTCTCTCGGACTGATCCCGAGATTTTGGCATTCTCTGCACATCTTTTCTCATTCCTAGGTATTTCCTTTGACTTTTCTTATTCTCTTAAGCTTTGGTTCTTTTTAGAATATTGGACTCTTTAATTGATTATGATATGAGAGATTGTGCATGAATATCTTTTTCTGTCTTTATGCTGGATGGATATTACTAATCTGTGCCTTTTGGATTGCTATATCTACTTTTTTATTTCTTTATGCACCCAATTGATAACCATCATAATACCACATTCAGTTTGAAACTAACAGGATCTAATATTTATTTTCATTTGGTTTCATTGTGGTGTTATTTTTGGATAGATTTATGTTCAAATATTTTCAGGAATATGTTGTCCAGCAGCTTCCAGCACAGTGTCAGACAGAGGGCTCTTTGGAAAACAGACCAGTGTTGAAATCATATGTTCCAGAGATCTCAAATTTTAGATGAGCTCATTCCCCCTGCTCATACAAAGTCTTATGTAACCTTTTCCTTTAGATCTGAACCAGCTAGAGATTCAGTGGTGAATCTTCTTTATCATCTTTCAAAACCACTTGTCTAGAGGATTTCTTTCTATGGATGATCAGTTTCGGGCTAGAAGACTCAAGTGACTGAAAATTCTCAGTCTATGGTTTCCCGGCTTCTGGAGCAAGAAGCTGAAGTGGCTCAAATTCAGGAAATGTGATATCTTGAGGTTTTGGTTTTCTCTTATGTTGATTTGAGCTTTTGATGATACACTTTACTATTATTCTTGTTGTTTTGAATTTTAGTAATTGTGGTTTTCTTTTATACTTTGTTTACCCTTTGTCCTTTTGAGACAAAAAAGGGAGAGTATTTTTTGTTTTGGACCGGGAATGTATTTCCAAACCGGTCAAGTGTTTTTTGTCCTAGAATGGTCAAAGGGAGAGTTTGTTAGTATTTTATATTGGCAACATTCTGGTTGAAAAAAACACTTTATGTAACGGTTGCTTTTTAACAGGATTATCGATTCTATTCAGAGTCTTCAAGTAATATGGACAGTGTCTCATTTCATGCCATGTGTATGGTCACAAGTTTCTAAGAAAATGTCCATGAAGATTCCATATAATTTCCAAGTCAGAACAACCGGTTCCTGTGCAACCATCCAGACGGGCCTTTGAAGGAGTCCAGACGCCCCGCAGTGTCTAGAAGCTTTAGCGTTGAAAAACGTCTAGACGTCAAGGCAACACTGTCCGGACGCTAGGTCAAGGTATTCAGAATCCGAGTAGAAATTGGATTTCATGTTTAGACATGGATTGGGAAACATCAACCGTCTGGACGGAAGGGCAACACCATCTAGACGCTTTTCAGGTTTCTAGGAAGATTTCTGCACACGTCTTAGTGTTTTTATCATAACTCTCTGTTCGAGTATCAGATTGAGACGAAATTGGTGTCATTGGAAAGCTACGAAAAAATCCTACAACTTAAATGTCTGGATGGCCCATCAACCGGGAGGAAAGAGAGTAGCGTCCGGACGGCCGCCAGAAATTTGACAAATTTCGGAATTCCTTTTCAAACATGGAAACAGTTGACCGTCCGGACGCCCTTTGCTTGCCGTCCAGACGCCGCCCAGAGGACTCTGATTTTGAGTAGAATTAGGTTTTTTGAAGCCTATAAATTGAGGCCTCTAGGCATATGTTTTGTACAAAAATCGGTATTGAATTCTCATAGCTTTGAGAGGGTGTTTAGGGAGAATTGAAGATCTACTAGCTCTCAAGCCGTTGCCGGTGTGTGCTCCTTGTTCTTATGAAGTCTATCTTAGGGGTTGGCCTTAAGGTAAATGATTCTATTATAGACCCCTTCAAGTAGAAGTCTTGGTTGGGAAGCGTTCACGATGGGCTTCGTGTTATAGTTAAAGGTATGACTACTGCAATAGGTTTTGTGAGTACGAGTGCTTTGTAACTTGCTTTGTTTTTGGATAGTGGAGTTCCTGGGTTTGGCTGCCCCAGAGTGGTTTTTCTCTTTACAGAGTTTCCACTTCGTCAACAAATATCTTGTCTCTTTTATTTTTTCACATTTAAGATATTTTGTTGCACACAAATACACACTTGGTTGTTAGAAGTCATTATTTTATTTTTCGAAACTAAGTAGGGTGTAAACCATTTTATTTTTCCTAAGCATGACCTATCAAACACTCAAGATTTAGTGTCTATCAATACCGTTGTAGAACCATCATTCACACAATCACAGAAAATATGAACGTTGAGTTCAATCAAAATAAACAATTTTTTAAGACAAGATAAAATGTTTATCAAAATCGAATTTAAACATTAAGAATATTTTCAAGATTAAACAATCAATATTCATGATATGAAATTTCTAAGAGAAAACATAATTACACCATTACCATTTGGAAAGGGCTACATCAACACCCTAAGGAGAATTTTCCTGCTCATGGAGATGCTGGAAGTCATCTTTGTCAGAGAGAAATTCATCCCAAATTGTTCCTGAAAATTCTACAATTCTTCACCAAAACCCTAGCTTCTAATCCTATTGATTAATATTCTCTAATGTAAACTAATTTGATCTATTCTTTAATACACGAATTAGAAGTGTATTTATAGAGTACAATAGCAATCCTAGACGGATTTGTGCATATTAGAACATTTAATCCAAATAGAAATCATAAAACAACTCATAAATGAATTTGATGTCTTGCTGTCAGTTCTGCTACTCGTGTGCGCTTGAGCCCAGATAGTTGGTGCACTCGAGCTCAGTGTTGTGCTCGAGCCCAGGTAGTTGGTGCGCTCGAGCCTAGGTGCTTCTGATGCACTTGAGCCTTGGTCCTGCGCTCGAGCCCTTTGAGGTTTGGTTGAGCTCCTGAGCTTGATGTATGCTCGAGCACATGTTTCTCTTGGATTGGGTTGATCCCTTTGGAATTAGCTAGAGTGCTTCTGTCAGTTTAAGATGTTGGATTTGTCTTGTGATGGATTTTAGCCTTTAAATCTAGAGAATTTCTTGTGTTTTTCCATTGGCTCTTAGGAGTACTACTAACATAAAAAACAAGTAAAACATCATATCACAATAAGACTAAGAGGCTAATATATGCGAGTTAAAGGGCTTGAATGTCTAACATTTAATGCTCATCAGTGGGTAAGTGGAAATATTTAATTTTTCATGTGATATTATTACATACATAAAAAATCTCGCAGCGGAATAATTTTTCTTTTTCTCTTGACACTCCTATCAGATAATGTAACACCTTGCAAAATTTACAAAATTATAAAGGTGTTTGTGTGATGAGTAAAATTTAAAATCTATTTGAAATTGTGTTTGGTTGAGAGTTGTGTCATATTGTTTTTTCACGAATAAATGGTAATAAATGATTGGAGGTATGAAAAGTTGTGTATAATGATTGGTGTTATGAAAATTAGTGTGGAATAATGATTGAAATAATTATTATTTAATATAAATAAATATGAAAAATTAATATTTAATTTAAATAATTAATATTTAATTATTAATTTCTGTCAGGTGGTTTGATAACTTGTACTAATGGGTTGAAAAGCAACCCATTTTCTCCGTACGTTAGACTACGTGGTCCCTGCCTTGGAGTTCGGTTTGTTTTTCAAATCAAAGGGGAAATGAATTATTTTTTGGCTTGAATTCGGGTCTAAATTCAAATACCCGGATTTGAAAAAAAAAACCGGATAGAATTTTTTTTTTTTTTGTTCGCATCCAAACAGATCATAAGTGTTTCACGAACCAAATAAAAATTCAATTATCAAACACCCAAACGAATAAAACTCTAAAATAAATATCGATTACAAAATACAAGACTCTTGCATAATCTTAATGCAATAAAATATAGATTCATGTTGTGAGTTTTAAATGTATTCACAAGCGTACGAATCGTTTCTCATATAGTGTATGCAAGTGCGAGGTCAAATCTACAGGGAATTACGTTGCAAAAATTAATTTCTATTTAAACTAATTCTATTTTAACCTACTTCCATTTTTTTTGAAATTTTGTTGAACAAAATAATAAACTAAAATAAAACAGAATAAGAACAATTAATAAAAAACACTAAGGTTTTAGAATCCACCTCGCCAAATCAAAGCACATATTCTCATGTTTGTTCATACATTCTATGCATGTTCTAATTTTCATAAAATTACTTATTGAAAGATTCAATGAATCCATCATTTCTACAAATCACAATGAATATCCAATTTAATTCAAAACCATCCAATGTATCTGTTTGATTAACAAATCACAATGAATATCCAAATTAAATCAAAAGATTCAATGTATCCGTTGGATGAAACACATTGAATATCCAACGTTTGCACATATATTAATCCAAACAATCAATTAAAAGAGTTTTACTCCTTTAATTTAATTGAAATTAACATACATTCAGATTATATGAACTAAACAAGAAAATACGAAATCTAATCAACGGCGAGGCTTCATCTTCAATTATAGTTGAAGAATTAGCCTCTCATGACTAAAAAGAAAATACTAACTTTTATTAAGAACATAAAAATAAATGACTTAGAAAGAGAAAAAAAAAGTTGCAAGAAGAAGCCAATAATGGCTCTCGGACATGCTATCAGGTTCGCATTTCCTCCTCTTCTCCCTTTTATGTGTGGAGAACATTATATATATATATACACCTAAGGTTTAGGCAATTATATATAAAATGGCACCTCTACACTTCCACGTTTACAAGAGGAAAAAGAAAAGATATTCTGTAGGTCTTTTTGGGTTTTCAATTCTAATGAGTGTCAAATATTGTATATTTGGACCCCTTAATTTGCATTTGCTAAGCTTTTAATTTTGTTATTTTGCTAATGTTTTTGGTTAGTTGTAGTGTTTTAGTATTTTACAGGTTATTGAGAGAAAATAACAATTTTTATGTAGAATTGCAAAGAAGTAGAATTTGACTATGAAAAGGAAAGAAAAGAAAAGAAAAATACAAAACAAAAGGAATTGTCGGCACAGTGAGTTATAAAGAAAAGAAGACACACGTCTTCTTTATGACAAGGCCATGCAAGGAAGGCTCTTTAATTAGCTTTACTGCTCCTTTGCAAGGGATGATTTTTTATTTTTTTTATTTTTTATTTTTGTCTTGGGGACTTATAGCCGGTCGTGCGGTGTAAGGGCATTTGAAATTTTTATATCTTTTTCTTTCTCTTGTGACAAAACACGTGAAGAGCAGCAAACCGAACACAGGTTTTCTCTCAAAAGGAAAGTGCAGCACCGAGCTTTCTTTCCAAGGAGCAGCAGGCGTCTTCATCCAGGAAACCAAGCTCCACGATAGACTGAGACACAAGTCTCGATATCTTCCCAAAATAAGGGCAGCAACGTGGAATGTGGAGGCGCCATACATGTAGTAGATATAGGATGAGTTTTGTCATGCGGTGTGTACCTAAGACACATGCATGACGTGCGGTGCAAAAGGAGGACCGAACAGTACAGATTTTAAAGCAAAGAAAAAAGGAACTCCAGAACGTGTGTACGCGGTGCGGAGCCGTTTGAGTCAAAGAATACACTCGTTTTTTTTTACACGGGGCAGAGGTGTCATTTAGAAAAATTAGTTTTAACCTAAAGCTGTGCATGAGCTCTTCTATATATATACGGGTGTTTTCGTGAGAAGGTGTGCGTGGGGGCTGAGGCGTGAGCCTCTCTTTGTACATAGCGGCAGCTGGTTATTTGGCTTTAATTTTCCTGCAATTTTATCCTTTGTAAGTCTCTCAATTTTGATTTAGATGTTCTTAATAAAATTTAGTATTTTCCTTTTAATCATGAGAGGTTAAAACTTCAACTAAGGTTGGAGATGAAGCACTTGTTAGAGGATAATATCAACAGCTCTTCTCTCCTCAAAATCAGCATGCAAGTCAAACCTGCAACTCCACAATTTCTGCTGATCGGCCACCCTTTTGTAGCAGCTACACTGCAGGCTAGAAGTCCACAGCTCACATTGTCCTGGATTCCTGCTGATCCCTTGTGCTCCATGTCTTATGGATGTCTCTCTACACTCAGCACATGACCTTTTCCTCTTTTGTAACTTACCATATTTTCTATATTTCCTATGTTGTAAACTTTGTACTGATTTACCATAAGTTGCTCTATAAATAAAAGACAATTATCTGGTTTTGGTAAGTCAACCAAACCAGTTCTTCCATCAATTCTTTCATGGTATCAGAGCCCTTTGGCTAACGCTCTAATCCTGTTGTTCCTCTTCCTTTGGCTGTAGCACAGCCCGTGTGAGCCATGCTCACACAGCTCACACGGGCAGTGCCTTGAGGAAGCTCTACAAGAGTTTTCCTTACACTTTACTCTCTTTCAGAACTGTTATCAAACACCTCACCTTCACATAACATCCTCAGAACCAGTTCTCCCAAAATCCCTCTTCTCTTCAACGGGATGCCCAGTCCGACTCATCTCCATCTTCCACCAACGTCAGATTCTTTTCTTCTTGAAGCTTCTCTGCAATCTTTTATCAAAAACACCTCATCTTCACCCTTGTTTCTCCATAAATCACACCCATCTTCTATTTCTCAACGAACCCAACACAGAGATAACTTTCTCCAAGGTTCTCCCAAATCTCCCTTCTCTTCCACCCAACAAAAAAAAAAAAAAATTTGCTTACGTACCGGTGGTTTCCCTGGCGGACGATTTCAGCCTCCCGCCGATGACCCATTGCACGCGTCGCCTCCATTGACCTCATACGCACTGTTTCCCAGTCCTGCTGCGGTCGCGTTGATGATGGAGGATTTTGTTTCCAAGGTTCTTCTTTTGCTTTCTCGAGCTTCTATAAGCCTCTTGAATTTTCTTTTCGTCTTTTTCTTTCTTTGTTTTTGTTTTGGTCCAGAAGCATCAGAAGATGCTAGAAGTTCTTCCATTAAAAAAAAAAAAAATTGTAGTGGGTTTGAAGCCGTTACCCGGAAAATCAGCCCATTGTTGCCCACTCTCCAATTTCTAGCTTGCGGTAATGTTTGAAACCCAAGCCTATTTTTAAAGCCATTTGGCTTTTTTCTTTTGGCTCATAGTTGGCCCAATCCTTAGCCTTGTGGTACCGTTAAAATGCCCAGGCCTTTCTTTTCTATTTTTGGCTTTGTGGTACTGTTCAAAAACCCAAGTCTATTTTAAATTTCCTTTTGGCTTTGAGGTACTGTTCCAAAACCCAAGCCTTTTATTTTAAAAAAAAAAAAAAAAAAAAAATTTGGGCTTTGTGGTAATGTTCAAAAAGCCAAGCCTATTTTTAATTTCTTTTGGCCCATAGTTGACCCAATCTTAGCCTTGTGGTATAGTTAAAATACCCAAGCTTTTCCTTTTAACCCTTTTAGTGGCTCTTTTCTTGACCCACAATTGGCCCTACGTTTGACTTTTGAGGCACAGTTTAAAGACCCAAGCCAATCCCAAGAACAAAAAAAAAAAAAAAAAAATGATGATGAGAATAAAAGTCAAACTGATAGAAGTTCCTCCCATCAGTTTGCGGGGGAGTGTTAGAGGATAATATCAACAGTTCTTCTCTCCTCAAAATCAGCATGCAAGTCAAACCTGCAACTCCACAATTTCTGCTGATCGGCCACCCTTTTGTAGCAGCTACACTGCAGGCTAGAAGTCCACAGCTCACATTGTCCTGGATTCCTGCTGATCCCTTGTGCTCCATGTCTTATGGATGTCTCTCTACACTTAGCACATGACCTTTTCCTCTTTTGTAACTTACCATATTTTCTATATTTCCTATGTTGTAAACCTTGTACTGATTTACCTTAAGTTGCTCTATAAATAAAAGACAATTATCTGGTTTTGGTAAGTCAACCAAACCAGTTCTTCCATCAATTCTTTCAGCACTTAGTTGAAGTTTAGCCTTGCTATTGATTATATTTCATATTTTTATGTTTTGTTTGTATAATCCGAATGTGTGTTCATTTCAATTCAATTAAAGGATTAGAACTCTTATAATTAATTATTTCAATTAATATATGTGCAAACGTTGAATATTCAACGTGTTTCATTCAACGGATACATTGAATCTTTTGATTTAATTTGGATATCCATTATGATTTGTTAAACAAACAGATACATTGTATGATTTTGAATTAAATTGAATATTTATTGTGATTTGTAGAAATGATGGATTTATTGAATCTTTCAATAGGTAATTTTATAAAAATTAGAACATGCATAGGATGTATGAACAAACATGAGAATATGTGCTTTGATTTGGCGATGTGGATTCTAAAACCTTAGTGCTTTTTATCAATTGTTTTTAACCAGTTTTAATTTAGTTTATTATTTTCCATGATAAAAATCTCAAAAATTAGAACTAGGTTAAAATAGGATTAGTTTAAATAGAACCTCAATTTTTGCAACGCAAATTCATGTGGATTTGACCTTGCACTTGCACACACACTATATTGCAAACAATTTGTGTGCTTGCGAGTTAATAAAATTTGCCCAACAAATTCGGCACAAGCTAGGTTACAAGTTGGTGCTGCATGGTCCTAGGTCTTTTTTTGGCTGCCAATCCATGTATTCTTGTGCTGCCCAGGATTTAGTTCTAAATTCCTTGTGAGGAGGATGTGCGTGTTTTGCTTGCCAGCTAGGAAAAGAAACATGCGTGTCTCTCTGATGTGATGCCAGGCCATGCGAGTCAGTGCTTCACTCTTTGGAAAATAACGTGTACTGCCCCTTACGCCGCTCATCATGTATGTGTTGCTCTACTTATTTGGAAAGAATCGGTGATGGTAGGTTTTGCTTTGCTGGCTTGGGGGAGAAAATGTGTGCTCTTGGATGGGAAGAATCGGTGATGGCAGGTTTTGTTTAGTGCTTTGCGAATTCGGAGAGAAGTCAATTGGATCGGCGCTGCTGGCTATGGAAATAATGAGTTGTAGAATAACGCCTGGTCGGTTCCATCATGGAAAGTCCAGGCAGGGGCGGAGGGAGGGGGGGTCGAGAGGGGTCAAATGCCCCCCCTCACCTCCTAAAATATATTTTTACACCTGGTAAAAAAAAAAAAAAAAATCCCTGGTCCCTGGAATGCCCCCCTACTGATTTCATCAATGGGCAAAGTTGCCCACCACTTGCCGAGTTGCCGTGAGATTTTTTTTTTTTTTTTTTTTTTCTATAACTGCGAAGTCTGCGATAACTCAGCTCTGTATCTCTTTACAGAAATGGCGGAACTGCGGACGAAATGACGAAGGTTGAAGACAGTGAGCAAGTTTTTTAAGTTTTGTAAAAAACTGCACCGTTTAATTAATTTAAAAGTTCAAAAAGTCAAAGAGTCATGATAACTTGATAAGCCTACAAGTCCTTTGAGAGACTACACATCTACACGTATGACATTAGTTTCTTTTCATTTTTTTTTATTTTTTTTTTTAAAAAAAACAGAAGGCAAATCAGATCACATGATTCACATCTACAAGACTACTACCGTAAAGCTAAAGCCTACCACTCTGGCCGACTTGTCACAGTAAAAAGCCTCTTTTTTTTTCTCTCTTTTTTATAATAATCACTGATCACCAATTAGTTTGTGTGGCAGTGTGAATTGGTGGGACCGTGGGAGTGCTTGTGAGTTGTGAGTCGTGACTTCGTGAGACCATGTGTGCAACGTGTGGCTTTAGAACTCAGAGGAGATCAAAAAAATTTGGACGGTTTAGATTTTTTTAACGGGTAAGATCGCTTGGAATGAAAACACAAAAAAAAAAAAAACCTATTCTTATTTAGAGCTCTACAGCCGTCAGCCGTGTGGTGTTATTTTTTCTGCTGGGTTAAACTTGAAGCAAGTCTTATTTTCTATTTTTCTATACGTTTCTCATTCAAAATTCAACCGTTCAAAGGAATTTCTAAACAAAATCCAACATTTCAGTTTCAGGTATGTAATAAACTTTCTTTCTTATTAAGATTTAAGATTTTATATTTGAATTGTTCTTTTCAATTTATTTTTTATTTTTTTTTATATTTAGAGTTTTTATTTTTATTTTTTACAATTGTTTTTATATTTAATTGTTTAGGAATATATATATAATTTTTGTTTTATATATTAATTATATAAAATATATAATTGTAGTTGTCTGAGATTATGGAGAACAATGATTCAATTGAGCTACAATCAAATTCTAAACGAGCTCGTATTGAGGTAGATTTAGCAAATCTGACAGCCGATCCTTACTTGAGGAAAAAAATTTCTGATTACCATCCTAGTGATAGAGACAAAATTCGAAGAGCATATCTACAAAAAAAACCTTGTCAACCATTTGAGCATAATTTTCCACAAACACAATTTGGAAAAACATGGCGTCGTTTTAATCCAGCATGGTTCAAAGAAGATTCTGACTGGTTGGAATACAGCATTTTAAAAGATGCTGCGTATTGCTTGTTTTGTTATCTCTTCAAACCAGACACTGGAAATCAAGCAGGAGGAGACTCATTTGTTACTGAAGGGTTTAAAAATTGGAAAAAGAAAGACAAGTTACAGAGTCATGTGGGGGCTCACAATAGTGCACATAATCAATCTCGACGAAGATGTGAAGATTTGTTAAATCAGAAACAAAGCATCATAACATTTTTTGACAAGCAATCAGATCAACAGAAAAGGGACTATAGAACTCGTTTGAATGCATCAGTTGATTGTATTCGCTTTTTACAACAACAAGGATTAGCATTCCGTGGCCATGATGAATCTAAAAGCTCAAGTAATCAGGGAAATTTTCGTGAATTATTGCAGTTTCTTGCGAAACATAGTGAAGAAATTGATAAAGTAGTTTTGGAAAATGCTCCTGAAAATCATCAAATGATTGCACCGGACATTCAAAAAGATATAGCAAATGCTGCAGCAAGTGAAACTCTAGATGTTATTCTTAAAGATCTTGGAGACTCATCATTTGCAATCCTAGTTGATGAATCTCGTGATATATCTGTTAAAGAACAATTGGCAATTGTTTTGCGATATGTAGATAAGTGGGGCCATGTGATTGAACGTTTTTTAGGCATTACACATATTAGCAACACCACAGCTGTAGTATTGAAGAGGACAATTGAGTCAGTACTTAACAAGCATCATTTAAGTATTAGCAGATTGCGAGGACAAGGATACGATGGAGCTAGCAATATGCGAGGTGAGTTGAATGGACTTAAAACACTTATTTTGAATGAAAACTCATCTGCCTATTATGTTCATTGCTTTGCACACCAACTTCAACTGACTTTAGTTGCTATTGCTAAAAATCACATCCAAATTGCAACTTTCTTTAGCTTGGTTAATAGTGTTTTTAATGTTGTTGGAGCATCATGCAAACGCCGTGACACACTTCGTGAAAAACGAATTGCTGAGGTTGTGGAAGCACTACAAAATAATGAAATTCCTACTGGTCGTGGCTTGAATCAAGAAATGAATCTAAAGAGACCTGGAGATACACGTTGGAGTTCTCATTATGGTGCAATTATTAATCTTATTCTTATGTTTTCTTCTATCATCGAGGCTGTTGAAGATATTGTGGAAGATGGTTTATATTCTGAACAGAGAGCAGAAGCAAATATATTGATTCAGTCGCTACAGACTTTTGAATTTGCTTTCAATTTACATTTAATGAAAAGTGTTTTGGCGATTACAAATGAGTTATCTCAAGCATTACAACGAAAAGATCAAAATATTCTGAATGCAATGAAGTTGGTTAAAGTTTCAAAGCAACGTTTACAGGCTATGAGAGAAGAAGGGTGGAACTCTTTATTTGAAGAAGTTTCTGTGTTTTGTGCCAAAAAAATATTGTTGTGCCCAATATGGATGATATGTACCAACCTCGATCACGGAGAAAAACTCAAAGCATGACAAATTTGCATCATTACCATGTGGAGCTTTATTATACTATTATAGACATGCAACTCCAAGAACTTAACAGTCGCTTTACTGAGGCAAATTCTGAATTATTACTTTGTGTTGCATGCCTGAGTCCAGATGACTTGTTTGATGCTTTTAATAAGGATAGTATACTTCGTCTTGCTCAGTTTTATCCAAATGATTTTTCAGCAGTTCAACTTATGACCTTGGACAACCAACTTGAAACATATATCATTGACATGCGTTCTAGTGAAGAATTTGCAACACTTAAAGGGATTGGACAACTTGCTGAGAAGATGGTGGAGATGAAAAAAGATATCACCTATCCATTGGTTTATTCATTGGTGACATTGTCACTGATTCTACCAGTTGCGACAGCAACTGTTGAAAGAGCATTTTCAGCTATGAATATTGTTAAAAATCGTTTACGTAACAGAATGGGAGATCAGTGGATGAATGATTGTTTGGTCACGTACATTGAGAAGGATATATTCAAGACTATCAGCAATGAAAAAATTATGTAGCGATTTCAAGGAATGAAGACTCGTCGAGGACAACTCAATTAAATTGTAAGTTACATTTATATGTTTTAAAAATTAGTTTAATTTTGATCAATTATTTATTTATTGTGTTACTTAAAAATTTTAATTAATTTTTATTCAACTTCAATTTTTTTTATTCATTGAAAAAAAAATTTATTGACCCCCCTCACCCAAAATCCTGGCTCCGCCACTGCTTCCAGGTGCATGTGGGTGAGTTGGTCTCCAGTTTGGTCGCACGATATGCTTTAGGAAATAATAATTTCGCCTGCTCCTTCCTTTTCCTCAAGAAAACGTGTCACTAGTTCCAAAAAATAATCTCACAATGGTGCTTCTTGCATAGGCTCTAAAAATTTATTTTCCCATTTCTTTGCAATTTCATATAAAAGCCGCTATTTTCTCTCAAAGACCTGCAAAACACTAAAACACTAAACCTAACAAAAAATATTAGAAAATAACAAAGCTAAAGGTTTGACAAATGCAAATTAAGGGGTCCAAATATAAAATATTTGACACTCATCAATTCCATTCCCTAACAAAACAAAATGTGTTTACAAAGTATTACAAAAAGGTTTTACAAGAGGCCCTTTAAAATTATGTGATAATTGAACTTTCGAAGTTTGAACCGAACGATCGATTATGTCCTATGTATTTTTTAAAAGAGTTATTTTAATACCTAGCTGCTTGGGGAGACCCTATTTAAAGTTGATAGATCCCAGATCTATTTTTGCCTCTTTTAAGGAACCATAGAGAGAGAGAGAGAGAGAGAGAGAGAGAGAGAGAGAGAGAGAGAGAGAGAGAGAGAGAGAGAGAGAGAGAGAGAGAGAGAGAGAGAGAGAGAGAGAGAGAGAGAGAGAAGGCTACTCTTAGGGTATCTGCTACTCTAGCTTTGAGGGCTTCTATGTAGTGCCCTGCATAAATTAAATACCAATATTTACAAAAATTAGATTATAACATATATCAATCTATGCAACGGAAAACATAAACCTGAATAGTGGAAATCACATCATATACATCTATCAAAAATTAATTACAACAAAGAACCATTTAACATCTATCTGTTTAAGGCTTATCAACATATAATTACATTACATGAATGGCTTTATACAATAACAAGTGACACAAGCGTTACAAGCTATACAAAACCACAAAACAATGGACAACCCGTGGTCCAACAATTATGATCGTCGCGGTGAGCTTCAACCATAATATCCTGAGTACAATGCTATAAGATCATCAACTACAACTGGAGTACCTGCAGCCAAAGCATAAATGATTGCACGGTTGTGGGGTTAACCATATCCGCACAGGTGAAATTATGAGTTCACCATATTAGTATACAATACCAAGACCTCAGTAGTATAATAATCACTGAGTTTTCGCAAAGAACCGACATTTCATTTTATCATACGTTTACTATACCGCTACCATTTTGAGGTTATGAAAATTCGTCCCTTGAAAGTAATATTGTAGTCAGTAAAGGAAACATCGATATATTAGAAATACATGAAAGCATACTATGTAAATGTGAACATATATAGAAGTTCTAGTCATTCCACCTTGGAAGCAACAACATATAGACCCATCTACAATAATACTTTTATGATCGGTAGCTCAAATGTACGTGCACGTGATTACTCCATTACAGGCTCACGCATACACATTAGTCTTAAGCACGAAAACAATGGCATCTTGCCCAACTATAGAAACATATCAACATTACCAGAAATAGGCAATACCATATCTAAGTACATTGAAGCTTAGTGCCTTTGATACATCAATTCGATCATGCATGCACATGAGTGGAGCTCTAGTATACAAGCACGTCTTTGCTAAAGAACAAATGGCAGTTCGCTTATCTATACTAAGAAAACGATGTATCTAAGTACATTGAAGCTTAGTGCTTTTGAAGCATCAGTTCGATCATGCATGTCCATGAGTGGAGCTCTATTATACAAGCACGTCTTTGCTAAAGAACAAATGACAGTTCGCTTATCTATACAAGGACATCATCGTATCTAGTATGATGAAACTTAGCGCCATTGAAGCATCAGTTCGATCATGCATGTACATGAGCAGAGATCTAGTATACAAGCACTTCTTTCCTGAAGAACAAATGACAGTTCGCTTATCTATACAAAGACATCATCTCATCTTATCTAGTATCAGCATTAGTTCTGTTGGTACAGTTTCCGGTACGGTGATGTGTTGCCTTGTGATTCGTTGCCTTCCTTGATATTCGCTCTCCTCGGTAGATCTACAAAATAATAAATGGCCCGTCGGATCGTGGGGGTGCCGACCATACCCCCACTCCGATGCCTAAGTCAGTTCAAAACTATTTATTTTCTGCAGAGTATTAATAATCTCAGAGCTTAGAGAATCTGCCTGTTCCCCCAAAAAGTACCTGGTGTAGTGGTCTTATTTATGAGTAATGCTATACGTGCGTCAAGAGTCCGGCTGGTGTCCGGCTCTTGACCCACGTGGTACGTCTTTTTTCCAGTTGAATTTTTTTCCCTAGCTTGCGCGTGATTTGTAGAGATAGAATGATGAGCTCCTGGATTTGATGGGTCCGAGAGAGAGAGAGAGAGCTGGGGGCGAGGGTTGGCTGGATTTGCTGGGTTCGAGAGAGAGAGAGCTGGACGAGGTTTGGTCGGTCGTTGGCCTCCAGTCGATCGGTGGGGGTCGGTTGGATTTGCTGGGTCCGAGAGAGAGAGAGAGCAGGGTCGGTCGGTCGTTGGCCGCCGGTCGATCGGTGAGGGTCGGCTCGATTTGCTGGGTCCAAGAGAGAGAGCTGGGCGAGGGTCGGTCGGTCGTTGGCCGCCGGTCAATCGGTGGGTACTGGTCTGCTGGGTTCGTGAGAGAGAGAGAGAGAGAGAGAGAGAGAGAGAGAGAGAGAGAGAGAGAGAGAGAGAGAGAGAGAGAGAGAGAGAGAGAGAGAGAGAGATTTCCTTCCACCCGCGTTTTCAACGTTTCTTTTTGATTTTTTTTTTTAATAAAAAAAGAAAAAAGATGTGCCACGTGGGTCAAGAGCTGGACACCAGCTGGACTCTTGACGCACGTATAGCACTACTCCTTATTTATATGCTCACAGCTCACAGTTATAAAACTGCTAACATACTTGGAGCATAATTTGATTAGGAGTCTGAGTCCTAGATCACATAGTCTTTAATCTTATCTTCATAGAATTTGAATTGGGAAGTAGAGTTCAAACTGGATAGGACACTACCTCTTCAGCTGATGCCATACTATTAGGTACCTTATCCCATATTTGATGAGATAAAAGTCTATCTTGATATACTAGGTATATACATCTTTTTGGAGATAACAAATGGTCTTATAAATTGGGTCTGATCTTGCTGGGCCGACCCGATGGGCTTGGCCCACTTGTCTTTGGAGCTGATTATTTCTCCAACAGTTACCCCCCTAATTCTCTTATTTGAATTTAGATTGTAAGAGAATTAAGTACCTCAATTTCTGATTTTGGATCTTCCATAATCTGTATCTGACAATTGTTGCCTCTTTTAAAGTAATTATGGCGAATAGTGCCTCAAATATCTGGATTGGAGTGGCGTCTGACCTGATGGATGCCAATTCAAATCTTGGGCACTTATGATCTGTCAAAGTACTAATAGCAACTCCCCATAAATATCTTCTACATAAGTGCCTCTACATAATATTGTCGGTCGGGTCTCAAAGTTGTGAAGATGATCTCCTACTCTCGGTAGGAGATGGATCAGATTGATGTAGTTGATTTCACCAGGATCGTGGTGAAATGCCACTCTGAGAGAACACCGAAGCTTCTTCATCGGTAGTGCTTCGTAGGCTGCTTCCACAAAAATCTCTCTTGGCGGCTTTGGAGGCTCAGACTGGCGCTGAGGCTTTGGTTGTCCGAGACTTACAACGGCTAGGGGCTTCTGGTGGCCCGAGGTTCTGTGCTTGGTGTACCGAATCTTCTAATCTGAACACCATCTAGCTTGGTCTCACCTGTGAATATCTTTATTTTTGAACTTTGTAATGTTTGAATTCTTTGTTATGGAAAAACTTTCCATAACAAATCAGTTCTGACTTATCCTCTAATAACTTGAACAAACAATCGGTTTGCATAAGTTAACTCCGAGGAGGATAGGAAAATCTTTTGTTCAACCTCCGAGACTAGGAGGAAAATATTTTTTGTTCAACCTCTGAGACTAGGAGGAAAATATTTTCTTTCAAAAATATTTTTGTTTTGACCTCCGGGACTAGAAGGAAAAAATCTTTTCTTTCAAAAATCTTTTTGTTTCGACCTTCGGGACTAGAAGGGAAAAATATTTTGTTTCGACCTCCGGGACTAGGAGGGAAAAAATCTTTTTGTTTCGACCTCCGGGACTAGGAGGGACAAATCAAACTTTAAGCTATCCTCCTTAACTTGAACAAACAATCGGTTTGTGTAAGTTATGACCGAGGAGGATAGGAAAAATCTTTTTAGAATCGATGAACTTACTTGGTAATTTTTTTTTTTGTAGAGGTGGTATCCCCTTATGGTTTGTTATAGGGGTTGTCTTCCGTAAGGTTTGTTGTAGGGGTTGTTTCCCCGTATCTTTGTCAGAGTTGCTCTTGAGAGAACTTAATTTAAGAGCTTGGTGCAGCTTCGGTGATTTTCCCTTTGCAGAAGCTTTAACTTTGTTAAGCTACCCCCCATAACTTTAGTCCGCGACCGCGGGCTAAGTCTTTCGAGGCGGATAGTCAAGTCCTCTTGGTTACCTGGACAATGTTGTAAAAAAGATCTTGGAGTTCGGAGTGAGTCTCGGGGCTTCAGCCTGTAAATACTTGAACTTTCCTTTTCAAATGTATCTTTTCTTTTTCATGTAAATTTTTTTTTGTAATGAACAAAATTTCAATGTTAATGAATGGAAGTCTTGGACATTTTGACTTTCACTTTCCTTATCTTACTAGTTCTGAAGTGTTTCTCACTTAAAAACCTTTTCTGAGACATATCTCGATTTCTTATAAATCTTACTTTTTATACTATAGTTACCCCCCAAAACTTGAACAAACAATCGATTTGTGTGAGTTTTTTCTGAGGGAAGAATCGGTCTAATTTTTTTAAAAAAATTTAGGCTCCTTTGTAAAAATTTTGAACAAACAATCGGTTTGTTGAAATTTTTTACAAAGGAGAATAGAAAATACTATTTGCATCGAAGTGTTGAGTCTTACTTGATGATTTTTTAAAGAGATTTTATCCTCATACCTTCCTGAAGCTTTACATCCTCTTTATCTTTTTGCATCTTTCCTGAAGTTCTGTCATCCTGAAGCCTTATCTCCCTAAACCTTTATCTTCGTAGAGATCTGTCTTCCTGAATCTTTATCTTCCTGGATCTTTCCTGAAGCTTTGTCATCCTAAAGCTTTACCTTCCTGAATCTTTATCTTCCTGGATCTTTCCTAAAGCTTTATCATTCTGAAGCTTTACCTTTCTGAAGCTTTATCATTCTGAATCTTTCCTGAAGCTCTGTCATACTGAAGCTTTACCTTCCTGAGCTACCCCCCATAACTTTAGTCTGGGACCGTAGGCTAAGTTGTTCGAGGTGGGTAGTCAGGTCGCTGAGCTTTACCTTCCTTTGCAGCAGCTTTATCCTCCTGAATCTTTGCCATCCTGAGTCTTGTCATCCTGAAGCTTTGTCTTTCTGAAGCTTTACCTTTCTAAAGCTTTCCTGAATCTTTACCTTCCTGACTCTTTATCTTCCTGAATCTTTATCTTCCTAGATCTGATGGGCCCCATGGTAGGCCAAATCTTAATGATCCCTTACAAGTTCCAGTGGGCCAATCACAAAGTCAAGGGCGAAGAAGATCAATGAGGCAATGCAAGGATTGGTGCAATCCACTTGGGCCGAGTTTGCAAATTTATCGATCAAGACTCCAACATTCAAGATGGGCTTGAAAGAAGAAGAACCAACTTTAATTCATGTGATACAAGCAACAGATGGGGGCGGCATAGCCTAGTGGCTTCTTGCAAACTCTTTATTTCACTAAGTATAGGCATGTGGGCTTATTTTTATGTTTCTATGGTTGTAGGCCTTTAGGCCTATTTGTTTTATTAAGTGGACTTCTTTTATTAGCTATAGAAGTGTAGTTTAGGATATTTTGGGCTTGAAGATGTTCAGCCCATGTCTTTTAATTGATGTAGGCCTTAGTAGGGTTAGGGTTTCATGGAGAGGTTTTAAAAAGACTTGTAGCCGCATATGCTAGACAAGTTGATTGTGAATGAAGTTTTGTTCTTCATAGAAAACTTTTTAGTTTTCTCTACTTGTTCTTGATTGAACTAAGAACTTATCAAAGGCAAACCCTTTGTGGCGTTCTCACCAAATCTAGGTTCTTGAAACAAGATTTCAACGGGTCTAGATTCTTTGGACTTGATTCTTGGCTTTCTTGGGTAGATTTCAATTTGTTTGTGGGTTCAAAATGGGATTTCATCCTGCTGGTTCACATCAGGATCTTTCCTGAAGCTTTATCATTCTGAAGCTTTACCTTTCGAAGCTTTATCATTCTGAATCTTTCCTGAAGCTTTATCTTCCTGACTCTTTATCTTCCTGAATCTTTATCTTCCTGGATCTTTCCTGAAGCTTTATCATTCTGAATCTTTCCTGAAGCTTTATCATTCTGAAGCTTTACCTTTCTGAAGCTTTATCATTCTGAATCTTTCCTGAAGCTCTGTCATACTGAAGCTTTACTTTCCTGAGCTACCCTCCATAACTTTAGTCTGCGACCGCAGGCTAAGTTGTTCGAGGTGGGTAGTCAGGTCGCTGAGCTTTTCCTTCCTTTACAGCAGCTTTATCTTCTTGAATCTTTGCCTTCCTAAGTCTTTGTCATCCTGAAGCTTTGTCATTCTGAAGCTTTATCTTTCTGAAGCTTTCCTGAATCTTTACCTTGGTATCCTTTCCATAACCCTTTCGGGTCGTCCGAGGAAAGGACTCGGGCCAATTCTTAACCTTATCCCTTCGGAAACCCCCAATTGAGGGGTTTCTTCCCATTGAATTCTTTCCATGACCCTTTCGGGTTGTCCGAGGAAAGGATTCGGGCAGATTCTTATCGGGATATCCTTAACCTTATCCTTCGGAAACCCCTAACCGAGAGGTTTCAACCCTTTGTATCCTTTCCATGACCATTTCGGGTTGTCCGAGGAAAAGATTCGGGCGGATTCTTTTTTGGATATCCTTAGTTTTATCCTTTGGAAACCCCCAATCGGGAGGTTTCAACCCTTTGTATCCTTTCCATGACCCTTTCAGGTTGTCCGAGGAAAGGAATCAGGCGGATTCTAATCCTCATCCTTTCGGAAACCCCCAACCGAGGGGTTTCTTCCAATTGAATCCTTTCCATGACCCTTTCGGGTTGTCCGAGGAAAGGATTATGGCGGATTCTTCCCTGAGCATCCCCACCATAACTCTTTCGAGTCGTTCAAGGGGGGGAGTCGAGTGGATGTTGATGTAGCTTGATCATCTTTGGAGAAGTTTGATGAAGAAGTGCTTTCATTCTGTCTCGGACTGCTGCTTTATTCTTAGCAGAGATCAATCAATACCTGGGGACTGTCTGTTCTTCCTTGCTCTCGGTGTTGGACTAACTGAGAGACTTTCCTTGTTTTCTCTGCAGGGTTGTCTCCCTGGCTCTCGGTGTTGGACTAACCGAGAGACTTTCCTTGTTTTCTCTGCAGGGTTGTCTCCCTGGCTCTCGGTGTTGGACTAACCGAGAGACTTTCCTTGTATGATTTGTTGTAGGGGTTGTCTCCCCATGTCTTTTCTACGAAAAGGGTTAACAAAGCACTGCATATACTAAAACAAAATAGCAGAATGCACAGTAGCACCATATATTCTTTTCATCCGTCGGGATGATTTTGTGATCTTTTCACTCATGGCAGGAGTGAGACCTCAACACATGAGTCTATTTTATCAAAATATATATATATTTTTCGGCAAAGCGTACAAGTGCATGCATATATATATATATATATATATATATTATATTTTTTTTTTTTTTTTTTTTTTTTTTTCTGGTTGATAAAATAAAGACCAACATTTATCCTTACTTTAACATGAATCATGTTTGTAAAAGAAGAGTATGAACTTATCTGGTGAATTTGATGAACTGCCTTACTTGGAGTTCCTTATCTTGCATGCCACTCGATATGGGGCTTTTTGGGAGAGTTCCTCAAACTGGACCCTCGATTAGGATTGGTCCCTCGGCATGTGACTATGCACTTCGGAGGATGGCAAATCTGGAGGGGTCCTCGGAGTGTGCCATTTGGAACTAGAAGCTCGGGCATAGGGTCCTCGGGATAGTACCCTCGGAATAATACTCTCGGTATGTGTCATCTCGATACATACTTTTCGCCTCGATAGAACACCCTCAGATCTATCTTTTCACTTGGGTAGAACACCCTCGGATCTATCCTTTCTCCTCGGTAGAACACCCTCGGATCTATCTTTTCACTTGGGTAGAACACCCTCGGATCTATCCTTTCTCCTCGGTAGAACACCTCGAATCTAACTTTTCTCCTCGGTAGAACACCATCGGATCTAACTTTTCTCCTTGGTAGGACACCTCGGATCTAACTTTTCTCCTTGGTACATACTTTTCGGAGAGTGGTCGCCTCGGTATTAAACTTCTCGGGGTATACCTTCTTCTTCTTCTTCTTTTTTATTTTTTTATTTTATTTTATTTATTTATTTTTTACAGACGAAAACAACATAGGCTTGTCTTGGAAAGCCAATTGGCTTCTTCAAGTCTCCCTTCTTTTTTCTTCTAGTCCGACGCTGCCTTTCTCCAAAACCCACAGCTTCAATCCTCGCACAGCGCACTAAACCCCTATCAATCTCAAAACAAGCTTGGTCATCATGAAGCCACAACTGCATCAGTGAATTGCAGATCTTAAAGTTTCCTAAAGATGAGAGGGAACCATATGAATTGTGGGCCTCGGTGGAAACAATAGAGGCTTCTCGATTCTGTCCGAATCTTGGTAGAACCATCCGCTAGATCGTCTTAGACCCTTTCTGTCAAAGGAGTCCATAATAACTCCCTTCCATTCTTCATTCATACATAATACCATTCGGGACTCCAACGTCTCACTGGGTGAAGACCCGAAGTGCTGGGGTGTTCATGGGCTTCACACGGCCATTATTGGGACCTCTGGGAGTCCATGAGCTCAATGGAAACCAATTGGGGCTGTACGTAGCTGAGCCGCCATCAATACTTAAATCACCGAAGTTCTGCCCCATCGGTGTTCTGACTCAAGATTTCGGCCAAAACAATTTTTTCTTTTTTCTTTTTTTGCACAGCTCCTACGTTTCTCGTTGTATCCTCGATGAATTGGAGCGTCGCGGCCCACGATTCGTGGGTATCTCTGAGCATGGGAATTCTCATCCAGACCTTTCTCATCTACGTTTTTCCCTCAGCTCTCAGTCTTGGAGTTTCAACAAGAATTGGGAACGAAATAGGTGCCAACCGGCTGGAAAAAGCCAGAATTCCCATGGTCGTCTCCCTCGTTTGGGCCATCGGATTAGGCCTTCCAGCCATGCTGTGGCAATCTTCTTGAGGTTCGTGACAAAAATAGGAATCGTCGGGCTCATGTTTTGTGTTCTCTACAACACGGATTGGGTGAAAGAGATGTGAGCTTTCAAATTTCTAGATGCCTGGCATAGACAATTCAGCAACAGGAGGGGATGACCGTGAGGAGCACGAGTCGCTGGATTCTGAGTGGAGTGGAGCATCGCCATCGCCGAAAATCTCCAAATCTGTGAAGAAGACAGCCTCCATGTTCGGGGCTTTGACGTCCCACTGGGCAAAACCCGAAGTACTGGAACACTTTGACGTCCCGTGGATCACAGTCGAGACTGGGCTCTATCCGGGTTTCTGGGATGAATCCTCGAGATCGTTCGGGGCTCCAGTGTCCCAGTGAGACAAAATCCATCGTTTGCACTTTGCCGAGCCTTCGGATCATGGGTGCCAGACCTTTCAGAATCTAATGGCTCAATTTGGGAATTGAGTTGTGCATCGTAGTGGATGGATCTACCTCAGAATTCTGGTTCGGGTCTACTCGCCACAAACCGAGCCTTTCACGCCCCAGTACCTCTCTCTTTGATCTATGGAAATCGCCGAAGGTTGGAGGTTTTGGGTCTCCATGGTTTTTTCCAACCCTTGATTTCTTCTAAAGCCGTAGATTGATCAGGATCAGAGTTAATCTGGAGCTTAGACTGAAACGAAAAACCATGCTTTCGACGACCATCTGGGCGGCTGGGGAGACCGGATCTCCGAGACAATGACCCGATCCAAAGGCTAACCCGAGGAGGAGACGGTCTGGGTTTTTTTCGATCACCATCGGCTAGAAACTGAAGATTGGGGCTGTACATCGTTTAGCCAGTGAAGGCCAGCGTCGATTCGACGTGATGGCAGATCCTCCACCAACTGATTTGGCATCACCGCAGCAAGGCCAGATCGTGATGTTCTTCGGCGGCAGAAGGGGAAAAGCCTATGGGTTCTTCGAAGAAAAACTGAGAACCAGATCGAGTTAGGATTTAGGCATACCCGTGGTTTTTTTTCTTTCTTTTTGGGCCGACTCCTTGCCTCTTGGCCCATCTTTTTCCTTTGTCTTTTTTCTGGAAGTGGGAGATCTGACTTGGGGGAAACATATGCTTTCAACTCTTGGTCTTTTCTTTCTCTTTGATTTTTTTTTCAGAAATAAATCGACCCATCATCATCGAAAAAATTATGAGTTTGTGCGAACAGGAATTTGAGACTGTACACCCGTGGAAATTCATTACCTCCGAACAAATTGCTGAGTTTGTGCGAACACGAATTTGAGATTGTACACCCATGTAACACATCTGTATATTTTCAGCACCGATTTGGTGTTACCAGATTCTGATCTAGGATTTGAAACTTGATTTGATCATGTAGACACCGTTGCGGATTTTTTTTTTGCAAGAAACGAATAATTGTTCCCACAGACGGCGCCAAACTGTTGGTACAGTTTCCGGTACGGTGACGTGTTGCCTTGTGATTCGTTGCCTTCCTTGATATTCGCTCTCCTCGGTAGATTTGCAAAATAATAAACGGCTCGTCGGCTCGTGGGGGTGCCGACCATACTCCCACTTCGATTCCTAAGTCAGTTCAAAACTATTTATTTTCTAAAGAGTATCAATAATCTCAGAGCATAGAGAATCTGCCTGTTCCCCCAAAAAATACCTGGTGTAGTGGTCTTATTTATAGGCTCACAGCTCACAGTTATAAAACTGCTAAAATACTTGGAGCATAATTTGATTAGGGGTCTGAGTCCTAGATCACATAGTCGTTAATCTTATCTTCATAGAATTTGAATTGGGTAGTAGAGTTCAAACTGGATAGGACACTACCTCTTCAGCTGATGCCATACTATTAGGTACTGATGAGTGCCAAAAAGTGTATATTTGGACCCCTTACTTTACATTAGTTAAACCTTTAGCTTTGTTACTTTCTGATGTTTTGGTTAGTTTTAGTGTTTTTACGTTTTGCAGGGCAATAAGAGAAAAATGACAATTTTCATGGCAAAAATACATAGAAAAGCTAGATTTTCGAAAGTGCTGAAAAAGTAGATCGATCGAATATTAAGTAGATCGATCGAATATTAAGTAGATCGATCGATTTTAAAATCGATCGATCGAATTTTTGCGGGACAGAAACCCTAGCTAACTCTATAAATACTTATTTTTCTCATTTTATCAATACGAGGAGCCACGGCAGAGACCGTTTAGGCGCCCCCAGGGGCCGATTTTGCTCTAGTTTAGGGTTCTTGGGTGATTTTCACCTAGAACATCCTTCCTTTGTAAGTTATCTTTGATTTTAATACATTCTTGTAGTTTATTTATGCTTTCCTTAGTTATGTGTAACTGAAATTTCGTCTAGGGTTGAGGATGAAACCTCACCATTGAATAGAAACTGAGTTTCATTGCTTGTTTATGCTATTTGAGTTTATGGGCTTTGATTTCTCATTGTTCTACTCTGATTTTTGAGATTATTATTGGATATCTCTTGTGATTTCCGAATACAAGTGATGATTTGATATGGTTTCATTAAATTGATGGCTTGGGTTTTCATTTATGTTGGATATTCATTGTGTTTCATTCTATGGATACATTTGATGATTTAGTTGAAACTAGATATCTTTTGTGATTTGTGGAAGAATAGATTCATTGAATGATTTAAACAATTTTTGAAACAAAAGTAGAACAAACATAAGATTTGTATGATGAGAACTTCAAATGGTGTAGATGAGCATGAGATTAGGTTGCTATGATTTGGTGGGTGTGGATTCCAAAACCTTAGAATCTTTTATTTTCATTAATTTTTTTTATGTTTTATTTTATCAAAAACCCCTAAATTTGGAACTAGGTTAAAATAGGATTAGTTTGAATAGAGATCAATTTTCGCAACTCAATTCCCTGTGGGATCGACCTCGCACTTGCAAAACGCTATATTGCAAACGATTCGTGCACTTGCGAGTACATTAAAATTTGCACAACAGGTACCTTATCCCATATTTGATGAGATAAAAGTCTATCTTGATATACTAGCGATATACGTCTTTTTGGAGATAACGAATGGTCTTATAAATTGGGTTTGATCTTGTTGGGCCGACCCGATGGGCTCGGCCCACGTGTCTTTGGAGTTGATTATTTCTCCAACAAGTTCGATCATGCGGGTACATGAGCGGAGCTCTAGTACACAAGCACGTCTCTACTGAAGAACAAATGCTAGTTCGCTTATCTATACAAAGACATTAGCATTTCTAATTCTAGGCAATGTGAACATCCATGTACGTCTAAGCTCAATGCTTTTAAAACATGCAACCAGTTGAT
The DNA here is from genome assembly GCA_028654335.1 of Alnus rubra. Classification (NCBI taxonomy): domain Eukaryota; kingdom Viridiplantae; phylum Streptophyta; class Magnoliopsida; order Fagales; family Betulaceae; genus Alnus; species Alnus rubra. The sequence continues at coordinate 518,707 of JAJPGS010000952.1, forward strand.
AGAAATATACATATGTTCTTTCCCATTAAGACTCATATGCATACTTATATCTCTAGCATAAAACTACTATATACCATATCATGAAAACATCACACTCATGAAACAATGCTGTACATGCTTATGAAGGTTTCTTTTTCTTTTATTTCTTTCCTCTTTTTAACTATACGGGGCTTGCCCCAGTTTTCTCTTTTTAATTCATTTCTCTTTGCTGTATGGGGCTTGCCCCAGTTTTCTCTTTTTAATTCATTTCTCTTTGCCGTATGGGGCTTGCCCCGAGGTAGTGAAAGCTTGCAATCACACCCCAATGACTAATCCCTTCATACATATTGGAGGCTTGCCTTAGTCTTTTATTTCTTTCTTTTACTATTATCTTATTATATGCACATGCTTTATGCTTACTGTTCAAATTCTATATTCTTTCTCTTTGCAAACAATGGATTCTTTATAAAACGGTAACACCAATCAACATATTATTTCTCAAACAACTTTGCGTAATTTAAATCGCAACAACAGGCAATCAAACATTTCAAATCAATTCCAATAACACTTGTCATTCATGCAACAATTCTCATAAACATCATTGCTATATCTCAACATAGTTGAAACTACTTAAATCATCCAAAAGCATATAATTAACATAACGTCGGTTTGGTTATGTAAAACAATATAACGTTTTGCAATTCCATAAATATATAGAAGTAGTTTTCTCAGTGAGTAGAATAATCACCTTGGCTGCATAGGACTCATGACTTGAACATTCCCCCCTTATTCTAGATACTTGAACTCTACATTGGAGAACAAGTTGAAGTCTCCAACCATGACACATGCTTGCAAACATTTATGATGTTAGACTTTGCTATTGAATCCTATACTCTATCACACATAAACTACCCGCGTGCTTACAAGTCGCATTACCTGCTTCTAAAGCTAGCTAGATACATTTGGCTATCATTTGGTTAAACCTTGATTTTAGGTTCGTATTTGCAAATAATTTGTTGACTTCTAATTTAAACCAAGTTTGTGTTTATGTGCAAACAAATATCTTAAATGTGGAATTTAAATGAGACAAGATATTTGTTACGAAGTGGAAACTCTATGAAGAGAAAAAAACCACTCCGGGGCAGCCAAACCATGGAAATCCACTATCCAAAAACAAAGCTAGTTACAAGACACTCGTACTCAGATAAACAAAAACAAAAAACAAAAAACCACTCCAGGGCAGCCAGTAGTCATACCTTCAACTCTGACGTGTAGCCCAACACGAACGCTTCCCAACCAGATCTTCTACCTGAAGGGGTTTTTGATGGATTCCTTTACCTTAGGGCCGACCCCTTAGATAGACTTCACACGAACGCTTGAGCACACATTGGCACCGGCTTGAGAGCTAGCAGATCTTCAATTCTCCCTAAACACCCTCTCAAAGCACTATGGAATTCACCACCGAATTTTGTACAAAACACAGACCTAGAGCCCTCTATTTATAGGTTTTAAGAGACCTTAAAAACTGTTAAAAATCGAACTCTGTTTGTCGAGCGTCCGGACGGAAGTTAGCCTCGTCCGGACGATTTTTTGCGATACCCTTTCAGAAACAGCGTAACTCAATCTTTATCAGGTTTATGTCCGGACGGCTTGACTGAGCGTCCAAACGGTCTTCACTGAAATCCTTTCCGCGTTCGAATGAAATTATGGAGTTATCTGAATTACAGGATATCGTCCGGACATATTGCCGAGTCGTCCGGATGGATTGCAGAGACTAGACATCGTCCGGACGTGTGGCCTTGTCGTCCGGACGGATTTCAGAAACTTCCCAAACAGTGTCGACTTCTGAGAACAGACTCCTTGTGGAATACTAATTGACCAAGCGTCCGGACGGTTGCACAGGAACCGGCTGATTTGTCTTGGTTTTTGTAATGGACACTTCATGGGTATCTTCTAGAAGCTTGTGAGCAGTAGATGTCTCTATGTATGAAGATTCCAGTTTGAAAACCGACTGTCCTGCAACCATTACATAAAGTGTTTTTGTTTTAACCAGAATGTAGCCAATAAAAAAACTAACAAACTCCCATTTTGGCCATTCTGGGACAAAAACACATGACCGGTTTGGAAATACATTTCCGGTCTAACCACAAAATACAATCAAAAAAATACTCCCCCTTTTTGTCACACAATGACAAAGGGTAAACAAAGTATGAAATGAAAACCATAACCAAAAACAAAAAAGAGAAAGGAGCAAGGTTAGGTTGTCAACAAGAAATCAGCACACACATGGATCTAAGCCTGTGAAAACAGTCAGAGAGCTGGTAAAAAATATGCAAGCATTTAGAAAAGAGTTAAATAATCTATGAGCAAAAATTTTCTGCAGACATAACTTTTTAAACAGTAAACTTGACTCATGTAATGTCTGTGTGTGAAAGCTTTCTCAATAAGATATGAAGTTCATTGATATGATGGAAAACACCCGGATTTTCTAAACACGAGAGAAAATCAATGCTAGATCAGTCAAAAGTCAAACTTTATATTACTAGGGCCTAGTCACCCTCATCCGATACACTCCCCCTAAGTTACAACACTTTTCTTTTTCTATGTCCTTTAGTGACCGTCTATTTCCACAATGATGTGATCACTGACTGTTTCTTTAGAGACAAGATCAAAAACAGATTTAGCAAGCAATGGATCTTTTTATTTATCCATGTTTATTCATTTTTGAATGCCTTTTATCACTTGGTGCTGCAACCTAGAAAGAATGCCAGAGTTTATGGGTTCTAGGTTCTACTAGCAAGTTGGTCAGTTTGACCATCTTTAAAAAAATCTCTCTCATTTGAAAAAAAAATTTAGAAGCTAAAAGTCAGGAGAGAAAAAATATCTTGGGGAAGCCTTGGATAGTGCACATGTTTTATCGCATGAGAAAATCAACTATCTAGTAGAGATGCAGCAGGAAAATTCAGCACATATCAGATTTAGAAACTGAACCATATGAATGTATATTTTATCAAAGCATAGAGGACTGTTAACACAGATAAATATACATGAGATAGCTGAAAGATGTTGTAACTGAACCTTTGCACCTAATTCACCCGTTTTTTTTTTTTTTATATAAAAAACATGCAACCCATGGACGAGTCTAAGATGAAGAGAAGAGTCTTATCCGAGCATGAAACATGTCTAGGACATGTCACAAATATTAATGGCTTTTCGAAGAGATTCAAACCTGCTTCCATCAAGAGGTTTGGTAAGGATATCAGCCAATTGATTTTCTGTGAGAATAAACATAAGAGCTATTTCCCTGGATTCGACAAGGTCACAAATGAAGTGATGCCGAATGTCGATCTGCTTAGTCCGAGAATGCTGAACTGGATTCTTTGAAATGTTTATGGCACTGGTATTGTCATAGTGAATGACCATAGTGTCTTGAGTGAATCCATAATCACAGAGTAATTTCTTGATCCATAATAACTAGGTACAACAACTTCCAGCAGCAATATACTCAGCTTCGGCAGTGGAAAGAGAAATTGAGGCTTGTTTCTGACTCATCCAAGCTACTAGATTTGTACCGACATAAAAACATCCACCAGAGGTGCTTTTCCTATCATCAGCATTTCTGGCCCAATCTGCATCAGAGTATCCTGCAAGCACAAGATTTTTTCCCTAGCAAAATAGATACCATAGTTAACAGTAGCATTTATGTACCTGATGATGCCCTTGACAACAGTAAGATGAGATTCCTTAGGATTAGCTTGGAATCGAGCACAAACTCCGACACTGAAGGCAATATCTGGTCAGCTTGCTGTGAGATAGAGAAGACTGCCAGTCATACTTCATTAAAGAGTAGGATCTACTTGCTTACTTGTTAGATTAGCACTCATTTTGACATTTGTGCTCATGGGAGTACGAGCATGGCTTTTCCCATCCAGACCGAATTGTTTCACCAAATCTTTTGCATATTTTGCTTGAGAGATGAATATCCCTTCAGAAGTTTGTTTGACTTGCAACCCCAGAAAATAAGTCAACTCACCTATCATACTCATCTCAAATTCTTGTTTCATTTCTTTCGCAAACTCATGAGGTTGAGAATCTAATGTTGCTCCGAAGATGATATCATCTACATAGATTTGTGCAATGAGTTTGTGATTTCCTTGATTTCTGATGAAGAGAGTCCGATCAGCCTGTCCTCTTATGAACCCTTTATCCAGAAGATAAGTGGTTAATCTTTCATACCACGCTCGTGGAGCTTGTTTGAGACCATACAGTGTTTTCTTCAGTTTGTAGACATGTTGAGGATAGTGAGGATCCATAAATCCTTTTGGTTGCTCTACATAAACTTCTTCTTGAAGAATGCCATTCAGAAAAGCACTCTTGACATCCATCTGATAAAGCTTGAAGCCTAGATGACAAGATATAGAGAGCAGAATTCTGATAGATTCAAGATGGGCAATTGGATCAAAAGTTTCGTCAAAATCTACCCCTTCAATTTGAGTATACCCTTGAGCAACAAGCCGTGCTTTATTTCGAATCATTGTACCATGTTCGTCTGACTTGTTCTTGAAAATCCACTTTGTGCCGATGATATTTTGATCAGATGGTCTGGATACCAGAGTCCAGAGATCATTCCTAGAAAACTGATGCAACTCATCATGCATAGCAGTGACCCAGCTGTCATCTTGTAAGGCTTCCTCCACTTTCTTTGGTTCAAATTGAGCAAGATAACAATTGTAAGTTACCTGATTAGCTACCTCATTAGATGGGTTGATTATCATGTTTCTCAACCGTTTACCCTCATTGAGATTTCCAAGAAGCTGCCTGGAAGGATGTTGATTGAGTTTGACCCAAGAGGCGGGTTCAATCAGACGATTTATTGGCTCTGAATCTTGATCTGATGTAGGATCAGTTTCCTCAGATGGTACAGCATCCGGTGAGTCAGGAAGAACATCTGTTGCTGTAGGAGAGATAGAAAGAATAGATACAGGTACTATTATTGTAGAATAAGTCTCACTTACATTACTTGTGAGAGAAGGTAGTGTCTTTAGGGTGGACTGAGAAATCTCCCCCTTACTATGTGCCCTTATCTCATCATCAATGACCACATTTATAGACTCCATCATTGTTTCTGTTGTGGTGTTATAGACTCTGTAGGCACGACTGTTGGTGGAGTATCCCAAGAATATGCCTTTATCAGTTTTGGGATCAAATTTTCCCAAATTTTCCATATCTCGTAGAATATAGCATATACTACCAAAAGTTCCGAAATATTTAACAGTGGGTTTCTTACCTCGCCAAATCTCGTATGGAGTCTTGCTAGTTTTTGGCCTCAGGTAGACTCTATTGATGATATGACATGCAGTATTGATCACTTCTCCCCAAAAATGTTGAGCAAGATTTTGAGATTGAATCATTACTCGAGCCATTTCCTGTAAAACTCTATTTTTCCGCTCCACAACTCCATTTTGTTGAGGAGTAATAGGAGAAGAAAACTCCTATTGAATGCCATATGAGTGACAGTATTCTTCAAACCGAGCATTCTAAAATTCTTTGCCATGATCACTGCGAATCCTCATGATATGACTATTTTGCTCTATCTGAATTTTTTTGAACAACTGCTGAGTAGCTTCAAAAGCATCAGATTTTTCCCAAAGAAGAAGAACCCAAGTGTACCGGGAATAGTCATCTACAATAACCAGAATATATTTCTTCCCACCGAGACTAGAGGTTCTGGTGGGACCCATGAGATCCATGTGCAACAATTCTAAGTTACGGGAAGTATGAATACCTGATGTCTTTTTATGAGCAGTACGAGTTTGTTTTTCCAGCTGGCATGGACCACAAACTCCTTTTCTAGTATCTTTTAATTTAGGAAGATCTTTGACAATTTCCTTGCTTGCAATTTTGAACATGTTGGTGAAGTTTAAATGACCCAACTGTTGATGCCATAACTCACTTTCATCAATGGTATCTTTATTGCAAATGATTTGAGAATCTGAAGAGAGATTTGGAATGCCATAACAGTTGTCACTAGTCCTCTCACCTCCCATTAGCCATTTTCCATTGCTGTCAAAGATGTTGCATTCATTCTTAGAAAACTGGACAACCAGATCATCATCACACAATTGGCTGATACTGAGAAGATTTGCCTTGAGACCTTCTACATATAGGGCTTTTTGAGATATGTCTAATCCTGGAATGTTAATTTGCCCATTCCCAATCACTTTGGCTTGGGTTCCATCTCCAAAAGTGATTCTTCCTCCTCTAGCCATTTGAATATCTTTAAGAAGTCCCCTGTCACCTGTCATATGTTTGGAGCAAGCACTATCCAAATACCATAAGGAAGTATCTAGGACTTTTAAAGCAGTATGAGCAACTAAACATATATTGTCACTTTTCTTAACCCACACATGTTTAGAGACATCTTTTTCCTTTTTGGCTATGACATAATATTTCTTAAAAAGGGTAGGATTCTCTAATTTTTTACTGATGAGTTTTACATGATCACATAGATCATTGATCTGATTTCTAATACCAGGCTCATTTTCCTTAAGAACATGCTCTTTATCCCATGGTTTCTGAGACCGTATTTGAAAGCAGTTAGGACGAGTATGACCAATAATACCACAATAATGACAAGTAGGGATAGATCTGTAACTTTTATATATATTCCTACTAGATGAATAATGAGTAGACATGCCAGGCTTAACAAACATAGTTCTATGAGCAGGCATAGCATGTGAGGAAGATGTAGTATTATTATCACTCATATCACAAGATTTTTCCATAAAAACAAGAAGTCAATAAAAGATCACACTCAAGAAATGAATCTTAACAGAGTGTACCAAGCTCCGATACCAATTGAAAATAATTTATTGACTTTTAATTTAAACCAAGTGTGTGTTTGTGTGCAAACAAATATCTTAAATGCGGAATTTAAATGAGACAATATATTGGTTACGAAGTGGAAACTCTATGAAGAGAAAAAAACCACTCCGAGGCAGCCAAACCATGGAAATCCACTATCCAAAAACAAAGCTAGTTACAAGGCACTCGTACTCACATAACCCTATGCAGTAGTCATACCTTTAACTCTGACGTGTAGCCCAACACGAACGCTTCCCAACTAGATCTTTCACCTGAAGGGGTTTTTGATGGATTCCTTTACCTTAGGGCCGACCCCTAAGATAGACTTCACACGAACACTTGATCACACACTGGCACCGGCTTGAGAGCTAGCAGATCTTCGATTCTCCCTAAACACCCTCTCAAAGCACTATGGAATTCACCATCGAATTCTGTACAAAACACAGACTAAGAGCCCCCTTATTTATAGGCTTTAAGAGACCTTAAAAACTGCTGAAAATTGGACTCTGTCTGTCGAGCGTCCGGACGGAAGTTAGCCTCGTCCGGATGGTTTTCTGCGATATCCTTTTAGAAACAGCGTAACTCAATCTTTATCAGGTTTAAGTCCAAACGGCTTGACCGAGCGTGTGGACGGTCTTCATTGAAATCCTTTCCCCATTCGAACGGAATTGTGGAGTTATTTGAATTACAGGATATCGTCCGAACGTATTGCCGAGTCGTCCGGACGAATTGCAGAGATTGGACATCGTCTGGACGTGTTGCCATGTCATCCGAACGAATTTCAGAAACTTCCCAAACATTGTCGACTTCTGAGAACAGACTCCTTGTGGAATACTGATTGACCGAGCGTTTGGACGATGTTGCTCTGATGTCTGGACGTCTTCAATGTTATCTGTAAGACACTGTGGGGCGTCCGGACGCTTTCAAAGGCCCGTCCGGACGGTTGCACAGGAACCGGCCGATTTGTCTTGGTTTTTGCAATGGACACTTCATGGGTATCTTCTAGAAGCTTGTGAGCAGTAGATGTCTCTATGTATGAAGATTCCAGTTTGAAAACCGACTGTCCTGCAACCATTACATAAAGTGTTTTTGTTTTAACCAGAATGTAGCCAATAAAAAAACTAACAGTATTTATTTCGCTTATTATCATTATTAGGTATTAAGCCTTATAATTTGTTTATTCACTTAAGCTAACTAAGAATATTCGGTCCATATACATATATAAGTACATATATGTATAGAATGCTTATTAAGCTAAGCACAACGTCATAATACACTTAGGTACTTATAATACATAGATAAACGCACTAATTATTTAGTTACATTACTAAATGAATCCGAAGCCTATTTATGTATCTCTAGAACCTTACTAATTTATATTTGTTGTCTTAAGATTATTTTAGATAACTCACCATTCTACGACATTCTCATTTTAAACCTTACATTGAATACTTAATCCTTATTAATTACGAACCATCTAAATAGTTTAGATTTAGGACTTTAATCTTATTTAACATACTATTTTAATAACTCTTATTAAACTAGATTACAACCCCATATTGTACTATTTACACTTACCAAAGCTTAAGGCATACACATAGACATCAAAGCTAAGCATTATACTTAGAATCAACTTGCTATTAGTCCATCACTCTAAATCAACCCATCAAAAACCACTCCAAAACTTCATCTCATTCTGCTATAACTCTAAACCATACCCATCCACTAGGAACTCCTATACAAACCCATAAAAAATCCAACTTCAAGAACACCAACCCATTTGGTTCAACCTCCATGTGGTTCAACCTCCATAGAAACCCAACCAAATTACAACATCCTACTCTAGATGAACACAAATTAACACCACCAAAACCCCAACATCACAGTAATCGGGTACACAAAACCCATCCAGAAAAATATTTCAAAAATCACCCACTCAGCTAGAGCACCACCAAAACACCACAAAACCGCCAACACACCAAACACCAATTAGAACAGAAAATTAGCAATACCCATAAAAATATCACAAAACCAAATTACAAGAAATCATCTAGAATTTACCTCTTGAAAGTTTCTCAAAACTACCGGAAATCCCAAAAAAATCGCTGGAATTACCTTTGCTTCACTGAAAATCAGCTCCCCTGCATTTTCTCTCATGGGTCTCTCAGGTCCTTGGGTTTCTCTCGGGTGTGCGTGGAACAGGGGAGAAACAGAGGAAGGGGAAGGGAAAGAAAGGAAAGGGAAAGGGGAAGTCGAGCTAGAGAGAACTGAGAGGAGAGGGAGAGAAAAGAAAGGAGAAGGAAAAGAAAGAAAGAGGAAGAAGAGATAGTGAGGCGTGCGAGAGAAGAGAGATCCGAAAGAAGGGAGAGAAAGAGAAAGAGAAAGGGGAAGGGAGAAGGTGAGTGGGACACTTGTCAAGGTGTGAGTGGTTGGAGAAGATAAGGTTATCTTCTCCTACCCAATCGAGTGTTGACACGTGTTAGGGAAAGATTACATTTTATTTTAAAGCCCACACTTTTATAAATTACACTAGGACCCCATCTAATATATTTCTATCATTTGTTAATTAATATTTAACCCCACATTTAATCTAACTACATTCTACCCATACAATTAATTATTCACTACATTAGAACGTACTATATTTACATAATATAAATATTATCACCTAGAATGTAATTTTTGGTCCCATCTATTTAATAAATATAATTTATTAATTGCTAAATTTCCTATTTATTTTATTGGTCTTTACACATGATGAGTTTAAAATATTGTCCCTTTTAATGAAATTGGTTTTCAAAGAAATTGCAAAAGTACTCTTCAAATTTCATGATCCATTACGTTGATATGTGTTAATTGTTGGGGATCATGCGTTAATCAAATTAACCTGAATGGTATACCGATCCCAAATTTTTTTTCTTCAAGATAAACAAGGCTAGATAATATAAACAAATATGTTTAGAGTACTTACTTGAACGTGTTTAATAATAAATTGCCACTTCTTGGCTATATGAGCCAGTTGACTTTGAAGCTTTCATGTTGAATGATGAAGAACTAGTTCTTCGTGTTCTTGACTCAACCTTAAGATCTTCTCTTTGATGACTGAATATGACCGTGAGTGTGGACTTACAACTTGAAGTAGTAAATTAGTAAATAATACTTCACTATAGCCCTCTATTTATAGAATTGGATTTACACTTATGATAGGGTTAAGGGATAATCCAAAGCTGTAGCAGAGATAGGATAGGAGTCATAGGAGGATTTGAACTCATCCTCCTATCATCTAGGGTGCACGACCAAGGGGTAGAAGACATAGGAGGCCTCCTCCTATTTTCTAGGATACACTGTGAAGGGTAGATTTTATCTCCATTTGGCAGTGCATCATTCGACCAATGGGGAGATTAAATCTCCACATGTATCTAGGAATGGGTTTTGCTTTATCCCTTTACTACATATGTTTTCAGCATGGGCTTGGGTTTAATCCCCAAAGCCCAATGCTCCTTTATCTCAACTTAAGCCTCTGGAATTAATTCCAAGAGCTTATAGCTCTTAACTGCTTAAGCCCATAGAAACTAATTCCTAAGCCCACAGCAATTAAATTGCTTAAGATTTTAGAAATTAATTACTAAGCTCAATCATCTCTAAGTAATGAGCCACTTAGGAATCATATTCATCTGGCCCATGTTTTATTAAATAAAACAATCCAACATAAATAAATATATAACCGAGGCTAATAGTATATAGGCAATTTACATCAGCTCAAAGAGGGACCTAAAGGAAAAAATATAATTAACTTTAAATAGGTTTGTGAGTATTTCACTTGACCCTATTTAATCACAATTGATTCCACTAAACAAATGTGAACTGAACTCAGATATGTATTTTCAAATTAATGAATTTATCCACGTGGCATTCTTATTTATTACATGATATATATCATTTTTGTACCTTGTGAGTTTTTCATCTCACCTTGTACGAATTAAGTTTTAGTAAATTCCATTGAAACACTCAAGCCCGAGCTAGAGGATAATCAACCTCATTAAATCTACATCAAGGAGAATAGTCATTATTGCTTGTTGTTTCTGACAAAGGATTTGGATTCCTTCTTGAAGAATGTGTTCTCACAATGCTTCATGCGATTACCCAACACACTGAAGTTTTGACCAGTGATTTGATCACATTCTTATATATCAAAGTGACTTACACTTCACATCTGAGTTCACAATCTTCTCAGGATTTAGAGTAACTGTTGATGTGTGTTTTAATTAGTACTCGCAAACGCACGAATCGTTTGCAATATAGTGTGTGCAAGTGCGAGGTCGAATCCATAGGGAAATGGTCAAATGTTGGTGTCTTGTTTAATCAACTTCATTTTAACCTAGTTCCAAAGGTTTGAGGATTGATTCAAGAGTAAAAGACTAAACAAAAGAGATGAAATGAAATGTGCAAATTAAAAGGAACTAAGGCTATGGAATCTACCAAACCAAATCCAACAACTCACACTTCTTGGTTTCTACTTGAACACCCAAAGAACATTAAGCTTAGGATGTCATTCAAGTTTCTTAACCACATATTCTAGAACCATTAAATGAATCCAACTCAAAGATAAATCACAAAGAGTACCCATTTGAAATCAAATCATCCAATGTATCCATTCAATGAACAAATCACAATGGATATCATCATTCAAACCGATAAAACAATGTATCCATCAGTTGAAACACATTAAATGTCCTATATCTACCAACAACCACATTCATCGCAAAAGATAAAGCATTTAAATGAATGGAACTTGAATAACAAATATGATATATCATCAAATGTGCAAGTATTATAACAAGAGTGTAAGTGTCATCAATGGAAAGGTTTCATCCCCAACCTTAGTTGAGGTTACTAGCCTTCCATGACTAAGAATACCACAAGAAAATGAAGAACAACCATGGAAATAAAAGAAAAGCTTTACAAAAAGAAAGTGTCTAAGAACAAAAGCTACTGGAATACACTACAAAATGCACGAAATTAAACCTAGCTATTGTTCTCTGAACTCTCTCAACAAGGAGGTATGGCTATGGCTTTTATAGAAGGAAATTAGGGCTAGAAACCCATGTAAAATGACTCCTCTAACCCACTCTAGGGTTCCTTTCTTGCTAGAGACAACCAAGGTCATGCAACCAGCGTGTTCTGCTGCGAAAATCAGAGGGAGAACTGCTTTTTGTCATGGAGAAGCTCCTGATTGGGTGTTTTGGCGCGCTTCTGCAAAAGTAAGTTCTGGGAAATTTTGATTGATCGACTTCGGGCAAAATTGAATCGATCGACTTTTAAGTTCGATCGATCGAGTTCTTCAGAACTTCTGAATTTTCCAAGCAATTCCACATGAATTTTGCCATTCCTCACTTATTAACCTACAAAACATAAAAACACAAAAACTAACCAAAGCATCAGAAAATAACAAGGCTAAAGGTCTAACTTATGTAACTCAAGGGGTCCAAATACACAATATTTGGCACTCATCAACTGTTATAAGTTGTTGTGCACGTACATCATTCTTAATCACAATGTTGAAAAAATGATAACTCACATGGTCACCGTTCAGTGCATGACACTACTTTGCGCTTACACCAACATATCAACTCGAAGCCCTACCTGCTTCTCCTAATCAAGATAGATCGTTAAGGTTGACGTGTTATAGTCTAGATGGATTTCCAAGTCCCATTTATGACTACGAACATTCATTTATAACTTACAAGGACCTATGACTATGATCTTCTATGTGACAATCTCATTACTCACACCTTAGTTAAATATAATGTAACTTAGGGTGCTTACATGTATATCATATGAAATACTCAAACATATATGTATATGTAAAATAATAATATATATATATATATATGTCCAATGTTTAATATTATACAATTTATAGAAAAGTAACTTAATACAATTGGAGTTTTGGACACAAGTTCCAACATTAACATGTTTTTACTGGGCTATCTGAAATCATAGTTGAATAATATAGAGATTTCTAATTTATCGTGTGTGTGTGATCAATGTGTAACAAAATATCTAAATGCAGAATTTAAAGAAGACAAATATTTTGTTGACGGAGTGGAAACTCAATTAAGAGAAAAATCACTCCGGGGCAGCCAAACCCAGGAATTTCACTATTTAGAAGACAAAGCTAGTAACAAAGTAGTAACACTCACATAACTCGATGCAGCGATCATACCTTGCACTTTGATGTGTACCTATACACGAACACTCCCAACCAGGTCACCTACCTGAAGGGGTCTTCAATGGATTCCTTTAGCTTATGGCTCCTCCCTAAGCTATACTTCACACAAACAAGAACCACACACTGAGCAACTCTTAGAGATCTAGCAGTTTACAAAAGTTCTACCTAAACACCCTCTCTAAGCTCTAGAAAATTCAATACCGAATTTTGTGTATAATACATGCCTAGAGGCCTCTATTTATAGGCTTTAGAAGACCAAAATCGACATTGATTTGGTTTTCTCTAGGCGGCGTCCGGATGGAGGCAAAGAGCGTCTGGATGGCAAGCAGCAACCGACTTGCATAACGCGCTTCACGAGTAAAATTTAGTCTCAGCGTCCGGACGGAGTTGCCCTAACGTCTAGACAGTTGCAAAATGTCTTCACGAAGCATGTACTGAGTTGTTCAAAATCTTCTAGAACATTGAAGAGCATTCAGATTGTGTTGCCTAGCATCCGAACGTTTGCATGCAATCTTTACAACATGTCTGCTGAGCTGTTCATAATTTTCTCAAATTGATGGGCGTTTGGATGCTTCTGCTGGTCTGCCTGAATGTTTCTCCATGCTGTCAAGTTGTCAAGTTGTAGTATTTTTTATTAGCTTTCCAATGACACCAATTTCATCTCAACCCGATACTTGATCATAAAGTTATGATAAAAATACTGAGATGTGTGCAGAATCTTCTTGGAAACTGGAAATTGCCTTCTTGATGCTTGTGACACTGATACTTGTCATATTAAGGCCCCTTCCATGTTGGGGAAATAATCTCTAAATATTTTGAAGACTTTGAATAATTACGGCGTCCCTGTTTTAGCAGCACACTTACATGGCGGTGGTTTTGTCAACGTAATATAGCCAATAAAACTAACAAACTCCCCCCTTGGCTATTCTGGAACAAAAATCACTTGACCGGTTAAAAATACAATCCAGGTAAAAAAAAAAAATACTCCCCCTTTTTGTCTCAAAAGGACAACGGGTAAACAGAGTATTGAAAACCACAAACAAAAAGTACTAAAATCCAAAACAATAAGGATAATAGTAAAGTATATCAATAGAAGCTCAAACAACCATAGGAGGAAAGAAAAACCTCAAGGCACCAAATCTCGCTGGTCCTCTGGCATCAAGTGACGAAGAGTGTTCTGCACATTGATATAAATTTGAGCCATTTCGGCTTCTTGCTCCTGAAGCCGGAATCCATAGACTGAAAACCTTCAGTCACTTGAGTTTGCAAAGCCTGAAACTGATCATCCGGAAATTGGAATCCTCTAATCAACTGGTCTACAAGATAAATGAGAAGATTCACTGTTGAACCTCTAACTGGTGCAGATCTGAGGAGAGATGCTACGGAAGGCTCTGCATAAGTTGGGAAAAAAGCTCATCTAAATCCTTAGACCATTGGAGTTGATCATTTAACTTCAACATAGTTAATTTTCCAAAGGGTCCATCTGTCGGATGCTATGCTCGGAGCCGCTGGATGACATATTTCTGAAAAAAAATAAACAAAAATATTTTCAAAAATACCACCATGAAGAAAGATTAAATCCTGTTTATTGGTACAGTTTCTGGTATGGTGACATGTCTCCAATTGATTCGCTGCTTCCTACAAACGCACAACCTTGATTCCTGTAAAACAACAAACAACTAGTCGGGGGTGCCGACTACGCCCACTCCGATGCCTAAGTCAGTGCAAATCAATTTCCTGGAAAGTATTTGTACTCTCAAAAGCTCAGAGATCATCTATGTAATACTTGGTGTGATGGTCTTATTTATAGGCTGGTAGTCGAAGTCCTACCGGAACTCTTAAAACCTAGTTGAACTAGGAGTTCGAGTCATAGTCTGGTTGAACCTTAACCTTATCTTCAGGGATTTTGAATAAGGCCGCAGAGTCCAAATTGAATTGCATTCGTACCTCTTTAATCTTAATTTCCACGTTACTAGTGTTCTTATCCCGTTAATAATGGGGTAAAGGCTTATCCTTGATCTTGCGGGATATTGGCCTTATCTCATTCTAAGACAATTGTAACACACTTCGACCAACCCCCGAGGTGATAATATCCGAGACATGTTCGCTCCGAAAGGATTAGGAGATCTCGGAATATTGTCGCACCGTAACAGGGTTGTGGAAGATCTGAGGTGTTATCATACCGAGGACGTCTTATCCGAGGTGTTATCATACCGAGATAGTCTTTGTATATCGGGTTGTGATTCAACTTCCCGAATAGTCTCGTGGCTTCTGTCAAATATCCGAGATATGTTCGCTCCGATCAAACTAGGAGATCTCGGGATACTTTATACCGTCACCGGGTTCGATAAGACCGAGACGTCATTATACGTAGACAATCTTCCTTTGTTGGGTCGTAACAAATGTCCGAGATGTACCACCGAGATGTTTTCAGATTAGGATCCACGTATCCTCGGGGTTAATTTTATCCCCAACAGTTAGCCCCCTAATTTTCTAATTTCAAAAATAAATTGAAATTAAGGAATTATTTACCGCCTGCCAACCTGTACCCGCTATTGCTTTTGTCATAAATGGCCCGTCTTTTCAACAGTTTGAATGTTTGAATCTTACCGCTTCTTTTTCTGCTAATGACATAAGCCCTGACACCGTGCTATCATGACGCGATATTCTTGAGGTTATATCATTTAATTTCTGGATTTGAACCGTACGCCCCTTCGGTTTTTCGGAGATACTGAAATGATGGCGCCTCTTCATATTTCGGACGCGTGGTGGGAGTATTTAATGTTTAGATTACTTTCACTATTCATCATTTCATATATTCTCATATTTTCTTTATCCTCCATTGTCGCCATCTTCCTGAGTTTCTATTCTTTCTCTGAAACTTATGCTCTCCCTTTTTCTTTCTGAAATGGCTCCCAAGAAGACAACCTCAAATATTCCTCCCACCTCTAGGGCTCGAACCAAAAGGGCCGAAGGCTACGTAGACCTTTCTCCCCTGGAGAGCAGGGTGGAAACCGCCCTCTTTGAAAGGCATGAAGGTGTTCTGCATCTGAACTACGACATTCCTCCGACAATGAGGATGTTTTATCAAACCCCTGGAGCTCAACTTATTGATGGCGGCGATATCACTCTGTTTGAAAGGATGTTCTTGGCCGGACTCCGGCTACCTTTTCCAGAGATTGCCCGGGATTTTGTCCTCTTTCTGATAGTTGCTCCTAGTCAAATCATGCCCAATGCCTCGAGATATCTATTCGCTTCGTATGTCCTTTGGAGGCTTGTGTTGAAGAAAGAGATGAAGATTCTCCAATTCTTGAACATTTACAGGCCGAGGCAGACTTCGAAGGGAATGATCGAATTGTGCGTCCGCCACCCCCCTATTTTCATCAAACTTAAGAGTAGGTTGACAAATAATAAATTCTGGGAGCAGCAATTCTTTCGAGTATCTGGAGAATGGGAATGCCCTGAAGGTACTCTTTTGTTCGAGAACCGTAGGATGTCTCGGACTTGGAAATTGTTGCGGCCTGACCGAAGTGAACCCCCTTCACTCAGCATATCTGACCAGGAAGATGTCAAGAAGATAAGTGATTAGTCTGCAGTCAGGGTTAAAGCTGAAGTTTGATGAAGTCAATTTAGACAACCTTGTGAACGAGGAGAATCTGAGGTACTTTCTTGGATACAATATTCCGAGAGACAAGAGGACGATAACCAAAAGAGGGGCGGTCAAGAAAAGAAATGATGGACCTCCATCTCCGAGGCTTGTCATCAAGAAGAGACCTTCTGGCCGAGCGGAAGAAATCCCTAAGGATATTCCTTTGAGGAAGAAGTAGAAAATCCCTCTGGCTGAGAGGGGGTGTGAAGAGAACCGCTCCGAGGGTGTCTATGGCTGGAACCAATACCGAAGAGGGATCAGCGAGCTTTCGGGGTTTCGTTCCGGAAGTCTCCCCTACACAAGAAGCTGGTTCTACGCCCCCTTTTGTCTTAAGAGACGAGTCTGGTTCTGAGGCATCGTACCAGGGCCCAGATACTCCTCTTGAGGAGACCAATGCTGGAGCCTCCACAGTAACAAGTCCGGCGCCAGAGAGATCTGAAGAGGAGGGCGAACCGATTATTGAGGCCCACAACGTGCAAGTACACGTCGGGTGAAGCATCTGGCGAGGAAAAAGAAATTTGGTGTCCGAGATCGTCTGGCTGAAATAATCTCAGAGACTGAGCAGATGTGGGGTAAGGCGGTCATAAGGCCTTCTGATGCCGAGGAGGTACGGCAAGAGTCTGCCCCTTCGGGTGAAGAATCTATTGAAGAGAGGAATGAGGATGTTAGCACCCCCCGAGATGAAGCTTTCGTTGAAGACTTGGTGGAAGAAGGAACTCCTCGAACTCCTTCATCAGAGCATCCTGGAACTCCACCTCCCCATTCCCCCTCATGGGGTGAATGTCTTCCTTCTTTCTGACCCAAGCCTGCCTTCCTGTGGTGGTTGTTGGCAAGACTTCATTTGTTGACCCATCCACTCAATCATGCTTTGCATCCAAATAGGTGGCTCCATGCAGTATTGATCATCTTCCATCTTCTGCGGCCTTCTAAAGTGCTTGGATTTGGTCTTGGATTTGTCACTATGATTGGCAGGTACAAATCGCTGCTGAGGCCGTTGATGTTGAGATGCATAATGCAGTGGTACATGAGACTAAGGGGCTTGATATTGAGGAGCTTGATGCCTTGGTGCTTGATGATAAGGAGACTGATACCACGGAGTCTGATGCTGGGCCAGAGGTCTTGTGCCATAATTTGCTTGTCTGGGCACTTCTTTCTTGACCTTTGTTTTTTGTGCTTTAAGAAGGGAGCACTGGTGTCGGACATGCCCACTTAGATTGCAGTGATAGCATATAGGAGATTTTCTGATGGAAGAAGGCTTCTGAGTGCCCGGAACATCTCCATTAATTTTGTCCTACCCTTTATCTTCAACAGTGGGGGGTGGCTTTGGGACTACAGGCTTAACAAAGACAGTCCTGGAAGTAGAGGGAGTATCAGAAGGAGGAGCTACATACCCGAGACCAGTCTTGTCTGTTGGGCTGTTCTGAATTGATAGCATGTGAGTTAGCTTTTCATCAGTGACTCTCTCTAATTAGAGTTGTGTCTCTAGTAGCTTCTCCTCTAGCTCTTGTATTTTGCGCAGCAATGAACTCTTCTCAGTCTGCAAACTGTTCAGATCAAGAATGTGCTGCTTGCGACATTCCCTCAGCTTTTCGAACTCTATATAGAGGGTTTTATAGGCCTCCTTGAGTTCTTCCCCATCATCACTATGCTCTGAGTAAGAATCTTCTTCTTCGACATGTGGAGCCACAAAGGCTAGAAATTTCTCTTGCTCAGGAGCTTCTTCTTCTTCGGACTCATCACATAGATTCACGTTATAAGCCTTCCCCTTACCTTGCTTAAGATTCCCACAATCGGCCCTAATATGCCCAAACCCTGAGCATTCATAACATCTAGGGCCCCTGGATCTTTCTTCTCAGCTTCCTTAAGTTTAGCTTCTTTAGGGACCTTCTTCATTTAAAACTTCTTTTTGAACCGCTCATTTCTCATTAATCTTCCGAAATTTTTGGCCAGTATGGCCACAGCTTTTTCTTCATCCTCAGAGTCGTCTCCAGATGAGACTTCGACCTTCTTCATGGAAGCCTTTAGAGCAATGGTTTTCAGCTTCTTTACTGGGGGCAAGGACAGCTCATAAGTTTGAAGAGATCCCACCAACTCTTCAATCTTCATTTCTTCTAGATAGTTACCTTAATCTTGAAACGCTCAGGCAAAGATCTTATAATTTTACGGATGAGTTTTATATCCGAGTCGGTTTTCCCAAGACTCACCATTTGGTTTCTTAGGTCGCTCATCTTGGAGTAAAACTCTCCAAATGTCTCATCCTCCAGCATCTTAATTTATTCAAATTTGGAAATCAACATTTGAAGTTTGACTGATTTAACAAGTTTAGTACCTTCATATGTTGTTTCCAGAATTTTCCACGCTTCTTTAGAGGACTCACTATTTGAAATTCTTCCGAATTCAGATGGTGAGAATGCTTGACAAAGAGTAGGGAGGGCATTGTCATTGGAAAGTCGCACGTTTTTCTCAGTGACTAGTTCGAGCGTTGTATCAGTTAGCTTAGTCCAACCAGTTTCAACAATACTCCAACAGTCAATGGATTTTAAAAAGAACCGCATACGAGCTTTCCAATAGCCATAGTTCGTACCATCAAGGGCAGGAACTATATTAAGACTTTGAGACATTTTATCAGATAGAAGTAAAAAAAAAATAACACTCAAGAATTGAATCTAAACAGAGTGTACCAAGCTCTGATACCAATTGAAAAATTAAAATTAACTTCTAATATAAACAATTGTGTGTGTGTGCACACAGTGTTAACAAAACAGTATCAACGCGGAATTCAAAACACACAAGAATTTTGTTAACGAAGAGGAAACTCAATATGAGAAAAACCACTCCGGGGCAGCCAAACCTAGGATATCCACTATTCAGAAGACAAGACTAGTTACAAAGTAGTAGCACTCACATACCCATGATGTTGTGGTCGTACCTTGCACTATAATGTGTCACCTAACACGAATGCCTCCCAACCAGGTCTCCTACCTGAGGGGGTCTTCAATGGAATCATTTACCTTAGGGCCAACCCTTAAGATAGACTTCAGATCAGCGCAGCAACAGCACACACAGCAACGGCTTCAGAGAGACTAACTCAGCACAATAATCTTACAATATAACTCTCTAAGCACTAAGGAATTCAATACTGAATTCTTGCTGTCCTCAAGCCTTGGGACCTCTATTTATAGGCTACAGGTTCAAATGAGTGTTTGACGGTAGTCATAGAGCGTCTGGACAGACAACTGTACGATCGACTTTCTAAAATTTCGCTGAAATTCTTTCCTGATTTGAGCCAAATCCGGACGGTGTTGCCTTGTCATACGGACGGTCGCAATTTCATTGCACGTAATTTCCATATCAAGGCTTCCCGCGTCCCAGTAAAGGGAATGGTCGTCCGGACAGTTGATCAGATGCACGCAATTTCCATATAAGTGGCTTGCGCATCCGAACCATGAAGGCTGTCGTCCGAACGTCTGAAATTTTGAATGCACAACTTGCCTTATGGATGAGCGCGTCCGAAAGGGAATCCACATCATCCAGACGGTTGCAGGGATCTTCCTATATCTGTGTTTTGGAAAGAAATCTTGTAGCTGGTCGAACACTGAGTGTCGTCCGGATGTGCTGCTGAAACGTCTAAACGGATGCAAGCAGGAACAGTTCGAAGCTTCTGGACACAGATGAAGGTCAGGACGGGAAGTTCTCGTTGCCCGGACGGATGATGCTTTGGACAGTTGGGCGTCCGACAGTATATCACGTCGTCCAGACGGCTGCAAGGAATCCGATTTTTTTGACTTGTAGACTTTACAGAATCTTCTGGAAGCACTCTGAATAGCGAAATCCCTGTTTAAAAGCATCATTACAAAGAAGTGATTTTGTCCAACAGAATGAAGCCAATTACAAAATAACATAATTCAATACTAAATTCTTACAATTCTCAAGCATAAGGGCCTCTATTTATAGGCTACAGGTTCAAATGAGCATCTGACTTGAAATACCTAGGCACCGTTCAGACGGTAGACATAAGGCGTCCAGACGGACAACTCTGCTATCGGCTTTCCAAATTTTGCAGAAATTATTTCCTAAATAGAGCCGCGTCCGGACGGTGTTGCCCCAGCGTCCAGACAGTCGCACTTTAGCTGTACGCAATTTCCATATCAAGGCTTGGCGCGTTCGGACCATAACTGCTGTCGTCTGGACGGTTAGTCTAATGCACGTAATTTCCATATATGAAGCTTGAGCATCCGGATCATGAATACTGTCGTCCGGAAAGTTGAACTTTGAATGCACGACTTGCCCTATAAATGATCGTGTCAGGACAGGAATCCACATCATCGAAACGGTTGCAGCTGTCTTCCCATATATGTGTTTTGGAATGAAATCCCATAGCTGATTGAACACTGAACGGTGTCCGGATGTGCTGCTGAGACATCTGGACGGATGCAAGCTTGAACAGTTTGAAGCTTCTCGACACAGAGGAAGGTCCAGACGGAAAGTTCTCGTTGTCCGAATGGATGATGCTTGGACAGTTGAGCATCTGGACGGTATAACACGTATAACACGTCATCCGGACAGATGCATTGGAACTCTAAAATCTTCTTGAACTCTAAATAGCGGCCAGACGATTTGCAATTACGTCCAGACAGATGCAACCTTGAATAGTTCGAAGTGACTAGACGCTGATGGGCGTCCGGATGGTTTTGCCACCTCGTCCGGACTATTAGATTGGGTCGTTCGGATGGAAACATGGGATCCGACTTCTCTGAGTTGGAATCTACACATAATCTTCCTTGAATACTGAAATAGCCTTCTTGAAGCTTGTGACACTTGCAGCTTGTCATAATAAGGCTCTTTCCACATCAGAGAAATAAACTATGAATATATGAAGACTCTGAAATATATTGCATCCTTGTGAAAGCAGTAATATTACATAGAAGTAATTTTGTCCAACACAAAAACTAACACTTTTTTTGTTTTTTGTAAGTTGCATTACGTTCTTTCATTTAAGGCGTTAGTGGGCTTAGGAAAAAAAAAAATTCTGTGGGCCAAAGGGTTTTGCTTGAGAGACCAAACTCCAAAAACTTTTCAAAAGTCCATAAGTTTAAACTCTTCTAACAACACAGCACCAACACCATTAAAAACAAAAGTCTAAACTCTAAAGCATATACTTTAAAAAAAAAAAAAAAAAAAAAACAGAAAAAAGAAAAAGAACAAGCACAAAATAGTATATTAGTGCCTAAATCTAGAAGGAAAAGTTGAGCAATAGATAAAGGTCATTGATATTGAAAAACAAAATTGCAAATTGAGAATTGTGATTTAGACTTTTTCAAAATTTTGAAGTTTTTCTTTCAGTTTGACGATTCTTTTTTATTCAAGCCTTTAACAATTCAAATCAATTGCTTTTTTAAAATTTCCCATTTCTTAAAAAATTTCAAGTATGTAATCAAACTTCAATTTTGATTAAGCTTTTAAATTTAAATTGCTCAATTAAATTAATTGTTATGAAATATATAATTGTAATTACCTGAATTTATGAAAAACAACAATGATTTCATTATGCTCCAATCAAATTCTAAATGAGTTTGTGCCGAGATAGATTTAACAAATATAAAAACATATCTTTGCTTAAGAAATTTTTTAATTTTTATCTTTTAATTATAAAGACTCATCGAAGATAATTGAATAAAGTAAAAGACTAGGCTAGGCATGACAGAATAAATTGTTTGTTACATTTCTATATTTTAAACAATAAATGAATTTTTTTAGTTATATATTTTTTAATATTTTTAATTAATTTTTGTTTAACTTTAGTTTTTTTTTCTTTCATTAAAATATATAAAAATAAAAAATAAAAATCTTGACCACCTTGAACCAAAATCCTGGCTTCACCATTGCTTGTGTGGTCTGGAGAGGATTACTTGTCTTATAGTTTAGGTGCTTTAGCTGTTTTTGGTTTTATTGCTTGTCGCGTTGTTTGGTTCAATCATATCGCTTATCCTAGTGAATTTTACAGGCCCACTGGACCAAAATCTTCTCAAGATCAGGCATTTACTTTTCTAGTTAGAGACCAACGTCTTGGGGCTAACGTGGGATCTGCCCAAGGACCTACCGGTTTAGCGAAATATCTAATGCGTTCCCCAACTGAAGAAGTCATCTTTAGGGGAGAAACTATGTATTTTAAAAATAATAATAATAAAAAAGAACAAAAAAAAATTAAAGGGAAAAAATTTTAAAAAAGAAAATGAATGATTATTATTATTATTTTTTTTAGAAAAAACAAACGAAAAAATAACTAAAAATTATAAAAACAATATTTTTTTTTTTTTTAAAAAAAAAATACTATTTTTTTGTAGTTTTTATTTTATTTTTTGTTATTTTAGATTTTTTTTCGATAATTTATTAGTTTTTTTTTAAAAAAAAATTAATAATTTTATGAAGGGTATTTTTGACATTAGGGGGGACATTGACATTTTTTGGTAGTTTAGGAGGGAACGTTGACACAATTGGTAGTTAGGGGGGGGGACATTGACAATGAGACAGTAGTTTGAGAGGGTTATGTGTACTTTTCTCTTTAATTTATTAAAACATGGGCTAGAGAAAAACTATGCATGAGATACAGGAGGGGAGATGAAGCTTGGGATAAAATCCGAGCCCAAGGGGATAGCAAATGACATGTGGGCTAGGAAATTATTCCATAGCCTATGCATAAGGTACTAAATGGGAGTTTTGGTTCAACTAGAACTTCTACTACATCTTGTCACACATTGCTTATATCTCCTACTCTCCTAGTATTCAGAACCTATAAATAGATGAAAAATGGAATTGACTTCTAAAATAAACAGCAAGTGTGTGCACAAAGTGTTAAAAAAAATAAACAACACAAGAATTTTTGTTAACGAAGTGGAAACTCAAGATGAGAAAAACCACTCCGGGGCAGCCAAACCCAGGATATCCACTATTCAGAAGACAAGACTAGATACAAGATAATAACACTCACATACCCCTGATGTAGTGGTCGTACCTTGCTCTCTAACGTGTAACTCAACACGAACACCACCCAACCAGGTCTCCTACCTGAAGAGGTCTTCAATGGAATCCTTTACCTTAGGGCCAACCCCTAAGATAGACTTCAGTTATAACACAACAACATCACACTTGCAATGGCTTGAGAGAGAACAGATCAGCTCCAATAATCTCACAAAATAACTCTCTAAGCTCTGATGGAATTCAATACTGAATTCTTGCAGTTCTCAATGCCCAAGGGCTTCTATTTATAATCTGAGGGGTCAAATGGGCGACTGCTGTGATAATTACGGACGCCGTCAGGACGACCAACTACGCGACAGAAAATTTTGAGATTTTTGCTAAAAATCTTTCCTGTTTGAGAGCCGCGTCTGGACGGCGAGGCACTAATAACATAATCAGAGAGCATCTCAAAACTAAGCAAAGATATAAAAGAGAGTTGAGATTTCAATCAGTACAAATATTTTCCTGGACACAGAAAATTTAAATAGACAACTCAACTCATGCAATGCGTATGTTTGTGAAGACTTAACCCACAAGGTATGACTATCACAGATATGACAAAGAGCAACCAGATTTTCTAGACAAGAGAGAAAATCAGTGACAGATTAGTCAAAAGTCAAACCTTATAACTTACTAGGGCCTAGTCACCCTCATCTGATACACTCCCCCTAAGATGCAGCACCTATTTGTTTTACTTGTAACATGAAGGACAAAGTACATTTTTTACTTGCACGTAGAGGGCAAGGCATATAGCAAAATCAGTACGTAAGCAATGAACACACAATTAAAGCAAAGAATTCATGTGATTGACTGCTTGATTCTTATGGTGCTGCAACCTAGAGAGAATGTCAGAGTTTTTAGGTTCTAGGTTCTAGGTTCAACTAGCATGTGGTCAATGTGGCCATCTTATCAAAAACCTATTCTCTTATCCAAAAATTCTAGAAACACAAAGTCAGAGAAATAAAGATGTAC
Source organism: Alnus rubra (assembly GCA_028654335.1). Taxonomy (NCBI): domain Eukaryota; kingdom Viridiplantae; phylum Streptophyta; class Magnoliopsida; order Fagales; family Betulaceae; genus Alnus; species Alnus rubra. The sequence goes on from JAJPGS010000952.1 coordinate 543,420, forward strand.
CTTTAGGGGAGTCGTGGATAGTGCATATTTTTCATCGCATGAGAAAAGAAACTATCCTACTTTTTCATATACAGGAAAACACTTAGCAAATTATAGTAAAAAAACTCTCAATTATATATAAGCAAAGTAAATTAATACCCAAAGAATTGAGATATCAGGAGAAAATACATGCAATTATCTGATATGCCAAGAGAAAAGACAAATCCTGCAATTCTCCCCAAACATTTTTTTTAAAATTTTTAATTAAAAAAAATGCAATATGGAAAAAACATCATATGCAAGGCAAGATCAAACTTGATGATGCCAATATAAAAAAAACAGTCACTCGACCTGCTTTTTCTGTCTTCCCTAACAAATACCTGCAAAATTCTCTCAAGAGAAATAGGGGGCAAATGCACAACTGGTTCCTAGATTGCATACGAAATATAGCAAGTGAAATGAGCAATCAAACCTGATGCCGTAGGATTAGGAACCAAATCCTAGGCATGAACACCTGATCCTGCTAGGTGCATCTGTTCCCCTTCATGGGGTGACTGTCTTTCTTGACCCACGCCTGCCTTCCTGTGGGTGGTTGCTGGCAGGACTTCATCATCCACTCCATAATGCTCTGCATCCAGATAGGTGGCTCATTGTGGTATTGATCTTCTTTCACCTTCTGGAGCCTTCTAAACTGCTTGGATTTGTTCTTGGAGTTGCCACTGTGATTGGCTGGTACAAACCACTACTGAGGCCACTAATGTTGAGATGATTGGTATCGTGGTGCATGAGACCAAGGAGCTTGATATCTTGGTACCTGATGATAAGGAGCCTGATACCATGGAGTTTGAAACTGGGCTAGAGTTCTAGTGCCATGATTAGCCTGTCGGGGTACTTCTTTCTTGGCCTTGGCTTTCTGAGCCTTCAGGAGGGAGCACTGAGGATGAACATGCCCACTTAGACCGCAGTGATGGCATATGGGAGGTCTTCTGATGGAATGGGGCTTCTGAGTGCCTGGAACATCATCATTGACCTTGTCCTTCCCTTTATCTTCAACAGTGGGAGGAGGCTCTGGGACTGCAAGTTTCACAAATACAGTCTTTGAAGTAGGGGGAGCATCAGAAGAGGGAGCTACATACCCGAGACCGGTCTTGTCAGTAGGGCTCTTCTGGACAGACAGCATACGAGTCAACTTCTCATCAGTGACTCTTTCTAACTGGAGCTGTGTCTCTAGTAGCTTTTCCTCGAGCTCTTATATTTTGAGCAGCAATGAACTCTTCTCAGTTTGCAAACTGTTCAGATCATAGAGGTCCTGCTTACGACCTTCCCTCAGCTTCTCATACTCTATATAGAGTGTCTTGTAAGCCTCCTTAAGCTCTTCCCCATTATCACTATGCTCCAAATAATAAGAGTCTTCTTCCTCAACGTGTGGGGCTACAAAGGCCATAAATTTATCAGACTCTGGAGCTTCTTCTTCTGACTCATCACTGAGAGTCACATTGTACGCCTTCCCCTTGCCCTTCTTAAGGTTCCCACAATCGGCTCGGATATGTCCAAAACTTGATCATTCAAAACATCTGGGCCCTCTGGGATCCTTCTTTTCTTCTTCCTCAGGTTTAGTTTCTCCGGGAGCTTTCTTCACTTTTTCAGAAAACCTTTTTTTGAACCGATCGTCTCTCATAAGTCTTCAGAAACTCCTGGCTAACATAGCCACAGCTTTTTCTTCCTCCTTAGAGTCATCTTCAGATGAGGCTTCTACCTTCTTCTTGGAAGCCTTTAGGGCAATGGTCTTCATCTTCTTGACCGGGGGCAGAGACAGCTCATATGTTTGAAGAGATCCCACCAACTCTTCAATCTTCATCTCTTCTAGATCTTTGCTTTCTTCAATGGTGGTTACCTTGATCCTGAAACGCTCAGGCAAAGATCTTAGAATCTTTCGAATGAGTTTTACATCAGATATGGGCTTCCCAAGACTCACCATGGAGTTTCTTAGGTCACTCATCTTGGAGTAAAACTCTCCAAATGTCTCATCTTCTAACATCTTAATCTCTTCAAATTTTGAAATCAACATTTGATGTTTGGCAGATTTTACAAGTTTGGTGCCTTCATATGTTGTTTCCAAAATTTGCCATGCTTCTTTGGCTGATTCGCAATTTGAAATCTTTAAGAATTCAGATGGTGAAAGTGCTTGGCACAGAGCATGGAGGGATTTATCATTTGAAAGACGTGCATTTTTCTGAGGGACTAGTTCAAGTGTTGCATCCTCTGGTTTAGTCCAACCAGTTTCAACAATACCCAACAATCAAAATATTTCAGAAAGAAACGCATACGTGCCTTCCAATAGCCATAGTTCATACCGTCAAAGGCAGGAACAAAATTAAGAGTTTGAGACATTATAATAAATAGAAGTCAAAAATAAATAACACTCAAGAAATTAATCTTCTCAGAGTGTACCAAGCTTTGATACCAATTGAAAAATGGAATTGACTTCTAAAATAAACAGCAAGCGTGTGCACAAAGTGTTAACAAAAATAAACAATGCGGAAAATAAACAACACAAGAATTTTTGTCAATGAAATGAAAACTCAAGATGAGAAAAATCACTCCGGGTGTAATACCCCGTATTTTGAGATATTAATAAAAGATCTTAAAATATGATTTAAGGCCTAATAATAGGAATAACATACATATGAATATTTGTGGAATAAATATTCATCATGATAGGTATGTATATTTAAGAGATTAAATATTTATTAAGAATTTATGTATAAGTGTGTAAGAGTTAAAATGGATTAGAAATTAGACCAAGTCTAATTCGATCAATCGATCATAGAATCGATCGAGCAATTGTTTAATGTCTTAAAATCGATCGTGCGATTAAAGAATCAAACCTTTATTAGAAGCTGAAATCGATCGTGCGATTATTTTAATCAATTGAGCAATTTAGTTATATAGGTGCTGAAACGGGTGAAAATTTGGCTAAGTATAATAGATCGATCGATTATTTTATAGTGTAAAAGTAGATCGATCTACCTACTGTTCAAGTAGATCGATCGACTTAGAAATAGATCGATCAACTTTCTGCAAAAAATAGATTCATGCACCGAATCATCTAGGATTCGATTTTAATTACCAAATCTCCCCAAATCTCCGTCCCAGCCGTTGGATACGATCATTTTAAAGTGATCTGGGTCGTCCATTTCACTATATAAGGAGCCCATTTCTTCCCCTTCACAATCACTCATCCTCTCTCAAATTCTCTCTCAATCTCTCTCAAATTCAGTTCTCTCTCTCTCTCTCTCGGTTTGGGTCCAGCAGCAAGAAGAAGAGAAGATTAGAAGGTAAATCTCTCTCTTTAATTCTCTTTCTCTCTCTCTTTCTCCATCTCTCTTGTTCGTGGGCACTTGCAGTAGATAGAAGTGAAGAAGAAAGAAAAGAAGAAGAGAGAAGAAGAAGGAAAAAGAAGAAAAGAAAGGGAAAAAGAAAGAAAAAAAATGATATTTGGTTTTTAATTGAAGTTTTGTTTTAATATTGTTGATTATTTGAGTTTTTAATCTAACATTTTTAAGTCGTGGTTTAAACAGGGTATTCAAAGCGGAGTTATTATATATAAAAATACGCCGTTATAATGGCTAAATTAAAAGTTACTATTTTAAAAAAGTGTCGTTACGCTACTAAAATATTTTTAAGTATTTTTATGCATTCAATATATTAATGCCATTGTTCTGCCCAATTTTATAAAAAGATAAAATTATTTTATAACTATGGCAATTAGTTATATTAAATGTTATGTTTAAAAAGAAATATTATGCTAATATGATTTAAAAGTGAAAAGGGCAATTTTTATTAAAAAGGGATATTTTGACAATTATTTATAAATGCTATTATAATGCCCGCATGAAATATGCGGCATTATAATTAATCCATTATGTATGCCGTTATAATGTCCAAACGACATTACATTATTTAGAGATCAAAAGCGATAAAAAAAGAATATCAATATTTTTGTGCCATCCATTTTATTAATACAAAATGATTATTTTATTTGTTGGTATAAAATATAATGATAAGGTTATATTTATATAACTATTATATGCATAGCCGTTGTGATGTCCGGATAAATAACAATTTGAAATAAAGAAATAAGTAGATTCACCTTATATTATTTACTAGTCTATTAATGCATGGGTATAATTATGCAGCTTCTGTGGATAATCTTTGGAGCGGAAACGGTAAGTATCTCTATACTTACTAAGGACGAAGCTGGTTGACTTTCCTATAATATATGTTTACCGCTTTATTTATTTGTTTGCGCATGTGATTTTACATATTTTCTATTTTAACTAAAATGGTTAATAACAAAGCGGGTGAGCAGCGGGGGGTGATGGCTGCCAGTGGAACCTTTGGCTTCCGTGACACTTAATAAATAAACGGGTTATGACCTTTGGCTCATAGTCTCCTAGGACCTTTGGATTCCAGTAACAAACAAATAAGCTTTAAGTGAGGGGAACCGTTGGCTTCCACAACACGCTAATCCGAACCATTGGTTCCATCACGAGAGGAGTGCAAAAGATGATAATAAAACTCTGCATTTAAAACTGTCATATTACTACTGTATGGTTACGTATATATTCGATATATGACTATGATTAGCTACCATGGATCATATATTGCGTATACATGTGATTACAAAGCCATATTTGCATTATGTTGCATTTATTAAATAAATCAGCATTCATTATACTATTGGAAATAACGGACTCACTTAGGGTATTTTGTGTTATTGTTTCTATATATATGTTGGTACAAGTTTTATTAATGAAGATTAGAGCTTAAAAGGTTTTAAAGCTAAGGACACATAGATTGTATTCTGTTTGTAGTCTTCTGTGTTTATAACCTTTTATGCTGAGAAGATTGCTAAAATTTCCATCTATTCTTTTGTGTCACTATTGACACTTGTTTCCATGTATTTATTCTAAGTATTTTAATGGATGTCTAGAAGTATTTCAGTTAGAAGCTCTGATGTGTTATTTAAAATCCAAGTCAGTTGGATATATTGTATTCCGCTGCCAAATCTTAACTTTGACGATATCGTAATGTGACGTGTTCAATGGAACCCTTTAGATAGAGTTCAGTTATAGCGCAGCAACAGCACACTTACAATGGCTTGAGAGAGAACATATCAGCTCCAATAACCTCACAAAATAACTCTCTAAGCTCAGATTGAATTCAATACCGAATTCTCACAGTTCTCAATGCCTAGGGGCCTCTATTTATAGGCTGAGGGGTCAACTGGGCCCTGCTGTGATAAGTACGGACGCCGTCAGGACGGTGGACATGGGCCGTTCGAACGGACAACTGTGCGACAGAAAATTCTGAGATTTTCGCTGAAAATCTTTCCTGTTTGAGAGCTGCGTCCGGACGGTGAGGCACTATCGTCCAGACGGTCGCACGTCCGCTGCAAGTAATTTCCATATAAGGCTTCGCGCATCCAGACCAAGGGCGATGGTCGTCTGGACGGTTGATCTTCAACACGCAATTTCCATATCTGTTTAGCGCGCGTCCAGACCATGCTGACTGACATCCGGACGGTTGTATTTGAATTGCGATTATTCCCTTGTGTATGAGCGCGTCTGGACGGGAACCACATTGTCCGGACGGTTGCATCAATCTTCCCTTATTTGAACTTGGAAAATCTGAAGCTGATTAATCACTAGACGTCTTCCGGACGGGCTGCTGAAACGTCCGGATGGATGCAAGCTGGAATAGAAGCTTCACGATACAGTGGAGGGTCCGGACGGAAATCCATGTCGTCCGGATGAGTGATGCTTGGTCTGTCGGTCGTCCGGACGGAATGGCACATCGTTCGGACGGATGACACTTTGGACTGATGAGCGTCCGGACTGGATGGCACGTCGTTCGGACGGCTGGCAGGGAACCGAAACCTCTAACTTGTAAAAATAGTGCAGAATCATCTGAAGCACTTCTGAATAGTGGAATCCCTGTGAAAAGCATCTTTACATACAAGTGATTTTGTCCAATCAGAATGAGGCCAATCACAAACTAACAATAGATATGCATGTCGATCTTGTAAAATAACTGATTACAATAGTTCTTTAGTTTTTACAAAGAACTAATATTTTTGAGTTAACTCTCAAAAATAAGTTAAAGTTTTTGAAAAGCAAGTTGAGAGCCCACGCTCTTGGTTATCACCAGTCATTCGTGAGAAAATCTGAAGGTTTGCCCAAAAAGCAAAGGAATGGTCGACTTCTTCAAGTAAGTAATTCTTGTTCTGTAGTTTAATTTTAAATAGCATAGTTCTTCACAAGTTCTTCTTAAAGTCGATCTTGGCATGATAATTTTTATTTTCTACTGCACAAACATGTTTTTGCAAAACTATTCCAAACACCATACCGACGACAACTATGATCAATTTATATATATGTACAACATATCTTATCTACATTAGAATATTAGTGTTTGTCACAAGAATTATGCCCCATAACTCTTCAAACTAAACTACTTTGTTTTAGGAATAATAGCAGAGGCAATACACATCGTTTTGTGAAAAACCTTGATTAAAGTTCTATAGTTATTAATGACATTTAGGGTTTGTTACATAACCAGTTTCATAATGATTTATTTACTAAGTTATAGACTTACGCAATTATTTCCTTGACTCGTTAAACACCTAGCTGTTTACGGTTTAGCAGGTTGTCAATATTTAAGATGAATATTCACTAGGATGAAGACAACAAGCGAATTTATTGTAGTAGCAGGTTTGGTTGTTCTAAGTTTGTTCTAGAAATAATATTTGAAACTCTGAGTCTATAATCAATGATACATTTGTGAATGATTAAAAATAAGTAAATCTATGATCATGATTTTTCGGTTTCCTCTTGTATTGACTCTGATAACATTATGGGTAATTCCACCAGACAATTACTAGTTAATTGATTTGGAAGAACCGCTAGTAACTCTCCAAGTTAAGTAACCATAATTACCTAATTTTGGGGGCGTAACAACATGGTATCAGAGCATTCAATTCTGTTTACCACAGAAGACGAAATGAGAATATGTAATGATCCGTATAGGTTTGATGTGAAAGACCATAGTATATGATAGAGTTAGGGTCCTTTTGAGTTTTATGACTTGATGGTTGAGCTGCAGTGTAGTACCCAAAATTATTAAATAGGATAAGTATGTCTTAAAATTGGAAATTAAGACTTGACTTTTTTGTGTTTATTGAACACCGAGTGATCGATCACAAACGATCATTATTCGCATCACAAACGTTAAAATGACATGGTGTACTATGTGTTAAAAGGTAAATCCCACGACTTTGGTGTGTACGTCAAATCATACTAGAACGATCAAATCGTACAACGAACGTTTGCGTAACCCTAAATAGTACACGAATGTTTGACAGGTGGCAAATGATCTCATCCTTATCCTTTACGATTTCTCCCCTCTAAATACCTCACCCCCTTCGTTTATTTTGTGTATTTTCGGCCCTTTGAGCTAGTGTTACTCTAGTGAGAGTGTGTGGGAGTGCTTTGGTGTGAGGAAGGAGTTTTGCTCTAAAGAGTTAACCTTATGATCAAAAGTTTATGATTATGTTATGATGGGCATTGGATCCAATGATTATTTTTTGACCCGCGCACCATGCTTGAATAAAAGTCACAGTTACGGCTTTGCTAGTAGCATAAGCCACACGAGGTTGGACTTGGTCAAGATGCTAGTATATGATGGTATGTGTACAAATTTGGGGCACCAGTGTTGTATTACAAGTCCACCGAGATATTTCCAACCCTGCCGAGAAGTGGTTAATTTTTTGGGTAGACCATATGATGTATAAATATAACATGATCACTTTGTTATAACAAGTGTCAAAACATTTTTTGCACTTGTTTATAAGCATCTGTAAAAAATTGCATTCCACACAGGCTTACTGTAAAATATAGCAACTGATGTTTCAAAAGCAAAAAATAATTAAAATAGCAAACGACTTGAAAATTTCCAGTATAGATCCTGACATGTTAAAGACCATCTTCCAGGTCTTGAAACAATGTTATTGTCTTTGGAGATCCACCAAAAAAATCTGAATTTTACAAAAGAAAAACAACCAAAGAAATTTCTATGAACTACTTTCTTTACCATGTTTTCTTTAAATTGGCTATGATACCACTTGTTGGGAATTGGTTTGCAAAAACAATATTGCACGGTGAAAAATAAAATTTCCAAATCCAAGAACGAATTTATGAAGAACAGGTGAATAAACACTTACTTGAATGTGTTTAAAAATAAACAGCCTTTCCTTGGCTATATAGGTAAGATTAAGCTCTTGGCTCCTCGACTAAGAACGTGTGATGAACCTTCAGATCTTCTCACCAATGACTGATGACAACCAAAAGAGTGGGCTCTCAACTTGCTCTTCAAAATTTATACTTATTCGCGAGAGTTAACTCAAGAATATTAGTTCTTAGTAAAAACTATAGAACTGTAGCAAAATAGCTTATTTTTGAAGAGCTATAGGCATATCAATTCATAGGCTTTGATTAATACCTTGGCCCATGTGTCATCTGCTATTCCTGTGGGCTTGGGTTTTATCCCAAGGCCGAATCTCCCCTCGAGCATCTCATGCACAATTTCGCTCTAGCCCAAGTATTTAATTAAATAAAAACAACTAGCCTAATAAATAAAAAACATGATTTGGCTAAATTAAATCAGCTTAGTAAGGGACCTAAAGGAAAAATAAAAACTAGCCAAAATAGTTCCTATTTAATTACAATTGATTCCACTAAACAATTGTAATTCCACTCTAGTTTATATATATATATTATCAAAACAATTAATCCTTTAAATTTATTGAATTTTGACTTTTGGTTCCTCCATGAAATCTTCCATAGCAAAATTAAATTCAAGATACTGCCATTTAATTCTCTACCTCTTTCTCCTTGACTCCCCTGATTTTATATTTATTATTCTTGTACTCATGAAAGACTTATCACATGTACTTTGTATTTCAGTATCTCATATCAAAATGGTCCGGACTGAGATTAGAATAGTCCAATCCATAAAATCAATCTCAAGAGAAAATTTCTTATCCTTTTAATAAAGGACTTGGATTCCATCTTGAGAAAAGCTTTCTTACAATGTTAATTGCGATCACCCAACACACTGAGTATGTTGACCACCATTTTTATCTAACCCATAAATGCATCAAAGTGATATACACTTCAAATCTGAGTACACAATCATTTTAGGATTTAGAATCAATATCATAAGTAATACTGGGAGTACGAGTTTCCACTTCGTTAACAAAATATCTGTCTTCTTTAAATTTCGCATTTAGATATTTTGTTGCACACTTGATCACACACACACGATAAATTAGGAGTCTTTTATTTTTCAGTTGAAGACAAGCAGTGGGAGAATAGTTATCCCTAATGATACTGAGTTCAGAAGAGACATTCTTGATGAAGCTCATCAGACATGGTATATTGTTCACCTAGGCAACAACAAGATGTACCAGGATTTGAAGAAAAAGTTTTGGTGGTGTCGTATGAAGAGGGATATTGCTGAGTATGTTGCACAGTGTCCTTCTTGTCGGCTTGTGAAAGCTGAACACCAAAGGCCAGCTGGGCAACTTCAGCCATTAGAAGTGCCTATGTTGAAATGGGTTCAAATTGTTATGTATTTTGTCGTTGGTCTACCAAAAGCGCCAAGCAAACAATATGCCATGTGGGTGATTTTAGACAGATTAACGAAGTGTGCCTGTTTCCTCCCCATCAAAATCACAGACTCAATGGACAAGCTAGCAAAGTTGTATGTGTGGGAGATTGTTAGGCTGCATGGAATGTCTATCTCCATTGGGTCGGACCGTGATCCGCGGTTCACTTCAAAGTTTAGGAAAAGGTTGCAGAGTGCTATGGGGACTAAGCTAAATTTTAGCATCGCTTACCATCTGCAAACCAACGTCCAATATGAAAGAACCATTCAGACACTCAAGGATAAGCTTAGGTTGTGCATGTTGGACTTTAAAGGAAGCTAGATGCGCTACATGCCTCTAGTTGAAAGAGACAATTGCTAGGGCCTAGATTGTTGCAAGATACAAAAGAAAAGGTTGCACTTATCAGGAAGCAAATGCTCACCGCTCAAAGCCGACAAAAGAATTATGTGGATAAGCATCGCTGCAAGCTTGAATTTCCAGTTGGTGACCTTGTATACCTCAAGGTGTCACCAATGTGGAATGTATGGCATTTTGGCAACAAAGGCAAGCTCAGTCCAAGGTATGTTGGACCGTTCCCAGTGCAGAAATGAGTGAGCCCTTTAGCATACCAGATCGAAATGCCTCCTAGTTTGGCGAGCTGTAATGATGTTTTCAACGTCTCTAAGCTGTGGAAATGTGTTCATGATCCTTCGTATGTGATAAGTTACGAGCCTCTTGATATTCAGCCAAATTTGACATATGAAGAGTTGCCCGTGCAAGTGTTGGATGGCAAAGAACAGCAGTTGAGAACCAAAACTATTCCTTTGGTGAAGATCTTATGGCAGAATCACGATGTTGAGGAAGCCTCACGGGAGCTTGAGCAACATATGCCCACTTGTTCGAGTAAACCGAGGTATGAACACTTGATTCATACCATTTCTATATTATTCATTGAATAAAATGAATGTTTGCATGTATGTAAAGCAATTTAGCGTCCAAATTTCGAGGTCAAAATTTAATAAGGAGGGAGGGATGTTATGTCCAAGACATTACTTGTTTGTTTAAGATGTAAATTAGACTAAGAAATTGACTAGAGTTAGTACAACGTCAAGAAAACACCTAGAAAACACTTAGAAAGTCCAAAAATGGAGTTTCTGAATGTCGTGTCCGGATGGGAGACACAAGGGGCAAACATTTACTCCTTGGAGTAGGCGTCTAGATTGCCACAACACCCATCCAGTGACAGCCACAGAGACTAAAGTTTTGCAGCGCAGAATGAACGCATCCGGATAGCCACTTACTATGTCTGGATGGCACGCAATTCAAGTGCAGAAATCTGTATTTTTGGCTCATTTCTTTCGATTTTTCTTCACCTTCTTCATGGTTTATCTTAAGGTTTTGAAAGAAAACCTTCTACCCACAAAAATCTAAGCCTCATAGCTCAAATCTAGCTTCAAAAATGTGATCTACGCTTTGACCGATTGGTTTGAAGTAAATTTCTAAACTCTTATCTTTTGAGATTTATGCATAAGACATGATAAGAATCGAGGCAAGTCTCTAACATTGTACAAACGGACATGTCTGTGAGGGCAAGCCCTCGATGTTGAGAACAAAGTCTTAAAAACTTTATGAAGAACAAGTCCTTAGAAGGAGTGAGTTGCAAGCTCTCACTACCTCGGGGCAAGCCCCATAGTGCTGAATAAGTGTACACGAAAGGATATCATTAAAGCCGTCGGGACAAGTCCCAAAAGTGAAAGAATGATATACATGAGCATGCATAACAATGTTTTATGTGATGTTTTAAGATGTTTTCATCACTATATGTAGTAGATTTCATGCTAGACGTATTTATATGCCTAGGAGATTGAATGAAGCTGCACATATGTATATGTTTACGGTTAGTCTACATATGTTTTAAAGGCATTGAGCTTCAATGTTCATAGATGCTTACGTTGCCCAAACTGGGAAATGCATGAGTCTTTTGATAGCCAAGCAAGATGCATTAAGCTTCAATGTACTTTGATATATGCGTTGCCCAAACTTGAAAATGCATGAGTCTCTATATAGCTAAGGAAGATGCATTAAGCTTCCAGTACTTAGATACTTGCGTTAACTAAGCCTTGAATTGCTTGTGTCTTTGTATAGTTAGGCAAGATGCCAATCGTTTTCCAGCTTAGACGTACTTGTATACTAGAGCTCACCAAGTAGGAATGCTCATGTGCATGTATGGCTGAGCTACTGAGAATAAAAGTAATATGTTGTAGATGGGATTGTATGTCTACTATTCCAAGTGGTAGATGGAAATACTCATATACACCCACAGCTGCATAGTATGCTTTCATGTGTTTCTAAAATATCAGTGTTTACTTTATTAGCTACGATATGTTTTCGGGGGAAGGATTTTTATAACTAGAAATGGTAGTTGTTATTGTAATTGAATGATAGAAGGAAAGGTCGGTTCTATGTGAAAACATAGTGAGTTTTAATACTACTGAGACCTCATTTTATATTGCTGAGGTGATGAACTCATACTTTCACCTGTATGAATGTGGACAAAATCACTTTCATGTACTGATGATGCTTTTAACAGGGGTTCAGTATTTTCAGAGTTTCATTTTTAGAGATATTCTTCTAGAAGATTCTGCACATATTCCAAGTTAGAAAAATTGGATCCCTTCAATCCGTCCGGATGACATGATATTCCGTCCGGATGCTGAACTGCCCAAGCATCATTCGTTCAGCCGACGAGAACTTTCCATCCGGATCTTCCAATGTGTCAAGAAGCTTCGAACTATTCTAAGCTGCATCCGTCCAGACATCTCAGCAACACGCTCGGACACCGTTTAGTGTTTGACCAGCAATGGGATTTCTTTCCAAAACACAGATATGGGAAGACAGCTGCAACCCTTCAGATGATGTGTATTTCGGTCCGGACACTCTCTTTCATAAGGCAAGTCGTGCATTCAACGTTCAACCATCTGGACGCCAGTCTTCATAGTCTGGACGCTCAAGCTTCATATATGGAAATTGCGTGCATCAGTTTAACAGTCAGGACGTCAGCGTTCATGGTCCGGAAGCTCCAAGCCTTGATATGAAAATTACGTGCAGATAAAGTGCAACCGTCCGGACGCGGCTCAATTTAGGAAAGAATTTAAGAGAATTTGGAAAGCCGATCGCACAGTTGTTTGTCCAGACGCCATATGTTTACCTTCTTGATGGTGCCTAGGAAAACCTAATCAAAAGCGATTTAGGTCTTCTGTAGCCTATAAATAGAGGACCCTAAGTACGTTGATTGTAAGAATTCAGTAGTGAATTCCGTAGAGCTTAAAGAGGACATTGTAAGAGTTATTGTGCCGATCTGCTCACTCTTAAGCCGTTGCCAAGTGTTGTTGCTGTGCTAAACAGAAGTCTATCTTAGGGGTTGGCCCTAAGGTAAAGGATTTCATTGAAGACCCCTTCAAGTAGGTGACTTGGTTGGGAAGCGTTCATTTTGAGTTACACGTCAGAGTGCTAAATACGATCGCTGCATCGGGTATGTGAGTGTTACTGTCTATGTACTAGCTTTGTTTTCTGAATAGTGGATATCCTAAGTTTTACTGCCCCTGAGTGGTTTTTCTCTTAATTGAGTTTTCACTCCGTCAACAAAATATCTATCTCTTTATTTTCCGCATTGTGATATTTTGTTGCACACTATTGCACACACTTGATAAATTAGATGTCCTATATTTTTCAATTGGTATCAGAACGGGTACACTCCGTTTAAAGGATTTATTTCCTGAGTGTGATCCTTATCTTTTGTGACTTTTATTTTTTTATTACACCTTTTATCATGAACTCTTTAAGGTTTTTGATAAATTGAAGAATGCTAAAAATTCTAAAGTTTCACATAAAGAGCTTAAAAAGGTGAAGCAAGAAAAAGAGTCTTTGATTGTTCAATTATCTGAATCACATGTTTTGGTTGACTCTTTGAAGTCTGAGAATACCATACTATTTGACTTTATTGATTCACTTGAGAATAAATTGGAAAACTTCTCTAGTGATATTTTGAAAAGCATGTTTTGTATTCATTCAGATATTTCTAACAAGCTTGATTTAATTGCTAATGATTTAAGTACTTCTACTTCACATGCTTCTGATTCTGAATTAGATTCTGTTGATATTAAGCCTATGATAACAGATGCAGCTTGTTCTGAAAATTCTTGCTTAAATAGCTGTGTGAAGCCTAACTCCAAGGATTCAGGAACACAAGGTAAGTTTGTTCCGATTTGTCATCATTGTGGGAAGGTTGGTCATATTAGACCAAAGTGTTATCTGTTAAAATTTCATAGAGCTTGGAAGAAGCAGGAGGATTCCAAAAAGGGCTTTATTGAGAAAACCTCTTCAGATAAATATGTCCCTCCCCATAGGAGGCATATATATCAAAGAGGTAAGGACTTTGTTATTTGTAAAAGTACTAATCTTAAATTTGCAGAGTCTTTCAAGAAGCATTTCAGCAAACGAAGTCAGCCTACCTGCTATCATTGTGGTGTCTTTGGACACATCCGGCCACAATGTCCTCAGATCCGACATCAATAGCCTCGGATCAGGAAAACAGAGCAAAAGACAGGTAAGTCTAGATCTAAACCTTCCAAGCCTCATCATTTTCACCTTGTCGTGTGCTCGAGCTCACCTTGTCGTGGGTTCATGCTGGTGGCCTGATTGTGTGCATTGACACCCTAAGCTCAAGCTTAGCATGTCCTTGCAGATTTTCAGGATTTTTCCTTAAGGTCCTGAGAATGTTGTTAACATAAAAACAACGCAAAACATCATATCATAAATAAACTAAGGGCCTAACATATGCGGAAGTTAAGGGGCTTGAATGTGCAACATTCAGCGCTTATCAGCCAGTAATCTGGCTTGTTAGACAATGCTTTCATGCTGCTACCTCCTATGTGGGCAGTGTGTGCTCGAGATTCTTATGGGCATGGTCTACCAAATCCTCCATCACTGATTGCTTCCCTTTAATCTTTTGAGCCATTTCCTGGACCATCTTCTCATATTTGACCTTTACATCCTTAACAATTGTATTCAAGTCATTTCGCTCCTCATGACTATTTGCTTGATGCAAATCGCGCCTTGGATCCCGATCTTCATGATGCAGCACACTACTATACCATTTCCTCTCACTTTCTTCTTCTTCTTCTTCATCCTCTTCTTGGTTTTCCTTCTAATTTTTAATAAGCTCTTGACGCCTTGTGTTGCTCAAAACTTAGAGTAAGAGCTTTTTCGTTTTGCGACATAAGGTTCTCGACATTCAGAGACATTTGCATTTGGGTGACTAGAAGTCCTGGGCATTCCATCTCTTCTACGAACTCGGCCTCTAGGAAGTCCTCTAACGATCAGGCCTCAATCTTGGGCTCTTGTATTTTAAGCTCTTCCTCGTTGTATTGTCTGAT
Organism: Alnus rubra; assembly: GCA_028654335.1. Lineage (NCBI taxonomy): Eukaryota > Viridiplantae > Streptophyta > Magnoliopsida > Fagales > Betulaceae > Alnus > Alnus rubra. Next base: position 558,543 of record JAJPGS010000952.1, read on the forward strand.
TCCAAGTGCTTCTTGATCTAATGTTCACCATTATGGATTTTGTCTAGAAACAAATAGTCGTTTCCCATAGATGGCACAAAACTATTAGAACAGTTTTTCAGTTGGATGAACACCAGGTTAATTAGGACCTGCAAAAGAGAAAACCAATAAGCACAAGAGCTTGCCAGGGTGTGTCAACGAGGGTTAGCTCTGATGCCTAAGTCATTCAATTGTTTTAAGAAAATAGTGACCCAAGTATGCGAGAGTTTTTAGCTAGGGAGAAAAAAGTCCCTATACCTAGTTGGAGTTAGCTTTTTATAGTGGTTGATTATAATCGTTGAGCCTTGATTTGTGGTCCCCTTGGATTGTGGGATTGAGACTTGAAATATGACAATTTGTTCCCATAAAATATGGGAAATAGTGGGAGTGTAGCGCCCCAGATTTTAAGACATAAAATATAATGTCTTAAATTAGATTTAAGATCTAAGAATAAGGCAAAAAAATAAATATGAATATTTATGAAAATAAATATTCATTGATTAAAAAAAATGTTTACAGTTTAAATTCAATATAAGTTCAAACGGACCTTAAACTTTGGAATGACAGAAACAGGGTCAAACAAACTCTGTTTTGGTCAATTCAAAAACCATTATGCTCACAATAGAAATATCTACCATATCTTAAAATTTAGTGAAAAGTCAACTGGTTGACTTTTTGGATTTATAGTTGACTATTTAGGTGCCAAGTGGCACTTTTGGTTGAACTTTGACCTCTAAATTTAGGCTTGATAAATATGTTTTTATGACTTATAATTACTCAATATAGTATATATAAAGTTTATACTTGAATTCTGTGAAGTCAGAATTCAATTTGTTAACAGTTGAGTTTTTGGCCAAAACCGGTGCCTAATTAATCCAATTGTCGAATTTTTAGCAGAAATGAGTTAAAAACTCAACACTAGTTGGCCCTAACTCCCTCCAGATATGCATTTTTGTATTAAACTCTCCTAGTGGCCAGCCATCATGTGTGTGTGAGAGAGAGAGTTGGCTTAAATTCCATTTCTTTAATCATAATGCAAAATGCACTACCTTAGTAATGATGAAACCCATGTACCTTGGAGATAAGGCTAAGATGCATCAACTCCCATTCATTGGATCAAAATGTGTCTACTTGATCCTAACCATTCATTCTCTTATAAATAGAACCAAGATGCAATACCCATTAAGCTTCACTCACACACACACCTACGGCCAAGAGAGAAAATTATGAGATTTGTGTAGTTTTGTGTGGTTCAAGGCTTCAAGTGTGTGCTAGGAAGTGTTTTGGTAAGCTTCCAATCATTAGTTTCATTAATTTTATGGTATAGGTTTTGATTTCATTACTTGTTTTATGAGTTGTTTAAAGACCCAACAAGCTTAAGAGATAAAATAATTAAAATAAAAAGTAATATAATTGCTTTTATATTTCACTGTCCTCATGATTTTCATGAGTTGATCATATTTATATTCCCTTTTATATTTCATTGTCCTCATGACTTTCATGAGTTAATCGTATTTACTCTTATTGTCCTTATGATATATTTTAATCCTTCAAGTTCATATTTGGTGGTATTGGTCATATAGCCTCGTCACCAAATCATAAACCAAGGTTTTAAGATTGTCATAAGTGATCGTCTCAAACATAATGAAGTGATGGATGATAATAAATATAAAGAGATAAGGGTCTATAAACAATGATTTGTTTGTTAGATAATTGATATATATATATATATATATAGATGGATTTATGTGTAGAAAATAAGATTAAGAAACTACACTAAGGAGTCTAAGTATTTATTACTTACTGAGGGTGATGCTGAATTTCCATGATGTTGTGGTTTCTGCTTTATTTAAACATTTGCGAATGTTAAGTTTGCATATTTTGTTATTTTAATTAATGAATTTATTTATAAAAGAGTTGGGAGTGACGTCTCCCAACGGACCAAGGAGTGACGTCTGCCTGTGCCCAAATTATTAATAAAGAACAAAGTAGGGAGTGACGTCTGCCTACGGACCAGGGAGTGACGTCTGCCTACGGACTAGGGAGTGACGTCTGCCTGTGCCAAAGAGATAATAAATTATTAAAGGAGTGACGTCTCCTTAGAACTCGCTAAACGGGAATGACATTTCCTATTATTCGCTAAACGAGAGTGACGTCTCCTATAACACGTTAGACAGGAGTTTTGTCTCCTAATACTCATTAGACAGGAATTTTGTCTCCTAGATTTTATATTCTGGAGTTACGTCTCCATTTGATGAATGCAAGAAGAAAATGGTTATTTAAATAAATAAGACTGTGCATATAAAACTATCATTTTATTATGTCATTGCATTGTGTTCTTTATTTTTAATTAAATTAGTAATGATATCATTATTGAAAAGAGTGGACTCACTAGGTATTTTTGTATTATTGTTTCCTTATGTATTATATTTTAATACAAGTTACGAAGAAGGGGAGTATCAGGATTGTCCAAACCTTTAGGTGATCTTGATAGCAATGTTTAAGGCTAGGATGCCTCTCACTTTTGTGGACTACTATGTCTAATCCATTATTATTATTATATTTCGAAAACGATATTTATATATTTATTGATATGTAATAATGATACTCTGAGTGATTTGATTGTAAATTATTTGTGCCATACATGGCACAAATAATATTTTTAATGTGTAATCATCCAATTACATTCTTTCTATATATTTTGAAGTATTTTTGTTAGAAGCTTTGATGTATTATCATTAGAAAAAAATATATTCCACTGCCAATTTATAACTCTGATGATGTCGTAATGTCACGTGGAAATCGAAATTTTCACTTACGCCTTTTTGCAAAGGGCGGGGCGTTACAGGGAGTGGATCTCAGAATGTATGTGATCTTGGGAGTGAATCCCTAGATACTCTGGATCACAGGGGTGGATCCTGGATTCGTTGTGTAGTCTTATCTCTTGTTGAAAATAATTTATTGACTTCTAATTTAAACCGTGTGTTTGTGTGCAAACAAATATCTTAAATGCGGAATTTAAATGAGACAAGATATTTGTTACCAAGTGGAAACTCTATGAAGAGAAAAAACCACTCCAGGGCAGCCAAACCCAGGAAATCCACTATCCAAAAACAAAGCTAGTTACAAGACACTCGTACTCACATAACCTTATGCAGTAGTCATACCTTTAACTCTGGCGTGTAGCCCAACACGAACGCTTCCCAACCAGATCTTCCACCTGAAGGGTTTTTTGATGGATTCCTTCACCTTATTGCCGACCCCTAAGATGGACTTCACACGAACACTTGAGCACACACTGGCAATGGCTTGAGAGCTAGCGGATCTTTGTTTCTCCCTAAACACCCTCTCAAAGCACTATGGAATTCACCACCGAATTCTGTACAAAACAGAGACCAAGAGCCCCCTATTTCTAGGCTTAAAGAGACCTCAAAAGCTGCTGAGATTCAAACTCTGTCTGTCGAGCGTCCGGACAGATTTCTGCGATATCCTTCAGTAACAGCGCAATTCTATCCTTATCAGGTTTACGTCCGGACGGCTTAACCGAGCGTCTGGACGGCCTTCGCTAAATCCTTTCCGTGTTCGAACAGAAATCTGGAGTTATCTGAATTATTGGATACCGTCCGAACGTGTTGTAGAGTCATCCGGATGGCTTGTAGAGACTTCCCAAACAGTGTCGACTTCTGAAATACACTCCTTGTTGAATACTGATTGACCTAGCGTCCGGACAGTGTTGCTCTGACGACCAGACGTCTTCAATGTTTATCTGTAAGACACTGCAGGGCGTCTGGACGTCTTCAAAGGCCCGTCCGAACGGTTGCACAGGAACAGGGGAACATGCTAATTTGACTTGTTTTTCGCAATGGACTCTTCATGTATATCTTCTAGAAGCTTGTGAACAGTAAATGTCTGAATATATGAAAATTCTGATTTGAAAACCGACTATCCTGTTAAAACACAACCATTACATAAAGTGTTTTTGTTTTAACCAGAATATAGCCAATTAAGATAATAACAAACTCCCCCTTTGGCCATTCTGGGACAAAAACACTTGACTGGTTTGGAAATACATTTCCGGTCGAAATACTGAATACAACCAAAAAAGACTGCCCCTTTTTGTCACACAATGACAAAGGGTAAACAGAGTGTTCAATAAAACCAGACGTGTTTTAAAATGTCAGCATAAAAATAAATTGTTCCATAACCAAAAACAAAGCTAACATAACAAACATAAAACTCAATCATCATCATCATTCTGCTTGGGATGATGATAGCTAAGACACTCTTTGATGTCAATCTGGCTTTGCTCGACACGCTCCCCAATAAGATTTACTTCCCGCTGAAGAGCTGACATGGAAGTCATAAGCTGTGCAAAAGCAGCCTCAATGTCAAAGGTGGGAGGCACAGCCAGTGATGATGATGATGCAGCTGTTGTGGGGAGATCTGGTGGAGGCTGAGGAACAGTGCCTTAAGCCTCATGCCGCAATTGGGCATTGGACTTCATGAGAGTCTGGATGCCAAGAGGATCTGGGATCCGTGAGCGGGGCTTAGAGTCTGAAAAATCTGTCACAACCTGTAGACAGATTTGAGTAATCAAACACCCAAAAGAGAGACTCTTGTTCTTCTCATCTCGAACCTCAAGCATTGTGTGGAAGATGTGCTTGGATAGGCAAAATTGAGTCCACATCACTATGGCATACAGAAGGGTGGCCTTCTTGAGAGTCAGCTCACTCCGACGAGCTTGAAGCCAGATGTTTGTTACCACAATTTTTACTAGAAATCAGTGCATAGGAGCAAAGGCACCGATGTTGATTTGGGAGTGGGACTTGTCCTCACGCTGTGGTCTTGTCCCAAAGAAGTCATGAAGAAAATCAATGTTGGGAGCCTCATCAGGAAACGGAGCTCTGGAGACTGGCAGAACAGGGACCTCGATTACAGAACTGATAAGCTGGGGGTCGATCAGAAGAGTCTGGCCTCTGACCATAGTCTGCCTGATCAGTCCACGATCATCATCCTGAGTGACAATCATATGTCCATAAAATTCCAGCACCAGTCTGGGAAAGGCCTGGCAGGCACAATTGTAAAGGTACTACTAGTTGTTCTCCAGGAGCATCTGAGCAATAGGAAGCAGAACGGGGTCTCACTGATCTGCGCGGAGAAGATTTCGCTCAGATAGAACCTGTCGTGATTGCATACGGTGCAATTTGTCAGGAACTGATTCCTCAATTTTTTGTCTGACTCGGGGAGGAGAATCGTCGAAAGACATAATATCTGGACTAAAAAAAAACACAAATTCATGAAAGTATTAATTCCTGTTAGTCCAAAAACAAATTGGGCATTATAACGACTGTAAAATGGACTATCCCATAATTTACAACATCAAGAAATACAACCCAAACAACACATAGAAAACAAATATGCAAAATCTCAACTCAAATAATGACATTTTGAGCAATAATATATATTAAACTCAAAAAAAAAATGAAAACTCAAAAACAAACTTATTTTAAGCATGGAAACTTAAAAAAATTAGTAGAAGAGTATAAATACATACTTGGGGAGGAGATAAAATTAAAAGACGACACGTGCACGTGAGAACTATGCATAAAAAGCTTAAGAAAAATGCATAAGACGACAAAAAACACAAAAGGAGGCGAAAAAGTGAGCTGCGGCGCGGGGAGAATGCGATTTAACCTTACAGGGTTCACCTTCCGGACAAAACTTAAGTGACGTCCGGACGTAGTGCTACGTAGAGGTCACCAAAAAACGGTCGTCCGGACAACCAGAAATACTGTCCAGACATACAGGATCACCGTCCGGACATCCTAACACATCATCCGGACGCTTCACACAAAAAATCTGAAAAAGAGAGGAAAAAAGCAGAAAAATATTTCCCAAATAATTTCCAGAGCACGCATGTATAAAACACTGATATCTTAGTTCAATTAGCATTTTAAAAAGTCCAAGATATAATTGAGAGTTATGTTTTAATCACCATAAGAATTTCCCTCCAGAAAGACATTTTTTCAATAGAAAACTTAACTCAAGCAATGCGTGTGTGTGTGAAGGCTTTCTCAATAAGGTAAGAAGTATGCTGATATGACTTAAAACACCCGGATTTTTCAAAGAAGAGAGAAAATGAATGTTAGATCAGTCAAAAGTCAAACCTTATTATGCTAGGGCCTAGTTACCCTCATCTGATACACTCCCCCTAAGATGCAGCACTTTTCTTTTACTATGTCCTTTAGTGACTGTCTATTTCCACAATGATGCGGTCACTGACTCTTTCTTTAGGGACAAGATCAAGAACAGATTTAGAAAGAATGCCAGAATTTATGGGTTCTAGGTTCAACTAGCGAGTTGGTCAATTTGACCATCTTGGCAAAGCAAAATCTCTCCCATTTTAAAAAAAAATCAGAAGCTAAAAGTCAGAGGAGACACAAATACCTTAGGGGAGCCTTGGATAGTGCACATTTGTCATTGCAAGAGAAAAGCAACTATATAGTATGGATGCTACTGGGGAACTTCGCAGATATATAAGAAAACTCTCAGTTATATAAAGGCAAATGAACAAATTCATCATAAACTGAGACATCAGTTAAACATACATAAGATATCTGGAAGTTATAAAACAATAAATCTCTGCATCCTTTTAACCCCCCCTCCCCCTTTTTTTTAAAAAAAAAACAAAAACAAACATGCTTTCAAAATAAAGAGAGTAGGGTTGACCAAGCATGTATGGTAAAAACAAACCTGACCTCAGGGAGAGAGGTTTGAGAGTAACAAGATAGAAAAACACCAGCCGCTCAACGTGCTTTTACTATCATCCCTATTTAATACCTGCAGAATTTCCTCAAGACAACCCAAAAGGGAATATAGGGATATAAAAGATGATTCCATAACAACATGCAAAGTATTTATAAGATGATAAAATGAAGTAAAATATGCAAGTGTACCTGTCATGCTCTAGGATTTAAGAACCAGAATCCTAGGCATGTGTGACCTTACCTACTAGGTAGGTTTGCTCCCCCTCGGGGAGCGAGTGTCCTCTTCCTTGTCATGTCCTTCCTTCTGAAGCTGTAGAACCAGAAATCTGACCAGATCTTGCATGAAAGTATTGGCGGAAGTTGTTCCTTCACTGGAGATTTCCCTTGCTGTAGTTTTCTTGGGGACCCAAGTCTTTTTCGCCTGAGTAGGCTTCTGCAGCTGCTGATGACTTGGAGCATGATTTCTAGGGGGAGATCTATGTTGCCTGGGTGACTTAGGTGGAGGATACTTAGGTCTGACATGACTGCTAATTCCACATTGGTGACACATGAGAGTTTTTGGAGCCTGCCACTTTTTCTTCTGCTAAACTTGCCAATGTGGGCACTTAGGTCTGATGTACCCTAGCTTGCCATAGTGATGGAATGTGGGAGGCTTTTTCTTGATAGGCAGCTTGAATAGAGGTTGAGTGTTGACAGGAACTTCTCCTTCCATAACAGCTTTTCCCTTATCCACTCTTGGTGGTGGAGATTCGGGAATAACTGGCTTCACAAAAATGGTCTTGGAGGTAGAAGGAGTATAAGAAGTAGGAACATACCCGAGTCTGGTCTTGTTAGTTGGACACTTCTGAATGGAGAGTATGCGAGTGAGCTTCTCGTCTGAGACTCTCTCTAGTTGTAACTGTGTCTCCAGTAGCCTCTCTTCTAAATCATTGATCTTTATTGAAAGTTACTGGACTTCTAACAAGTGTGTGTGAACAGTGTGCAACAAAATATTAAATGCGGAATTAGAGGAGACAAATATTTTGTTGACGAAGTGGAAACTCAATTAAGAGAAAAACCACTCTGGGGCAACCAAACCCAGGATATCAACTATTCAGAAGATAAAGCTAGATACAAAGCAGTAACACTCACATACCCCTGATGCAGTGGTCGTACCTTGCTCTCTAACGTGTAACCCAACATGAACATCTCCCAAGCAGGTCTCCTACCTGAAGGGGTCTTCAATGGAATCATTTACTTTAGGGCCAGCCCCTAAGATAGACTTCACAGCTGATCAAATCACACACTGGCAAAGCTAGAGAGCTAGCATATCTTCAATATCTCCCTAAACACCCTCGCTAAGCTGTAGAGAATTCACCACCGCATTCTGTGTTGAAAGCATGCCTCAAGCCTCTTATTTATAGGCTTTGGAAACCCAAAATCGAGTAAAAAATGGAGTCTGTGGCACGCGCGTCCGGACGGGAGTCTTGGCCGTCCAGACGGGCAACGTTTTCCTTGTCCGAAAAGTAATTCTGGAATTTTCCACAGGCCCATCCGGATGCAAGATATTTCCGTCCGGATGGATGCCATCTGGACGCTTCTAGTGGCCATCCAGACGCTTCTAGTGGCCATCCAGATGCTCAATTTACAGTATTTTTCGTTAGCTTTCCAACAACGCCAATTTTGTCCCAATCCGATATTTGAGTAAAACTTTATGATCAAAATACCGGAGGACGTCCGGACTGTGTTGCCCTAGCGTCCGGACGGTTGCACTTCAGCTGCACGCAATTTCCATAATAAGGCTTTGGAGCGTTTGGACCATGAAGATTGTCGTCCATACGGTTGAATTGATGCACGCAATTTCAATATATAAAATTCGAGCGTTCGGACCATGAAGGCTCACGTCCGAACGGTTGAACGTTGGATGCACGACTTTCCTTATGGAGGACATCATCCGGACGGGATCACACATTGTCCAGATGGTTGCAGCCGTCTTCCCATAACTGTGTCTTGAGTTAGAAACCCTAATGCTTGTCAAACACTGAATGGCATCCGGACGGTATAGCCACGTCGTCTGGATGGATGCACTGGAACACTAGGATCTTCTCGAACTCTGAAGAGCGTCCGGATGGATGCAAACTTGAATTGTTCGAAGCTTTTAGACACTGATGGGCGACCGGACGGAAAGTTCTCGTCATCCAGATGGCTGGCAGGGAACTGAATTTTCTGACTTGCAAACTGTGCAGAATCTTCTAGAAGCTCTTCTGAATAGCGGAATCCCTGTTAAACAGCATCATTACAATGAAGTGATTTTGTCCAACAAAATGTGGCCAATTACAAACCAACATTTATGAGCATTGAGGTCTTCTCAGTCCTGAGGTTGTTCAGCTCTAGTACCTGCTACTTGTATTTCTCCTTCAGCTTTAGGAATTCTACATATTGAAGTTGATAAGCTGACTGCATATCTTCTTCTTCACTATTCTCAGGGTAAGTGGACTGAGAATCCTCCTTATCTTCATATGGGGCAACGAATGCCAGGAATTTTTCTTCTTCAGGAGCTTCTTCTTCTTTCTCAGACTCATCACTAAGAGTTGCATTAAAGGCTTTCCCTCTTTGTTTCTTCAGATTTGCACATTCAGTCCTGATGTGCCCAAAACCTGAACATTCGAAGCACTGGGGACCCCTCGGATCTTTCTTTTCTGCTTCTTCTGTATCAGTTGTGTGAGGAGCCTTTCTTAATATGTTAGAGAACTACTTCTTGAATTTATTATTCTTCATAAAGTGCTCGAAGTTCTTGGCTAACATTGCCACTGCATCTTCATCAACATCCGAGTCTTCGTCAGATGAGACTACAGATTTCTTCTTGGATGCCTTAGATGCTTTGAGGGAAATTGTCTTTGCCTTTTTGACCGGAGGTAAGGAGTATTCGTATGTCTGAAGAGATCCTACCAGCTCTTCAATCTTCATCTCCTCCAGATCTTTGCTTTCTTCTATTGTTGTCACCTTAATCCTGAAACGCTCAGGCAAAGATCTTAGTATCTTTCGAATGAGTTTTACATCCGAGATTAGCTTCCCAAGACTCACCATCGAGTTTCTTAGGTTGCTAATCTTAGTGTAGAACTCTCTGAATGTCTCATCTTCTAGCATTTTAATTTCTTCAAATTTAGAAATCAACATTTGAAGTTTGATAGATTTTACTAGTTTTGTGCCTTCATATGTTGTTTCTAGAATTTGCCATGCATCTTTAGCAATTTCACAATTTGAAATTCTTGAGAATTTAGATGGTGAAAGTGCTTGACATAGTGCATGGAGGGCTTTATCATTGGAAAACCTTGCGCTTGTTTGAACAACAGTAATTTCGTCTGTTTCTTCTAGTTTAATCAAACCAGTTTCAACAATTTTCCAGACGTCAATAGATTTTAAAAAGAAGCGCATTCAGGCTTTCCAATAGCCATAGTTCGTCCCATCAAAGGACGAAACAGAATTAAGATTTTGAGACATAATAATAAAAAACAGAAGTCAAAAGGATACACTCAAGAATTAAATCTTAAAAACAGAGTGTACCAAGCTCTAATACCAATTGAAAATAATTTATTGACTTCTAATTTAAACCAAGTGTGTGTTTGTGTGCAAATAAATATCTTAAATGCATAATTTAAATAAGACAAGATATTTGTTACGAAGTGGAAACTCTATGAAGAGAAAAAACCACTCCGGGGCAGCCAAACTCAGGAAATCCACTATCCAAAAACAAAGCTAGTGACAAGACACTCATACTCACATAACCCTATGCAGTAATCATACCTTTAACTCTGACGTGTAGCCAACATGAACGCTTCCCAACTAGATCTTCCACCTGAAAGGGTTTTTGATGGATTCCTTTACCTTAGGGCCGACCTCTAAGATAGCTACCGGATATTCGTTTCTTCCTAAACACCCTCTCAAAGCACTATGAAATTCACCACCGAATTCTGTACAAAACAGAGACCTAGAGCCCCCTATTTATAGGCTTAAAGAGACCTCAAAAGCTGCTTAGATTCAAACTCTGTCTGTCGAGCGTCCGGACAGAAGTTAGCCACATCCAGACGGATTTCTGCGATGTCCTTCAGTAATAGCGCAATTTTATCCTTATCAAGTTTGCGTCCTGACGGTTTGATCGAGCCTCGAGACGGCCTTTGCGAAATCCTTTCCGCGTTTGAATGGAAATCTGGAGTTATCTGAATTACTAGATATGTCCGGACGTGTTGCCGAGTCGTCCGAACGGCTTGCAGAGACTTCCCAAACAGTGTTGACTTCTGAAATACAATGGACTTCTGAACGGGCTGATTTTAATTGGTTTTTGCAATGGACTCTTAATGTATATCTTCTAGAAGCTTGTGAACAGTAAATGTCTGAATATATAAAGATTCTGATTTGAAAATCGTCTGTCCTGTTAAAATGCAACCATTACATAAAGTGTTTTTGTTTTAACCAGAATGTAGCCAATTAAAATACTAACACTTGTTTTGCACAATATTTTGGACTTGAGTTGTTGGGCCTAATGGTGGGATTTATTTATGCTCCGTTTGTTTGGACGTAAAATATTTTCTGTAATTTTTGGTCTTTGGTGCAACCGAAAATGACGGTCAACGGAAATCATTTTCAGTTTGATCGTAAAAACCTCTTTAATTTTTGAAAAACGATTTGTGGTTTTAAAAACCGAAATGTTTCTGCATTTAAATTCTTCATTCTTGCACGCACTTTTGTGGGAATCTGCCACTGCTTGGCATTGAAGTTTGTTGGTAGCCCAAATCTACCGCCGAAGGTCCCCGAAATTTGGTATCCGATCATGACGCCGACGACTGCCATTGGATTCCTGCAAAACAGGCAGGAATCCAGCTAGTGCCGAAATCTGGCACTCGTCCGCTGGAATTCGGTGATGTCCGACACCATCGCCTGATTCCAGCGACCAGATTTCGCCTAAATTGGCAGGAATCTGGCCAGTATGGTCAGAATTCGGCCAGTTTGTCAGAATCTGACGTACTGTGCCAGATTCTTGCCTGTTTGGCCAAAATCCGACCAACCCAGATTTCGGCAAAACTGATCGGAATCTAGCCAGTACAATCGAAATCCGAGTGTACTATGCCATATTCTTGCTAGTTTAGCCAGAATCCGGTACAAATGGCTAGATTCTGGCGAAACTAGCCAGAATTTGGCAAGTATAGCAGGAATTCGGCCAGTTTGCCAGAATCTTGCAGTACTATGCTAGATTCTGGCCAGTTTGTCTAGAATCCGACACAAATGGCCTGATTTCGGCTACCTTCACAGGAATCTGCCTGTACTAGGCCAGATTCCGGCGAAACTAGATGGAATCTGGCCATTGCCACCAGATTCTGGCCTTCATCGTCGAAATCTAGTAAAAGTGGTCGGAATCCTACCGGCCAGTGATGAAATCTCGCCACCTTAATTTTTTGTCGTTGATGATTTTTTCGTACGAGCGAAACGCCGGAATATATTTTTAAAGAAATCATTTTTTTTTCCTAAAAAAATAATTTTATTGAGAATATTTTACAACGAAAAACATTTTCGATTGAAACAAACGGACCATTAGCCTATGGAACAGTAACAGAGTAAATGGAACATATTCAGATAGGCTAGACTTCCGTGTCGGCCCAATCCATAACAGTTTGTAGTAATGCTGTGCTTACTAAGAGAAGGTTCCTCAGGGTGATTAGCGTGTGCTTTATTGGCAAATATAATATTGTTGTGGTATTTGGACAACAGATATAGCAAGAGAATTAGGTTAACTTGAAACTTGCAAGAATCATATTAGTATTGTAGGTACCTAGGCCCTGGCTCTTTTTAAGTTACACTAGGAACCCTTCTCTCATCGGCCAGTCTAATCTTTCTTTCACCTCCCTTAAGTCACGGGGTGATAGCAACCGTTCTTGCATTTTTAAATCTTGTGCGAGAAAGTTCAAGGACAGTATATAAACTTCTGTTATAGAAGTGACCATCTTAAGTAAAAGCAGTATTTATTTCATATGTACGTGGTAATTAAGGGAGTGAAAATCTTGGAAAAAAAGAAAAGGAAGAAAAAAATCAATCAGGAAAATCTCAAGGCCACACTACTTATGAGGTTAATGATGAAAAAGAGAAAAAACTTTGAACACAGCAATTTCCCTACTCTATGACAGTAATGGAAAAAGTTGATCCTACATATGCATGTCCTTGCAACCACAGCTACCCAAATACCCACGTCTCATCATCTTTTACCTTTGGAGCTTAACTGGCTTTTTGCTTTTCGGAATCTAACAGTTTTGTTTGTGACTCAAGGCATGCAACATCTTATGTGTGACCTAATTTTGCATCGATCAACTTCTTATATATATAATTTTTTGTTAGGGCATGCAGTAAAAGAAATACTCACACAATTAATGCATCAAGTACATTGGATGGCACATAATTACGTTCTTTAATTTGAAGCGGAATATGAGAAGGCAATGAAAGAATTAAGAAGAGAATGACACAATGCATTTTCTTTTGCCTCTAGAAATTCTATTGGCAACCGTAATCATGAAAGTTGACATGTTAAAAGGACTCTTCCAATATACGTACTATCAGCAAGAATAAGAATGCCTTACTCTCAATTTCTACTTTTGAATCGATCCCTTCAACTTTCTTCGGCTGAATTATGTGGACCCAGTGCGACAATATATACCCCAAGTTATTTCTCCCATGAGTACGATGAAGAAATAGCAATGGGATTGGACTATATAAACACAGATATGATTAGGCTAGGGTGGATATGTACTCATCTACATGCTCTCTTTCTCGAGCAAAAACAGTTGGGGAATTGAACATATATATATATACTGTTGAGCTTTTAAAATGTAAAGTTTTTGTACGAAAATGATGGAAGAATATTGATCTCTACAGCAGATTATAGCCCAAAAGAGTTCTCTTCGCGTGTCCACGGAGACATGATTGTAAGTAGGAATATATTGGTGGAGTCTCATAAAATGGTATCTGGTTTGCACATTTATTCTTTGGCTTCAAACTGACCTTTAGATAATTAGATGCATATATATATATGTCTACTTCAAGGGATTTATTGCATCAGACTTAGAGAATTATTATGTCAATCCGTTTGTTCATGGTACCAAAGAGCAAGATTTCTTTCTTCAGATTTTTCATACTTCATGAAGTGATGCATCACATGCATGAGATCGATGCTATGTCTACAGTTATATATCTATCTTGTGGGTTTGTCGGCAACATGCTCTGTATATCATGTGTGCACATGACATATATACAAACTATATGAACTCATTATTTTATAGCATGCATGCTACAGTTATCTATCTTGTGGTATATATTATTTTCCTAATTAAGAACAAATGATAGATCGATGGGATTTATGTACATTGTTTGATCAACATTTACACGTCGATATGTATATATATATATATATATATAGTCATGCATGGCTTAACCTTGTTCTGATGATGAAACAGTGCATGTGCAAACCGCACGCACACAAAGTCACGTGTGTACGTGGGATATTGGTGCACCCAACTCGATGAATCACCATGTCTACCATAACCATAATTAAATGCAGACTAATTAATCATGGTCTGCCCCCTTTGTGAATGATGTCCGTGTGATAATATTCACCAAGAAACGAAGGTAATTTCAAGGGATAATGATGATCTTAATTAATATATATGGGTTTCCAAGACATTTTTCTTCATCTACCATAATTGATGGATCGTTCGATCGATGTGGCCCCGGCCGGCCAAAATGAAATTCCATTACCCGCTGCTTATGCAAAAAGATGAGAGACAATCATATATAGTGGGCCTACCACCTAATCAAGCATAAGTAGTGGCTGAGAAGAAATAACTTTACATGACACCTTCTGCTGCAGGTGCTCTGCACCCATTCATGCATCAATCTACACCCATCATTCCACAACCATCACACCTCCAAAATCATGCTTCTTAATTAAACCCCTCAAAAGGACCTCAAAGATTCAATATAGGATATTTCTAATCATAAGAGGATCTTAAAATCATTCAATCTAGGAACATAATCCCCATTCCCCAGATTCTTTGAGCATATCAAGAATCCTATGTCTCGCAAGACTAGTGCATGTAATCAAATAGCAACTTTTGTACCAAATGAAAGAAAATCATTACTTAATTTTCTCTGGCACAACTTATTCTACTCGATCCCAATATAAATATATATATAGATATATATAGATATAGATAAAGATGAATAGCTTTTTATAAATGTGAATATAAATAAACGTATGCATGCAGACACACTACAAAATAGCCTTTTTCTTGTCTCCTATATTTTTTTTTAACATTTGGGTTTTATTTTATCATGAGAACTATTTTGTCAATTCCCTTACCACTTAAAAATAAATCAAAATACGTTATAAAGATATTGTCATTGTGATCATACCTCAAAGTCCCAATTTTATTTTGGCTTCATATTTTCGGTGTAATTTCTATATTATTTTACAACAGTTTAATTATATATATGGGTTTACTGTGATGAAACTTGTGAATTGCATGAATAAATATTGAAAGTGGTTCACTTCTTGAGGCTCAAATCAATTTAAAGATAGCTAAATCTGGGCTTTGGTATATAGTTCTTCTATATATACAGGCCTAAGCCCAGCCGATATCAGTAAACTAATTGAATCGAATAACGTATTAATCTAGACACCCAAGTGGAGCAGACCTCAATTTGTCTTCTTTAGAGTTGGTAATGGTCGGCCATGTTACTCATTTTATCCTTTAAATTAAATTATATTGAGATCTTAAATTGTGGATAAAGGAGGAACGCACTTGGGACTTGGGTCGTCTTATACGTCTTTTATCTTTTCTTCGGGAAAGCCCTTTTTGTTGGCAAAATTCGAATAACAAAACATAATAATAAAATAAATTTTTATTCTCATTATATACTTCATTTATATTATATATAAAATGTTGACAAAAGCCATCAGTGATACCCATGATTTCCTTCATCAAATGTAAAATGAATATGAATTGAAATGATGTAATCATTTTATGAGCAGCATTAGCATCACCACGTTGAGAGTAAGTAGATCCTTCATTTATAATATTTTCAAGCACTGAACAAGTAGCATTAAATAGCCTTACTAGGCTACAAATAGATTGAAAATGAGAAATCCAACGAGTATCACCAGCTCATTTCAAAGTGCCAATTTGGTTAGCTCCTTTTCCAGTTTCAAGTTCATCAATAGCTAACAAATGTGCAATTTATGCTGCTTGAGTAGCTTGTAGTTCATCATGACGTTTACATGAAGCACCAACAACATTGATAGTGAAATTCAAATTTGAGAATAACTCATGAACAGAAACTACCTCTCTAGATGCAGCAACTAATGCTAATTGTAATCGATGAGCGAAACAATGAACATAGTATGCACAAGGACAATCATTAAGAAATAATGCTTGTAATCATTTCCATTCACCACGCATATAACTAGCACCATCATACCCTTGTCCACGAATATTTTGAATATCAAGACAGTGTTGAGAAAGAACAATAGATATTTCATTCTTTAAAGTTAATGCCGATGTATCTTTAACATGGACAACATCAAAGAAACGTTCTTGTATAAAACCATCTTTGTCAATAAATCTTAAAACAATAGCAATTTGTTCTTTCTTGGACTCATCTCGTGCTTCATCAACAATAATACAAAATTTTGAATCACCAATTTCTTCAAGAATTGCATTTCGTACCCTCTTTGCCAAGACATGTAAAATATCTTTTTGGATATGATGTGAAGTATATTTAGCATTTTGTGGAGCATTTTCTAAGACAACCTTAGCAACTTTCTCATTGTACATGGATACAAGTTCTATCAACTCAAGGAAATTGCCACGATTTTTTGAATCTAGACCCTCATCATGACCTCTAAGAGCACATCCTTCGGATGTTAAGTAACAAATACAATCGATTGAAGTCTTCAATCACAATCGATTGTTCAATTTTTGTTCTGAAGTTTGCTTATCAATCACATTTTCAATATGTTGAGATTGATTCTTCAAAGTATCACAACACTTAACAGCATTATTATGAGGTGAACATGGATCATTTCCCATATGGACCAAAAAAGCACACTTTATACCATCATTAACCTTTTTTCCAATTACGAAATCCTTCAATAGTAAATGCATTAGCTCCGGGCCATCCCGTTGACTTTTTACCGAAAAGATAGCAGGGCAAACAATAAGCAGCATCTTTTGTAGGAGAGTATTCTAACCAATTAAACATCTTGTACCAAGATGATTGAAATCTCCGACGATTTTTTCCAATTCCCGAAAATGGATATCCATAACTGTTAGAAGGAATGAATCTATATGGACCGTCTTTAAGATAACCACGTCTAATTTCATCATGTTGATTAACTGGATATTCCGATATTTGAGGACGTAACCCTGGATCATGTTGTATAACAGAAATGTCAACTGACTCAATTTGAGATTCAATTCTTAGCATCTTAGAAAGGCGTTGCTCAGGAGATGAAGCTTGAGGATTAGATGTGGAAGAAGACATTTTAGAATTGGAATCTGCATCTTTTTTCTTAAAAAATGCATCAATTCTTTTTGGCTTGCTCATGATGTAATCTAAGATTTTTCGGAAACCTAAATATTTATTTATCTATTAGTTTTAAGTGTTTTTACACTAAAAAAAAACTCATGACTTATGACGCATATTCCAATGATATTATAATTAAATTATTACAATATAATGATCACTATTAATCTAACCAATTTTTAAAAAATAGCTTAATAAAAGGACCAAACAATAACAAATAACGTACCTGAAAGTGGCAAAAATCTACTGAAACTTATTGACAATAACAAAATCCCAAAGTATGAAGAAAACCTTCTCCAAAGATGCCAATGTTGTTCTGGTCTGAATAAGAAAACAATCATAATAAAAATAATAGTCAATAAATTTATTTCTAATCACATAAATGTAAAATAAATAATCCTAAAAATTGTTAGCATAAAAAAATTTCTAAATTCATGACACACTACAAGTGGACAACATTAAGATTATTCAAATAATCACTAAATCTCTACATCTACAACACACAGACAAGGCTACAAAATAAAAAATAAAAAAATCACATATGTAATTAAACATAAATAATTACCCATTAAACAAAATCACACACATTTATATATTTGTAAATTGTAATCTCACAAAAAGAAAAGAAAAGAAAATTAATTGATGTATGATGAGTGGGGTATGGCGTATGGGTAATCATGTTAAACAAAAAGATAAGTTTTAATATTTTATATATTTGACACAATGAGTCAATGACACATCTTACAAATTGACAAGTGAACAAGACAAAAGATGACTTATATATTCAATATTCTACCACTCTTATCTCCAGACTGATAGACTCTATGATGAGTCTGACTGCCGATACACATGATAAATGAAAAATATAATTTTTTAACATTAATCAAGAGTTTGCACAGGCAGCGGCAGCACAACAATACGCCAATATAGCACCTTTTCAACAGAAAAAAGAAAGAAGAAGAAGAAGCAAACAGCACGACTCTCTATGACAATATCATTATGACTCAATTACTTTTTTCTGTATTTCCATCTCCATCTCCATAAACTCAAAGACTTAACTCACCGCAGTCACCACAGTTTGCCTAGGCTTGGCGATACCAACAAGCAAAGAAGAAGAGCGAAGTTGCGGAACAACCAATTTCTTGAGCGATTTTCTTCAATTTTCAGCCCAACGGTAGCAGCAAAGGCTTACAAAAAGAAGATTATGAAAAGGTTTAGGTTTGTTTCATAACTTTCATTATTTGCTTCGGTCTTCACTCTTCAGATTGGTGTAAAAATTAGAATATTATACGGTTGTAGCTAGGTAAAAAAGTTTGGTTGGATACTTGGGTAACTTGTGTTTGATTTGTGAGAGATCAGCCCAAATACTTAATTTTTTAAAGGGTTGGGCCGGTTGATTGGGCTTAAATTTGTAGGGGCGAGAGTGCTAACGGACCTAAATTAGACATATAATTTTTTTTTAAAAATAATAAGATGCAGGGGCCGACTCCCCTGCTCGCCCTCCCTTGTATCCGCCCATGACACTATCCTGCAAAAGAAAAAGCTGCGTCGGGGGAGCCTGACAATCCCACTCCGATGATTTTGTTAGTATTATCTCAAGTGTATCTCACTCTTGTTTCACCATGAGAAATCTAAAAAATACATGTATAGTTGTGAGGTATTTATATATGGAAGGTTGAGAGCGGTCCGGTTTTTCCATTGGACCACGTGTCAGATCAGGAGCGCTTGTCGACTACTCGGATCTTGGGATTGGGGTATGTGCTCCACGATCGTTACCCAACTGGTCTTGAACTGGCTTGAAATCGTGGAGTCAGGGTTCATGCTCCACGATTATTGTGGAGTCGGTTCTCAACCGGCTCTAGATTGTGGGGGCACCTTCTGTAATAATAGCTATTGTGCAGACTGTGGGATATCCTTCATGGTCGCAATAAGATCGGTTTTTAACCGTCCTTGACTTATATGTAGCATCGGCAAAATACCGACTTTGGGCATGATAGTTTCGGCAACTTGCCGTTGGTCCTAATGGGCCGAGATTCTAGCCCACTGGGCAGAATCGGGATTATTTCCCAACAACAAGTAAAGTGAGAGAAGCTCCGGTTAGCTTGTGCACAAATGCGAGAACAAGAGCACTGATTAAAAATAAATTAATTATGGATCAGTAAATGTTCGTGTATGCGTCGCGTAACACCAGATTAATGCTCTGTTTGTTTCGACGTAAAATAACAACTTTACTAAAATGTAAAGCAAAGTGATCGAGAGAATTGAAGAGAAAGGAAATGAAGAAAAGAATTGATTCTTTTATTGATTAAGTGAAAATTACATAAGAGAAAAGCTGTATACTGAATAATAAGCACACGTGCTTAACTACCTTCTAACTATTTTCTAACTAACTATAACTCTCAATAATACAGTTGTACAAAAACTGTTGTTATGTACAGCTCAGTTTACAACTTCTTTGTACATCTAGTCTCTAATACTCCCCCTCAAGATGGATGGTGAATATCAATAACAGACATCTTAGACAAAAGATGATGGAAAGAAGCACTCTCATGAGCTTTGGTGAAGATATCTGCATGAGCCTCAAGATACGAGGAAGAGAAATGGAAAAGAAATGAGTTGAAAATTCACTTCTAGCAATTTCTACCGAGGCCTGTCCATACATGTTAGTAGGCTGTTCAGCATGCGCTAAAAATGAAACTTTCGGCCAAGCTCGTCTAGATACAAGATTTGCTCGTCCGAACACGTGCCGAGAAGTGAACCTATTGCCTAACCCGTCTGCAAGTCGTCTGGACACGTTAGAGGACACGATTCTACTACTTGACCCGTTCGAACACTGAATTGGTCTGTCCGAACGCACAATTCAGAAACTCAATTCCAAATGTTTCCCAAGTGTTTTTATTCCTTATTTTACCTAATTAATCACTTAATTACTCTAATTCAAGTTTTTAACACTTAATTAACGTCTTGGACATTACAAAAGGTTTGGAAAGCTTGTATACGAGTATAGCTGAGTCACATGATATATGTGCATATAAATGATTTTAGGTGCTTATATGATGCAAGTGTTTACCTTATCAGCTACAAAACATTTTAGAAAGATAAATGTTTTGCTGAGATTAGCTGTTGTTGTAATTGTATGGTAGAAAAATGAAATATCAACTCATTGCAAAACTTAGTGAGTTTTATCTCAAGAACTTGAAATCTAATTCCAAGAACTTCTAAAAAACATATCCAAGCAACTTGTAGCCTTATTTTCTTTTGATCAATAATAAGTTCTATACCTTATATAACATATTCCATAATTAAAGAAATTTATTTAAGTGATTATGCATCAACAAGAAAATATACAAGTTCTTAACATATACACGAAATTCAAAATTCTAGATGTGGTTTGTATTAGAAAACATCATGAAACGTATCGAGAAAAATTTCAAACACCGTTTCGGCTTTTCCAATGTGTTAACCAACCTTTTTACATATGAAATCAATTGTCTCTCTTCAATTTTGTTTTTAAGCAATCACCATTCATGCTTAAAAATTTGAAATAAAATTGTTGCTGTTGGAATTCAGAAAAATCCAGATTCATTGACAAATGACGAACGGATCATATCTCTTTCGATTCTCATCAAAACTTCAACCCGTTTGAACCATTGCGTCAATTACGATTTTTCCATGTAGAAAACAATCCCAAAACAATTTTGGGACTTGTTTAAAAACATCTTCAAAAATCAAAATTATAGCAGCTACTGCTGGAATTCAGAAAGTTCCAGATTCATTGACAAACGAAGAACGGATCATATCTCTTTCGATTCTCATCGAAACTTGAATCTGTTTGAATCATTAGGTCAATCACGATTTTTCCATGCAGAAAAAAATCCCAAAACAATTTTAGGACTTTTTCAAAAACATCCTCAAAAATTAAAATTACAGCACCTACTACTGGAATTCAGAAAGTTCCAAATCTCTCGACGAATGAAGAATGGATCATATCTCTTTTGATTCTCATCAAAACTTGAATCCGTTCAAACCATTGCGTCAATAACAACTTTTCCATGCAAAAAACAAAAAATCCCAAAAAAAATTTAGGACTTGTTTAAAAACATCCATAAAAATCGTAATCGTCAACACGTTTGTTGTAAAATACAGCAACAGATGTTTCAAATGCAAATAATAATTAAAATAGTAAACAACCTCCAAACGACTTGAAATTTTTCAATATAGATCCTGACATGTTAGAGCACATCTTACAGGTCTTGGAACAATTTTACGGTGTTTGGGGATCCATAGAAAAAAATACTATTTTCAAAAAAGAAAAACAGCCAAAAAAATTTCTATGCACTACTTTCTTCACCATGTTTTCTTTAAAACTGGCTCTGATACCACTTGTTGGGAATTAGATTACAAAAACAATATTGCTCAATGAAAAATAAAATTACCAATTCTAGGAATGAACTTTATGAAGAATAGGAGAAAAACAATGCTATTTTAAAATAAACTACAAAATAGAAACACTTACTTGAATGTGTTTAAAAATAAACTAGTACTAATTAAGCCTGATGCGACAATTGTGATGGGTTGGACTATGGGTGTTCGCGCTTTTGAGTATTTTGTTTATGGCTTGTGAAGTGTGTCACCTATTCTTTTCTATATGTCATTCTTTTGTTATATGATGTAATTAATGTTAAGCCTTAAACAGATAGACTCATGATGACTCTTTTGTGTAGTTAACTGATTGATGAGTGCCAAATATTGTGTATTTGGACCCCTTGATTTACATTAGTTAGACCTTTAGCCTTGTTATTTTCTGATGCTTTGGTTAGTTTTTGTGTTTTTATGTTTTGTAGATCAATAAGTGAGGAATGGCAAAATTCATGTGGAATTGCTTGGAAAATTCGGAAGTTCTAAAGAACTCGATCGATCAAACTTAAATTCGATCGATCAAATTTTGCCCGAAGTCGATCGATCGATCGAAATTTCCCAGAACTTACTTTTGCAGAAGCGTGCCAGAACACCCAATCAGGAGCTTCTCCATGAAAAAAAGCAGTTCTCCCTCTAATTTTCGCAGCAGAACACGCTGGTTTCATGACCTTGGTTGTCTCTAGCAAGAGAGGAACCCTAGAGGGGGTTAGAGGAGTCATTTTACATGGGGTTTCTAGCCCTAATTTCCTTCTATAAAAGCCATAGCCATGCCTCCTTGTTGAGAGAGTTCAGAGAGCAGTAGATAGGTTTAATTTCGTACATTTTGTAGTGTATTCCAGTAGTTTTTGTTCTTAGACACTTTCTCTTTGTAAAGCTTTTCTTTTATTTCCATGTTTGTTCTACATTTTCTTGTGGTGTTCTTAGTCATGGAAGGCTAGTAACCTCAACTAAGGTTGAGGATGAAACCTTTCTAGTGATGACACTCACACTCTTGTTATACTACTTGCACATTTAATGATATATCATATTTTTTGTTCAAATTCCATTCATTTAATGCTTCATCTTTTGCAATGAATGTGGTTGGTGGTAGATATAGGACATTTAATGTGTTTCAACCGATGGATACATTGTTTTATCGGTTTGAATGATGATATCCATTGTGATTTGTTCATTGAATGGATACATTGGATGATTTGATTTCAAATGGGTACTCTTTGTGATTTATCTTTGAGTTGGATTCATTTAATGGTTCTAGAGTTAGTGGTTAAGACATTTGAATGACATCCAAAGCTTAATGTTCTTTGGATGTTCAAGTGGAAACCAAGAGTGTGAGTTGTTGGATTTGGTTTGGTAGATTCCTTAGCCTTAGTTCTTTTTAATTTGCATATTTCATTTCATCTCTTTTATTTAGTCTTTTGTTCTAGAATTAATCCTCAAACCTTTGGAACTAGGTCAAAATGAGTTTGATTAAACAAGACACCAATATTTGACCATTTTCCTGTGGATTCGACCTCGCACTTGCACACACTATATTGCAAATGATTCGTGCGCTTGCGAGTACATTTAAAACACACATCACTGATGATATTATAGAAGTGTTTTTTCGCTGTTAATGCGATTATTAACTATGCATTTTTGCGCTGCTTAGATGTAACTCTGATTATCAGGTACATGTCATGGGATATGTGTCATATGTTGGCTGAGCGACAAATAGCGTGCCACTGTGATGACTCATCTATGTTTGTATATTGTAAAAAACATTAATAAAAAAAGGGTTGTCACAACAAAATGGTATCAGAGCAATTAGCTCTAGGGTTGGTTAAGAAAGCGAATAAGCAAAAATTTAGGGTTGTGTCAAAGCCTATGGATAACAAAGGAGACGTAGGAACTTAAAAGCTTCAACACAGATGAGAGAAAATTTTAATGGAAAATTTTGTGTGTATTGCATGTATATGATGATGCATTTGTTTTGTGTAGTGTTGTTTATGTGGTATCTCTCTGTGCAGACAAAGTTGTGCTGCCTAAATGATTGAGAACTGCACATTACACTGAGGAAGAGCAATCTGTGAATGGAAGTGGTGGTGATACGCCTCCACCTCCACCACCACCACCACCAGCTCCGCCTCCTCCTCCACACGTACCTGATTTGGAACGATTCTGGGCAGCCTTAATGGCCGCCATTCCTAGACAGGTGGAGTGCACTGAGACCGTTGGTTGCTCATCGGTCACTTTCTTCAAGCACAATTCACCCGTGTTTGATGGAAGTGATGGGCCAATGGCAGCTGATGACTAGATTACTCCTTTTTAGGACCTTGCCAATGGACTTAGTTGCACTAATGACCAAAGGGTCAACTATGTCAGGTTGGAACTGAATGGAGAAGCCCGACACTGGTGGACATCCAAGAAGGCACTCCTCACTGAAGAATTGAGATTTGAAGCTCCAATCACATGGGAGCGATTCAAGATGGAGTTTAATGATCGTTTCTTCCCTTAGGCACAGAGGTAACAGTGTGTGCGAGACTTCCAGGATTTAAAACAGGGGATAATGTCAATTGAGCAATACTCAACTGAATTCCAAAAATTGTTGATGTATGCTCCACACCTCAACCCCGATGAAAAGACGAAGCCTAAGAGATTCCGTGATGGCTTGTTGCCGCAGATTCTTGAGAGGATCATTTTTCTCAAGGTGTCAGACTATACTGAGATGGTGCATGTTGCTACCATGATTGAGAAGGGGATCAAAACTACGACTGTTGAATATTTGAATACGAAGTGGTCGATGTCTGCAGGAACATTTCCTCCATCACCACCGTCCAAGAGGCATGCTAAGAGTAGTAGTGCTGAGCCTTATGGAGGAAGGGGTACTTCAGCTAGTCAAGGTAGTATCAGTCCCCGACGATACAACAAGTGTGGGAAGCCACATGTTGGAAAATGCAGAATTGGAACAGGTGTGTGTTTCAAGTGTGGCAGAACTAGCCACTTTGCTAGAGAATGTCTTCAAACAAGTGCAAGTAGAGGATAGGGTCACAGGCAAGCATCAATCGGCCTAGACAGACTGCACCAGCAAGGGTGTATGCACTCACTCCAGAGAATGTTCTAGCAGAGGACAATGCTACCGACGTCGTCATAGGTATTGTGCCATTGTTTGATAGGGTTGCTTGCGTGTTGTTTGGTTTAGGTTCTACGCACTCCTTTATCTCATCAATGTATGTGAAGCTGTGTAAGTTGAACACTGAGCCTTAAATTAGAAAATATGTGTGGCCACTCCAGTTGGTGACGTTGTTGTTTGTAAGACAAGTGTGGACAATTGTCCTATTGTGATAGAAGGGAGAACCTTACCAACAAAGCCAGCTATATGTAGCATGTTGGGCTTCGATGTCATTCTCATAAGGCCAATATAGATTGTGATGCAAAGAAAGTAACATTCCACCCTCAGGGTATAGAAGAGTTTAAGTTTTGCGAGACTAATGTTCGGGCTACTCCGCCACTTCTCTTCACCGTTCAAGCAGTCAAGAGTGCCAGAGAGGGAGCACATGCTTATTTGGTTTATATTCAAGCAAAGCCAGAAGTAAAAGTTGGAAAACATTCTGGTAGTATGCCACTATCCGGATGTTTTCTCTGAAATCACGGGATTGCCTCCTAATCGAGAAGTTGAGTTCTCCATTGACTTAGTACCGGGGACTCAGCATATCGACAAGGCACCCTATCGTATGGCTTCAACAAAGTTGAGAGAGTTGAAGGAACAGCTTCAAGAATTGCTTGACCAGGGCTTCATTCACCCAAGTGTATCGCCAGGGGGAGCGCCGGTATTGTTTGTAAAGAAGAAGGATGGTCTATGCGGATGTGCATAGATTACCGTAAGTTGAACAGGGTGACTATCAAGAATAAGTATCCCTAACCAAGGATCGACGATTTGTTTGATTAACTCAAGGGAGCTTCGGTATTCTCAAAGATAGATGTTCTTTCGGGATACCATCAATTAAAAGTACAGGAAGAAAACATTCCAAAGACAACAATCCAAACTTGGTATGGCCATTATGAATTTTTTGTGATGCCTTTCAGATTGAGAAATGCACTGTCAGTGTTCATGGATTTGATGGACTAAGTAGTCCATGAATACTTGGATTCTTTTGTGGTGGTCTTCGTTGATGACATATTAGTCTACTCAACTAACTATGCTAAGCACGAAGAGCATTTGAAGATAGTAATGGAGAAGCTGGGAGAGAATAAGTTATTTGCCAAGTTCAAGAAATGTGAATTTTGGCTTGAAGAAGTGTCATTCTTAGGTCATGTAGTGAACAAGAATGGACTTACAGTGGATCCTACAACGGTGCAAGCTGTGGTTAAATGGGAAAGGCCAACAAGTGTACGGGGATCTGTAGCTTCTTGGGTTTGGTAGGTTACTACAGGAGATTTATTGACGGGTTCTCTGCATTGTCAGGGCCACTCACAAGGAAGAATGCTCCATTCATATGGAGTGACAAGTGTGAAGCCAATTTCCAAGAATTGAAGCATAGATTAGTCACTGCACCTGTGTTAACACTACCCATGGAATCTGTTGGGTATGTTGTTTATACGGATGCCTCGAAGAAGGGATTGGGATGCGTTTGAAAGACTATGATGGCATGGTGTTTTATCATCTTGCAAAAGCCAATATAGTAGCTGATGCATTGAGTCAAAAAATTTGTGATGATGAGATAGATCTTGATGAGCTTATGGACCAGTTGTCACACAATTTTTGCATTGTCCAGATTAATAAAGTGATGACTGGTGGTCCTCCAATTATGGCAGCACTTGTAGTAGAGCCACAAAGCTTAGACAGAATCAAATGTGCAAAAGAAGATGATCTTAAGGATAGGGCTAGACATGGATAAGCATCTGGATTCTATCTCACTTAAGGTGGAGCATTGAAGACAAGCAATGGGAGAACAATCATTTCTAATGATGCTGAGTTGAGAAGAGGCATTCTTGATGAAGCTCATCAAACACGGTATACTGTTAACCTAAGCCACAACAAGATGTATCAAGATCTGAGGAAGAGATTTTGGTGGTGTGGCATGAAGAGGGATATTGCTAAGTATGTTTCACAGTGTCCTTCTTGCCAGCTTGTGAAAGCTGAACATCAGAAGCCTGCTGGGCTACTTAAGCTGCTTGAAGTGCCTATGTGGAAATGGGAACAAATTGCTATGGATTTTGTCTTTGGTCTTCCAAAAGCAAAAAGCGGACAAGATGCCATATGGGTTGTGGTTGACAGGTTGACAAAGTGTGCTCATTTCCTCCCCATCAAGATCTCTGATTCAATGGACAAGTTAGCAAAGTTGTACATGCAGGAAATTGTTAGATTACATGGAGTGCCTATCTCCATTGTGTCAGACCATAATCCACGGTTCACTTTGAGATTTTGGGAAGGTTATAGTGCGCTATGGGCACAAAGTTGAATTTTAGTACCGATTAATATCCGCAAACTGATGGCCAATCCGACAGAACGATTCAGACACTTGAGGATATGCTTAGGTTGAGTGTGTTGGATTTCAAGGGAAGCTGGATATGATACTTGCCTCTAGTTGAATTTGCCTATAATAATAGTTTTCAGGAAACTATTGGCATGGCACCGTACGAAGCACTATATGGGTGCAAGTGTCGATCATCGTTGTATTGGGATGAAGTTGGTGAGAGATAGCTGTTAGGGCTATCATTGGTACAAGAAACGAAGGAAAAGATTGCACTTATCCAGAAGCGAATGCTCATAGCTCAAAGTCGACAGAAAAGCTATGCGGATAGGCATCACCGCCAATTGGAATTTGCAGTTGGTGACCTTGTGTAACTCAAGTTGTCGCCAATGCGGAACGTATGTCGTTTTGGCAACAAGGGAAAACTTAGTCCAAGGTATGTTGGACCATTCCAGGTAGTGAAGCAAGTGAGCCCTTTAGTGTAAGATCAAGATGCCTCCTAATTTGGTAAGCATTCACGACATTTTTCACGTCTCTCAGCTACGAAAATGTGTTCACGATCCATCACATGTGATTAGTCATGAGCCTCTTGATTTTCAGCCGAATCTAACATATGAAGAGTTGCCCTTGCAAGTGCTAGACCGCAAGGAACAACAGTTGAGAAACAAGTCCATCCCTCTTGTGAAAGTTTTATGACAGAATCGCAATGTTGAGGAAACCTCTTAGGAGCTTGAACAACAGATGCAGGAGAAGTATCCCCACTTGTTCGAGTGAACCCAGGTATGATCCTTTGATTGATACCGATTGTGTATTAAATTTATGATGAAAATGCATGTTTGCATGTGCATAAAGAGGTTTAATGTCCAAATTTCGAGGATGAATTTCTTATAAGAGGGGAGGGATGTAATGTCCGGGACATTATTTAACAATTAAAGTATAAAATTAAAGTAAAGAATTGGTTAAGTTAATTTAGTGTTATTAAAAATGCAAGAGAATATTTTTAAAGTCCAAAGAAAATAAAATAGAAAAGAACAGAAAATAGAAATGAAATAAGAAAAAGCAAAGAAAAAAATAAAATAAAAATTAAGAAGAGAGGCGCATGTCTGTGTGCTTCAATTCTCAAAAAAAAAAAAAAAAAATGATGCGCGTGGCTCTTTCATAAAAGAGGCAGTAGCCTCCTTTCAAGGAGTTCCAAAAATTCTCAAGGTTTTCTCATTTTCTCTTAGGGTTTTTCATGGAAAACCCTAGATCTACGAAAGCCTATGCCCCATACCTCAAATCTAACTTCATAAACGTGATCGTACATGAGGATCTACATTTTGACCGATCGTTTTGAGGTAAATCGTTAAACTCGTATTTTAGAGATTTTTGGTTAAATCTTGTAAAATGTGAGTTTAATCGTGATTGTTCTCTAGGTTTTGTGCTATTTGGAGATTGCAAAAATTCCCCAAACTCCAGGTAGTGTTTGGGTGAGCTTTGGGTAAGTTTCTTCAAACCCTAGATTATGGGTATTTAGTTTAAATGGTATTTTGTGAAATTAACCCAAAGATTTTCTTATGGGTTATTGTTATTGTAGTTGGGTTAGTGATAATTGTTAATGGGTAGGTGTTTGGAACCATTAAAATTTTATGGGTATTCCAACAGTGTAGCTCTTGAGCGATTCAAGTGCTAATTAGAGTGTTTTTAGTTTAAAATGGTAAATGGTGTGCATTGTGTTATATTTTTAGTGATACATTGCGGGTTGAGCTTAGGGGTTCATTGAGAGCAATTTGTCCAAGCCACCACTGTGAGTATTCTACTAACTGAGAAAAATACTATTTTTATGTAATTTATAGAAATGCAAATAATA
The DNA here is from genome assembly GCA_028654335.1 of Alnus rubra. NCBI lineage: Eukaryota > Viridiplantae > Streptophyta > Magnoliopsida > Fagales > Betulaceae > Alnus > Alnus rubra. The sequence continues at coordinate 587,651 of JAJPGS010000952.1, forward strand.
TGTGTTTTTCTTCCCGAACCGACGATACGTTAAAACTATATGTTTTTGATGATTTGAGTAGTTTCGAGTATGTTGAAAATTATACCAATGATATTATTGCAAATTGAAATGTGCGCGTGAAGTGTGATATGAATTGTGATTTAAATATTTGACTACTTGCTGCGGTTGGGATTTAAATTATACAATATTGTTTGATTAATTGATGTGTTAATCTATTTATGGTTTATATTGAAAGCATGTGTTTAAGGCATGGGCATGAAAGTAAAAATATAGTAAATGAGTATGAGCATGGAGCATGGAGCATGAAACAAGAACAACATGAACAAACAACTTTAAGTAAGTGGGGGATCACATCCCACGATTCTTGGCAAAGATTATTGGGGGATCACGTCCCATGGTATTTTTGACAGGGAGTAATTAGATTAATTAAGTGGGGATTCACGTCCCACGGTACCTGGCAAATATTATTGGGGGATCACGTCCCATGGTATTTGACAGGGAGTAATTGGACTAATTAAGTGGGGGTTCACGTTCCACGGTACTTGTCATGTAGTATTGGGGGATCACGTCCCATGCTATATGGCAAGGAGCAACGGGAAATCACGTCCCAGGGTAATCAGCCACAAAGAACGGAAATTTGAATAAGCATGTATGGCATTGTGATGAGAATCAACATGCACCATTAAAGGATCCATTGCATGTTCCAGTTGAGCCTATTACTAAAGCAAGATTCAAGAAGATCAAAGAAGCACTTAATGGGCTGATTCAAGAGATTTGGGGTGATTCTAAAACGAGGCATTCCAAGCTTGGCCCAAAGGAAGATGAATGCGTAATAAATTTAATCCAACCTATTGATGGGGTTGATCTTGCTTAATTGGGCATGGATTAATGGCTGTAATTTCCTTAGAAATGGCGTGGATTAATTGCAGATTATTGCTTGATTTGGCGTGGAACTAGAAGGAGAATGTGGCTGATTACTTTCTAATTTCAAACCAATTCATTTGTTGATTGACTTGCCTATTATTAATGCTAAATTTTAGGCTCCTATTTTTTAGTCCTTTTTTTTATCTATTTTATTATTTTCGAAATATGTTAGTTTCCTTTTTCTTATAGTGGCCGTGTAGGGCTAAAAATGTTATAAATAGCTTGCACTCATTGTAATGAAGTATCATAGAATCGAAAATGTAAGGTTTGTTTTCTTCTATTGGTTCTTCAGTGAACCTGCGAACTTATCAAGGATTCTTCCTTACGGCATTCAAATTTTATACCTTTGATTCGTGATTCAATTATAATCATTGGGTCAGGGTTTGTTACTCTATACCATCGGTTCGCGTTTCATTTATAAACATTGGGTTAGGGTTTTCTATAAAAAATTTGAAGTTTAGTTTTCTTTGGCAAATATTCTAATATTGTTTGTTGGGTCTCAAAACGTGTCAGTTGAGGTTCGCATCATTTGGTATCAGAGCTAGGTTCTAAAATTAGGTTTACTATCTTTTTATCTTTTGTTTCTTGTTATCATCTTATCTTGTTCTGTTTGTGTTCATTATTCCCTGTTCTTGTTATCATCCTATCTTGTTTCGTTTGTGTTAAGTATTCCTTTTTCTTGTTTTGTTTGGTGAACCAAGTTAAAAAAAAAAGAAAAGAAAAGAAAAAGGGTGGAGTTGATAAATGAGTGCCACTACTACTTCGAGGAGAAAAAGGTGACGGTTCGAGGTCGAATCGTTTTGAAGAAAGAGGGAATGATGAGAATCAACATGCATCATTAAAGGATTCATTGCATGTTCCAGTTGAGCCTATTACTAAAGCAAGATTCAAGAAGATCAAAGAAGCACTTAATGGGCTGATTCAAGAGATTTTGGGTGATTCTAAAACGGGCATTCTAAACTTAGCCCAAAGGAAGATGAAGGCGAAATAAATTTAATCCAAGCTATTGATGGGGCTAATCTTGCTTAATTGGGCATGGATTAATGGCTGTAATTTCCTTAGAAATGGCATGGATTAATTGCTGATTATGGCTTGATTGGACATGGAATTAGAAGGAGAAGGTAGATGTTTACTTTCTAATTTCATACCAATTAATTTGCTGATTGACTTGCCTATTTCATACCAATTAATTGGCTGATTGACTTGCCTATTATTAGTGATAAATTTTAGGCTCCTATGTTTTTAGTCCCCTTTCTTTTTTTTTATCTATTTTCTTATTTTCGAAGTATGTTAGTTTCATTTTCCTTATAGTGGGCGTGTAGGGCTGAAAATGTTATAAATAGCCTACACTCATTGTAATGTAGTATCATTGAATCGAAAATGTAAGGTTTGTTTTCTTCTATTGGTTCTTCAGAGAACTTGTGAACTTATCAAGGATTCTTCCTTGTGGCGTTCAAATTTTATACCTTCGGTTCGTGATTCAATTACAATCATTGGGTCGGGATTTGTTATTTTATACCTTCGGTTCGTGATTCAATTACAATCATTGGGTCAAGATTTGTTATTTTATACCTTCGGTTCGTGATTCAATTATAATCATTGGGTCAGGGTTTGTTACTTTAACCTTCTGTTCGTGTTTCATTTTTAAAAGTTGGGTCGGGGTTTTCTATAAAAAATTTGGGTTTTAGCTTTCTTGGGCAAATATTCCAATATTGTTTGTTGGGTCTCAAAGCATGTTGGTTGAGGTTCGCATCACATTGTCTCTATGAGTGTGATGTTTTCATGATATGATGTACAATAGTTTTATACTAGACGTATTAGTTTGCATATGAGTTTTAATGGACAAGAGGATATGTATATTTCTATCGACCGGTTGCATTATTTAAAAGCATCGAGTTTCAATGTACCTAGATATTTATGCTTCAAGATTAGGGAATGCAAGTGTCTTCGAGTAGGTAGGCTGACTATCATTTGATTTCAAGTTTAGGAGTACTTGCATACTTGATTTATGCTCAAGTGCATGTATGACTAAGCCGGCATATCAAAAGCATTGAGTTGTAATGCACTTAGACACGGAGTTATCCATATTTGGGAATATTGATATTTATGTATAGCTGAGGCAAGATGTCTTTGTTTTCTCGCTTAAGGCCTATGTGTATGCGTGAGCCTGTAATGGAGCAATCATGCGCGCGTAAGTTTGAGCCACCGATCAAAAGTAATATATTGTAGATGGGTTTATATGTAGATGTTTCCAAGGTGGAATGTCTGGAACTTCTATATATGTTTATAGCAACATAGTATGCTTTAACATTTTCTTAAAAGTCGGTGTTTATTATATCAGTTACACGTGTCTTCAAGAAACAAATGTTTATAAAAATGAGTAACTCAGTGATTAGTATACTACTAAGGTCTCAGTATATTTTATACTGAGATGGTGAACTCACAATTTCACCTATAGAGAAGTGGTTAACCCCACAACCGTGCATACATTGATGCTTTGGCTGTAGGTACATCTGAGATGGACGATTATCCAGTAGCATTGTACTTGGGGCATTACGACTAAAGCCTGACCGACAGTTGTGATGGGTTGGACCATGGGTGTCCGCTCTTTTGAGTATTTTGTCTATGGCTTGGGACATGTGTCACCTATTTTTTTGTATAAGCCATTCTTTTGTTATATGATGTAATTAATGTTAAGCCTTAAACAGATAGACTCATAATGGCTGTTTTGTGTAGTTAATTGATGATTTTATGGAAGTGCTTTTCCGCTGTTAATGCGATTATTAACTATGCGTTTTTCCGCTACTTAGATTTAACTCTGATTATCAGGTACATGTCATGGGATATGTGTTATAAGTTGGCTGAGCGACAATAGTCGTGCCATTGTGATGACTCAACTATTTTTTTATTTTGTAAAAAAAAAAAAAAAAAAAGGGTCAACACAGGAACCATTAGATTATAGATACGTGACCCAACTATAGGCACGAGCGAGACGTTCCCAGGATGTACAACGGACGGAATGCCGAGGGAGTGATACGTAGGCACGGGATAGCGTGACAGTGGGTAATGGACAATATTCTTAAATGGTCCATCAAAAGGCATGCCGGATCACCCAACTAGAGAGGGAAACATGTCCGGGCGTGCTCTGGTGTAAGATGACCCCAAAATCGCAGGGAGCATAGCAAGAGAAGACTGGTGTGTGGCAATAGTTGCCAGGTTCCGGTATCTTTTCATTCACGGCATTAATTAGGGTTGCCACAATCAAAACGTCTCTTGACAACGGTTTCAAAAATTCCAACTCTTGAAACCGAGGTGTCCACGAGTAGAAGTCTGAGAGATGTCCAAGTTCCAGAGGAAGACTGGCCTCGGACTCCTGAGACATCAAAATTTCCACTATCCGATCACAACTCGAATATGAAAATTGGGGGGTAACTGTTGGGAATAATCCCACTCAGCCCGGCCCCACTCAAAAAGGTCATGGACCTCTAAACTGGCATCAGCCTAGAAAGAAGTATGGGCCCCGGACTCATGCGGTGTGTCTCCTAGAAAAGAGCCCCTTTGGAAAATGTGTGATAAGCTACCCCTGGAAATGGCTATCTCTAGGGATACATGATTGGCAGCATACCCAGATCTAACCTTGGGAATGAACATATCTCGAGCTCGGATTCTCACTTCCTATACTGAGTCTTGGGAAGAACATGCCCCGAAAAACCGACGTGTCAACCTTGCAGCTAAGGAAGGAGGCGGCTAGGTTGCAATCCCAGATAATCCCATATCGTATATGATCACGAGAAATCTGGTCATGATCTTACTCAAAGATGACTAAGGAAAGAATCCCGATTCTGGTCCGATAAATATTCCAAGTCCAAATCAAGCTCTAGCAGCGCGGGTGGGACAGGCTGGAGATGAAACTCTAATTCGGGTTTGTCTCCACCTCCTAGCCTATAAATAAACCTTTATATTAGGTACGAAACCGATATTGGATTTAGGATATTATTTCCTCAAAATTTGATTTAGGCATCGGACTGAGATCCGTCAGCACCCCGGCAAGTTCTCTTGACTTTGTTTGATTTGCGGTGATCGTGAGAAGGCAAGGAACATCAAGAACATGTTGTCAACACCATACCAGAAACTGTTCTAACAATAATATGTATAAATGCATGGATGAATTTTGAACAGTTGAATAACACCACATCCAATCATTAAGTTAATTAAAAGATTCGAATTTCGACCAACAATGGGAGAAACATTACCTTGTAAATTTTGAAAGAAGGAATATATATTCTCAATAGGAAAGAGGCTTTCTTGTAAACTCTCTATGCCTTCTCGATTAAACTTACTGTTCCCCTTAAGAATTTTAATTATGTAATACTAAGAAGAAAAAAGGTGTGGATCTTCCTCAAGCTAGGGACTGATGAAGCATTGGACCATCAGTTGATCCAAGGAAACAGGGACAAACCCTTGGACTGATCTTTTTGTTTTTCCCCCTCCTTCACTTAAGTTTTAAGTTGGTGGTGAATAATGTTTAGCTTCAAGCTAAAACAAATTAGTATGAGGGAGGCAGGCAATCAATTTTCTCGCATTTATGTGTCAGACATACAGTCAAAGACAGCCAGGAGCTCATCAGTGGCTCAAGGTCAAATTTTCATTAGCAGAATATATTACCAATGCACCTGAGTGACCTGGCCACTGAATCATGCTATATATATACAGCTTGAATGCGATTGCATTTGGTAAGTTGTAGTAACTGAGATTGAAGTAACTTGTCCAGTAAATTTCGGTTTTGTGAAAGAGAAAATCATGTTCCTGAATAATGATAAACAACTATAGTGATGCAAAAGCAGTTCCAGGTGGCAAATGTTTGCATTCTTAGTTTTAATCTACTGATGATGGAGCTGAATCATTAGGTTGGGTGTTTGATATGCAATTATGGAGTGGTTGTGGTCCCCTTCATATGTGACGAATAACATGGTAGGATCCTCCGAACATCGTTCCACGTGCTTTCTTGCCGGGCAGCCCCTCACGCTGCTGCATTTGTAATAGCTCCTTCGCAAACGAAGCATAATAAGCACAAGTCAGCAATATTATTGGCCACAGACACCAGAGTAACTTAAACTCCAAGAAACCTGACTTTCAATCACCAACCACCAATTATACCATCCACTAGTCTCTGCCAATAACACTTGGTTGAAGCATCTTTAGTTTATTTCCCTGAATGCATGCATGCTAAAGTTTCTACTTCGAATGTCAAGTTTGCCCAATTTTTTAGTGACACCAGAACATAACTGAGTCTGATGCTTAATTGGTTTGAGGACACAAATATGCTCTTTATCTATGTTAAAATAAACACATCACTCCTGTTATGGCTGGAGGATCTTTTAGGAGGAAAGGAAAAAAATCAATTCAGTCCTAGGCTCCAAATAGATCAACACACACAATCTTGAGAAACTTCAACTTTCTGCATGTGGGATGATAATAAGTGAATTTGGAATCCTATAACAACCAATTCTATTCTTTTATTATAGTTGAAATTATTTTTGGCAATTCCTGTGTCTTTCTAGTCACCGGAGAGAACTAGTTGTATTATATATTTAGGCACAAAATCCTTGAATAAAAATACTATGACTCGCCTCCGCTAGAAATACGTAATTTAGTCTATAAATGACCCAGAAGAGAAAATAAGATATATAAGATTAACAGTTATTCACACGGGTTAAACCACCGAGCAAAATGATCTAGCAGAAGAACATTTGAATCAAAGATAAAGTTATAAGAAATATAAACATACCTAGGATGTGGAGATCCCTTTATGGGCTTCTGCCCGTATTTCCTCCACGAGTAGTCATCAGGAGGTATATCTGCTAGTTCATTACTCATAGCTGGAATTGTGATTGTTCTCTTTATTCTCAGTTTCCTGTAACACAAATCACAGAAAGGAGGAGGATAAGGAACATGATAACTGACCATTATCGGCAAACAACAAAACAGCAAGTCTGTCATATTTTAGAAGTTCTGCCAATGACAGATTTCAAATAAGCTGTCAAATTGTCACTACTAACGTAAAGCATCAAAATGCTGCCTTCTCCCTACCATAACTGTTATCCACAAAACATGAAAAGCTCAACTTTGAGAATAAGGTTTAAATACAAAATCTAGTTCCTAACAACAAAATTCGTTATTCGTTTTCTTCTATTAGAATATTAATTAAATTATTAAATTAATCATTTTTGTATTAGTTTAAGCTTTTGAAATAAGTGATTGTTTAACATGGTATCAGAACAAAGGTTCTGAATTTGAATCATGTCTTTGTTATGCACCTTCCATTTTAATTAAACATTCAACGTGTAGGACCTTACTTCTTAAGCAATAATTTGAGCCCACCTGTAAGAGAAAGTATTAGAATATTAATTAAATGATTAAATCAATCATTTCCCATCATCTTAATTAAGTTTTTAGGATAAGTGGTGATTTAACATCTACAACTTTATTAACTGACTGAGTTACCTAAAGAAAAAATTGAGATGCACTTGAATTAATGCATATACATGAAATTGAGAAAAGGACTCACCTTCGCTTTGACCAATGACATCCACTAGTTGAGGCTTCGCATCTTGTACTGGCTTCACTTTTCACCCCCCAACTTCTCTTGGAAGATAACATGGAGGATTCATTCCTAGAACCCAAAACTTTTGATGATGATGAGTAGCGAATTTTCTGCTTGTCGATGCCACTTCCGTCCATACTGATCAAACTCGTGCTAGACTTATTAGCAACGATATTGGGTTCAAAGTAATATTGCTGTAATGCCCGATTCTGTTTATCCCTACACAAGCTGAAATTGTCGCTCCGGATCAAAGCAGTAGCTGACTTATTAACCTGCAGAAGGGGAAATAACTCTCTTACTATGCAGGGTCGAGTCGGATTACATGAGAATCCATGGGGAAAAGAATTCGGACTATCCATGAGTTCAACCAGGTTTATATCATGGGAATCTGGAAAGGGACCCTTCCTGATCCTCCTATAATCTGATGATATTATTCCATCGACATCAAGGAGTGTTACCAGTTTTCTGAACTCATTTTCTGCATCTTGAGCAGTCAGGCTTACTTCCTCAATGCTTGTCTTGTGATTTTGACCAGAAATACAACTCAAAAGGTGATAGGCATGTCTAAAACTATTCTGAGCAACCTCATGAACTTTTAAATCCCATTTTGGGGTCATTGAAACCACACACCTGAAGCTTCTTCCACGAATTATTTGCTGTGCTCTGTAATGATAATTCAGTAAAGAGATTGTTTAGTAGTTGAAAGTTTGAATCTACCTGATAAATCATCAAGAAGGGCTAAAGCAGGCTGGCTTTATAATAGGAGCCAAATAACTATGAATGATCATGTTTTGACACTGGGAATGCTTGATCTGATGAACTATGGATTTCTAGAGATAAATTACATATGTTCTCTGATAAAACCATATACTAAAAACGGCCAATGAATCAAAGCAATAATGATACAATGGTTCAGTGCGCAAAGTGTTCAAAACCCACTTCATGAAAATTTCGTTAGTTTTTTTATTTTCACTAGTACTAAATCTAACTAGCGGGGAAGATAGTCAAACGGTAGCTTAAGTTACTAACTTACCAACCAATTGTACTTCTGATCCTAAACAGGTAATAAAGAAGATCTATGGTCGTGCATGCTTGTGGGTGTGTCTGCGAGAGGGAGAGGGAGAGCGAGAGAGAAAGAGTAGAAAATTGAGTAGAAACAAAGTTGATCACTGTCAGCGCATGAAGATGTTGCAGCCATATCTTCAAATTTTTTGAAACATGGCTTTCTTAAAACACAATGATAACATGAAATATGGAAGAAAATATATTATATCTTTTCCTTATTCACTTGATATCTCAAATTTTCTGTAATAGTCTCTATTAATTCTCTTATTGCATGTATTTCTTATTCTAACTAGTCTTATTCAACTATAAATAGGCATTTCTTGTATATATATTCAGTTGTGACCCACGGAAATACAGAGTTCAGTTCTCTAGTTTATCTTAACAAAATATTTTAGAAATATACTTGCCACCCATAATATTCATTAAGGCACCCTAAATGAAAACCACAATATTCATAACCACATGCAGACACCTGTCTGTGGTTATTCTGAAAACCGTTAGTTTAGGCAGAATGACACCATAACTTCTCAGCATGTCCATATGTATTGCAGTACTCTTTTCATTACTTTGTGAAGGGGGTCAATAAAATCACCAAAGTGATGGTAATCGTGAAAAAATAAATTTAAAGGATTTTGCTAACATTATAAGACGTGTGAAGGCACAATATAGAAGTAGTTTATTTATTTATTTCCAGACAATTAATAAAAATAGAAATGAAAGGTGGAGAAAAACAAATGCTATTAGAAGAAAAAAAGAAAAAAGAAGAACCTAACCATGGCCTCTATCCAATAATAATATAAGTTGTTGTGGGGCATGTTTAAGTACAGAAGAAGACATAAAAAGATTCAAAGATGTACGTGAGGAATTTTGGTTGTATGTAGCATTATTCCACTTTGCCCATGAATCTAATCCACTGACCACCCAACCAACCAGCACTGTAATCAGCGTCATTCACTCAAGGCCCAGGACCAGTGGCATTTATCCTTTTTGGATTCATAATTGAAGCATGCTTTTTCCCAAAGGGTGGCTTGTAGTGGCTTCGCCTCTACTCCTCTCATTATTGATTTGTTTATTGTCCTGTAATTATCATGCTAAAGAAATCATATAATAAAGTGTTAAAAGAATTTTCAAAATTAATTTGTATATATTTAATTTGTGGTTTGAGAATGTTTTAAATGGAAGGTATTAAAGAACATTGAATGAAGAATTTGTTAGGTTTTTAGTGTTGGCAAATTCGGTGTTAAAACTTATTTGGTTGTAAGTTAAAGTCTACTGGTTAAGTCGGTGAAGAATTTTATCCAAGACTAAATCCAACTCAAATCGGAAGACCTAGAAGATGTGGTTAAGCCTAATCAATCAAGGAAATGAGCATTTTGGAATTTCATTACGTGGAGTTAAAATTGGATTTGTCAATTCCAGATTGAGCACGTCTCTATATTTACTGTAACTTTCGGTTCAAGTATTGAATTGCAGTGAAATCAGTGGCGTTAGAAAACTAATACAAACGGCAACAAATTTCTTTGAAATAAGTTTTCTCTAATTCGAACTTTTACTATGCCACAATCGCCCTGCAATATAGGACAAAAATTTGAGCGAATTTTTCTGTAATCCTATTCCAATTCGAACTAGGTTTTCTTTAGAGATCTATTTAAAGGGCCTTTCACGCACGAACATTTTAAGGATTCTACTATAGAATTGAGTGTGCTAAGAGAGGACGTTATACATTGACTGTTAATGTTAAATCTCTCTTAGAGTTTTGGTTATTGTTTAACCATCAACCTTGAACAATTGAAGCCAATGGGAGATCCAGTTAAGGAGATCAAGAAGAAAAACTCTCCAGAAGTTATGGGAGAGAATCAGACAAGTGGGTTACTTGTTGTAATTCAAGAGTGTAACGATAGTAAAGGTTTTGTGAATATTAACATCTTATAATTCGCGGATTCTTCATTATTGGATTGATTTCCTAGGTTGACTACCCCGTAGTGGTTTTTCTCTTTGAGTTCAAAGAGTTTCCACTTCGTCACCAAATATGTATGTCAATTGTTTTATTGCTTTTCATATTTTGGTGATTGTTTGTTTGTGGTTAATTAAATTTTTAATTCCGCATTATATTGTCATACACCAATTCAACCCCGCTTCTAGGTGTTATTTGGAGTCTGGTTTATATTTTCAGAATTAGACTTTAAAAGGTCCAACCAACTTCAAGTACTTGCTTTAAAGTAATGCTTAATGTATATGCACTTCTGTGTATCCTCTAGTACACGGTGCGAAGTACCGAAAACATTCGCGTGTGCATGGCAATGGGCTGTAGGCTGCTAGTGGTGCCTTGATGGTACATTTACCACAAAGCATCAGAGCAATCAGATCATGACCATTCATTTTTGGATAGTCATGATCATTCGATTTGGTAATTTGATATGGACCATAGGACACTTCTCAACTAGGTCTAGCAGTTGGATTTATTGGACCGTTAGTAAAGTTAACTGCAAAATCAAATGAACTTTGATCTAACAGTTGTGATTAAATGATCGTTATTAACCATTATGATCTAAAGGTTATAATTAAATAATCATTAATAATAATTTAATCTAACAGTCAGAATTAAGTGTGTTAGTATTTTGGCCTCATTCTGTGTTTGGAGAAAATCACTTATGTGTAAAGATGCTATAAACAGGGATTCCACTTGTCAGAGCATTTTCAGAAGACTCTGCATTGCGAAAAAGATAGAAGATTTCAGATTCCCTGTCAGCCGTCCGGACGATGTGTTATCCCGTTCGGACGCCCATCTGTCCACTGTTCAATCCGTCCAGACGCCAGACAGACCAGTATCATCCGTTCAGACGACGTATCTTTCCGTCCGGACCCTCCACTGTATCGAGAAGCTTCTGTTCCAGCTTGCATCCGTCCGGACATCTCAGCAGCCCATCCGGACGACCATCAGTGATCGATCAGCTTCAGATTCTTTCCAAGTTCAGAATATGGGAAGATTGATACGCCGTTCGGACGATGTGGTTTCTCGTCCGGACGCACTCATACATAAGGTAAGAATCGCAATTCAAATATCAACGTCCGGACGTCAGTCAGCATTGGTTCGGACGCGCACTCATCAGTTAAGGAATTGCCGATTCGACTTCAACCGTCCGGACGTCTGCATCTCATGGTCCGGACGCACGCATAGCAGATATGGAAATTGTGTGTTGAAGAATTGCCGTCCGGACGTTCATCCCCCTTGGTCCGGACGCACGAAGCCTTATATGGAAATTACTTGCAGCGGACGTACGACCGTCCGGACGTCAGTGTCTCACCGTCCGGACGCAACTCTTAAACAGGAAAGATTTTCAGCAAAATTTTTGAAAAATCCTGTCACACAGTTGTATGTCCGAACGGCTCAAGTTCAACGTCCGGACGGCGTCCGTACATATTACAGCAGTCGCCCATTTTGCACCTCAGCTTATAAATAGAGGCCCTGGGCATTGAGAACTGCAAGAATTCGGTATTGAATTCCACAAGAGCTCAGAGAAGTTCAAGATCCCTCTGAAGCTGTTACAAGTGTGATGCGCTACATCTGAAGTCTATCTTAAGGGTTGGCCTTTAGATAAAGGATTCCATTGAAGACCCCTTCAGGTAGGAGACCTGGTTAGGAAGCGTTCTTGTTGGGTTACACGTCAAAGAGCAAGGTACGACCCACTACATCGGGTTAATGTGAGTGTTTACTATCTTGTATCTAGCTTTGTCTTCTAAATAGTGGAATTATTGGGTTTGGCTGCCCCGAAGTGGTTTTTTTCTTGATTGAGTTTCCACTTCGTCAACAAAAATCTGTGTCTATTATTTTCCGCTGTGCTTTAAACTTTTGTTTACACTTGTGCACACACTTTAGTTTTAGAAGTCAATTTCAATTTTCAATTGGTATCAGAGCTTGGTACACTCTGAGAAGATTAAATTCTTGAGTGTTATTTATTTTTGACTTCTATTTGCTACTATGTCTCAAACTCTTAATTTTGTTCTTACCTTCGATGATACGAACTATGGCTATTGGAAAGCTCGGATGCGGTTCTTTTTAAAATCTATTGACTGTTGGAGTATTGTTGAAACTGGTTGGACTAAACCAGATGATACAACCCTCGAGATAGTCCCTCTGAAAAACGCCCGACTTTCCAATGATAAAGCCCTCCATGCTCTATGCCAAGCACTTTCTCCTTCTGAATTCACCAAAATTTCAAACTGCGAATCAGCCAAAGAAGCATGGAAAATCTTGGAAACAACATATGAAGGCACGAAACTTGTTAAATCTACCAAACTTCAAATGTTGATTTCAAGATTTGAAGAA